>CM076581.1:38518564-39118564 GCA_034641835.2 Pinus albicaulis | reverse complement strand
TTGCTGACCTTCTAAGTTTTATTTGTGAAATTTGTCACACAACCTTCACTGCCTAACTGCCCTGTTGAAATCAGATTTTTCTTTAGATCTGGAACATGCCTTACCTCCTTTAATAACCATTGGTTTCCATTCTGTTGTTTTACAAGAACCTTACCCATTCCAACAATTTTACAGGGTTTATCATCACCCAAATGAACTTGTCCAAAATCTCCTTGAACATAGTCATGAAAATATTTCTTATCAGGTGTGGCATGGAATGAGGCCCCTGAATATACAACCCA
Source organism: Pinus albicaulis (assembly GCA_034641835.2). Taxonomy (NCBI): domain Eukaryota; kingdom Viridiplantae; phylum Streptophyta; class Pinopsida; order Pinales; family Pinaceae; genus Pinus; species Pinus albicaulis. The sequence goes on along the minus strand of CM076581.1, from coordinate 39,118,283 downwards.
AGAATCAATAAAATTTTTGAAAGAAAGAATCAAAGCATCTTGTAAAACATCACCTGTCACATTTTCTTTATGATTGTTTTCTTGCTATGCATCTCCTTCTTTTCCCTTCCGAGATCTACAGTCTTTCTTCAGGTGTCCTTTCTTTCTGCATTTCCAGCACACTATCCCCAATCTGGACTTGGATCTGCCTTTCCTTGATCTACTGCGACATCCAGAGCTCTTGCCTCTTTCCATTCTTCTTCCCCGGGACTCTACACTCAAAGCATTACCTGATGTCTCACCGGAGCTTTTCCATCACATTTCCTCACTAAGGATAGAACCAACAACATCATTAAACTTTAAAGTACTAGATCTATAGACAGAGTTACTAATGGCCATAGCTAAACAGTTCAAAATTTCTGGCAATGAGCACAGAAATAAAAGAGCCCTAACTTCATCATAAAATTTTACCCCTACAGAACTTAATTGACTGGTAACTGTATTAAAATCATTTAAATGGTCTGCAACAGATCCACCTTCCAACATATTCATATTAAATAAACGTTTCATGAGAAATACCTTGTTTGAGGCCATGGGTTTTTCATATATTTTCGCCAATGCCTTAATCAAACCCTCTGTTGTTGTTTCCTTCGAAATATTGAAGGCTACTGATGCCGCAAGGCACAATCGTACTGTTTCGAGTGCCTTTCTATCGAGAATATCCCATTCTGCATCTATCATAGCCGTCGGCTTCTTTGTTTTTCCGCTCAATGGTAGGGACAGATCTTTCTGATACAGATAATCTTCCATCTGCATCTTCCACAGTGGGAAGTTTTGGCTGTTAAATTTCTCGACCCTAAACTTACCATCTTCCACCATTTCTCCCACTCGAACCAGGAACCCTTCTTTCTTGTGATTTTATCAGCCAAATAGACCTTCGGCTCTGATACCAGTTGTTATAAAATTATATATTACAGAGAAATGCAACACATAAAATATGCAGAAAAACACAAGCACACAAAACACATAAAACCAGAGAGACACAGATATACGTGGTTCACCCAGTTTGGGCTACGTCCACCCCAAATAGCCAGTCCTTCTTTTCTGTTATCCAGCAAAATGAAGAGACACAACCTACAGCAGATCTGCTGTAATATCCTATGTTCTCTCTCACAGTCTCCCTATCTATTTCTCGCTCTGAGAATACACATACGATACGCAACCGCAATACAATGCCCACATAAAAGTGAGGGGTTGCCTTCTAGGGCAAAAAACCCTAAACTAAACATAAATTCTACCGTCAGATCATTTTCCTAATTAACGACCTAGATTGAATAGAAATTAATGTACTTTTACAAGGCAATTTTACAGACCCCCCGCTAGGGGGGGATCCATAAAGTCGCAGTCGCCCCCCCTAGACCCCCCAGGAAACGTTTAATTTCAGGCGACGTTGCCGCCCCCATTAAGGTACAGGGGTCCAACGCTGTTGTTGAAGAGGTTAATTCCCTCTACGGACAGAGGCGATCCCTACTAGCCCAGATCGGGTCTAGCAACAATCAAACACGCTACAGTGCAGGTTCCTAATTGCAAATAAACCAACTTGCGATGAAGGCTTACCTGGAATCCAATGCTATCATTTGTAGAAGAGGTGGTTCTCCCATTCCTTTGCCCTGGCAGATCACAATCCTCGCGATCTCCGTGACCGGACACCTGCACATGCAAGAAACAACACAAACGCAAGCATAAAATCCAGTATATACAACTATATGTCAGTCGAAGAGGACATAACTCATGAACATAATCAAGAACAAGAGTGGAACCATAACCAATAGTCGCTTATCATTAATGAGTCAAAAGAAGAATACAACCATAGCTTCGACGTAGCACTCTCCTTTGGCGGGTTGTCAGCAAAACATGTCTCGATAAAGCATGTCAAGGATGGGACAAGCCTCTCTCTCCGGATACTTGACAATAGTCTCCTTGCTTGGATTTGGCCTTAAGGGAATCAAGAAGGCTCTTGCAGCATAAGGATGTGAAAGCTCTTGGGAACCAGCTTGTAAAGGAGATGAGCAAGCTTTTATAGATGGAGGAAGGGGAGTTGGGATCCCTATAATTATGGGATTGGCCCTATCATCAAGGAAGCTTCCATGAGATGTGGAAAACCACTTCCTCTCTATGTAAATCCGTAGCTATGGAAATCCGTAGCCAAACCTCCCAACTCAAGATAGATATCAGTCCAGGAATTTGTTAGGACAAAACTTCCGCCATTTATTTTTAAAAAACACCTCTTAATATGGTTGGCACGGGTGTGGCTCTATGACAGAGTTCCAATTGGCGTGCCCTCTTTGGAGGATTTGCCCCCTTGGCGCGAGGGCTGAACTGTGGAACCGCGCCAATGGAAAAAGAGCTATTTTTAGGGTTTTTGGCAGGGAGATGTCTTTAGGGAAATGAAAGCTCATCTTTCATAGGACAACAGCCTTTTCAGCCTTGTCTTCTGATTGACTCGTGTCATGGAATGAGCACACACATCATTGTGGTGACTAGAATGACAGGGACTCGCGGACAATTGCTGCGTGCTGATGGGGCCCCCAAGCATGAGGCAACGCGAGAGAGAGAGAGAGAGAGAGAGAGAGAGGGGTGAAATGCTTTACGAGAACATGCCGACTGAAAACACTGCCATCGAAAAGCCTGCGGAGCAAAGTACAATTGATGTCTCAGATACATGATATATATGCATGGTATGGGCGCAGCCATCCATAACAGAGTATACAATAATAGGGATCCAAGGCATGGATGCAACCATCTAGAGAGGATCGATAAATAGACTCAGGTATGGTCGCAGCCATCCAATCAGTGAGTCATGTAATAATAGTCCACAAAATCGTAGCTTAGATTCCAACAGACAAAATCCAGGGTCTTGTGCTCCATCTCGACCCGGACAAAGTACAAGTTCAAGCATGCGAATATGTAAGCTGAAGTTGAACATGCAAGAACATCGTCTGATTACCAGCCAACGATGAAAGTTTTTAACAGACGCGAGAGGAACCACCAATAATGACAATGGCCCTCAAGGTACTATAGGTACAATCTACGGCATGTGAATCAATGAGCTGGCATCGAACACCCGTAGAATCACTCGATCAGAGGTCAATGATGAAAACCTCGCGTCGAATGCGAAGAACCTGCCATTGAGGCATGCAGGCTCCAAGGTACCAGAAGGGAGTCTCTAGATCAGCTTCCCAAATAATGAGCTGGAGTCGACAGGAAGTGACCTTGATCGAAGGTGGGCCATAATGTTTCCCACATCATCGACACGAGACAGAGGAACATGATGTTTTTTTGAATCAGGATCATATGAGAATCATAAGAAGGTTGATACTTTGCAGAAGTCAACTTCTCTTGAACATATAACGGCACAATATTGGTTTTGGCAGTATTTTACATCAACAGATTAGAGGTCATGGTGACGAGGCAACGAGCAGATGAGAGGTCAAAAGGGATTATCCAAACCCACGGAGGCAAGTGAAGAACGAGATGAGATGTCCCCAACCCGACACGAATGCAGACAAGTGCCATGTTCAAGAGCGACATACTGCCGACACGACAATGATGCTGGTTCCATTTTTCCCCACCATTTCTGGCGAGTACCCCAATTATTTTTTATAACAAGCTTGAAGGGGATAGCATATGCTTGTAGTATAAGTCCATCCTAGTACATTTAACGAGCCCTAGGAAGGAGCGACTTGAATAACGTCATTTTGACTGAATCCAATGTCATTAGGTTTTAACGAGTCTGACAAAGGAAGAACTCGACGTCTTTTCATATTTAGAGAGTTTGAAAAGACAGCAGAAAAGTAAACTCCAGTGGTCCCTTTTCGTAGATAGTTCCTCGGACCCGAAAAGGTAGAAAACAATATTCGAGAAAACCTCCTAGTCATGATAGGCTAGGGTATTCCTTTTTCATAAATAATCCATCCCAGCCCGAAAAAGGGGTAAACGTATACTGGGTAGATGTCGATTCGTGTCCACTTTAACGAGATCGAAACGACAAGGGCCTCAGCAATATTTTCATGTTTAGAGAGTCAGAAAAGAGCTGAAAGATGACTCCAAAGTGACTTTTTCGTGTATTTACCGAGTCCGAAAAAGTATAAAATACAACTCATTTCACCGTTTAAGTCGCGTAAAAAACCTGTTGCTGCACAAAAAGCAAGTGTAAAACCCATTCTTGACAAAATATATTAAAATATTCAGAAAAAATAACTTTCAAAAACCTATTTTGAGTTCAAAAAGTTATAAATATGTCAAATGGTAAAAATAAAATTACTTTTCACTATTTACCTCACTGAAGAGCAGTAGTGGTCCATTTTGTGTGCAAACTTCTAACAGCGATTGCGACCGATCCGGGCTACCATTCAGATTCCCGTCTGTTCTAGGTAAGAGGCGCTTCTTTTTCTCCATTTCAATCCGTTTTTCATAAAATTTTATCGCATATTAGACTTCTATGAGGAATTTTTGAATTTTTAGGGCTCCGCCCATTGGCGCGGGTATCCAGCACGGACCCGCGCCAATGGAATTTTATTTCCAAAGGGCCCGCGCCAGCGGCGCAATCCAATTTTCCGTTTGAAATTTCCACACAATGAATGAATTACATGAATTTTTAAGGATATCAGAGGTCTAATTGAAGTTTTTTGACCATGTGAATGCAGGCAACCGATCAAAATGGTCATTGAGTGGAAAGAGAGGGAGCACGGGGAAGAGGATGAACAGGCCATGGATAATGAGACTTGCATGAATGCCCCCAAGAACTATGGGCTTAAGAAGTTCTTCCTGACACCTTGCTTACGAGCTCAGCCTGAGCTCCTACAGTACCTGATCAGCATATGGGACGAACATGAACAAGTGTTCAAGTCGCGGGACCAAGTATTAGAACTGGAGGTTTCTGATGTATACTTCATAACCAGACTATCGTGTAGAGGTCCGGTGCCCATATTGACAGGGAGCAGACCGTATGGTGAGAAGATGGAGCAAGTGATGGCACGAGTTTTCCGAGGGGCACGACTGGGATCAGGAAGTGGAAAGGTAGACATCCATATTATTCCTGATCTAGCACTCAGGGTAGTGCTTCATACCATCACACGGGTCGCGGGATCGCAGGCACCGCACGAGGCGATAAAGGCCCAACTCTTACTGGCCTCAGAGTGTATGAGTCCCCTATTATTCGACTGGGCCACAGCAGTGACAATAAATATCAAGAGACAGCTCACAAAGTGTAAGCAGGCCAAACTGAAATAGTTTGGCTATGGTTCTATCCTGGTATCGTTCATTCTGGAACGACTACCAATCTTCCAAGGCCAAGGGGCCATAGTAGCTGAGCCGGTACCACGAGAGCCAAGAATGGCTCGCTGGGTGGCACTGATGCCCAGAGCTGGAGGAGGCCAACAGATGTCCTGGAGGCCGGAGTTTTTTGGGTGGTTGCGGCGTCAGTTGATTGTAGTGGAAGATTGGCCATATGCAGGAACTGATTTTACTGGAGACCCAGATCTCCCACTGCCGGAGGGAGATGATTGGGACGAGGAGTTGGGTATGATCTCTTCTCTTTTTGATTTCTATGTTTTATGATGATTTTTTTTTGGTAATACATGTCCTGCCCTGACACATTTTATATGTATGCAGACGTGGGCCCAGAGAGACCAGCCAGTATGTCTCCTATTGCGCGGAGGACTCTTCCCGCACCTGACCCTCAGGCAGAGGGTGCAGAAGGGGGGGAATTGATACAGAATATCGAGGGTATTGCCCGAGGGATCCCAGACTACGCCCGGCTGGCAGATGTACCGATGGCGTACCAGAGACACACGATGGGAGTGCCTAGTCGCCTCCATAGACTTCTGAGACGCTTAGTGCGTGCGGTCACTTGTTATTATGAGCACTATGCGAATTAGACTCCTAGGGCTTTTATCATGCATATTTTTTGAGAGACATGTCGTCTCAGATGTATTAAGATGAACATGTATATTTTTTATTTAATGTGATGCACACTATGCAAACATTTGATATCTATATATATACATATCTATTTCTGGATGGATTTTCCTTTTACATGTGATGATGATTTACAAATTGCGCAAATGTCTATCTAGAACCAAATTAGCTATTGCATTAGTTAACGCATTCATATGCCTGGGTATATGATGATATGTAATATAGTCAAAATTTCTTTCCAGTAAACGAATACGCAGATACAGACGTAAAATGGATGGGTTTCTTACTAAATAGTGTCCATTCAGTTGTGATACTACAAGTTGCGAGTCTAGATACACAAGCAATTCACGGATACCGAGGTTTACAGCCTCGGTTAATAATTCTAACACAGCACTATATTCCGCGATGTTATTTGTAGTACGTCCCAAACACACACCTTGCAGGTTGACCAACTCACCAGCAGGATTGTAGATTACCCATGCCGCCGAAGATAGATTCCTGGTACTACAGGAGGCACCATCCGCGAAACCAACAAACAGATTGATGGACATCTGCACAATCAGGAAGACCCGATCAACAGAAAGATGTTTACATCGCAAACCACACCACACATGCACACAATTGAAAAAAACACACCTATGTACACACAAGATGAGCATGCCCCCCAGCATGTTGTCTCAATTCGAGGTGCATGCCCCCCAAGCTTTAGTCCATAGGAAATGGAGTGAAGGTTGAAAACAAAAGAGATTTGAACTAAATCTATCAAAACTCGAATTGAACATGCTCGTGTTTCATTATTTTAACGAGGTTGACACACTTAAAAGAACTATCCTCGTAGCATCTTGTTTCATTGTTTTAGGAGCTTGGCACAAGAGGAAGAACTGTGTTCCGACGAGCTCTAAGGAGGAGGCTCAGGGGGGAGATAATCATGTATGTTCTCAACGATCCCCGGTTTAAAGGAGATGTTGATCGGGATGGTTTGAGTGATATTACTCAGGTTTCCCTCTGAAAGGACCTCATGCATCAAAATGGGCATTTGGAGAGGAGTAGGAACCTGAGATGCATAACGCTCTAGAAAATCTGACATTGCCCCCAAGCTAGGCATGAAAGAGGAACGATGATGTCCATCGCTCCAAGGCAGCTCCTCAAGAGACATTGTTTCAACAATGGCTTCATCGGAAGGAAAAGTCTCTTTGAGAGGATCAGGTGAATCAGCCTGACCAAGCTAGGGGGATTGAGAGTAGACATCTAGAGCCATGCTCAAAGGAGCATGCTAAGGAGGTGGAGGATCAGATGCGACAACAATTTCACAGTAGCTAATCTCTACTGGAGTCAAGGGCATGGATTCTCCAAACTCAAACACCTGCTCAGGCATAGGGATGAGCCAGGGGTCATCAGATCTGGAAATCATGTTAACTTGATCAGTGTGCGGTGGTGGTGCGGGAAAAATACCCATGAGGACGAGGGCCTTGAAGAGACCGGGTCCTACACTGTCAGGGGGATTTGGGATCTGATCCACGTATGGAACATTATTCTCGGAGGTGGAGGTGAAGAAGGACAACTGATCCACCATGACGATTTTGCCCTCGTGAGGGAACTTAAGGAGTCGAAAAATGGTGGATGGCACGCATAGCATGGCATGAGTCCAGCTGCGGTCGAGAAGTATATTGTAGTTGAGCTTGGCATCAACCACTTCTACTTCTACGTTGACATTCTTTCCTTGTAAATTGATCGCCAGACTCTCGAGAACACCCAGGGGTTTGGATTCCCGACCATCAAATGCCCCTAGGGCATTGGGAGATGACAAAAGGGCCTGAAAGCCAATGGCCTTCCAGTAAGCGGACGACATCACGCAGGTAGAGGCACCTTCATCCACAGCGGCCCTATGGATGTTAAGACCGTTGATCCCGACTTGAATAACAAGAGTGATCTGATGTGGAAGTCGGGGGGTGAAATTCTCTAAGTCGAAGGTGAGAAGACTCGAATCGGCAGGATCAATGCCACCGATTGTAGACAATAAAGCCTTTCGTTGCGAAGGACAACTTTGAAGAAATTATAGTGCAGACATAGCAGAAGGCGCCTGTGCCAAATCCTCAACAATACTGTAGTGCTGAGCAGCACGGGCATTCGGATTATAAGAAGATCTTCGTAAAACACCTTTAGAAGGTGGCTTCACAACAGGTTCGGGAGTAGGCTTCTCGATTTCCAACGAACCGGAGATAGGTGGGGGAGATGTTCCATCCACAACTGCCTTCCCCGGTGCCTGCCGTGATTCGTTGTAATCCTTCGAATGCATGGCGATAGAGATAGGTGCAGCACCATTCATCATAAAAACTTGGGACCCAAATGGTGCAGATGGTGAAGGTTGTTCAACCATCTGGGTCTGCTGAGATAGGAATGGCTCTTTAATAACTGCCGAAGTCCCTTTGGAGCCTTTGAGAAGTTGACTAACTTCATATCGTCGTGGACAATCCTTGGTATAATGGTCTCCTTCACAAATGAGGCAGGGGTACTTCGGTTTACGTTGAGAACCATCCTCAGTACAAGATTTGGATTCTGGCTTTAGGGCGTCGGATTTGGATTTACCTTTGCCCTTCTTTTTCCCCTTGGAGGTTTTCTCCATAGGATTGGCCTGAACAGCATTCACCTCTGCAGTTTTGCCAGAATCGGTAAGGGCGGGAGGAGCAAAATTGTTGGATGAGTTGGACTTCTGCTTCCCATTCGAAGATTTCTTTGAATTCTGAGACACGGAACCAATGACACCATCCACTGCAGGGGTAGGTGGAGCCTTAGAGGTTTCGGACCATGGAGCATCAGGCAAGATATCATAAAGCGTGTCAAACTGATAATATACAAGATCCAGATATTGGGCATGCGCAATGGCTTGTTCCTCCGTCACACACGCTCCCATCGCAATATCTTGTGCGATTTTGTTCACGAAGGAGGTGGTGAACCAGTGAGTTAGTATCTGATTAGGTAAATGAAACTTGATCAATCTACGACAGCGCCGCCACTCATGAATGTGATCAGAAATGTGAGTGGCTTTGTCCTGCTTCAAAGAAGTCAGGAGGTGCGTCCCGGCTTCATAGCGAACCAGTAACTGAAAGTGCGTCAGAAAAGCCATGGCTAAGGAATTGAAATCTTGGAAGATGCCACGGGATAACTCGATGTACCACTTAGCAGCAACTTCAGTCAAAGTGTGCTGGAAGAGGCGCAGACGAATTGAATCATTGACCCAAGAGTTAGACGAACACCAAAGATGATACGTCATCACATGTGCTTGGGGGTCCTCTCTAGCTTTACCCTCAAACTTGGGGCAATCACCTGGTATCTTGGTAGGAACCGGAGGCCAATAAGGATTATGAAAAATTAGATCATTGGTCAATTTTGAAACATCTGGCAACTCCAAGGTGGCCAGGAACGGCAATGGCAGATTGACCGGCATGCCGGGCCTGGGATGAGGACCGGTACCTGTACTCCACGCTGGTTGGGAATATCCTTGCCCCCAGGGGTTCTGTCCCATAGGATTCTGACTGTAGGGGGTGTAGGCTGTATAGCCAGGCTAATTTGGCTGCTGGTAACCAGTGTGTGGGGCTTGATAACCAGAGTACGGACCCTGATTATATGTCGGCTTAGTGTAAGCAGCATTTGGATTTGGCTGCTGAGTATAGGTATAACTGGGTTGATGAGGATAATACTGAGAACCTCGGGGCTGGTTATAATTCGGTTGAGATGGACCATGAAGATAATAATCGCCCTGAGGATGAGTCGGTTGTTGATAGGTGGAACCCTGCGGAGCCTGATAACTAGGGCGCAACTGTTGATTTGGCTGCGGTATCAAATAAATCGGCTGTTGGGCAGGGTTAATGGAATGAGCGGGCTGCCCTGAGTGAACAGTTTGACCCGGCTGAGCGGGCTGCCCTGAGTGAACAAGTTGACCCGGATAGATAGGCTGCACTGGTTGCGCAGGTTGACCTGGCTGTGAAGGAGCCCCAGGTTGTGCCGGATGGGCCGGTTGGCCTGGAGGCGGAACACCAGGTTGTACCGAATGGGTTAGTTGGCCTGGTGGAGGAATAGAGCCAAGTGGTTGCTGGTAACCAGTTTTACCTGGAGCAGGACAATAGGATGGTCCCGGCTGATATGCAACGTTGGAAACAATAGGATACTGTGGTTGCATAGGTTGAGAAGGCTGGATTTGCCCCCCAGGACCATAGACTGGTCCCGGTTGGTACCCCGACTGAGGCTGCACAGGTTGACCGGAAGGGTTGTAATACTGTCCTTGCGGACAGTACGATGGCCCTTGTTGGCCCGCAGGATAGCCTTGCACAGGCTGCCCCTGTGGGTCATAAGGGTAGCCAGGTTGGCCCGAAGTTTGGCCTTGGAAAGGTTGCCCTTGCGGGTTGTAAGCCTGGTTATCAGGTAAACCTTGAGCATGGAGGTGAGCCTCAGGAACGGGTAGACGTAAAATGTCCCCGTGCTCATCATACTGACCTAGAAAAGCATACACGGGTGTACCATCCTATGCATAGTGTGAAAAATAAGAGTGGTTGGGATCTTGGGAGGATGGTCCAACCTCGGGGTTCGGTTGTTGTAGGGACAACCGAAACTCCTCCGGAGAAATGTTCTCTGGCACGGCAGTCGCTAAATAAACGTCTTCAGGAGGCGGCATAGCCCTCGCGGAGGGTGTCGTAACAGCGGATGCAGAGGCGGCCACACAGACAGTGGGCCGAGCGGGTACAGAAGTGACGGGTGTCTGAGGAGACACCCCCAATGAAGGAGCAACCGGCCTCGTAGAAGGAGCTAACACTCCCATAGAGACTGCGGCGGAAATGATCTAACCCAAGGATCTATACCCTGCTGGCAATGAGAGACCGGATGATGACATAACAGCAGGTTCAGAGTCGTCTCCTCGAAATAATCTCCGAGGAAATAGCTGGTAATCTTCACCGGATGTTGGGATTTCCTCACTGGAATCACTCATGTTGGAGCCTGCCGCTAGATCTCGTAATAGACGGCGAGGACTAGGAGGAAAAACGGCAGCTATAAAAGGCAAACCCGATGTAAGAGAAAGGAAATCAGTTCCTAATCTCAATTCAGACAAAGGGTCAGAAAAGGGCCAATTGAACTCAACTGGTCCCCCAAAGGGTTGCTCAGCAAGAACCAGTCCTCCATCAGGATACTCGGAAACAACGGGTTGTTGTGGTTCAGCAGAGGATTGGGAAACCTCTGATGAATCGTTCGTATAAGGACTACCGGTAGACGAAACCGATGGTTCCGCCACTGTGGTAGTAACGACAAGAGAAAAAGATCAAACACACACACGGGCTGAAAAAGAGTCAAGACACACAATCAAACGGTCAACAAGCAGAATCTAACAAGGCGTGTGATTGTGGGTGATTAATTTTTTACCACATTGAAAAATAAGAAACTTCACCGTTTCATGTTTTAAGAGTCGAGAAACAGTCGAAAAGGTGACTCTATCTCTTTCAGATTTGACACAAACGTGAAAGGACAAGCACTTGGTGATCCTTTCAAATTTAGGGAGTCAGAAAAGATCAAATGACTACTCAGGAATACTAGGCAAAAGGGTGTACCAAATAACCGTGAACTGAAATATACACCTTGGTTCCAATAATGAAAGAGAAATCAACCAAGGACTTTCCATACGTGCAGGCAATCTCCCCGAATGTTGTGTCCGATGTATCACGGGTATAGGGCGGCAGACTCGGCTTCCTATGGATAAGGGATTGAAACCTAGTGGGGTCTCCCTTTATATACACGACGGTACGGGGAGCACAAGTCCGTACTAGCGCTGTCTAAAGCCAAGAGGCGAACGACAGCTACTAGGTTTAAAGACATTGGAACACGTCTCTAGCCTAGACCTCTAAATGTGTTTCGTTATATTTCAATGCTGCCTTAGTGTAAATTGAGTAAATTTTAAAGTTTATCTTCAATTACATTTCAATTTTCAGGCCCTAACGAATGTGATGTCTCAAAAATCTCCTAAATGCAAAACTACATGCCATAGCATATCATTTCGTTCGATGAAAGCTAGCTACAAAAGAGTTAAGAGCTTTTTACACAAACAAAATGATCGGAAGACAATCAATGATATCTCTAATTCAACTAATGAAACTAAAAACTTTTCTTTCAAAGTCACTAGTTACTAATAACACCGAAAAGATTTTAATTTGCACTAATCAATCAAAATCAAAAGAGATTTCTTTTATTTTCAATGTTTGAGAGCTAGATGCACTAAACAAACCGAAAACAAATGAGAAGCAATTTGAGAAATGATAATAAGAGAGCAAAAACAAGCAGATTTCACTCAATGGCACAAACAATCAGATCTCAAATCAACCAAAAGTCTCTCAAAACCAAGAAAAGTCCCAAAGACAGTAATGAGTCGTGTAATCTAGGCCCAAAATGAAGTGAAGAGAAATTTGAATGAAAACGAAATCAGTCACTCAAAAAGCGCAATAAAATGATAGACAACTGTCAAACGAACGCAAGGAAGCAATCCCAAAATCGACTGACCGAACGAAAACCAAAAAACTCCCAAGGGAGGCTCAACTCACAAAAGCACCTAGATGCCCTAGGGCTCGAATGCAAAATCGAAAGAAATAGGCAAACAACCAAAGGATGGAGGTTACAATCAGTCAAACTAGGCTCCAGTGCACTCAAACAGCCGAAAAAACAAAATCAAAATCACAAGTCAGTCTCAAAAAGCATAAAACACAGCAAACCCTAATAGCTCACAGGATTGGCGCAACTGTGAGCTTGAAATTAGCGCCAGAAAGACAATGGCGTGGGTGATACACAACCAACCTGCGCCAATGGGCATGACTGTCACACTGAAAAGCGTGCCAGCCGAGTTTACTATGGGAAACTGAAAAACAAGCAATCTCAGACACAGACAAGTGATGACAAGGCTAAAACATAGCCAAACAAATAGAAAAACCAGTCCAAAGAGCTGACCAAGCAAGCAAGACCAAGAAATTGACCGAAAAGAGAAGACAATACTCCAAGTTGTTCAGTCCATAAACTAAACCGGAGATTGACTAAAGCATCATTGATCTACTACACTAATGCAGAGAAAAAGCATTTCGAAGGCTATCTGGCTGTACTTCAGGCTCCGTTTATAGCTTACAAATCAAACAACAAGCTGATTCCCCAGCGGAGTCGCCAAATTGTTGAAGAGGTTAATCCCCTCTGCAGATAGAGGCGATCCCTACTAGCCCAGATCGGGTCTAGCAACAATCAAACACGCTACAGTGCAGGTTCCTAATTGCAAATAAACCAACTTGCGATGAAGGCTTACCTGGAATCCAACACTGTCGTTTGTAGAAGAGGTGGTGCTCCCGTTCCTTTGCCTTGGCAGATCACAATCCTCACGATCTCCGTGACCAGACACCTGCACATGCAAGAAACAACACAAACGCAAGCATAAAATCCAGTATATACAACTATATGTCAGTCGAAGAGGACATAACTCATGAACATAATCAAGAACAAGAGTGGAACCATAACCGATAGTCGCTTATCATTAAAGAGTCAAAAGAAGAATACAACCATAGCTTCGACGCAACACTCTCCTTTAGCGGGTCGTCAGCACAACATGTCTCGATAAAGCCTGTCAGGGATGGGACAAGCCTCTCTCTCCGGATACTTGGCAATAGTCTCCTTGCTTGGATTTGGCCTTATGGAATCAAGAAGGCTTTTGCAGCATGAAAGCTCTTGGGAACTTAGAAATTCTGCCACTCTTTGGAACTAGCTTGCAATGGAAATGGGCTAGCTTTTATAGAAGGAGGAAGGGGAGTTGGGATCCCTATAATTATGGGATTGGCCCTATCATCAAGGAAGCTTCCATGAGAGGTGGCAAACCACTTCCTCTCCATGGAAATCCGTAGCCAAACCTCCCAACTCAAGATAGAAATCAGCCCGGTAATTTGTTAGGATGAAACTTTCGCCTTTTATTTTTTAAAAACACCTCTTAATATGGTTGGCGCGGGTATGGCTCTATGACAGAGCGCCAATTGGTGTGCCCTCTTTGGAGGATTTCCCTCTTGGCGCGAGGGCTGAACTATGGAACCACGCCAATGGAAAAAGAGCTATTTTTAGGGTTTTTTGCAGGGAGATGTCTTTAGGGCAATTAAAGCTCATCTTCAGAGGGATGCAATGAAAGTATTTTCAAGTCTTATCTCTGCTCACAGGTCACGGAATGAGCCCTCCAATGTGCGGGACGGGGAATGGTAGGGATGGTGACAAATTGTTGTGTAACAACTGTGATACAAAATAAACAAGATAATCAGGCTCCACACCCAACAGTCAATGCAGAGAAACTTGAAAATTGGATAAGACAGTTGGAAGTTTACTTGAGGATACAGAACCTTCATGATGACGACACCAAGATACAGTTAGCCTCTTTGAGAATGGATGGAGCAGCATTGGTATGGTGGGAAGCCAAGACCAAGGATGAAATTAAAAAACATGGTAAGATCACTTTATCATGGGCTGAATTTATTTCCGCAATTAAGCAGAAATTTTATCCATTAGCTCATTTACAAAAGGCTATCATGAATTGGCAAAGTTTTAGACAACTTAAGGGACAAAGTGTTCAAGATTACACTCAAGAGTTTAGACGAAGGGCTTTATTACTTGGAATTTATTTTCATAGCCAAGAGACTTTGCTGAAATATATAGGTGGTTTACACAACTATCTTATACATATTATCCTTATGTTCAATCCTACTAGTCTAGATGAGGTTTGTGTCCAAGCCATGCATTTAGAGGCTAGAGGTAAATAATATTTTGATGGGAATGAGGGTAGTGAATTTAAAGGCAAAGGAAGAAAAAGAAATGAAAACTCTAGGAAAGAAAAAGGAAAATTATTCTGTAAAAACTATTCCAAAACAAGCCACGATGAAGACCATTGTTGGAAACTTTGTTCAGAGCTGAAACCAGAAAAATTTAAAACCAAAGATAAGGCCAAAGAAAAGGGAAAAACGGTTGCAACTGTTGAACAAGACTTAGGGTCTGAATCAGGAGATGAAACTAAAAGCATAGACATGGTACTAAAGAACATAAAGGGGAAAGATATTGTAAAGGAAACAAATCCCAGTTCTAGCACTTTAAACTATCACATAGAAGCTCCAAATGAAGAGAGGAGGATAGAGTTGTTTCATGTGAGGATAATCTCAAAAAACACAAAGATAGACACACTATTTGACAGTGGGTCACAAGTGAATCTAATCTCAAAGGACTTAGTCAAGAAGCTGAAACTTGAGACCATTCCACATCCAAAGCCATATCCACTTGGATGGATTTGCAAGGATGCTAATTTACAAGTCTCAAGAAAGTGCATGTTGTGCTTCATCATAACAGCTCATTATGTTGATTTGGTTGAATTAGATGTGGTACCGCTTGACATTACAGGTGTTGTGTTGGTTAGTCCTTATTTATATGACAGAAAAGCGATCTTCCATCGCCATGAGAAAAAGTATCATATGTTCAAGGATGGAGAGATGGTAAGGAGTTTGGCTGTGAGAGCAGTTATCAACACATGTGCTGTCAATGTAACAACTGACTTTGTTGATGATTAAGAAAAAATATTTTGTACATAATCCTTTTCATGTTATTTCTAATGTAAATGATGATATGTTTCAGCCTGAAAGAAGGTCGTCTTTGGAAGAAGATGACAAGATGTTGCAGAAAGTGCCTTTGGTGTCGATCGGTGAAGAGAACAAAGTGTCGGTGCAAGGTGGTGCAAAAATCCAAGAAAGGGTAAAGCATGAAAGCAAAGAGGGCACAAAGTTCAGCATGGGTCATTGCTGGTTTCAGAATGGAAGATTGGTATGGCGAGAAAATTTGGTCTGGAATGACGCAAGTACATGGCTCATTTGGAAAATTTTTTCCATAAGGACAGTTGGCAAGGTGAATCTCAATTTCAGTTTCCTTTGAAGGTAGACCATTGTAGAAGCAGTATGTTTTCTGAAAATTATAGTTGTTGTTCTGAAAATTTCAAAAATTTGCATCATGACTCAGTCAAGGTTAGCAACAGTCATTCATCGGATTCAAGGAAGAATTTATCCTTTTATGAGAAGCTCAATTTGATGAAGTCGGGAAGATTTCATTGGTTCAAGGTTGGAAGAGTGGAGAATCAATTTCCTCATCTTCAATTTCTGTAATTCAGAGAGCTTTTGGGGTCCAAAAGCTTCCCATTTGGGAGGTGTGATCAGGTGATCATGTCCAAAGTTGAAAAAAAAGCTCAAAAATGGAATTTCTCATAATTGGTTGCAACCCGAATGACTAGATAGGCCTCGTCGCTTCGATTCTAGCACTGTGAATGGCACTCAAATCTGACGTCGTATGTGAAAGTTATGTAGGTTTGAAGTTTTCAGTATCCTTCAAAAATCCAGTTGACCAAAGTTGACTTTTGACTTTGGAAATATTTAAAAAGGAATATTCCAAAGAATATTTTGTGAATATTCCCTAGAATATTCCATGGAATATTCCATCTAGACGAATTAGAAGTGGACAAGTGGCATCTTCGTATTTGACAGTGGGTTCACTTTGAAATTTGTGGGTCAATCCATGGCCGCCACGTGGCAGGCCCGGAGGCCGCCACGTGGCCCAGGTGTCATGGCTAAAATATATATGGAGTCTGCGGGGATTGAAACGGAGACCTCCCGCCTGCCAAAAATGTGACCCGACCAATCGGGCTACCCGTTACAACTTAACATCATATGGCAATGGTTTTATTATAAGGTTTAAAATTATGATGGGTGGATGAAAAAAAGGGCCAGCCCTGAAGGGCTAGCCCCAACCACCACATGGCCGATGGCCCATGACCGTGGCCCAAGGACATAGGCCCTAACCGCAAAGTTTAACCGCGCAAGAAAAACCATTACATGTGACCCCTTCTTTAAATCAATGCCATGGTTGGTTGTTGTTGCGGTTGTGGACATCGATATTGTCAGTGGTTCAAACAGTCACATGTGACCATAACAGCTCACATTTAATGTTAACTGCAAACAGTTCCGCCTAACTTGGCGCATTCCACCAAATTCGGCCTCTATGCCAAAATTAGCGTGGTTAACTGCAGTTAGCCCACATTTAGTGGGGTTTTCAATTGACATTGGGCAGAAGTTTGTTTTTGTCATAACTTCTTCAATATTGAACCAATTTGGACAAAATTTTGGTCAATTTTGGGTATTCTGAGCATTTTGGAGAGTTTTGGATAGGTTTTAGAGTGAACAGAGGTGTTATTCAGCCATTTTTGCTTCAAGGAATCTTGGATAGCCACCAGGGCCATTAGGGAAATGGAGCTATAATGGGCTATACTTCACTGTCTGAGGTGAAACAAAAGCCATTTTTAGCTTATTTCTGTCTTTGGAATTCAATTTCACAGCTATTTTTTCCTGTTTAGGCATATTTCTCACTGTATAACAAATTTGAGCAACTGAATAGAGCAAGGACATGCCCATTGGGAGCCTTGGACCCGACAGATGTAGCCTAGGAGGGGTGAACTGCCTCATCATGTTGTTGTGTGTTGTTATGGTGAAGTTTTTTTGCTGTGTATTTCTGATTTAAGATGTTAAACAGTAATTTTAATTAACATTCCCTCTCACATAAACTCAGAAACAGTTAATTAAATGAAAATGGATACTTTGCACAACATTACAAATACTTCCATTTTCAGATCAACTATGAACCAATATCACTTGCAGTAGTTTGTCTCCTTTTTTTAATGGCAAATAAACTCAGACCAGTACCATGTGTGCAAGATTAAGATTCTCCCATAGGATTTGTGCCTCCTTGCTTATATCTGTGTCTCATTCCCACACACTTTTTGTTGGTGCACTATGACTTTCCTCACTAAGTTCTCTATCTCTTGGAAGCAAGGTCTCGTATATAGACTCTAGGTGGTCTCCAAAAAAACATTTTGGATCAAAGGATTTAACGAATTCATATTTACATAAATTAAAAGGATCTAAAGGCTTTGCAATATTGGTAGCATGAGTTGTATTCTTCACAGTGTGATCCAAGATTTTTTTCTTATAGATGCATAAATAATTACATGTGAAAGAGCATGTTAACCAGGAAAATTAAAGTCACATAAATGAAGAGAAATAAACATGAAAAACATGAAAAGATGACACAAGGAATTAATTATGGAGTTTGTCCAATTTTGACTATGACTCTAGGCCCTGCTCAACAGTGGGGAGGCCTTCATTCATTAAGTGGCATTAAAAATAATAAGTACAAGAAAAAAATATATGATGGACCCTTATAACTCCAAACTGGAAGATGGTCGAAAAATGGGGAATCCATTTGTTGAATCTGACGTCACCATTGAGTTCCCAGACAAAAATCGTGAAAAAATGACTACCCACACGTCCAATTCTAACAAAGAGTGTTTCTCCACCTCTCGAAATCTTTTGATACCCCCAAGATTCCCTGGGGCAAGATTTCGGCCTCCTGTAGGCCCAACGTTCCGCTCCACACTTGCACAAGTCGCTCCACTCCGTTATTCCTCCCCCTGCAATTGAATTATTTTTTGAGTTTAAATATAAAATTTGGGGTGAAGCCACCAAGGCCGAGCCCTATGGCTCAACGATGGCAGATTTTATTGTTAGGATGGAGATCTGAGTTCGAATCCCACCCATTCTCTGAAATAGTGTTTTGTTTTGATATATAATATAATAATAGGTGGGCGGGGTTCGCACCACGTTACCCTGACGAAACCTACCACCTTGTGTATAGTGGTGTTGACCATCAAGGTAGTGGGTCCGCTGGGGTTGGCCCACCCCCCAAAAAATTTAATATTTTTTAAGGCAGGGGTGGAAGAGGTGGCAACCCGCCACCCTATTTTTATATTATTATTTTTTTTATAAAAACAACCAACTCATTTTTTGTCGGCATAGGGGATATTAGAAAAACTAATCGTCCCATGAATTCTCCTGATCTCTAGAGCTAGGTTTTCCAACCCGGATGTTGGTCAATTTTCATAACACTTAAATGTGGCCCGAGTCCAACTTTGACCAAAACTTTGACTCTCTCTAACTTCCTCATACAACGTCGGATTGAAGCGTCGTTTCCACCTTTGGATCCAGAATGGAGAACACTTTTACATGGTCCTAGTCTTGTTTTCATATGGACACTTTTATTTTTAAGCAATTTTAAAGCCACTTATTCTCTGAGATCCTCCTGGATCAATCCTCCCCATTGATGAGCTTTTGATCCTCCAAAAGAATGAAAACAATTTGCAGCTACTATTTACCTTGTCTACACCACCAATGTCCTGAAAGGTCACCCTTCCTTCTCCTTCACCTTTTTTCTTTAGAGGCATAAGTGATGAGCCAACACCTACATCCTCTACAAGCCTGTAGTACAATATTTTTCAAATTACATGTTGAATTACATGATCAAATATGACCCAAGCATCCCATACTTGCCACAAATTTATAACACATACTCTATGGTCAAGTTTACAGCAAAATGGAATCAATACCCCAACTATGAATACAAGGCCAAAATATCATTGTTGCCTCACAAGTGATGGAAAACACATCATCACTTTTACATTTTAAATTGCAACACATTATTTAGAAAGTAAGGCCATGACATACTACCACACCTACAAAAACCATCTCTCACTTATCAAAGTGAATGGGTCATCTCTCTATGGCATATTTGATTGTTGGACCATTGTTTCAACTGGTTCCTGCACTGATGATTTGTCCTTAAAGTGCTACTATGGATGGAGCCACCAACACGTGGCTCTTTGATGGCCACTTCTATCGTAATGACTACAATGAGTCTTCTTCCTCCAAAAATTTTTTACCTTCTTTTTTTCCTATGATAGAGAAGGCCTTTCATGCCTCATCCTCTTTCATGCTGCCATTCCTTTCCAACACTCGGCAAACACATGGTTATGTAATCCATAAAAGCTACATGTTTTTCGATGCCATGATTTATGTTTATTATTAGAAACATGCTTGTAATCAAAATGAACATTAGAATAATGAGACTTGTTATACCTTTGTTGGTATATGGTGCAATCATGGGGATGAAAGCTTGCCTCGTCTCTTTCTTTTCAATATGCACTGCCCTGGGATGAGGGTGAAGCGTTCCCATCAATCTCCTTCCTCGACGAGTTCAAAAATTTCATGGAGGCTTCTGACACCTTCGAGCATTCTCCTCCGGTGTATCCCAAACCTTTGAATCGAGGTCTCTACACAAACTCCAATGGTTGAGTTATGCCTTGTCCATTCACACCAAGTCCTCCTCCTTTAACCCCATGTTGGTGAGGAGTCTCATGCTAGATCCTGTAATGGGTATCTCCAAATTTCCAACAGAAATGATAGCATGTGAAGATGAAACTGAATATAAACCAAAATTTTTTGCCTCAATTTTTTTATTCAGGAACAGTTGTTGATGGATTCTTTAAGCCTTTTTTGTGCTTCAACTCCTCCAAGGACTCTTCCGCGGCTCACAACTAAAGTTGCAATATCTTCTTCTCCTCTTTCTCTTATCATAGTAGCCTCCTTAATTCAACATTCTCTTCTGGAAGACTCTGGCTGATCTCCTCATACAAATGATGAGAAAATGATGAAGGAAACTATGAAGGTGCGTAAGAAATGGAAGATGTGGAAGAAGCATCATTCTCTGATCTTTCTTTCTCCTCTTCCTCTATTCTCTTCTCATAAGTTTCATATATTATGCCCACCATTTTGGAAATCCTCAAGAAGGCATCATACATTTCTTTTTCATCCTCCACGGCTGTACATTCAGTCATTTATGCTCGCAATTCACATTAGCTAGAAGACCACTCCTCTTCACAAAGAGCTTCCTCATATGCCATGTCTATCCTTCATGGTGCACATCCTGCTTTGGGATCAAAGGACTTAAGCTTTCCTTCACCTCTTTGAAGCTTGTTTCTAGTTAGCATGTGCTCATGCAATTCACATCAACAAAGACCTGCTCTAATACCACTTGATCCAATATATTTTGCTTATATATGCATAAAGAATTACATGTGAAAGAGCATGTTAACTAGGAAAATTAAAGCGCACATAAACGAAGAGAAAAAAAAATCATGAAAATACAACACAAGAAATTGATTATGGAGTTTGTCCAATTTGGAATATGTCTTCAGGCCTTGCTCAACAATGGGGAGGCCTTCATTCATTAAGTGGCATTAAAGAGAAGAAGTGCAAGAAAAAATTACATGATGGACCCTTATACCTCCAAGCTGGAAGATTGTCGAAAAATGGGGAATCTAGTTGCTGAATCCGACATCACCACTAAGTTCCTGGAAAAAAATCATGCAAAAATGACTACCCACACGTGCAATTTCGACAAAGAGTTTTTCTGCACCTCTCAAAATATTTTGATACCCCCAAGATTCCCTAGGGCAAGGTTCCCGCCTCCTGCTAGCTCAAGGTTCCGCTTCACACTTGCACAAGTCGCTCCGCTATGTCATTCCTCCCCCTACAATTGAAATGTTTTTTGAGTTTAAATATAAAATTTCGGCGAAGCCACCAAGGTCGAGCCCCGTGGCTCAACGGTGGTGGAGTTTATTGTTAGGGTGGACCTCCAAGTTTGAATCCCACCCATTCTTTGAAATAGTGTTTTGTTTTGATATATAATATAATAATAGGTGGGTGGGGTCCACACCACGTGGCCTCGACCCAACCTACCTCCATGTGTATAGTGGTGTTGACCATCGAGGTGGCAGGTCCGTCGGGGGTGGCCCACCCCCTAACAAATTTAATATTTTTTAATGCGGGGGTGGCGGGGGTGGCAGCCCGCCACCCTATTTTTATACTATTATTATTTTTATAAAAACAACCAATTCATTTTTTGTCAGCATAGGGGATATAAGACAAAATAATGATCCCACGAATTCACCCAATCTGAGGAGCTAGTTTTTCCAACCCAGGTATCAGTTAATTTGCATAACACTTAAACCTGGCCCAAGTCCAAATTTGACCAAAAATTTGAGTCACTCTAAATTCTTCATACGAACTCAGATTGAAGCATCAGTTGCACCGTCAGATTCAGAACGAAGAACACTTCGACATGGTCCTAGTCTTCTTTTCATCTGGCCACTTTTATTTTTGAGCAATTTTAAAGTCACTTATTCTTTGATATCCTCTAGGATCACAATGACTTCTCCAACAGTAAACGAAAAAGAAAAAAACATATATTTTTTGTTCAAATATAACTAGCCAATGACAGTATATCTCACAGAGTTTAGCAACATAATACCTATCTAGAACAAATTTTGGCAACAACAATGACTTATCCTCAAAACCATAAGTCCAGATTACCATTATTTTCTCTTTCTTCATGCTCCCCCTTTCTAGATAGGATAACTTGAGCCTATACAGACATACATACATTCAAGGAGGATATTGTCCAGTTATCATGTAATAGATTTGATTTACAAATACATATTGAATTAAACAAAAATTTAAAGAAGTTTTATGCTTCTATAGTATAGGATACTAGAACTGCATTGGTTCCTCACAAAAATTGAATTTAGGGTTACAGGGTAAGTAGTCAAACACATGTCTTAAGACAAGTGTTGTTATCAAATAAACCATCATAAATAATCTATTGCTCTTCGAAAAATTAACTAACTAAAAATCAAATTTGTTGGAAATGACATCAACCCAATTAATTGTACAATTTTTTTTGTATGAGTGATAAAATAGATAGAAAATGTATTTTGTAACATTTTTTGTATGTTCTCAACCCATCATGTAGGCACAAATCCAACAGAAGTCTTGAAACAGTTGTCTAAACAAGGAAATATCTAGTAGATAAATATTGGAAGGAACCTAAGAAGTTGGGAAATAAATTCTCGAATAATTCCAATCCTGCTTTCTTCTAACTTTAGGAAATTATATGCATCATAAATTTTTAAGAAATTATTCAGTTTCAGTAACTTGAGTAACTATATGAATGTATTGGGATTCAGAGGTATATTATTTTCTCCTAACATAAGTTTTATTGTTCTTGAATCGAAATTGTTTGCACACGGATAAAGAATTTCTCTGAAATCAAATACTTTTGGAACACACCCAGCTTTTGCTATTCCGCTACTCCAAATATTGCTGTGTTTTTTCTCTTCTGTTAGCAGATTCACATACTACTCACACACCATTGACCAGTGAAATTTCTCATTGGTACGAGGAAGTGAGTTAATCATATCACTACAAATAGGATCTTTCCTTCCTTTGCTACCCTTTTTTGCTTTCCACTAAAAAATACTCTGTCAATTAAAAACATTCTCAAATCCCATTTAACTTTACAATTCTCGACTCTCTTCACAATCAACAGTTGTTACTATTACTCGTGTGAAACCTGTTACACACAACACTCTCAATAAATAACAATTAAAGATACGGAAGCAATATTTATAGAAAGTAATGGAAATAAATCATGAAATTCCAAAATCATCTTGTCCATTTACTCCACACTTTGATCCTACTTCAATATCATTGATATATGTGTCATAAGAAACAAAAAATTACTATATAAAATAAAAATGAATTACATGTGATCATGACAATTAGCCAAAAAATTGTCAATAATAACTGTAAATAGAAAATTGTATAAGGAAAATGGAAAATAAATATTATGCATAGATGTGTTTAGCTATATTTTACCATGAATCGACTTAATGGTTGACTTGGTCCCAAAAACTATGACAATATCAATTTGTTTTATTTGATATCATATTTCCAAACAAACAAAAAAATTAAACCAAATTTGATTTACAAATTATCAGACACATTGGTTTGAAAGATATAATGCAAATCTAAATTTCGCAATGTGTTCAAGCCAGTTGCATGGAGAAAACAATAGAAACTCTCTTTCTAAATGTTTTGTGCCTTCGCATACATTTGTCTACATATTTCTTCTGCACACGTACAACCCGCACAACACTAAACCCAAATATTTGAACATAGAAAAGGATTCACTTTGATCATAATACGAATTACTAGAAAAAAAAACTATCGTGATACACTAAATTATTCCCGAGATAATTCACCAACCATGACTTAATAGTTTATGCCAGTAGATTTATGTTCAATATATTCAAGTCGGTTGATTTTGGTAACATAAATGCTAAGATCGCACACAGAGGAAAATTCAAAAATTTCAACGCAAAAATAAATAAACATTACAATTCATTGGAAATAAAAAATCAACACCTTCAAGCCAGCTACATGAAGCAAAGAACAAAAACCCTCTTACATAATATTTTGTATCTCTACATACATTACCCACACATTTCTTTCGCACATCTCCCTATCACACAACACTACATATTAATTAATTAGTTAATTATCATATACGATGTATCCAAAAAGAACAATCTTTGAACATAGACTAGAATTGACTCTAATCATAACATGAAATACTAGACAAAAAACTATTGCAATACACTGAATTATTCCTCGGATAATGTGAAAATGCCACCAAAAATGAAATAATAGTTTCTCACATCTCCCTATCACACAACACTACATATTAATTAATTAGTTAGCTATCATATACGATGTATCCAAAAAGAACAATCTTTGAACATAGACTAGAATTGACTCTAATCATAACATGAAATACTAGACAAAAAACTATTGCAATACACTGAATTATTCCTTATATAATGTGAAAATGCCACCAAAAATGAAATAATAGTTTATGCTAGAGTTGGCATCACATAAGTTGACATCTTAATTTTTAATTGAGCTTGAACAACATTTCCAACCAGTATTAGGTATTGATATCAAGGAATATCACACTACATTTCCCTGAGATAAACTTATCCCCTTGTCACGACACACAACTTCCTAAAACCTAATTTGTCATCAATAGTGAATTAATATTGTATCCCAATGACCCTATGTTCATAATTTTGCAATTTTCATATGATAATTAGAGATGATATTCAGATAATTGAAAACTAAGGATGCCTTTTTATGCACTATCAGCTTTGGACATAGAAATTTATGTAAGGCAACAAAATATCGAGCAATACTTGCAACATTTAAACACATTTTTCAAAGAGAAAATGTTACACACTCTACTAGTCCAAATATGAAGTTGATATGAGCAAATCAATTATTTGTATCACTGTAAATAGATTTTTCCCACACTCTACTAGACATTTCAAATGCTTGCTTACTCATTTTCTTATATATTCAACAACTGATACTATTTTGCATGTGAAACACATTACAAAATATTTGTATTAGAGATAAAGTTGGAATCCAGTTTTTATCATCCCAATGTCTGTCTTCATTGACCAATGTCGTGTTAGCATCGATATATTTTTGTCCTAATCACTTGTATGTTTTGTGCTAATAGCTTCATATCACCAATTTTCTTGTTCATTGTCACATAAACATTTCCAATAACTCATGATTAAATTGAACTAGTATAAATGATTGATAGAAAACACCATTGTAGGTAAATATTAGTTTTTTCAGCATCCAATTCACCAAATACGTGTATACACACATCATCTCCTTGCATATCATTCAAACTGTATCAGTATTATGCTATTACTTTGGCCAATGATGCCAGAATGTAGGTTTTAACCTTGTACATAAATTACCTGCAAATAAATTCTTAAAATAGAAGAATATACAATGGCGAGAACATAAAACAAATATACACAGATATTTTCCCCTAGATCCCAAAATCAGGACTACCAGATTGATTTTTCATTATATTCCTTTCAATGTTACAATACATATATATACATGTCGAAGCATCATAAACCCCAACCCACTAACCATGGATTAGAACATAATCTTAGTTCCCTTGACCGGATCTACAAAATACCATGGGTAGAAAACCATCATGCGCGAGCCCCATGCACAAAACCTTGGGTGGGTTCACATATAAATATATATATATATATATATATATATATATATAATAAAATAAAAAATTCCAAGGCAACACCCTGGACCCCATGCAAGGGGGCTACTTCCCCCCTGCAAACCCCCTAATAGGTGGGGTTTTTGTCCCACTGTGACACCCCCCCTGTTGCACCCAACGCAATTTACACTCCTTGATTCTAGCCATGGAAAGAATATAACACATACCAAACACATAACTGACGCAATTGTAATCATTTTACATAAAAAAGAACGCATGAACGAAAAAAAATAGGAAGCAATGTTTCCTGTTAGCAATGATAATTTCATTAAATCAACATTCCTCTGAATTTTCCATGATAGTTTACGCATATTCATGATAAACCTAGTAGTTTTAATGCCAAATTCATCTTATTAAATGTCTACATATTCAATATTAACAATGAGGAGATGTGCACAAGAACTTTGTGCCCAAAAATATTATTTGGATGGCCATAACATTGTGAAAGAAATTTTATGTTCCTTCCTTTGCACACCTTGTCAAGCCAAATGATACTTGTTTCAAGTTTTTCTTGTTATGAAATTTGATAATGTTGAATGAATAGCATTTCTCTCCGCACAACACCTCTTACTCACACACATTAAAAAACACTTAATTAAATATTTGATAATAAGTATTTAATTCAAAAATGTAAGATCACAAATGCACATAGTTTTTGAAAGCATCCAGAAAAATGATTGTGCAAAACAAATTTGTTGATAGAAATTTCATGCAGAGAATGAAAACATTAAGCATGCAATTTTATGTTATGTTAGAAATTAAAGTTTGTGTTCTTTGCTACACACAATCAGCTTAAAGTTATATTGGATACTAATTTTCTACTTAAAGTTTAAATAATTTCATGTCTATGGACTAAAGTTCTCTTTGCAACCACATCCCATATTCTTAATTGAATAATAACATCTATTGTGGTGTGGATAAGACATGTGCAAAATGAGGACTGAAATACTGAATAAGAAAGTATTCATTCCTTGCTCCACACACCTATTCTCTCGCTCAACATTACTTCTTCACATGCATAGAAAAATGCACATCATATTCAAAACACTTGAACACCAAGATTAACAATTTTTTATTTGTAAACCATTTTTTCTAGTTTTGAAAACCGTACATTCCACATCAATCCACCGAACATTATGAATTAATTTTTTTGTTTATAGTTAAAATAATTTCATCTATGTGGAAAAATGTTCCATCTACAATCTCGTTCTCCCACACATACCTCTTCCTTTGCACATCCTTCATTATGCATAGATTTACAACTTTTACTATTAGTTTCAATTTTTTTCAAATACTTAATATGCAATATTAAATTCATTTGTAAATTAAATATTTATTATGCAATATTCAATGAAATATCTTTTTAATGTGTGTCAAGAAGAAGTGTTGTGTGACCGAGTAGATGTACATAGAAAGGAACATCTACGATTGTACGTGGTCACTGGATAATCACAATGGAAGATTTTTCCGCACATCTGCACTATGCACAAATTCCTCCACACTCTACATGACAAATTTTTTTGACTGACTAATATAATAAGAGAGCTTTTATTCCTTGTTCCACGTAACTATTTCTTCAAATCCACATGCCAGCTAATTTTTTTTTTGTAGTTCAATATCAAATAAAACGAATGGACATTGATATAGTAGGGAGGACCAGCTCAACCATTAAGTTGATTCATGGTAGAGGTAGCAGAACGCATCTTTGCATAACATTTATTTGTCATTGTCCTTGCACAATTTTCTATTTACAATTACTACTGAGAGTCTCTAAGCTAATTTTCATGATGAAAATTAATTCATATTTTTTTTTATATCATAAATTTGTATCTCTTATGAAATGTTCATGCATAATGATGATTATTATGTGAAACTATTAATAATCCTTGTAATTTCAAACTAAATCCATAAGGTTTTTCAATAATTAAATTCTATTTGAAATAAATCTTTCAATCTAGAAAATTAATTAATTAAAATGCATCATATAAAATGCTTAGAGATTTGTTAAAAAACCTAATATATCTAATTTTGTAATGTTAACCTATAACAACATCCTTGATAACACTTGGAATTTCATTTCCAAATCCAACAAAAAATGTTTATAAATTTGTTAAATAACTTAATGTTTTTAGTTTTCCAATATTAACTTGTAATAATATCCTCTTGTTATGAAATTCAACAATATTGAATGCATACGAACATACGAAACATTGCACGGATAAAGTTTATATTCCTTGCTCCACACACATGTTCTCTCCCAGTTGTGACTATTACTCATGTGAAAAAGGTTACAGAAGACACACTCAATAAATAACAATTGAAGATGCCAAAGCCAACATTTACAAAAAGTAATGGAAATAAATCTCAAAATTCCAAAACCATCTTGTCAGTTTACTCTGCATTTTGCTCCTACTTTAATATCATTGATATGTGTGTCATAAGAAACATAAATTTATGATATAAAATAAATATGAATTATCTGTGATCATGACAATTAGCTAAGAAACTATCAATAATAACTATGAATAGGAAACTATGAAATAAGAATGCATTTAAAAGTTGGTAATATTGTTGGAGACCATGAATTAATAGTTCATGCCAATAGCTTTATATTCAATGCGTTCAATTCAGTTGATTTTGGTAACAAAAATTCTAACATCGCACACAGTGGAAATAAAAAACCAATGCCTTCAAGCAACCTACACAAATCAAGGAAACATAAAATCTCTTTCAGGATATTCCATCATATACAATTTATCAAAAAACACAAATATGTGAACATAATACAAAATAATAAGAAATATTTGACAAAAATATATTTCCATACACTAAAGTATTCTCTGACTAATGCCATTAACCATGAAATAATAGTTTATGCTAAAGTCAACAACACATAAATCACATCTCGGTTTCTAATTAGGCTTGAATGACATCTCCAACCTATAGTATCCATCAATAACAATAAAAATCACACTACATTTCTCTATGATAGACTTATCCCTTTGTAATGACACACTACTTCTTGAACCCTTATTTGTCATTAATAGTGAATTACTATTGTCCCTCGATGACCTTATGTTCAAAATTTCATAATTTTCATATGATAATTAGAGACACCATTCAGACACTATTGAAAGTCAATGATGTGATTTTATGCCACCTAAGCTTCGAAGATAACAATTTACGTAAGGAAACATAAGCTCCAAAAGCACTCCTAGCTTTTAAACACATTATACAAAGAGAAAACATTACACACTCAAATATTTGAAATATGTAGTCGACCAGTGAAATATCATATTGATGTCAACAAATCAATTATTTGTATCATTGAAAATAGCTTCTTTCCTTACTTCACTAGCCATTTCAAATACTTGTTGACTCATTTCCCTGGAAGTCACCATTTTCTAACATTTTGTGTCTGAAACATGTTACGAAATATTTGTATCAGAGATAAAGCTGGCATCCAATTTTTTATATCATCCCAATGTTTGTCCTCTGATTAATAGAAAGCATCGATGCGATAAAATAACCGCCCTTTCTAGCATTCAATTCATTGACTACACATGTTCACACATTATCTACTTGCATATAATTCACATTGTATCAATTTTATGCTATTGCTCTTCCCAATGACACCCAATGTTGATACAATGTATCGAGTACCTAGGTGCAGAAAAAGTGAGGTGGACGCACAATGTATCAACGTTTCATGTCCTTGGTCTGCACACCCTCTCTCCTGGAGAAAACCTCTTCCTCACACACATTAAAAGGACACTTAATTGAATATTCAATGATTAGTATTTAATTCACAAATGTAAGAAGTCAAAATGGATGCATGGAAGAAATTTTCCAATGGGAAATTTATGTGGAAGACCGCAACATTGCAGATGAAAGTTTCTATTACAATACAAATTAAAGTTTATGTTCCTTGCTCGATACACATTTTCTCCTGCAAAACATTGCTTGTTAACACACACTAAAAATATACTCAATTAGACGAAATTTTAGTCTAAAAGTAACCTCCTAAGGAAAGATAAAAAAATTAATAAAAAAATGCCATGTAGACATTTTTTTAATTTTAATTTAGTTTTATCTATGTTCCACAATATTTATTAGCACAAGATTCAATAAACATTTTTAATATATTATTTCTAATTTTTTACTTTTATCAAAATCCCTAAATATATGACACTTTTATTAAAATAACTGTCTATATATATTTTATATTTAAATATAAATATCTATATTTATATTTTATATTTAATTGCGTATATATAGATTATATTTAACAATTTTTTTGATGTTTTCTTTTTAACTGTATTGTCTACTGAAGCCATAATTTCACTGGAAATATAATTTTTGGTCAAAATTTGGTAATTTTTCCTTTCTAGAATATGTTTTTTAAATATTTAATTATTTTATATTTAACTTTTTTAACTATTTAACTATTTTGTATTTAATTATATTTCACTATATATTTTATATTTTTGGCTAGAATCTAGTAATTTTTCCTTTTTGGAATACATTTTTTAACTATTTTATATTTAGTTATATATAACTATTTAACTATTTTATATTTAACTATATATTTTACATTGTTGGTTGGAATTGGTAATTTTTCATTTTTGGAATAATTTTTTAAACTATTTTATATGTAATTATAATATAAATGGGAGATCGACGAAAATTTTGCATTGCAAAATATTAATAACATTAAAAATATTGTTACTTCTAAGTTTAAAGAGAAAATGTAGTGTGAGAAAGATTTATAGGCTGAAGAAAATTAAGATATTATAAGGAAGTCATTAACCCTACGCTGGAAGATCAAAAGTATCTCTTTGTTTTAACTAACTCAAAGAAAAAAATTAATATAGCCAAGATAAGAATGAATGCTCATGAGCTCCATAGTGAAACTAGTCGTTGGGAAGTTCCTAAAACACCATGGGTGGAAAGGATCTGCCATCTCTGTGAGAATATGAACATTGAGGATGAAAATCACTTCCTCTTAGAGTGCCCTGCGTGAACCTACATTAGATCTTAGTTTCATCATCTTTGTTCTAATACGACCTTCCTAGCCTTTTGACATGTCAAAATTATAGTGAGCTCAAGATGCTTCTCTCCAAGCTCTTTCAGCATAGGAGTACAATTTTGAAACAAACTAAATAATTCGTTTCTTTAGGTCTGATAGACCAAAGTTTGATCTCATTGGACGTTAACCATAATCATCATCATCATCATCATTTTTATATTTTTGGCTGGAATTGGTAATTTGTCATTTTTGGAATCCATTTTTTTTAAATATTTTATATTTAACTATATTTAACTATATATTTTATATTTTTGGCTCGAATCCAGTAATTTTTCCTTTGTCGAAAACGTTCTTTAACTATTTAATTATATTTTATTTTTAACGATTTAATAAATTTATATTTTATATTTTATATTTAATTAGCTTTTCATTATTTAACTATTTTATATTTACTATGATTTTATTTTATTTTTAATTATTTAAATATTTTACATTTAACTATAATTGTGTATATTTATATTTTATATTTAACTATTTATGGAGTGGTTGACACGAGAGAACAATGGAGGGCGAAAATGGAGCTTGAAACCATAATCATGGCGGTGGGAGGCAAACCCTAGCTCTCTCGATTACAGTGCAGGCAACGGAAGGAGGTCTGTAGGGTCGAGACATTCGTATCGGGCTGTCAAGCTACGGTGGACACTTAGGCACACCGCAGTACCCCACAATGTGCATTGAAAATGGATCCAAGGAATAGGCATTTAGGGTTAAGGGATGGCAGACCCTACAACTTACGCCCTAAAATTCAATGCCATCCTGTGGAGAAAGCACGCACTCCTGAGTTTGAAGGCTTTCCATCATTTTCGAAAGAGGTTTTTAGCTGCTAATAGGAATACAAACCATGGTTAGATAACGGGACTCCATAAACCTTGAACTCGAGCCTGAAGATCTTCTTGAGGTCTGGTGTTACGAAGTATCAGAGAAAAACCTCGAGAAGTATATTCCGACGAGCAGAGGAGCTGGGACAAAGCCCGGAGGTTCGGGGGAGGTCTGGGGCATAGGCAATAGAATAGGTTTTTTGGAGGAAAGCCTACTCAGTACTTTCAATAGTGACTAGAAGGCGGATAGCAGACCTGATCTGCAACAGCATCTTGCAAATCCTGAGATGACGGCAGAAGCAGACGAAGTTGTAGCTCATGTAAGTACTCCTATGCCTAGTGGTCTTAAAAATCAGTTATTTTCGGGAGGTGTAGAGGACATTGTTGCTAGTTGTGGGATTCAAGGGAATGTGGGTTTGAAGGCTTTCCTAGAAGAAGCCCATAGTCAGCAGGAAGTTGTTAGAGGAGTCCATTTGGACACCTATTTTTCTTGCAAAAGTCCCTTTCAGTGGAAAGAGACCTGGTAGTACAAGGATTTCCACCCATTACAGGGCTTTGAGATGGTGGGAACTTGGCCGGAGGTTGGAAAATATCTCTTTCAAAACCCTATTTTTAGTAGACGACCTGAGGTCGGATCTAAAGGTGGGATCCTACCCATAAGACAAGATGAGGAACAAGATAGGTGTTCGAGTGTTTGCAGAGAAGAGGAGGTGCATGCAGGATCCGGGGTCGTAAGCGATCAAGCAGGAGGGAGAGCCCCTTGGGAGGAACCCCAATTTTAGGTGGAAGGGCGACCCAGGTCGCTTGATCCAGAAGGACCAAATTCTCTTGAAACCTCGCAGGGGTGTGAGGAAGGATGAAGGAGAGGGGTTATAGGAAGTAAGAGGAATAAACTTAAGTTGATCAGGAAAAAAGGAAGAAATCCCATGTTTTGTGCTTGGGATTGACATTCAAATAGACGAGGTAATGGAAGTTGCTGAAACAATATTAGTAGGCCGAGTCAAGGGGAGGAAATTCACGTCCAAATACATATCGGAATGGACCTCAAAAGCGTGGTCAGAGGCTCTGAAGAGACAGGTTGAAGTCCAAACCCTATATAGAGGGTGGTTCATGATTAAATTTGTAAAGAATGAATCATTGGAATGGGTATTGTGGCGCAATTGGAATTTTGGGAAATGAACTATTCTATTTAGGAAATGGACACCGATATTTAATGCACAACGAGAGAAAATTGAGGAAACCTCGGTGTGGGTTAAACTTCCAGGACTGCATGTCCCTTTCTGGATGGAATCAACTTTTAGATCAATCGGGAATACCCTTGGGTAGTTCCTGGAGGTGGATACATCTTACCAACAGACCATGGACAATAGTGCAACAATAATTCTGGTCAGTCTGTTATCACTCTAGTAATTCTCAAGTTGTGTGAATATAGTTTTTAGTCAAACAATTCTAGAGGTAACCACAAACCTACTTCAAACTCTAGGATCTAGCCTTCCTAGGGTTCAGAGAGGGCTCTCTCTTTAAATTTTAACTTTGTTTTAATTTGTGAATATTAGGCTAGTTATGAAAGTGCAGCTTTGGTTTTGTTTTGGTATATTTGGTGGGAAAAATCACTTGAAAGGATGGATAGTGGGAAATCTATTTGTACATTGGGCTATGGAGTCAAAATCAAGCAAACAGGACTGGGATCAAGGGCAAAAAGGTCAAATGTCTTATGGGCAAGATAGATAACCCTTGGAGATCTTGGAAAGTTGTTTTTGTGATGTGGTGTGATCGGGATAAAGGGCACTTAAGAATCCTTAAATCCGGAAAAATAAGTAGTAGGAAGAGGTCAAACGAGAGAGGGAGCAATTAAGGGTTCCTGACACTGGAAATTAGAGGAAAACATATAAATGATAAATAGTTAAAAACAGGGTGCTATTAACAAATCCTGTAGTAATACTCCTAGTTATACATTCAGATTTAGCATAAACATAAATGATTCATGTAACAAAGAAAGGAAACAATGACAAGTGAAGAAAATACTTCACTCCAAATAGCTCATCACAGGAATCTTGAAGTATGATGCCAATTTTCTTTGATCCAGCCTGTTACTCGCAGTTTTGACACACAAAAGCTTTAAAATCCAAGAAGAAATGACTATAACAATCCCAACGATTTTATTCCACACAAAATACTTCTAAATATGAAGTATTTATGCATAATGTTTTACAAAATATCCTAGAAGACTTCTAGGAATTATCTTAGGAAAATAAAATATTTTTGCAATTATAATAGAGACATCTTCTTAACAAATCAGCAAGTTGTCCTATAGTATCCAAAAGAAATAGAAACTGTTTGAGGATAAGAAGCAGCTGGCTGCCTTGGTGTCCTCCTTGCTGGCTTTTAGATATTTTTTTAAATCTGATCTACCTTGTCTGATACTCTTTCTTGGATACTCTCAATTCACTGATACTCTTTAAACTCTTATACTCTTTATCCAAAAAACTGTTTTACTGTTGTAAAGAAAATCTGTTTTGACTGTTAAATTAGAAAACAGTTTTTTGTCTTCCTTTCATCTGCTTGTTTTTATCCTTCACAGTAAATCTGTGAGTGCTTGCCAATCCTCATTTTTAGGAATTTGAATATTCTTTAATTTCCTAAAATTCTCATCAGTTTTTGTATATCTAGTAAAGGTTGGCTTGATGACAAACAAGTGTTTGATCTCATGCTATAGGTAAAATAAATCTTCAAAACTCTTAAGTAACACTTTTCTTGTTGGGATGCCTTGACCTATTGGTTTATTTACTTGTTCCTTGGAAATTTATCTTATCTTCTTATCATAGTCATTTTGAGGCATTAATTTATCATTAATAACCATGATATTAGGAATTCATTTTTGCCTTAAACTTGTGAACTTAACCATGAACCTGGTTATGGCAGTGTTCATGCCTTTACACTTTTCTTCAAGTTGCCTCATCAAATTTCTCTTTGTTGTGAATTTCCTAATTTCTAGGATAGTTGCATTTATGTCTGTTATTTTGAGTTCTTCCAACTCCTATCTATTTTTTCTATTAATGAAATTGATTAGCCTTACAGCTTGCTCTGGTTTTTCAGCCAAATTAGTTTGAGTCTTTTGAAATTACGCTTGGGATGCTAGTAATAATTCTCTTTGCTCAAAAATTACCTGAATTGAAGGCCATACATCATGGATGGCTTCAATGATATTATTCCCAAGGTAATTTTTTATGTATGATATCTGATCCTTCAAATTTAATTCTTTTTGCAACTTTTTTAACTCTTCACTCAATCTGCTGGCATTTTTTTCATGTGTCTTAGCATTTACCTAAGCTAATTTATTTGACTTCTCAAGATTTTCAATCATTTTTGTCAACCTGTTAATCTCATTTGTCTTTAAAGACATCTCTTCCATTGCTTTCATTATTTTGTTGGCCTCATCAATAGGTTGTACTGCTGTTGTAGAATATTCAGTGGCTTATGTTATGGAAGAATTCATTAGCACTACAGTAGCCAGTGGTTCTTTGGGTGCCAATTTTTCACCTAAAGTTGAAGGCACTGCCACAGTAATAACTGGAATGACTGTAGGAATCATCGATTCTTTCAATGCCTCCTTTTCTTGGACAAGTTTTTCCATATGTATTTCCATTTCCTTAACCTGGGCTATTAACTGAAGAATTAAATTCATCATTTCATCTTTTTCATTTTGTTCCTATTGTTAGCCACCTATAAATTTTTGACAAGAAAACGGGTGGCTAAATATGCTTCTGAGTCTTCAAGAGAAAAATTTCCTTTGTAAATCTATCATTCTTTAAGCCTCCATGTGTTTTCTATCCATTAAAGAATCCTCACTATTGTTTCCATTAATGAACCATGTTGTTTTGTGAAGAAAACTGCTTTCAAATGGCCTCCATTTGCCCTATTTCATTCCCACAAAATCCCATTTGTCATCCTTTTTCCCCTCACAAAATTCCTCCAAAATCCTTTCATTAACCCTCTAAATCATCAAAATCCCATTTTTTAACCTTATAGTTCCCTTTATTTGGTTTAAAAATCCCCTTTTCTGCCTACCGGCACCCCTCATTTGGCTTAAAAAACACTAATTTTAGGCCTGAAACAACCATTTTTACCTTGAGGCCTTAAGCCCCTTTCGGCTTAGCCCTTAGCCCCTTTTCCGCATGTGACCTACGCTATGACCAAGCGCTAAGGCCTAATCGTAAACTGCAATCGGAGCTTTCCTTTTGGCCTTTTCCTTTGTTCTTTGAAATTTTCCGATGCGATGAGGTTTCCTCTGTCGATTGCCGATTCAATCTGAGCCGTTGATCTCTCCCGATCCAACGG
Source organism: Pinus albicaulis (assembly GCA_034641835.2). Lineage (NCBI taxonomy): Eukaryota > Viridiplantae > Streptophyta > Pinopsida > Pinales > Pinaceae > Pinus > Pinus albicaulis. The sequence goes on along the minus strand of CM076581.1, from coordinate 39,082,115 downwards.
CCAAAATCACAACACACTTCATTGTGAGCCTTCCCCCATTCCCCCTCTGACTTAATCTCGACCGTCGATCCATTCCAGATCTGACGGCCAACGCTCAATCGCATCGCGCTAACCCAACATTCCCTTTTTCCTGTGTTCCTGATGGCCGATCTTCCGATTTAATCTTGGCCGTTGAATCCACAAGAACCAATGGTTGGGATTCAATTGCACTCTGCTCATAGCCCTTCGTCGTTTCCCTTCCGATCTAATCCTGACCGTTGATCTCTTCCGATCCAACGGCCAGCGCTTAATCGCGAATCGCAAACCCAAAGACCTTAGTATTTTGGCCTCTCTCCTTTTCTCCAATGCGATTAAATCCCAACCGTTCATTTCGCCAGATCCAATGGCCCAGATTTCATCGCACTCCACCTTCTCCATTCTCCTTTTCGCTGACTCACCGATCACCAATTAGATCTCCTCCGTCCATTCCTACTGATCCGACGGCTCTCCATCTTTCCACCCATTTGCTTACCCTTTTGTCCTCCACTTTCTCTTTTAATCTCAACCGTCTGATTCGTAGATCTAACTGTCCTAACTTAACCCCACCACTTCTTCCACCCGTGCATCTTACCTCCCATCACATGAAACCTGCACCGTTAGATATTCCGCTCCACATCCGACGGACAGAAATGCATGTCGCGTAATTTTTAAGCCCGAAGGTTAATTTTATCAAATTTACGCGATATGGGCGGTTTTGAAAGGACGGGTGTCGTGCAGTGTATGGTATCATGTTTTTTTGGAGAAAATTTAAAACCACCTCAACGCTGCGCGAAAACCATTCCGGTTTTCCGCCTTACCACCCTCCGTAGCATATTTTCTCTTTAAATCCCAACCATTGATCTCTGAGATCGGACGGTCATGACTTAATTTCAACCTCTTTCATTTTTTCCTCATCCTTCCCCCAATTATTCCATCAAGCGATCATAGCCATTGATTCATCCCGATCCAACGGCCCTGATATAACCTCGCCTCACCCTTTCTCCATTCATCCAAATGACTTTACCAATGAATCTCCGCCATAGAGGTACCGTGGATTGATCTAATCCAACAGTCCATAACTCACCTCGCCCCAAGCTCTCATCAGACCAGTTTTCTGCCTTCCGACATGGTTTTCCACCATTTTTCCGCTGCATCCATATTTTTCCATCACTGCTCCTCCATTCCCGAGAGCCTCAAAAGCAGACATCCTCACTCCCTCTGGATTTCATAACGATTTTATTGTGTTTTGCAGGTGTCAAAGAGCTATGAATTCACACTGTTTTCACAGTCACCGCCATGATGATTCAGAGCACAGAAAGACTATCAGCTGAAGCAGCAAAGAGTATTCGAAGAAGAATTAAAGGGTTTATGCCTAATGATTGAAGACTTAACGCATATAATCCAATGATTAAAAGGATGAAGGACACAGATAAGAACCGAAGATGATCAAGAAGGCTTAATAAAGCCTGAAGCACATAAACAAGCTATATCAGTGCTTTGATATCAGTAGAATGTTATTTTTCCTAAGAAGGACAGACCCACACATCCTACTCCATGCCTCATTGGGCCCATAACAGTTATTATTCTAACAAGAAGATCCCAGAACTGTCAGTCCATTAGTTATGAGGTATGGAAGACCCGAGAGACCATTCAGTCACCTTACTTATATCAGAAGACAGAACAGAGTACCTACATTCAGAGAGTACTGCAAGAGACATACCTGGAGATATTGTCAACCTGACAAAGACTTCAAGACAGCCTAAAGAGTACACACAGTTAATGCAGAGCCATTAAGCAGAGTGGGCATGAATATTTCCTCTCCTTTGCCTTAATGAATCATTAAAATTCATATATACTACTCCACTTCCTCATTCACCTATAAGAAATCATTGAAAATACATTATAGGGTGTTGGTTGTTGGGATTTTATCGATTATTAGAATTGTTATTGAGGGGAAGTAGCTTAGTAGTTTGTAATATAGTAGGCTAGGAAGAGAATTCTGGACTGTAAAGAGCCATTGGACTCAAAGTATGTGACTAGTTTTGCACATCAATTGAACAAGCAGATTCATAGGATCCTGGTCCATATTAGTGGTGATGTTTTCCTTACTGTAATTGTCTCCTTTCATGTTTTTCCATACTGTCCATTATTCTCTGATAAAGAACAACAAGCATAGATTAGGACATATTGCTGGAAGTACCCTAAGTCTCACTGTTAAATCTTTATCTTTATCTTTTCCTCTGATTGTGTATCTAAAGACGAATTCAATATAATTTAACCATTCAAAGACATTGGCTTGCCCATGCTTACTGATGTATGAATTTAGAGTTTGTTTCTTAAATTTTCTTGTTTGGTTTAGCTGAAATAATTGGGAAACTGGGAGATTAGAGTTAGCCCTATCTCACTAGGTTCCTTTTCCAACGGTTAGCCTTTCTAAGATCCCTTCGAGTGAGTGTCAAAAGCATTGAAGGTTAAAAGTCTTTCTCTGATCTTAGGCGTTACTCTGTGTTTAATCTTAAATGTTTCTACTATCTGAAAGTGGTTATGAGGACTGTTGGATTGTTTTCCTTAAGAGTATGTTGAAAGCAGGTCTAGATTTAAATGACATCTGACCTGATCTTAAGCTACCCTTTGTGTCATTGCCGAGAGTTTCCTTTGAATTGTGTCAAAGTAGGATAGGTTCAAATTCCTTACCTAATTTTAAGCTACACTCTGGTTTCTTTCCTTCACCCATCCTTAATGTTCCATCCCACTACCTATCTAAAGATATCCTTTGGTATAGATGCCTTGCCCTATGGAAACCCTTGGATGGTTTTTATGCAAGTAAACCCTTTTATGACTCCATAGCCCAATGGATTGGCACTTCTTTGACCTATTTTCCCATGTTGATACATCCTGCTACTCTATTTCTTTTTCACTTCCATAGCCTTCTCAGTTAATGATCTCCAACCAAACAAATAAATCAAAAAAACATTGTGCTTCATACCTAGCCTAATACCATAAACTGAACTTAAAGATATATCATTCTTTGTATTTATAGAGAGATCCCTCTCTGGATCCAGGAGGGCTAGATCCTGAGATCTAAAATTGGTTTGATGTTGTCGTATCATTTGGTATTGCCAAATCTGCCAAATCATGGGAACCACAACATAATGGAGACTCCACTGGGGAAAGAGACCACTTAGCCTTAATTTGGTATTCCATTGCTGATGGTGGACAACAACCCTCATTAAAACATTGAAAATCCTCCACCTAGCGACTCCAAAATTCCTAATAGACCTAATGACTCCACTGGTAGAAGACCCTGAAGTGGTTGAGAAGATACAGTGACCTCTTTTCTGATTTACGAACATGCTTCCGCATATACAATGAAGATATGCCCCAATGAGTAGGGATCATATCCCTGGATTCCCACACAAAATGCCTGAAATAAATTGGTTGAAAAACCTACCTACCTTTCAGGGTGAAAAGTTTGATGACCCCTTGTTACATCTCATCAAGTTTCATATACATGTGTGGAGGTTTAAAGTTGAATGGCATGAGGACTGTCTTATGAAAATGTTCATGGAAACATTAGAAGATAAGGCAAGGGACTGGTATGAATGGTTAGAACCTAGGAGTTTTTTTTCTTTGAAAGACATGCACCAAGTATTTTATGAGAGATACAAAGAAAACTCTCCATCCTTATCATGGGATTGCTGTGATCAATCTCAGAACTTCATACAATACCTATTAGACATTGATGAGGATCTGGTTAACATGCATGCTAAAGATCTGTTAGAAGCCATTCAAGAATTTCATATGCATCCTGATTATCACAAGAACCTATATGAATTAGTTGAGGAAGAGAACAGTCAAGAGACAACAGGCATTCCTAAAGATATTCCTGAAAACTCAAAGGTTGATTCATCATCCCTTGTATTCAAGGCTCAAGATGACATCCAAGGTCAAATCCAGTCTTCACAGGAAACAGAGAGTTGCTGCACTTCTGCTCAAAGAAACACAAGAACATTTTCCCCTTTGACAGAAGAATAAATATATCAGATCATCAATAGACAGCCAACCTCTGAAATTTTTTGCAGAACAGACACTCTTGTCCATTCATCTACTGAGCTTTGTTGTAGAGATTTGGAAAGCTCCCCTGTAAATCAGAATGAAGAAATACTTGCGGATAATCCAGTATGTCTGATTGGTAGCATTACTTACATTCATGATTTTCCTAATTTTGATCTGTCTAATGATGATGTTCCCCAAACAGAAGTTGATCTTGCAGGGCCATCATTAGTAGATTTGTGGGAGAAATATTAGTTCCATCAACTCCAAGAAAGCAATGAGCCCATTCAGGCTATTTACGATACTGATGAAGAAAGCTTTAAAAGTGCAGAAGAGGGTGGAGGATATTTGGATTTTTTCCCCACTTCATTACAATTCATCAGTAATAGTTTCCATGTGATTGGGAATCAGTAGCCTTTTATCTCAAAAGGTGAAGAGAAGAAATTTGAAGAAATTTTTGAGCAGGTTGAAACCAAGGATCCGTATCTTGAAAAAGAGGAAGCAAAGGAACATACCCCTACTCAAGAATACATTGATATTTTCACAGACCTCAGCCCACTAGATCAGGTTATCTCAAAGCTACAAGAGGACAACCCTACAATATGTGATGAGTCCTCCAATTCAAAAAGTGATGAAGGTGAGGAAGAGTTTCTTTCTCAAAAGAATCTTTTCTTTGATCCAGTGGAATAGGAAGCAATCCTGGTTGAAGCCTACTTGCCAAATACTCACAACCAGGTATTATTTCAAGATCCTTATGCTCATTTCCTACAGACATTTGAAGAAGGATCAAAGGTCATCATGAGCAGCTTGTTGCAGACAACAAGAAATATTTTAAAAGCCGCTGTTAAAAAACAAAGAGAATGGGAGTGGCCCTACCTATCCAGCATGCTCAAAGAGATGAGAAGAAAAGACCAGTCATGGGATCATCTGATTGACTGGTTGTATTGGAAAAGAGTGTTTGTCAGCTAAACATGTAAATATTCCAAGTAGAGTAGGGTAGGTAGGAATCTCAATAAAGCTCAGCCTGCGAGCATTTAGTCAGTTGTTTTTTATTTTCTGCAAAGTTTCAGTTCAAGTGCAGCTTGTCTTTATGCCATGGACCCACAGCAAGCCAGACAGTCTAATCCTGGTTTGACTGCATTTCAATTTCTGTTTTAGAATGTAGAGAAAGAAATCTGCTAGACAGTTTAATCCTAGCAGATAGTAGTTTAGGTAGAGAAGCTATGAGTCCAACTGCTTAAACTGGTCTCATGGAGAAATAAGGGTAGAAGTAGATAGGTTTATTTTCCTGTTTGTAAAAAAAAAAAAAATTGGATGATGTGAAAGGTCTGCAAGTCTAAATGCACCTTGAAGAAAAAATGTTAGGACAGTAGGATGGGTAGGTAGTTGTTTGGGAAAAAATTTTCTGCTGATATAATGACCATCATGTTTGTAGCAGTTGATCAAAGAAGAAGAAGATGGTTAAGTACCATGCATCTGGCCTACTTCCAAAGATCATATCTGATATTCTTGGCACCTTCAAGAAGATGCCATCCCCATGTGGAGCCATTGTTAGCCACCTATAAATTTTTGACAAGCAAACGGGTGGCTAAATATGCTTCTGAGTCTTCAAGAGAAACATTTCCTTTGTAAATCTATCATTATTGAAGCCTCCATGTGTTGTCTATCCATTAAAGAATCCTCACTGATGTTTCCATTAATGAACCATATTGTTTTGTGAAGAAAAATGCTTTCAAAAGGCCTCCATTTGCCCTATTTCATTCCAGATCTGACAGCCAGCGCTCAATCGCATTGCGCTAACCCAGCATTCCCTTTTTTCCTGTTTTCCCGATGGCTGATCTTCCGATTTAATCTTGGTCGTTGAATCCAAAAGAACCAACAGCTGGGATTCAATCGCGCTCCGCTCATAGCCCTTCGTCGTTCCCCTTCCAATCTAATCCTAACTATTGATCTCTTCCGATCCAATGGCCATCGCTTAATCGCAAATCGCAAACCCAAAGACCTCGGTATTTTGGCCTCTCTCCTTTTCTCCGATGCGATTAAATCCTAGCCGTTCATTCCGCCAGATCCGAAGGCCCAAATTTCATTGCACTCTACCTTCTCCTTTCTCTGTTTCGCTGACTCGCCGATCACCGATTAGATCTCCGCCGTCCATTCCTACTGATCTGACAGCTCTCCATCTTTCCACCCATTCGCTTACCATTTTGTCCTCCACTTTCCCTTTTAATCTCAGCCATCTGATCCGCAGATCTAACGGTCCTAACTTAACACCACCACTTCTTCCGCCCATGCATCTTACCTCCCATCACACGAAACCCGCACCGTCAGATCTTCCACTCCACATCTGACGGATAGAAATGCATGTCACGTAATTTTTACGCCCGAAGGTTAATGTTTCAAATTTACGCAATATGGGCGATTTTGAAAGGACGGGTGTCGTGCAGTGTATGGTATCGCGTTTTTTTGGCCAAAATTTAAAAGCACCTCAACGCTATGCGAAAACCATTCCATTTTTCTGCCTTACCACCCTCCGCATCATATTTTCTCTTTAAATCCCGACCATTGATCTCTGAGATCGGACGGTCATGACTTAATTTCAACCTCTTTCATTTGTTCCTCATCCGTCCCCCAATTATTCCATCAAGCGATCATAGCCGTTGATTCATCCCGATCCAACGGCCCTGATATAACCTTGCCTCACCCTTTCTCCATTCATCCAAACGACTTTACCGATGAATCTCCGCCATAGATTACCGTAGATTGATCTAATCCAACCGTCCATAACTCACCTCGCCCCAAGCTCTCATCAGACCAGTTTTCTACCTTCCGACATGGTTTTTCACCATTTTTCCACTGCATCCATCTTTTTCCATCACTGCTCCTCCATTCCAGAGAGCCTCAGAAGCAGCCATCCTCACTCCCTCTGGATTTCATAACAATTTTATTGTGTTTTGCAGGTGTCAAAGAGCTATGAATTCACATTGTTTTCACAGTCACCATCACGATGATTCAGAGCACAGAAAGACTATTAGTTGAAGCAGAAAAGAGTATCCGAAGAAGAATTAAAGGGTTTATGCCTAATGATTGAAGACTTAATGCATATAATCCAATGATAAAAAGGATGAAGGACACAGATAAGAACCGAAGATGATCGAGAAGGCTTAATAAAGCCTGAAGCACATAAACAAGCTATATCAATCCTTTGATATTAGCAGAATGTTCTTTTTCCTAAGAAGGATGGACCCACACGTCCTACTCCATGCCTCATCGGGCCCATAATAGTTATTATTCTTACAAGAAGATCCCAGAACTGTCAGTGCATTAGTTATGAGGTATGGAAGACCCGAGAGACCATTCATTCACCTTACTTATATCAGAAGACAAAACAGAGTACCTACAGTCAGAGAGTACTGCAAGAGACATACCAGAAGATATTGTCAACCTGACAAAGACTTTGAGATAGCCTAAAGAGTACACACAGTTAATGTAGAGCCATTAAGCAGAGTGGGCACAAATACTTCCTCTCCTCTGCCTTAATGAATCATTCAAATTCATATCTACTACTCCACTTCCTCATTCACCTATAAGAACTCATTGAAAATACATTGTAGGGTGTTGGTTGTTGGGATTTTATCGACTGTTAGAACTGTTATTGAGGGTAAGTAGCTTAGTAGTTTGTAATATAGTAGGCTGGGAAGAGAAGTATGGACTGTAAATAGCCATTGGACTCAAAGTATGTGACTGTTTTTGCACATCAATTGAACAAGCAGATTCACAGGATCCTGGTCTATATTATTGGTGATTTTTTCCTTACTGTAATTGTCTCCTTTCATTTTTTTCCATACTGTCCATTATTCTCTGACAAAGAACAGCAAGCATAGATTAGGACATACTACTGGAAGTACCCTAAGTCTCACTGTTAAATCTTTATCTTTATGTTTTCCTCTAATTGTGTATCTAAAAATGAATTCAATATAATTTAACCAGTCAAAGACATTTGCTTGCCCATGCTTACTGATGTATGAATTTAGAGTTTGTTTCTTAGATGTTCTTCTTTGATTTAGCTGAAAGAATTGGGAAACTGGGAGATTAGAGTTAGCCCTGTCTCACTAGGTTCCTTTTCCAACAGTCAGCCTTTCTAAGATCCCTTCGAGTGAGTGTCAAAAGCATTGAAGGTTAAAATTCTTTCTCTGATCTGAGGCCTTACTCTGTGTTTAATCTTAAATGTTTTCTACTGTCTGAAAGTGGTTATGAGGACTGTTGGATTGTTTTCCTTAAGAGTATGCTGAAATAAGTTCTGGATTTAAATGACATCTAACCTGATCTTAAGCTACCCTTTGTGTCATTACCGAGAGTTTCCTTTGAAGTGTGTCAAAGCAGGATAGGTTCAAAGTCCTTACCTGATCTTAAGCTGCACTCTGGTTTCTTTCCTTCACCCATCCTTAATGTTCCATCCCACTACCTATCTAAAGAGATCCTTTGGTATAGATGACTTGCCCTATGGAAACCCTTGGATGGTTGTTATGCAAGTAAACCCTTTTATGACTCCATAGCCCAATGGATTGGCACTTTTTTTACCTATTTTCCCATGCTGAAACATCCTACTACTCTGTTTCTTTTTCACTTCCATAGCCTTCTCAATTAATGATCTCCAACCAAACAACAAATCAAAAAACCCCTGTGCTTCATACCTAGCCTAATACCATAAACTGACCTTAAAGATATATCATTCTTTGTATTTATAGAGAGATCCCTCTCTGGATCTAGGAGGGCTAGATCCTGAGATCTAAAAGTGGTTTGATGTTGTCTTATCATTTGGTATTGCCAAATCTGCCAAATCATGGGAACCACAACACCTGTATGACTTCTTTTGTCTGAGGATGCTCACTTTGAGGAAGTTTGATCTATTTCCTCAAGGCTTCTATATCTTCATTTTTCTTTTTGACCAATAATTCAGTTGCTTTGATATTAGCAGTGTCATATCCCACCTGCAAAACTAATTCTTCTAAGGCTTTTATCCTTAGATCCTTGGCATATAATGAGGCTTTGTCCAAATTCATCTGATCTTGCATGTTGGAGATGGTGTTTTGGAGCTTTTGAGCACTCATAGCTTTTGTTGTAACTATTGAATACAACATCTCTGAGATTTTCCTGTGAAACTCTATTTGATCTAATTCATGGATACTGTCTGTAGCTACTTCTAGATTGACTTTTTTATAGTCAGAAACTGTCTTTGGAACTGATACTGTGGGCTAAAATACTGACATAATCAATTTTTTACTTGAGTAATCAAATGTTGATAGGAATCTGTTTTGGTTACTTGGCTTTTGTTTCAAGAACTGAGAATAAATTTAAGTTTTGATTTCCTCATTCTTCAGTTTGATCTGCTTATATTTCTCTTTTATATCCAAATCCTTTTCCTCAGTTGTCGATGAGGAAGAAGCTTCCATGCTTTGTTGTCTTTCCATAAACTGTGTGTCTTCATTATTGAGTTGTTTTTCATTCTGATTTTTAGCATTTGGCTCATTTATAATCACAGTGGCAACATTGGTTTCTGGGAAATCAGTATTGGTATTTAAAGGCTCTATTCCTTCAACATCTATTGTCACTTTTCCTTTACCTGTTGTATCTAATTTAAGCCTTTTTTTATATATGATCTTGAACTTGTTTTATGTTGTAGTATTTGCCACATAGGCTCCTTCTTCCCTTACTCTTTTAATGGACTTCTCTGGTTGATTTGCATTTTCTAAGGTATGACTAGTAATACCTTTGTTCACTGCATCTATTAATTTGTTTTCAATCCATTCAATCTGATTAGAGAACTTTTCTATTTCTAGTTTAGCTTCATGAATAAAGGGCATTAAATTTCATTTAACCTTTAGTTTACTCAAGATCCCTTGTGGATCATAGTTCCAAGGGAAACTCTCTTCAAATTTATATTCCAATAACTGATTAGCTGCCTCTTTTTCTGCAACCCTGTGATTGCATATGAATGGCCCTATCTGATTCTTAAGTTTAAATTGGGTATTCTTCTTAGCTTCCATGAAATTGATGGAATCAGAGTTTAGGATCTGCCTGATATAATCCAAGGCAAAGATCCTCATTGAAGGATGTTTGGGTAACTTGTAAGGTAACAAGTTTGACCCAAAGACTCTGATTTTAGTATATTTCTCATATAAATACTAGTCACTAACTTTACTCTGCTCTGATAACTGCAATATCTTTTTCATTTCTTCATTTATTCTAGGCTTCTCTGTTTTGGTCAACATTGTGATCGTTGGATGTAAAAATAACTCTGAAAACTCTGAATAACTGAAATCTATACATTCTTTCCTGAGCATGGATGTCCAAAAAATCATAGATAGAGGATTTCCTTCAATGTCAAGTTTTTGAAGAGTGTTTGGAAAATTATCTGATTGGAAATAGAGAAACATATGGAAAATGTAGGAGGTATATTTGAATACTCCCTCAATTTGCAAATTGGTCAATTGATAATGAATACTATCAGCAATGAAACCAGCATAATCAAAGATTACTGAAGGTAGTTGACCTGGAGAAAAGGTGGCTAAGAATCCCAAGATGGATTCATCAGTGTGTTCATCAGTGAAATATCCAAGTATGAAAGAAAGCATGGAAATAACATGTCTTGATCCTTCAGGGAATTTAGTAGTAGAATATGGATGATTTCACTTGGGAATTTCTACATGCAGAGGCATAAAAGTCTGAAAAATCATGAACCTTTTAGGAAAATCTAAGCCAATATATAGCTTGGTGATGGCCTCTATAGATAAAGTGATTGCTTGGGGGTCACGCTGAAGTTGCAACATTTGGTTAATTGATTTTGTAGTGATGGTAAAAAGAACATCTTTATTGGCATTTACAATGGCTCTTTGCTCTGGAACATAGAACTGCTAACACAATCTGATAACCTCCTGACATGGGTGAGTTAATGGGACAACATATTTGGGAAAATTGGATTCCAAAATATGGACTTCTTCTTGATCATCTAAAGACTTTTCATAACACCAGTTATGGATATCTAGCAAGTTGAATTCAATAATGGGATCTTCTATCTTGTAATCAGTATCAGCTAGGGGAATGTGTTCAATATCAATAACTCGGGGTTTTAATGGATTGACAACAATAGCAGTACTTGAAGTCATGGCAGGGGTAATTTTAGGTGCTTTAGAAGCTTCAGGCTTGCTTGCTCTCTGTTTTTTAGGCATTTTGATCTACTTCTGCAAGTTTAGACAGTTTGCAGAAGCAATTTACTTTTAGTAGAGGCTTAAATGGGAAAAACAATCAAAATACAGTCTCTTCTTTGGGTTTTCTATCAAATTAGGTCTGTCAAAGAGATTTTGAGGCTTTAGAACTGGTTTAAAACAGAAAACAAGGGTTTCCTGAGTTCTTAACTGAGAAATAAGGCTGAAAAACTCTTTTGAAAAGAACACAGAGGCTCAGGGTATCTACAGAGGTTTTCTAGCTTATTTCAGAGCTTGAAATAGATCATTAAACTATGAAAACTCACACATTTCCTCAAAATAGCACGCAGCAGAGAAACATGGTTTCTGGGAAAAATTTGCTAGATTTTGGCCTATTTTTTCAGGCTTTTTGGCAGCTTACTTTAATCAATTCTTAATTTCTAAAGTTTTTTGTTCTTTTTACAGGTCCTTTAAATCGATTTCAGGTTCCAATTTGAGAAAAATACCTGTTGTAATGCAGGTATCAGCTTTTGGAAGATTTGTTAAGGTTCTGGCTGAATTGATGGCTTTAGTGAATTTTTTGGAGCAATGTGCAGCTCCTCATCAGTCTTCAAAGGTTGCAAGGCAAATGTTGCAAGTTTCAGGCGTAAAAATGGCGCAAAATGGCTTAAAAATTGTGTTTTAATAGTCGGGGAAGCTTTGTAGAGGGTTTAGGTCTAAAGCGCAAGAATATAGATGAATGAAATGCATTTTTGAAGGTTTATTATGCATTTTGGTTGTATTAATCCGGCATTGAATGCAGGTCGCATCGACGAGAAGGGCGGTTTCGAAGTTCAAATGGATTAAAAACTAGTGGTTTTCACGCAGAAATTGGGTGGTAAGCAGTATTGAGCTCAACCCATGCGATCGAATAGAAAAAGGGCATGTGGAGGAGAGAGGTTACATTGAAACCATCCATTTTGCGCAGGTTTGGTGGTCGGGTGATTGTGCATCTATTCTACGTGATATTGGATGTCAACCGTCGGATTTGGAGTTCACATGCGAACAATCAAGATTAGTTTGGGTGTTGCATTGGATTAGGGGTGGTGCCCGGGTTTACATATGTGGCAACGTTTTTATTAAAAACATTTGTAAAATGTTTCAAACTTTATATGCGGGCGCGATGGTATATATTATATAGTTTAATCAACCTTTGAATAGTTTTCAAAAACTATAGGGGGGGGGGGGATTATTTCAATAGAGATAGGTTTAGACCAAGGGGTTTGTAGGTAGGGGTTTATTTGCGCACATGGGGATATATTACATTGGTCTAAACTTAAAATAGTGGGTTTTTGGGAGTTTATTTAAATATAAGGGAATTAATATATATGAGTAGGGTATTTTAGGGATTTAATAAAAATAGGTTAAAATTCAATATGAAAAGGGTAGTGAAATGGAAATAAAACACATATTATCTCTAAGTAAAGTGTAAAAATAAAGCATTGCTCATTTTTTATATTACTTCACTAATACTTAAGATAAATGTAATTTTGAGGGTTTTTATGAATGATTTTGAGGGAATGAAATTAATTATTTTAGGGTTTTCAATTTTACTAAGTAATAATGTGTCTTTACTTAGGAAAAAGGGGTTTTGATGTATGAATGAAGGGTAAATGTTGATGAATGAGGGTTTAAGGTAGGAATTCAATATTTTTAACTGACTAGTCATCGAGCCTTGAGTCCAGTCCCAACAAAAGTCAGAGAAATTCTCTGAGTTTTTTTTACTGATAGTTTAGAATACTTAATACTTATATGGGAGGGTAAATTAGTGATTTTACCCAATGATGTGCTATTTACATGATTGCTCAACTTATTTCTACCTACCCAACTTTATTTCTAACATTTTTTCTTCATCGTGTAGGTGCATTTAGACTTGCAACCTTAAAACAAATTTTCTTTCAAAGCATAAAACTATCTCATTCTACCTTATTTCATCCGAGGGCTCAGATTAAACTGTTGAGCTCCTCATTAATCTCTACCTATCTACTAATTTTTCAAGTTTAAACTGTTTGACAAATCTTTATTTTCTATCTAGAACATGAGATTGAAAACATGAAAAGTTAAGATTAAATTGTTTAACTGATCATGGATTATGGCATTTATTGACATGCTGCACATAATCATTATTCTTGCAGTAAAAATTAAAAGTAGTGGCATTTGGACTTGCTCACCTTTAGGTCTTATTTCTTTTCTTTTGGGGTCTATATTTTTCTAAGTCCTTTGATCTTTCTTTTATGACTTTTTACCCTCTTTTTGGCTTTTTATTATTTTTTCATTTTTTTTTTAAATATGGGAAAAAAACTTGCAGAAAGCAAGGTATGTACATATTTACAAGACTATAAAAGTCAATTCAAAATTTATGAACCCTATTATTATAGGACCCTAACAGTGGCTCCACATGGGGATGACATTTCCTAGTGAAATATCAAGAACTTTGAGACTAGTAGCCTTTGGAATTTGACTTTGATGACCCTGTAAATGTCTTTTGATATCTACAACTTATTCATACTTATGATATTTACCTCTCAAATCTTAGGGCCTTCTCTTCGGGCTTCAACTTTGTTTGGGAAATATCCAATCCAATCTAAACTCTGTAATGTATATGTACAATGATCAAAGTGAATAAAAACTAACTATTTGTTAACTCAAGAGAGAAGTAGTGCTTCAGCATTCTACCATTTACTGGTCCTTCTTGCAGATTTGTTCCATCCATTTCTTTCAGAAAGAAAGCATTATTACCTCTATATCCAGAAATCACATAAGGTCATTTCCATAGAAAATCAATTTTTCCATGTTTTCCTTTGTCTTCTCTTCTGGAATCCCACTTTTACACTTTATCTCCTATGTAGAAATCATCCTCTTTAGTCTTTTTATCAAAAAAATTCTTGATCTTATCCTGAATGACTTGAGATTTGATATAAACTTCTTCCCTTGTTTGTTGCAAGTGAATAGTTTGAATGATTCTTCTTTGAATATAATTTGTTTCAACTCGTAATTCTTGGATAATTTTCATCACTGGTACACCTAGGGAGGATGGAAAAATAACATTCATTCCATAAAAAAGTTTATAAGAAAAAGTACCAATGGATTTTTTTGTAGTGAGTCTATATGCCCATAAGACATTAACTTCTTATTCCAAGTCTTTTTATTGTCTTCAAGTAACTTTTTTATGATGTTTACAATGCTCTTGTTTGAGGATTCAGCTGGGCCATTACCTTGGGGGTAATATGCAGTAGAATGACCTAAGGTAATATGGTATTTGTGACAAAATTCAATCATTTTATTGGATTTGAATGCTGCTACATTGTCAGTAATTATCTTTTGGGGGCATCCAAATCTTGAAAGAATGTTATTTTTAAGGAAAGAGATAATGACAGTATCTTTGGCCTGTCTGGAGGGTATGGCTTCAATCCACTTGGTAAAATAATCAGTGGCTGTCAAAATCCACTTATGTTGGCCTGAAGAAGGAGGGTGAATTTCACCAATGAAGTCTAAACCCCATTGTTGAAATGGAATTTCAGTTGAAATAGGCTTTAAGGGGAGGGGTAATAATTTCTTCTTACCCTCAAAATTTTGGCCCTTATGACATGAAGTTACATACTTTTTGACATCAGCAAACAAGGTAGGCTAGTAAAAACCACCTCTCAGGATCTTGTCTGCAGTAGTTTTCCAATATAGATGTCCTCCGCAGTCACCTACATGAAATTCTTCAAGTATTTTGTCAACTTCTTATTTTAATAAACAATTTAATAAAATCCCACTATGATCTCTCCAAAAAAGGACATTATCTAAAATACAAAATCTTACTCCCTTTAGTTTTAAGAATCTGGCTTTGGTTCTTGAAAATCCAGGAGGAGCTTGTAATTTTAGGACTAAAAATATGATATCTGTATAGCAAGGTGAGTCTGAGAAGGCTTCACTAATTTTTGGAGTCGCCATCTCTTCCTGATCATCTACCTGGGCAATAAAATTTATGTCTAGGGCATTACAGTTAGATTCAGCCATAAGTCTGGCTAATCCTTGACCTTTGATGAGTTTTGTGGGTTTTATCTCTATGTCATATTCTAAGATAGTGGCAATCCACTTACCTCTTCTTCCATCAGGACCATCCTAAGTAATAATGTCTTTTACTACAGAATTTGGGACATAGGCAATGATATGAGAGTAGAGAATATAAACTCTGAAGTCTTTAATGGCCTTAACCAAAGCTAGGGATTGTTTTCCATAATGTTGTACTTCAAAGGGGCATCTCTAAGGGTTTTACTGAAAAAATCTATGGGTTGTTCAAATCCTTGGTCATTTTTCTACAGTAAAATTGCAGCAATGGTGTGTTTTGAAGCAAATGAAAAAATTATGAAATCTTTCTTAAAGTAAGGACTTATTAGTACTGGAGTTTTGGTTAATGCTTGTTTGATAGTGTCAAATGATTTTTTAGCCTCAACAATCCATTTAAGAACTGAATCTTTTTTGAGCATGCTATTTAGTTCTCTAATAATCTCAGCTAAATTAGATATGAATCTTCTTAAATTAATCTTACCTAGAAAGGCTTGTAATTCTTTGATGTTTCTTGGTGGACAGATGTTTAGAATTGCTTCTATCCTAGCAGGATCTATTATGATTCCTTCTTTAGAAATTATGTGTCCAAGTAACTTGCCTTCTTCTAATCCAAATAAACTTTTCTTAGGATTTAAAGAGATGCCAAATTTCCTGCACTTAATAAAAACTTGTCTCAAATGATCCAAGTGTTCATTATCAGTTTTGGAAAACACAGTAATGTCATCTAAGTAAATTACTAAGAAATCATGTATTTCCTTTGCAAAATCTATGTCTATAGCGCTTTGAAAGGTTGCCCCTGCATTCATTAGACCAAAAGGCATTTTCACATATGTAAAAGTGCCCCAAGGAGTAGTAAATGATGTTTTAGCTTGATCTTCTTTTTGGACTAAGATCTGGTTGTATCCTGAAAAACCATATAAAAGAGACATCCTGGAAGAACCGACTACCCTTTGTAATATATGATCCATTTTAGGTAAAGGATAATTATCTTTCAAGGACACTTTTTTTAGATTCCTAAAGTCAACACATAATCTTATCTCTCATGTTTTCTTTCTTGTTGGAACTAGGTTGGAAACCCAATCAGAATATATGATTGGTGCAATATCTGTGCATCATACATTCTTTTCACTTATTTTTCTATCAAAGGTAATAAAACAAGGTTAATTCTTCTCAACTTTTGTTTAAATGTCTTTTGATCTTCTTTTATTGGAATTTTATGTTGGATTATGCTGGTGTCATAGGATTTGAGATCCTCATAACTCCAAGCAAAAACATCTTGATATTCCTTTAAAAGAGTAATGTATTTTTCCTTTTCTTGTTGAGGTAATGTTTTGGAAAGTTTGATTATTTTGGGTTTTAACTCTGTTCTAATATTGCACTCTTCTATATCAGATCTAACTGGCTCCATTTTGGGTTTTCTAGCTACATCATTTGAGTCAAAAAGATCTTCTAAGGGAGTTAAACCTTTAGGTAAGAAATTATCCTTAAGATTCAATATGTCTGATTCATCATCAATAATTTCTTCAATCTGTACTTTCTCTAAGCTATTTATATCTACTTGACTAAATCTAGTTGGTTTATCAAACTTTATTCTATTTACATCTAAGTTATTCAAATAGATTTCACAATATAAATCTTGATCTATGGTACAATCTGTGTCTATCTTACAGTTCTGAAATTCACCTTCATTGTTCATAAACTTGTAAATATGTTCATCCTGAGAAAAAAATTGCCAATACTTAAGGTTGTCTGGAATTATTGGCCTATGTTTAACTTCAGCAGTATATCTGTGATTAGGTTGGAATGGTAAATTGCATGTACTAGCAAAGGTTGCTAGATAGTGAGCTTGTATATTTGTTTTCTAGGTATAGAAGCAAATTTACATTCCAATAAATCATCAGTTAAATCTATCACATTGTCTTTGTATTTTCTTAGTCTAGGATTGTAAACAGAATAAACTCCATTTACTTGTTTTATGATTTTCTCTGAATCTCCCATGATTAAAATTATTTTTCCTCCTGAGTTCCTAATGATTTGGAGTCCTAGGATGAGGGCTTCATACTCAGCCATATTATTGGTACATTTAAAATTTAGCCTGAAAGCATGGCCTTATGAGTGATTAGTCTCCATGTTGGTTATCCAAACTCCTGCTCCCGCTCATAACTTATTTACTGAACCATCAAAGTCTAAATGCCATAGAGATTCATGAAAAATATTATCATTATTTGGTGCTTTCTTTTTCTCTACTAGTTCAGTTTGGATTTCATTAGTTTCAGAGTTGCATAGGATAAAAGAATCAAGGTCAATTATTGTAGAGTAAATTGGGTAATTTATAGATCTTTCTGCACTGTTGACCATGTACTTCATCAATTTTTCCCTATATAACTTTTTAGGCTGGCCAAAAACTGATATAGTAGCATAAGACGTCTAATTGTAGAGATCCCTGTAAATTTTCTCCCCATGAGCGAGAAAGTAACATTCCATATTTAGGTGGGATATCAGCTACTACAATGTCCATTAATATACTCTTACCAGGATATTGAACTAGTGTTACACACAAATCTTTGATTAAACCTAGGCATTTAACTTTACTTGAATCAAAAGAAAACAAATCTTTGTATGGCCTTGTAATTTCTATATTGAGAGTTTCCATTATGGCTTTAGGCATTAGATTATGGGAAGCTCCTGAATCTAGCATGGCATTGTGTAAAATTTGATCATGAATGGTAAGACTGATATAAAATGGAGGAACTGCTCCATCTGCATGTCTTCCATTCACATCTGGGCCAAAAATCAACTCTGGCTAATCATCATTTAGATTTATGGAATCTTCTCCATCATTTATATTTAAAGTTTTAGTTATGGTTGATTTATACAAGTCATATTTTACCAATTCAGTCAGAGGAATTCGTATTTTAAGCTTTGCAATTTCAGATTGTATGTTGAATGCAAGTTGAGATTAACTAATTTGAATCAATTATTCTTTAGTAACTGTAGTTTGTGTTGGTTTGTCTTGTTTTTCTACAGTTATTTTTTCATTTTCAAGTGGTTTGAAATTCTCTGTTTGTGTTTCTTGTGTTTTACTACTCCTAACTTTTTTTCAGGGATTGTTTGTGAAGCAGTAGATGTTCTTTTCAACTTAGAATTATCGGCAAATGTTTTTGAAGTAGCAGTTATTGGATCTACTGATTTAGGATCAGCAAAGGGTATTTTAGGATCTAAATTTTTTGTTTTAACAGAATTAGAAGCTTTAGCAGCAGTAGATTTCTGTGAACGTTTTGCAGCTTGAGCAACTTCATCAATAATATCAACAATTTTAAGGCTTGATGCATTTTTAGGACTAGAAATGTTTTGGGAAGAACTAGAGTTTTGCTTATTTTCCCTTGGGAGAATTTGCAAAACTTTTGTTTTGGGAGCTTCCATTTTTTTCTGATTCTGAGTTTAGGAATATTTCTTGGTAGAAGACTCATTATTTTTCTTATTTCTAAAGTTATATTGACTGTGTATTTCATTTATAGCATAATCATAACCTCGTTTATAATCAAAGGATTCAGTAGAATCTAATTTGAGTTGTTGGAGTTCAAATAATTCATGATCTTCCTGAGTAATGAAAATAGTATTATTATCATCTATTCCCATTAGATTTAGTGCATCCTCATCATCATCATTATTCTGAGAACTTTCAGCATAGTTCTCTTGGAATGGGGGCCTTATTGTTTGGTCTGGGGTTGTTTCTTTCTCTTTTCCAGAATTTATGTTTTTTCTAAAATTGGGATTTCTGAATTGTTGTTGATTATCCCACTGAGGTCTCCTCTCTATATTGTCTAATCTATCCATCATCATCTCTAAGGTTTTAACTAACATGTCTAATTTTTTGTCTGAATTGGCAGTTTCTTCTTTAATGGTCACTCTTCTTTCATTTCTGAGTCTAGCTTTTTTGGCTAAAATGTTTACTTCTACACTAACAACATCTGTTTGAATTTTTTCTAAGGCCTTTGCATCTCTTTCCCTTAATTGGTAAGCCATATATGCATCAAATCCATCAGGGAATTTGAGCAGGAAAGAATAAGGAGTGGGTTTAAGATTTGCAGGGATAGAATTATAAACACTATTATATCTAGTGCAGTAGTCTTGGACAGACTCATTTGGAGCTCTTTTCATGGATCAAATTCAAACAATATTTGGAGGGGATTATTTTTCTTTTCCCATTTATTTAAAAACAATCTATGAAACACAGCTAAATTAGTTACACTACCAGCAGCTAGATATTTAAACCACTTCTTAAATTCTCCTATCAAAGTTTGAGCGAACAACCTCATTTGAACGTCTGAGTCATCAATCTCATAAATTTCAAAGAAGTCTGTCATCTTAGTAATGTGTTGTTGAGCAGTATAATGGGTAGTGCTATCAAACAGTGGTATTTTATTTTGATAGCCTTGAGGCATGTCATGAAGTTGTTGTGGTAAGACTAGGGGAGAATATCTAGTAGCCATAGCTTGAAGCTTAGCTTGGCTAGGAGGTAAGGTAGAACTGCTTGGGACTGTGCTGGAAATGATAGCTGATGAACTAAAAACTGTAGTTGAAGTGTTGGGAAATCAAACTGGAATGTATATGGAACTACTAGGGAATGAGGATGATGTGTTTAGGAAATCAAAAGGTGAGCTGATGGATATAGTGGATGAAGTGAGAGGTGGAAATAGTACTCTAGGTTGTAAAGGTAATCTAGGGATAAATGGATCTGTAGATCAGCTTGTAGTGGAATTTATAAATGATGTAACAGCATACAGAAATGAATCTCTAGCTGGTATTATTGTGGTATGCAACTGAGAAACTGGAGGTTTATTTGCATAAGTCAAAATTTGAGCTAATTCAATAGCTTCATCAATATCTTTAAGAATAGTAACTTTTAGTTCTTCAATTTTAGTCTGATCTTGAACTTTCTGTGATTTAGAATCTACTATAATATTTTTCTATTTTGTATTCAAGAATGAAATAAAAACAGGGTCTAATATAATAGTTTAAAAATACTTTCAGATTTATTTCTAAATAAAGAATTCTCAAATTTCAGATCAAAATCAATATCTTGCAGACTTACTCACCCTTGTGGTAATGAATTGACTCTTTTTAATGACACTTCAGCTTCTAAATCTTCTAACTATTTTTTCTTTTTATCAATTTGGTCTGGGTTGTCTACTATAATAGCAGGCTTAGGTTCCGGGTTAGATCTGGTATAATAAAATTTCCTAGAAGCGAAAATTACTGTTTCCAATATACACAACTTATAAAGCAATATTAAAGTAAATGGATGCAAAAAAATATTTTCTTTAAG
The DNA here is from genome assembly GCA_034641835.2 of Pinus albicaulis. NCBI lineage: Eukaryota > Viridiplantae > Streptophyta > Pinopsida > Pinales > Pinaceae > Pinus > Pinus albicaulis. The sequence goes on along the minus strand of CM076581.1, from coordinate 39,061,418 downwards.
ACTAGTTTTATGACCGAGGATTGGTTAGGTCCCTAGTGGAGTCGCCAGTAATGTTATCACTCTATTAATTCTCAATTGTGTGAATTTAGTTTTTAGTCAAATAATTCTTGAGGTAACCACAAACCTACTTCAAACTCTAGGATCTAGCCTTCCTAAGGTTCAGAGAGGGCTCTCTCTTTAAAGTTTAACTTTGTTTTAATTTGTGAATATGAGGCTAGTTATGAAAGTGCAGATTTCATTTTGTTTTGGTATATTTGGTGGGAAAAATCACTTGAAATGATGGATAGTGGGAAATATATTTGTCGATTGGGCTATGGAGTCAAAATCAAGCAAACAGGACTAGGATTAAGGGAAAAAAGGTCAAATTTCTTCAGGGCAAGATAGATAACCCTTGGAGATCTTGGAAAGTTGTTTTTGTGATGTGGTATGATCGGGATAAAGGGCACTTAAGAATCCTTAAATCCGGAAAAAGAAGTAGTAGGAAGAGGTCAAACGAGAGAGGGAGCATTTAAGGGTTCACTACACTGGAAATCAGAGGAAAACATATAAATGATAACTAGTTAAAAACAGGGTGTTCTTAACAAATTCTGTAGTAATACTCCTAGTTATACATTCAGATTTAGCATAAACATAAATGGATGCATATAACAAAGAAAGGAAACAATGACAAGTGAAGAAAATACTTCACTCCAAATAGCTCATCACAGGAATCTTGAAGTATGATGCCAATTTTCTTTGATCCAGCCTGCTACTCGAAGTTTTGACACAAAAAAACTTTAAAGTCCAAGAAGAAACGACTATAACAATCCCAGCAATTTTATTCCACACAAAATACTTCTAAATATGAAGTATTTATACATAATGTTTTACAAAATATCCTAGAAGACTTCTAGGAATTATCTTAGGAAAATAAAATATCTTTACAATTATAATAGAGACAGCTACTTAAAAAATAAGCAAGATGTCCTATTTTATCTGTTACACCATTTTTTGGTCATCTAACCTACTATCATTATATGGACCCAAGTACACCATGTAAGACCAATTTTACCCTAAGTAAAATTGCTTTCACTATGCAAAATAACTTAATAAAACACATTTATTAGGTTGTTTATGGTCTAAACAGGAAACCCCAAAAGGAAATATTAAACAAACCTATATTTGTTTGATTTTCCTCAAGGAATAATTAATTAAACAATAATTTAATTATTATTCCGGGTCATGTTTAACCCAAAACAAAGAAATTAATTAGATAAATCCTTATTTATCTTATTATTTTCTAGGAATAATTGTTTAAATCTTATTTAAATAATATTCCTTGTTAAATATGACTAAATCACCTATAAATAATTAAATAAATCACTATTTATTTGATTATCCTTCAACCACTTCCTTAAAATGATAAATAAATCATTTATTTATTTATTATTCACAAATAAAGGGATTTGACCCAAGTCAAATACTTTTTCCCTCCAACAAATATAATAAACTATTCCATAAAAGGTGGATCTAGATTTGGTTAATGTTATTTTAATCATGCACCAAGATCTAGAATGACCCAATATTTTGTTATAAATAGGAGGGTTTTTCCTACCATTCTTCACCTTTTGTTGCCTATTAGATCACTCTGGATCTAAACTCTTGGTCCGACTTTGAGCCATTATCATTGTCATATTTTCCATTATTTGTTGTGTGAGCTCCCTTTGAGTTCTATCTTTGTCTGGGTTTTCTACACCAACAAGAGAGAGAAATACTAGATCTGAAGTGCTGAGGACTTCCAAGAACCCATCCCATTGAGGAGAATTGGAAACACCTTCTTGTTTTCCTCCCAAGTGCCCTTAATACAAAAATTCTTTCAAAAATTGTTCTTGTCTTGTCTATTGGATGTATGGAGCAAAACCTTATTTTTACTGCTTAATGTCTCTATATGCATAGATCTGGTTTTTTGCAGCACTTGTCTTGATCAACTAACTGCAGATCTGAAGATATTGGCAGCCATATTTGATGTTAGGGCTATAAGTTATGTGTAGCTAAACTGGTCTTTTTTTGTACACTTCGACAAAAGATTCATACTAACAACTGGCGACTCCACACGGGTTTACGACCGCCTTCGTTTTTCATATTCCTGCATATCCAGCTACTTCAGACCCTAGGGTTTCTTTTCAGCTTTTTTTTTTCCTATTTTCATGTTGTTTTTTACCTATAAAACCCTAAAACATTAAAATTTCTAACTTCCGCGTGTTTCTGGCCCTATTGCGCAAGTGACAAACATCAACCGCAACTGAGACAGCAACTTTTCCGGAAATCTTCCGCCGGGACACCCGGAGCTTCAGGTCGCACTTTTCAGCCCAGAAACTGCGACCTGGACCTCCAGGTCACACTTTTCAGCCCATTATCTGTGACCTGCACAGAAAACAGGTCAAAACCTGCGACCTGCCAATTTTTCTGCTATTTTTCTGCAATTTTCTGGGTTTTTCTGAAGCTTCTGTCAGGGTTTTCCAGTCTCTGTCTCAGCCCGTTTCGACCTGTTTCTGATCTGTTTTGCTCATCTAAGTGGGAACATAGCCCCCTAGGGCTTCAGTACCCTCCACTTTTGGTGGAAGATTTTTTATCTGTTTCAGGTGTTTGTTTTTTCAGAGTTTCAGCTCCCCCTTTTCCAGGTCTGATACCTCCTTTTCAGATCTCTTTTAATCAACTCTTCTCCCTTTCAAATCACCTCCTGAAGGATTTTTTGGATCTACCTTTAGGGCCTCCTCCTTGCCCCATCTGCTTTTTGTTGATTTCCTCCTTTTTTCCAGCCACCTTGCCTCTGCCTCTTGGCTGTGTTCTGCCTCTTGGCTGTGTTCTGCCCCTCTTTTCAGCAGATTTCTCCTTTAGATCCCTGTCCCTTTCGACCCTAGATCTATTGGCCTCTTTTTAGTGTGCTTTGACTAGATTTTTTTTCCCTCTGTTAGACTACTTTTGAGAGCCCTGCCTTTTTGGGTTAGATCGATGCATTGATTAGCTGTTCATTTTCTGTTATTTCAGCATTATATATACTGTTCTCTGCAGCATTATTTTCAGTTACGCAACACACTTTTTTTCTTGCTCTCAAAATGGAAAGGGTTTAAAAATTAAAATTAACACATGCCACACACTCACCCTAAGCGAAGAAGAACCTGGTTTACACCGCCAAGCAAAGACTTTAAAATCAATTGACACTGCACCTATCTGCCCTTGTTTCGACATTGTACTCTCTTGATTCTGCATCTCCCTGCCTTTGTTGATCTTTCTTCTTCCCCCTGTGCCATGTTTGTGTTGTCACCATTGCGTCCCCAAGGCGCGCATCCCGGAGACTTCTTGGCCTTCACCCTCAGTTTCCGGTCGGTCGACCTACTCCCTCCCGTTGTCGATGAGTTAGTCCTCCTCCGAGTCCGCACTCCGACTCCTCTTCTGATTCATTGGGTTCTCCTTTTGCTTCTGGTTCTCCCCCTGTCACCTTCACCATGTCTGGTCCAGGGCCTAACGCTAGCGGTAATCCCGGCCCTAATGCCGGGACTACTACTAGCGGAACCGCCACAGGAACTACCTCGGTTGCACCTTTGCTCCCTTACATGGCAGGCCTCAGCCTCCCCGATCTCAATCAGTTGATCAATGACCCTATCCGCCACGATGTTGGTTGGCCTGCTATGCCAACCAAGCTCCCCTCCGACATCCCTAAGTTCGAAGGCCTTGCTGGAGAAGATCCAACCAATCATGTCCGATCTTTCCACATGTGGTGTTCTTCCAATTCCATTACCGATGATTCCATCCGTCTTCAGTTGTTCCAACGCACGCTTACCGGCGAAGCTTCTAAATGGTATGTTGACCAGGCCACCTCTTCCCATACCACCTTTGCGACCATTGCCCAAGCCTTTTTATCTTATTTCCAGCTCCCTCTCCGATACGATACTGGTACAGAGCTTTTGACTTCTTTCAAGCAAACCTCTTCAACCCGTCTTTCCACTCATGTCCAGGAATGGCGGAGAAGAAGGAGCTTATGTCGAGCCCCCACCTTCAAAGATCGGGTTTATATGGACTGGTTCCTTCACACTCTCTTACCTCCCATTGGCAAAGATGTTGCCTCCCATTTCCCTCAAACCGAAGAAGCCGCCCTCCAAATAGCCTTGAAATATGACTTGATCTACGCTCAGTCTGGTTATGTTTATACCGTCCTTCCTGACCTCCCCAGGCCCAGTGGCACTAACGCCCCGGGGGTATCTCATTCTCCTGACAGTATCATTGGAGCCCTTTCTCATTCATATGCTCAACCTCCTATGGGCTACGGTCTCCCTTCGGGAGGGGCCAGCACCTCTAGCACTTTTCCCCCTCCAGGTAGCATGTATCCAGGATACGGCATGCCTCATCCTTTTGCCCAACCTCCTGCTTACCTCAATGTTGCCCAACCTAACCATTATCCTTATCCGCAGCCTGGTGCGCTAGCTCCTCCAGCATATGCGCTTCCACCTCCTTTGCCTCCTCCACCCCCGCAACAGCACCTACAGCCCCCTCCAGGGCAAGTATTTGCACAGCAGGGTGCGACTAATCCCCCTTCTTCTCAAAGAAGTTGAAGAGGTAATCCAAATCAATCTGCCCCTGGTACTCATGGACCCAATCCCCAAGGTACTAACCCTAACACTGCTAACCAGCAACAGGGCACTCAGCCCAAGCCGGACAGGCCTATTCTCACAAATAAACCTTTTTCGTGTTGCGATGTTTATGGTCATTACACTCATGATTGTCCCTTCCTACCACAGTTGTGGCAGATGTGGGAGTCTCAAGCCACATTGCGGGGACAACATGCCTCCCCTCATGCTCCCCCTAATGTGGCCACTACTCAACTGGCTGTGTTTACCGATCCTTTCCCCCAGCAAGGATTCGTGGCTACCCAACCACCTGATGGATAGATCCCCACTCAACCTTCCCCTTCTGGTTCCTCCGATTACCAGATCCTCATGATGAACTCTGATCCATCCCCAACCGTCGACCTTAACCTTCAAACTCGGTCTCGCCAGTACCCCAAGCCTCCCGCTCAGTCTGCCTCCGAGTCCCCTTCTTCAAGTTCTACCGAGCCTCTTTCGACATCCAATGGTCCCTTACATATCCCTCAACCCAAAGTTGAGGTTCATACCAAGATTCCTAAAGGACCATTACGCCGAAATGCTGCTCCTGGTCGAGCTGCTCATTCGTATAGCATAGTAGATGATTTGGCGCAGTCTCCTGCTGCCATTTCCACATTGGAACTCCTCCAATCGTGCCCTTCCCAAAAGAAGGCTCTGCTATCTGCCGTGGGCGCTGTAGATCATGTCGATGACCAAATGATTGTTTTCGACGCCCATCACTCAGAGCATCCTCCTCTTCCTGCTTCCGTCGCCTTCCAAATCCCAGTCAAAATCCAGAGTGCCAACGTTTCTCGGTGTATAATTAATGAGGGGGCATCCACCTATGTGATTTCCGCTTTAGTTTGGAAGCAACTCGGATCTCCTGAGTTGGCCCCTTCCACGATCACCCTTCAAGCGTGGGACGGCCACGCCTCCCAGCCCATTCGCCTTTTCCGTAATTGTCCTATCACTCTTGCGGGCAAGACTGTTTGCGTTGATGTCGAAGTCATCGACGCCCCTCTAGGTTACAACATTCTATTGGGGCGAAGCTACACCTATGCCATGTCTGTTGTCCCGTCCGCGGTTTTTCGCAAGATGTCTTTTCCTCACAATGGAAATATAGTCACCATCGACCAGTTGACTTATCATGAGCCAAAGTCTCAGACCTCCCCTGAGACGACCATCTCTTCTGTAGCCAATAAGAAAACCGTCGATTCCTTGACCAGTGTCTCTCCCGGTGTCTACAAAGACTCCTCTTTGCTTGGAACTTTCCCTCGTCTCCCTCCTCCTCCTATCTCTGATCCCAGCTTATCGAATTTTTGCATGATGCAATCGTCTCGAGCCGCCCTTAAGCGACCTGCTTTGGCTAGTCAGCAACCTCAGACTCAACCTTGCCCACCACAACCCGCTCCTAGCCATTCATCTCAGCCAGCCAGACCTCCTCCTTCTGGCCCTTCTCCTACAGCTGGTATCCCTGAACCCCTTTATCCTCCTGGGTCGGTTCCCCCAGGCCTCAACCATCTCGGAGCCGTCCCTCCTGGTCATTACCCCGCTGGTCAGATACCTTTCTTGGCTCCCCCTCCTAGAGTCTATACGGTCCCCGTCATGGCCACCCTCTCTCTCCCTAACCTGACCCTAGGCATCCCTGTCTGGTACCTTGACCGTCCAGCTGCTACCCCACCTGGTCACCCCAAACCCTATCTTGCTTTGACACCAGTTCAACCGGTCCCCCTCGCTTCCTCCGTTGCCACCATGCCCTCCGCACCTCCCCAGGACCCTGCCCCTGTGGTGACAGCTCCAGGAAAAAAAGGCAAAGCTCGTAAGGGGGCAGCCAAAGACAAGGCCACCCCGACTGACCCGGCTCCTCCTCTGCCCGCAAAGCCTTGCGCCTTGTGTGATGTCGTCGGCCATGCCACCCATACTTGTCCTGAATTGCCCCGTATTCAACCCATGGTTAAATTCGTGTTCCCTGAGTCTACGGTCCCTAACCCCTCTATTCCGTCCTCGTCTGTAACCAAGAACCCAAAGATTATTCGCACCAACAAACCCTGTGCTTTATGCGGTGTCCATGGCCATTACTCCCACCATTGTCCTCACCTGACGCATTACCGCGCCTCTTTAGAGGTAGTTCGAGAGTATGAGGTTGAACAAAATCAGTCCGCCTCTCCCATACTTGCGCAGTATGCTTCAGGTCAGCTTGAGGATCCCCTCGCTCCCATTGACATCCCCCCTCCTGATGTCCAGATGATAGATTCTACTACCACCATTCTTTACCTATCATCCTCTGTGAGACCCTTGGAGAACATTCCCTTTGATTCCTCCCCTGTTGTTTCGCTTGACCCCCCTTCAGCGACCACCCTGGGCTCAACATAATTTGACCATTTGTTTCGCTGTTCTTCTATCATTCCCCGTGACGATCCGTATGCGAGCCTTTCTTCCTCTATGGATGATTTAGGTAACTTTGCCACGTCATGTGGTTTCCCTTCCACTCATCATCCCCTCTTTTCCCATCCGGATGCCTCCTTGGGAACCTTTTCCACCCTTGACCTCATCCTTCCCACCCATACACGGGATAACACCATTTGTATCCCTGTTGACCTCCGCAGCCCGAGTCCCAGCCACCCCTCCTATAGCCCTCATATACCACCATCTCGTTTGTATATGCATCATAGCCATCTTGCCCATCACACTCCCTTCCGCAGTTACCGCTCGATGTCTACTATACACTCACACTGCCGTCATTGTACCTCCTCCCCCCATTTTTTGTCTTGTAACACTATTCCGCAGGACCTCCCGTCCCCACCCTATATCGGTTATGCCGATGGTGCAAGTCGTTACTCCCGGAATCTAGCCTCGGCAGGATGGGCCATTTTTACCCCCTTGCATGCCCTTATTCTATCAAACGGGGTTTGCATTGGCACTGCCACCAACCATCAGGCCGAATATGATGCAGTGCGTGGTCTCTTAGCCGATGCCCTCTTTCATCACATCCTCCATCTGCATGTTCGTTTGGATTCCCTACTTCTTGTCATGCAACTAAATGGTGTCTATCGTGTGCGTAATCCTGTGCTGTTTGGATGATATTTACGAGTGAAACTCTTGATACATGAATTTGAAACCATAACTTTCAACCATGGACCTAGAGAACAGAATCACTATGTAGATAACATTGCAAACCATGTTCTAGATTGGCATTTATCACACGCATTTCATACAAGACAATAACATTCATAACCATTAAAAAGATGCATATCCATAATATGTGTCGCAAAACATGTTTTTAGAGTCCATCTACTCTGATACATATGACATGCCCATAGCATGTTAAAAAAAACTCAAAACTGGGAGCACCATCTGTCCCTACATACACACTAGGGGGCACCACCTGTCCCACACCTAATCACTATCTGGCGGATCCCGAGCCAATGGCTCTGCTCCTGCAGCCTGTAGATCACGTATCCCCTGACCGGCCATCGCCATGCGCTGCATGACACCTCACCATTCCGAGGGTAGACCAATACATGGCTCTATGTACTGGTTGTCTAAGTCTTTCCACCCATGCTCTAACACCCCGGTCAGCAACCTCTCGCATCTACGGCAGATGTCCTCCAGAAGGGCAGCCGCATCCTCATTATGCGCTGCTCTCGACCCACTCGGACCTGCAGCTCCAGATGCTGCCGGTCGTCCCATATATCCGGCCGGTTTTACTGGAGCTATATCTGCATACCAAAAGTACATGAATCAGCACCCTATCTACGATTCACTAACTTTAACATGCCCAAAAAAAGAGTAGTTACTTGTCACTTACCATCGGGTCCCCATACTCGACCAGGCGGAAGTGGTAGGTCCGAATCCCCACAATAACTCATCCCACTATAGGGATAGTCGTCTATGTATAACGGTATCTGATCCCAATGGGCAAAGAACTCAGGTTGAAACACTCGTCCGACTGCCCCTCCTCCTCCTCTGCACAGTAGCCGCCCCCACCGGCGCATCCTAGGCTCTCTCGGGCCCCCATCTGGGAGTTGTATACGAGGTCGTAAGGTCGGGATCTTCTCAAAGAAGAAGGCGCACAATAAAGTCCCATACGAGCAATCATGGTTCACTTGCCGTTTGTAGAGCGACAACTGTCGTTTTAACGACACCAACATCATTTGGGCCCACCCATAGTAGGTCCCACTCAACACACTCTCCATAATCATCATCTGCCCCCCTGTGATGTGATGGAGCGCCTGGTTGCCAAGGATCCGCAGCACCGCTGCAACCACCGCACAGGTCTCTAATCTCTCTAGGTCCCCGATCGGTATCCGATTCCATTTGATTTGGAGACCCGGTCGGCAATGTCGCTCCACAAACTCCATGATATGCCGCCCCCACGGTAACATTGGCTGCGTGTTTCCCACCATCCCAAGTGGCGGGAGACCCGTCAGGAAATACAAATCCTGGACTATCAATTCGATCCTGTGCCCCTGCACTATAAATACCTCATGACCTGGATCCCAATAACTGACAATCCAGGCCAACAAGGGCTCCCCAGCTCTCATCAGAGGGTTCTCCAAAAACTTCAGAACCCCAAACCTGACCAGTACACGACGAACACCCTGATCCGCCTGGATCTCTAACCGTAATGTACCCAGGTGTCTCTCTCTCCAGTTGACCCATATATCTACCATATCTGCACAAAAACATCATCTTTATCAGCATACAGATAGGAAACACTGCAACCATCCACAAAAAACCAAAATCTCAGCCCTAACACAGCACTAAAATCCCCTCCATCTTCAGGTCGCACTTTTCTGCCAAATCCTGGGACAGGTCGCACTTTTTTGCTCAAAACCTGCTTCCCAGGTCGCAGATTTTGGCCCAAAAAGTGTGACCTGGGCGTAGATATCAAAGAGGGTCTGTTCCTGAGATTTTGGGCCCTAAACTGAACTTTCAATCCATCAAAATGAAAGAGTAAGGTTAGGCCTCTTACTTGCAACTGACGGATCTCGATTCCAACGATCGGTTTGTTCGCTACGCTTGCCGCAAGATTTAGGGCCTTCTCTCCTCTCTACATTCACCACAGCAACACTAGCAAATGAGTGGATTTGGAGGGAAAACTGCCTTATTTAAAGAGAACCCTTGTTTCTTCCTTCGCCTGCTACAACCATACCGTAGCTCTATTTCACAAACCGTCTACACCGTTGGAAAGCTCTCACCGAGCCCTCAAATGGGTATCTGTTAGTTTTTTGTGATTTGATACTTCACCAGGACACATTTTGTCCAAGATGGGTCACTTCACCTCCCCCCAAAATCGAATTTCCTCACTTACAACACTTGTACTTGGGGCACCACTTTGCCTCCATACTTGTCTTTGTTTGTGTCGACTTTCGTCATGAGATACCATCTTGTACTCATGTTTTTTGGGTCCCCCATGGGATCTATTCTGTGTGGCAGCACCATCGAGTCACCCTTGTTTAGATAATCTCAGTTGAGTCATCATTGCATCCATGGTGTCTATCCCGAGTCCCATTGTACCCCGCTATAGTCCTCCATCCTTCCTTGCTTGGTCTCTCTCTTGTGTCGCACATTATGGCTTTTAGTCCCACTGTCCCCTATCCCTTATGATATTGTGTCAGTCGCTGCCATGTCATTCATGCCCTTTATGCTCTAGCAAGGGAAGTCGTCCATTCGCTACTCAGTCCCCTCCATTCCATCTTCATCATTGGTATTAGTATGTCCGTCGCTCTACTATTTTCTCTCGTGCCTTAGTTGAGGATCTCTCATTGCCTCACCTATGGCGGACCTCCTTCTGTCGACATCAGCTCCTTCATTCCAGAAGATAGGTCTAGAGGGTGGTGTACCTTGGTTCCAGCTTCCACTCTTGTTCGATGCCTCGGATCAGGCAAAGGGATCTCTCCTTCCCCTTTGACTTGATTGTTTCTCCACTCCGACTCCTTTCAGCATGATCGAGATCTGTATGCTTGATGGTTCAGTGATGCAGCAGCAGCTCTTGGTGATTCCCGGGTGTGTGTGAGATGTCTCAGCCCTCATGAGGGGGTGGCCCTGCAGGTAGCCCCCCACATGCCCAGATGACCTCTTCATTGCAGCCTTCGATGCAACTCCATATATTTGATGATGTCGGCCTTAGCTGCTTGCAGCGCCTCTTTGATTTGCATGTATCAGTCAGATTTTGTGAGCCCTTCCCCACTTATAGGGGGCATTTGGGTTGTATTTGTATCTCATGTACTCAGATATTATTGTATAAGTCCTGGCTGTTATCCCAGGCACAGCATGTATGTGGGATTCTTCATTGTATTTTTATCTGGCTCATGATTATGCCGGCTGTACTTTATGGTTCGGTCCCTTGTTTACTGGACACACTATTCTTTTGTACTTTGTCTCGGCGGGCATAGGTATGCCTCCCCGCCGCCTTTAGCACAGGTACCCTCTCATAAAAAGAGACTTGTTGCACCTGTAAGTCTCGTCTCCTCAGGGTCTAGTTCTTCAGCACATTAGTCTACCTCACATTTCTCTCTCTGACTTCCCTTTTGATGTCTAGTGATTGAGTTCTTACAACGTACTTCGGTCATACAATTTGCTCCCAACACTCGCACGCTAGGGGGCAATCGGTTACACCATTTTTTGGTCATCTAACCTACTATCATTAGATGGACCCAAGTACACCATGTAAGACCAATTTTACCCTAAGTAAAATTGCTTTCACTATGTAAAATAACTTAATAAAACACATTTATTAGGTTGTTTATGGTCTAAACAGGAAACCCTAAAAGGAAATATTAAGCAAATCTATATTTGTTTGATTTTCCTCATGGAATAATTAATTAAACAATAATTTAATTATTATTCCTGGTCATGTTTAACCCAAAACAAAGAAATTAATTAGATAAATCTTTATTTATCTTATTATTTTCTAGGAATAATTATTTAAATCTTATTTTAATAATATTCCTTGTTAAATATGACTAAATCACCCATAAATAATTAAATAAGTCATTATTTATTTGATTATCTTTCAACCACTTCCTTAAAATGATAAATAAATCATTTATTTATTTATTATTCACAAATAAAGGGATTTGACCCAAGTCAAATACTTTTCCCCTCCAACAAATATAATAAAATATTCCATAAAAGGTGGATCTAGATTTGGTTAATATTATTTTAATCATGCACCAAGATCTAGAATGACCCAATATTTTGTTATAAATAGGAGGGTTTTTCCTACCATTCTTCACCTTTTGTTGCTTATTAGATCACTCTGGATCAAATGCCATTACGACTTTTGATAAATATCATTGTCACTCCTTTCATTATTTATTGTGTAGGCTCGTTTGAGGTTCTATCTTTATGACTTTTCTACAGAGAGATAAATTCTAGATCCCAGAAGTGCTAAGGACTTCCAGAACCCCGCATCCATTGAGGAGAATTGGAAACACCTTCTTGTTTTCCTCCCAGGTGCCCTTAATACAAAAAATTCTTTCAAAAATCGTTCTTGTCTTGTCTATTTGATGTATGGAGCAAAACCTTAGTTTTACTACGTAATGTCTCTATATGCATAGATCTGGTTTTTTGCAGCACTTGTCTTGATCAACTAACTGCAGATCTGAAGATATTGGCAGCCATATTTGATATTAGGGCTATAAGTTATGCATAGCTAAAGTGCTCTTTTTTCGTACACTTCGACAAAATATTCATACTAACATTATCCAAAAAAAATAGATATTTTTTGAGGATAAGAAGTAGCTGGCTGCCTTGGCATCCTCCTTGCTGGATTTTAAATATTTTTTAAAATCTGATCTGCCTTGTCTGATACTCTTTCTTGGATACTCTTTATTCACTATTACTCTTTAAACTCTTATACTCTTTAACCAAAAAACTATTTTACTGCTGTAAAGAAAATCTTTTTTGACTGTTAAATTAGAAAACAGTTTTTTGTCTTCCTTTCATCGACTTGTTTTTATCCTTCATAGTAAATCTGTGAGTGCTTGCCAATCCTCATTTTTAGGAATTTGAATATTCTTTAATTTCCTAAAATTCTCATCAGCTTCTATATATCTAACAAATGTTGGCTTGATGACAAACAAGTGTTTGACCTCATGCTGTAGGTAAAATAAATCTTCAAAACTCTTAAGTAACAATTTTCCTGTTGGGATGCCTTGACCTGTTGGTTTATTTACCTGTTCCTTGGCAAATTCTCTTATATTCTTATCATAGTCATTTTTAGGCATCAATTTATCATTAATAACCATAATATCAGGAAGTCCTTTTTGCCTTAAACTTGTGAACTTAACCATGAACCTGGTTATGGCAGTATTCATGCCTTCACACTTTTCTTCAAGTTGCCTCATCAAATTTCTCTTTGTTGTGACTTTCCTAATTTCTAGGATAGTTGCAATTCTGTCTGTTATTTTGAGTTCTTCCAACTCCTGCCTATTTTTTGTGTTCAGGAAATTGATTAGCCTTACAGATTGCTCTAGTTTGTTAGCCAAATCAGTTTGAGTCTTTTGAATTTTTGCTTGGGCCGCTAGTAATAATTCTCTTTCCTCAAAAATTACCTGAATTGAAGGCCATACATCATGGATGGCTTCAATGATATTATTCCAAAGGTAATTTTTTATGTATGATATCTTATCCTTCAAAGTTAATTATTTTTGCAAATTTTTTAACTCTTCACTCAATCTTCTATCATTTTGTTCATGTGTCTTAGCATTTACCTGAGCTAATTTATTTGACTCCTCAAGATTTTCAATCATTTTTGTCAACCTGTTAATCTCATTTGTCTTTAAAGACATCTCTTCCATTGCTTTCACTATTTTTCTAGCCTCATCAGTAGGCTGTACTACTGTTGTAGAAGATTTAGTGGCTGATGTTGTGGAAGAAGTCACTGGCACTGCAGTAGCTATTGGTTCTTTGGGTGACAATTTTTCACCTAAACTTGAAGGAAATGCTGCAATAATAACTGGAATGACTGTATGAATCACTGGTTCTTTCACTGTCTCCTTTTCGTGGACAATTTTTTCCATCTGTATGTCCATTTCCTTAACCTGGGCTATTAACTAAAGAATTAAATTCATCTTTTCATATTTTTCATTCTGTTCCTGTATGAATTCTTTTTTCTGAGGATGCTCACTTTGAGGAAGTTTGAGTTGTTTCATCAAGGCTGCTATATCTTCATTTTTATTTTTGACCAATAATTCAGCTGCTTTGATATTAGCATAGTCATATCCCACTTGCAAAACTAATTCTTCTAAGGCTTTTATCCTTATATCCTTGGCATATAATGAGGCTTTGTCCAACTTCATCTAATCTTGCATGTTGGAGATGGTGTTTTGGAGCTTTTGAGCACTCATAGCTTTTTTTGTAACTTTGGAATACAACATCTCTGAGCTTTGCCTGTGAAACTCTATTTGATCTAATTCATGGATACTGTCTGTAGCTCCTTCTAGATCAACATTTTTATAGTCAGCAACTGTCTTTGGAATTGATACTGTGGGCTGCAATACTGACATAATAAATTTTTTACTTGAGTAATCAAATGCTGATAGGAATCTCTTTTGGTTACCTAGATTTTGTTTCAAGAAATGAGAATAAATTTCAGTTTTGATTTCCTCATTCCTAAGTTTGATCTGCTTATATTTCTCTTTTATATCCAAATACTTTTCCTCGGCTGCCTGTGAGGAAGAAGCCTCCATGCTTTTTTGTCTTTCCATCAACTGTGTGTCTTCATTATTGAGTTGTTTTTCATTCTGATTTTTAGCATTTGGCTCATTTATAATCACAGTGGCAACATTGGTTTATGGAAAATCCGTATTGGTATTTAAAGGCTCTGTTTCTTCAACATCTATTGTCACTTTTCCTTTACCTGTTGTATCTAATTTAGGCCTTTTGTTATATATGATATTGAACTTGTTTTCTGTTGTAGTCTCTACCACATAGGCTCCTTCTTACCTTACTCTTTTAATGGAATTCTCTGGTTGATTTGCAGTTTCTAAGGTATGACTAGTATTACCTTTGTTCACTGCATCTATTAATGTGTTTTCAATCCATTCAACCTGATTGGAAAACTTTTATATTTTTAGTTTAGCTTCATGAATAAAGGGTGTTAACTTGCATTTAACCCTTAGTTTACTCAAGATCCCTTATGTATCATAGTTCCAAAGGAAACTCTCTTCAAGTTTATATTCCAATAACTGATTCGTTGCCTCTTTTTCTGCATCCCTATGATTGCATATGAATGGCCCTATCTAATTCTTGAGTTTAAATTGGGTCTTCTTCTTAGCTGCCATGAAATTTATGGAATCAGAGTTTAGGATCTGCATGATATACTCCAAGGAAAAGATCCTCATTGAAGGATGTTTGGGTAACTTGTAAGGTAACAAGTTTGACCCAAAGACTCTGATTTCAGTATATTTCTCATATAAATACCAGTCACCAACTTTACTCTGCTCTGATAACTGCAATATCTTTTTCATTTATTCATTTATTCTAGGTTGCTCTGTTGTGGTTAGCATTGTGATCACTGGATGTAAAAATAACTCTGAAAACTCTAAATAATTGAAATCTGTACATTCTTTCCTGAGCATGGATGTCCAAAAAATGACAGATATAGGATTTCCTTCAATGTCAAGTTTTTGAAGAGTGATTGGAAAATTATCTGATTGGAAATATAGAAACATATGGAAAAGGTAGGAGGTATATCTGAATACTCCCTCAATTTGCAAATTGGTCAATTGATAATGAATACTATCAGCAATGAAACCAGCATAATCAAAGATTACTAGAGGTGGTTGACCTGGAGAAAAGGTGGATATGAATCCCATGATGGATTCATCAGTGTGTTCATCAGTGAAATATCCAAGTATGAAAGAAAGCATGGAAATCACATGTCTTGATCCTTCAGGGAATTTAGTAGTGGAATATGGAGGATTTAACTTGGGAATTTCTACATGCAGAGGCATAAAAGTTTGAAAAATCATGAACCTTTTAGGAAAATCTAAGCCAATATATAGCTTGGTGAGGGCCTCTATAGACAAAAGGACTGCTTGGGGGTCAGGCTGAAGTTGCAATATTTGGTTAATTGATTCTGCAGTGATGGTAAAAATCACATATTTATTGGCATTTACAATGGCTCTTTGCTCTGAAACATAGTACTGCTGACACAATCTGATAACCTCCTGACATGGGTGAGTTAATGGGACAACATATTTGGCTAAATTGGATTCCCAAATATGGACTTCTTCTTGATCATCTAAATACGTTTCATAACACCAGCTACGGATATCTGGCAGGTTGAATTCAACAATGGGATCTGCTATCTTGTAATCAGTATCAACTAGGGGAATGTGTTCAATATCAATAACTGGGGGTTGTAATGGATTGACAACCATAGTAGTACTTGAAGTCATGGCAAGGGTAAGTTTAGGTGCTTTAGAAGCTTCAGGCTTGCTTGCACTCTAGTTTTTAGGCATTTTGATCTACTTCTGCAAGTTTAGACAGTTTGTAGAAGCAATTTACTTTTAGCAGAGGTTTAAATGGGAAAAACAAGAAAAGTACAGTCGCTTCTTTGGGTTTTCTATCAAATTAGGCCTGTCAAAGAGATTTTTAGGCTTTAGAACTGGTTTAAAACAAAAAACAAGGGTTTCCTGAGTTCTTGACTGAGAAATAGGGCTGAAAAACTCTTTTGAAAAGAACACAGAGGCTCAGGGTATCTGCAGAGGTTTTCTAGCTTATTTCAGAGCTTGAAATAGATCATTAAACTATGAAAACTCACACATTTCCTCAAAATAGCGTGCAGCAGAGAAACAGGGTTTCTGGGAAAAATTTGCCAAAGTTTGGCCTGTTTTTTGGGCTTTTTGGCAGTTTACTTTAATCGAAAATTAATTTCTAAAGTTTTTTTTTTCTTTTTACAGGTCTTTTAAATCGATTGCAGGTTCCAATTTGAGAAAAATACTTGTTGTAATGCAGGGTTCGACTTTTGGAAGATTTGTTGAGGTTCTGGCTGAATTGATGGCTTCAGTGAATTGTTTGGAGCAATGTGCAGCTCCTCAGCAGTCTTCAAAGGTTGTAGGGTAAATGTTGCAGGTTTCAGGCGTAAAAATGGCGCAAAATGGCTTAAAAATTGTGTTTTTACAGTCAGGAAAGCTTTGTAGAGGGTTTAGGTCTAAAGCGCGAGAAGATAGATGAATGAAATGCATTTTCGAAGGTTTATTATGCATTTTGGTTGCATTAATCCGGCATTGAATGCAAGTTGCATCAGTGGGAAGGGTGGTTTTGGAGTTCAAACGGATTAAAAACCAGTGGTTTTCATGCGGCAATTGGGTGGTAAGCGGTATTGGGCTCAACCCACATGATCAAATAGAAAAAGGGCACATGGAGGAGAGAGGTTACAGTGAAACCATCCATTTCGCACAGGTTTGGTGTTTGGGTGATCGTGCATCTATTTTACGCGATATTGGATGTCAACTGTCAAATTTGGAGTTCATGTGCGAACGGTCGAGATTAGTTTGGGAGTTGCACTGGATTAGGGGTGGGGCCCAGGTTTACATATGTGGCAATGTTTTTTGAACTTTATATATAATCATTTTAATTAATTCAAAACTTGGGTTATACGATGGTGGGGGGAGTAATGTTTTTATTAAAAACATTCGTAAAATGTTTCAAACTTTATATGTGGGCATGCTAGTATATATTATATAGTTTAATCAACCTTTGAATAATTTTCAAAAACTATACGGGCGGGATTATTTCAATAGAGATAGTTTTAGAACAAGGGGTTTGTAGGGAGGGGTTTATTTGCACACATGGGGAGATATTACATTGGTCTAAACTTAAAATAGTGGGTTTTTGGGAGTTTATTTAAATATAAGGGAATTAATATATACGGGTAGGGTATTTTTAGGGATTTAATAAAAATAGGTTAAAAGTTAATATGAAAAAGGTAGTGAAATGGAAATAAAAAACATATTATCTCTAGTTAAAGTGTAAAAGTAAAGCATTTCTCATTTTTTATATTACTTCATTAATACTTAAGATAAATGTAATTTTGAGGGTTTTTATGAATGATTTTGAAGGGAATGAAATTAATAATTTTAGGGTTTTCAATTTTACTAAGTAAGAATGTGTCTTTACTTAGGAAAAAGGGGTTTTGATGTATGAATGAAGTGTAAATGTTGATGAATGGGGGTTTAAGGTAGGAATTCAATATTTTTAACCAACCAGTCATCGAGCCTAGGTCCGGTCCCAACAAAAGTTAAAGAAATGCTCTGAGCCTTTTTGAATAATAGTTTAGAATATTGAATACCTATATGGGAGGGGAAATTAGTGATTTTTCCCAATGATGTGCTATTTACATGATTTCTCAACTTCTTTCTACCTACCCAACTTTATTTCTAACATTTTTTCTTCATCTTGTAGGTGCATTTAGGCTTGCAACCTTAAAACAATTTTTCTTTCAAAGCATAAAACTATCTAAGTCTACCTTATTTCATCCGAGAGATTAGATTAAATTGTTGAGCTCCTCATTATTCTCTACCTATCTACTGATTTGTCAAGTTTAAACTATTTGACAAATCTTTATTCTCTATCTAGAAAAAGAAATTGAAAACATGAAAAGTTAAGATTAAATTGTTTAACTGATCATGGATTATGGCATTTATTGACACTCTGCACATAATCATTATTCTTGCAGTAAAAAGTAAAAGTAGTGGCATTTGGACTTGTTCACTTTCAGGTCTTATTTATTTTCTTTTTGTTGAAAATGCAACAAGATGATGGAGCTTAGTGAAAAGAAGTCGCCTTCACTAAGTGGGCCCGCAGGCTATTTTTGGCGCAAAGTCTATTTTTAGACTATGTCTATTTTTAGACATATGGATCATGGTCTATGAGTTGCAGGATGTTATTTATGGATGATTGGTCAAGTTGGTAAAAATATATGGACCTCTATTTTTAGACATTGGGCGGAATCTATTTTTAGACTGCCAGTCTAAAAATAGATCAGTCAAATATTATTAGCCCTTAATAATATTTGGACTATAAACATTATCTTATCCTCTTGGAGCACTTGAGTTTGATGCTTGGATGTGGCACATGCAACTGACAGAAGGAATTACGCTATTCCTAGGGGTTATTTGAGCTATTGCATGGTTGACTTCAGTTAGAACTCATGTGGCAGAGTTTGGTGGAGTTGATGAGACAATTGGTGGAGTTGTGTTCGGTTTAACTTAGTTGAACTAGTTGTATTTAGTCTAACTGATAAATACACTAGTGATGAGTGGTGTGAATTAATTATTAATTAATTCAATAATTATTAACTCATAAATCAACTAAAGAATACATCAGTTAACTGTAGTGCATGGACAGTTCAGTGGAGACCAGTGTTAGAGGTGGGTGAAAGGGTGAGTCTACTATCAGTTGTGACTATAGCTGTGCATGAGATTTGCACACACATTGATTGAGATTTCCAATGAGGATTGCACAGTACAAGCCAGGTGGATTCGAACTTGGATCTCATTTCATTCTCATCTTGGATTGCGCAGTAGAGGCAGGAAAACTTGTGGAGGAGATTTGAACTTGTGACTTGTTCATCTTCCGTGCTAGTTTGTGTGTAGCATGTGAGATAGTGCTGAGAGCTGTGAGAGCTTTGTGCTATGTATTGTTACATGTTCTCTATCATTATAATATACAGATAGTTGGGGGTTTTCAGCTATTGCTTTCCCCATTACATACTGTGTTATATGTGTGCTTGATTATGTTTTAATGTGAGCATGCGACTGCTTCTATTTCCACATATTAATGATCAATTGTAGAAGAGGTTATGTATTATGCATGAAGCTTAAATAGTGTGTAATTGGGTTAATCTCAGTGAATAATTCATCTATTATTCAAATTTCTACATGGTATCGGAGCAGAATTGATCATCAGATCTATTACAGTGATTACAATTATTTCGGTAGACAGAGTCTGTAAGCGGGCCAGGTAGCCTCTAGATCCATCCTTTATTTGAAAGGTGATATATCCAGTAAATGCCCCTATAGTCGATCTCTATGCTAGAAATACTTTTTTCTCACATTAGATCGGAAGCGGTTGAGTTTTGAGCTGGTGGAATTCGAATTTGCAGCAGAATTTGGAATTCGAATTTGCAGCAGTTTTCTTGGTGTCGAAGTCAAAATGTCTTTCAACGGATTGCGACTAGAGTATGACCTTGAGGGCAGTTCGAATTATGTTGCTTGGAAGGACAGAATGGAGGCGGTATTAGATGATAACGGGCTGAAGGAGTTCATAGAGGCTGAGGTCCCAAAGCCTATTGATGCTGCTCAAGTTGAGGCTTGGCAAAAGAAGATGGAAAAATGTCGAAGGATTCTGTTGGAGGGCGTGAAGGATCACATTGTATCCAGCATGCATGGAAAATATTCTCCATACTTGATGTGGAAAGTGTTGACAGATTTATTCCAAAGCAAGAGCGACCAGAGGAAGTTGGCACTCAAGGATAAACTCAGACACATAAATATGGAGAAAGGCGACAGTATGCCCAAGTACCTCACGAAGTTCATCCAATGCAGGGATGAGCTGGGAAGTGTGGGGGTGACTTTTGATGATGAGGAATTGGTGAGCTTGGCTCTCCTTGGTCTTCCGAAGATTTGGCATGCCTATCAGGATTCTGTCAATGGTCGGGAGAAATTGCCAGGATGGGAGCGACTTTGGTCGGATCTTGTGCAAGAGGAGATAAGGCGGAGTACCAGGGACGGATCTTCATCAAAGGCATCTGATGAATAAAATTGCACTTTGGCTACCAAAGCAAAGAAGGGGAAGAGCAAGAAAGCTTCTCATTCTGGTTCAAAAGGCAAGAAGCAAGACATGTCCAAGGTGAAGTGTTTTCACTGTCACCAACACGGACATTATGCCACTAATTGTTCGCAGAAGAAGAAAAATAAGCAAGTTTCTGGATCTGCAGCGGGAGAGGCCTTAGCCTCGTAGTTTGAGCTGGATTTTTCGCTGATCGCATGCTTGGTCTCAAGTGTGATGGGATCAGTATGGTTCTTGGACAGTGGTGCGTCTTTTCACATGATTGGAGATCGAGATCTGTTTTCAGATCTGGATGAGAAATATCTTGGAGTGCACATCGAGATGGGTGATGATGGTAGATACAGTGCGACCAGTATCGGTACCATTTCCTTTGAGAGGGAGTCTGGTAAACCCTTCGTATTAAAGGAAGTGATGCATGTTCCAGGATTGAAGAAGAATCTGATCTCTGTGGCGATGTTATAAGACAAGGGGTATGATGTTGTCTTCACCGAAGGAAAGGCTTTCCTGCACAGTAAGACAATTGGAGAAACCTAGAAGATAGGGGTTCGAGTCAAGAACCTTTATCAGTTGCAAGTAGATGGCTGCGCAGCAATGGCATGCAAGGCGGAAGGAGTGGTGAGCCAGGGTGATGGCGAGCTGTGGCACCAGAGATTGGGCCACCTTCACCATGGAGCTTTGAAGATACTGCAGCAGATTTCTACTGGGCTTCCTAAGGGCACTCTTGCGCAGTCAGATCAGTGCAAGGGGTGTACCTTGGGAAAATTTGTGAAAGCCACTTTTCATGAGAAGGATAGTCGCGCCACGATGATCCTTGAGAGAATTCACACAGACGTGTGTGGACCTTTCTCAGTAGCTTCGACAGCAAAGCACAAGTACTATGTAATCTTTGTTGATCATTTTTCTCGGAAGTGCTGGATCTTCTTCATGCAGAAGAAGAGCGAGACATACTCAAAGTTCTGTGAGTTCAAGGCGCTGGTTGAGAAGGAATCGGGGAAGCATGTGAAGGCTCTTAGGAGCGACAATGGTGGTGAATTCATCTCTGCTGAATTCAAGGACTTTTGTAGCGCAGAAGGAATTCGGAGAGAGCTCATAGCACCTCATAACCCACAGCAGAACGGGGTTGCTGAGTGGAAGAACAGAACG
This sequence comes from Pinus albicaulis, assembly GCA_034641835.2. NCBI lineage: Eukaryota > Viridiplantae > Streptophyta > Pinopsida > Pinales > Pinaceae > Pinus > Pinus albicaulis. The sequence goes on along the minus strand of CM076581.1, from coordinate 39,039,849 downwards.
ATCGTGGGTGTTGCACGAGCGATGTTGCATGATTAGGGCCTACCCCTTCACTTGTGGGTGGAGGCATGCAATACTGTAGTATATGTGGAGAACTGTTGTCCTCACAAGATACTTGGAATGAGTACATCGGAGGAGGTGTTTTCTGGCAAGAGGCCCGATATTTCCCATTTGAGGATTTTTGGTTCACCTGTCTACATGCATGTGACGAAGGATGCCAAGAAGAAGCTAGAGATGGCCACAGAGTTTGGGATATTTGTGGGGTACACTGATACGCCCCACAACTATCATGTGTATTTTCCTGCATACGCAAGATCACAGCGAAGGGATATCAAATTTCAGGAGGAGGAAAGCCATGAAGTGTTCACTTGAGAGGGAGCCACACTTGCATGCAGATGAGGAGCTATTAGTTCCTAAGGATGAGCTTCCAGATGTGGATCAGCCACAAGAGGAAGTTCATGGAGTGGAAGAGACCACTCATGTAGCGCCAAACATCAAAGGGCGGAAGCGCACTACAGAAGCTGAGTGACTGGCTCAAGATGCAGAGAATATCGTAGGACCACCTACAGCACAGCGCAGACAGAGACAGTCACCGGACCGGTACACTGGATACATGGCTCTTGTGATAAAATGTGTCGTGACAGAGCCATCCTCTTTCGAGGAAGCTGTGGAGGACCCCGCATGGGTAGATGCCATGGTGGAAGAGTATGATTCGATTGTCAGAAACACTGCATGGGAGATTGTCCCAAGACCGGAGGGGAAATCAGTGGTGGGTTCGAGATGGATCTACAAAGTTAAGCAAAGTGGCCGACGAGTGTGGAGAAGTACAAGGCAAGATTTGTTGCTCCGAGGCTTCTCGCGTATAGGGGGATCGACCATGAGGAGACCTTGCACCTGTCGCAAGGTACTCTTCCATACGGACGATCCTAGCTCTCTCAGCGCAGATGGGGTGGCACATTCATCAGATGGATGTGAAGACTGCATTCCTCAACGGAGTCATTGAGGAGGAGGTGTACATAGAGCAGCCCAAAGGTTTCGATTTCTTCAGCAGTGAGTCGCATGTGTGCAGACTCAAGAGAGCATTGTATGGGTTGAAGCAAGAACCTCGTGCTTGGTACACACGGATAGATAGTTATTTCACCAGACTTGGATTCTCCAAGAGTGAGGCAGATCCTAACCTGTACCAGATTGTGGTGGAGGGGAAGTTTTTCATCATTGTAATTTATGTAGATGATCTGATTTTGACGGGTGATGAGCTGTTGATACTTTCATGCAAGGAGGATCTTGCTAGAGAGTTTGAGATGAAGGACTTGGGCCTCCTTCATTATTTCCCGGGATTGGAAATTTGGCAGCGCAGTGATGGACTATTTGTTTCTCAGGGTAAGTATGCCCGGGAAATACTGGAGAAGTTCAACATGCATGGCTGCAAGCCTGTTGATACTCCTCTTCCTGGAGGTTGGAGGAAGGAGGATGCTACTTCAACGGAGGTAGTGGATGCCACTGTTTATCGACAGTTGGTGAGGTCGCTTATGTATCTGGTCAATACATGACCCGATATATGCTATGCCGTTAACCATATTTCACAAGCTATGGTTAAGCCTACCAAGCTCTTCTGGAAGGCAGGCAAGCATGTATTGCATTATCTTAGAGGCACGTCGGGATATGGCTTGTGGTACAGACAGGAGGATGGGGTGAAGCTATGTGGCTTCACGGATGCAGATTGGGCAGGGAGCCCAACGGACCGAAAGAGCACATCTGGAGGGATCTTTAGTATTAGGTCGACAGCAGTTTCTTGGTACAGCAGGAAGCAGAGATCCGTGGCACTCAGTTCAGCAGAGGCTGAGTATATGGCAGCAAGCTTGGCTGCATGCGAGGCCATATGGATGAGGAAGATCCTGGTCGGATTGTTCGGGTCACACTTGGAGCCTATTGTGATTTATTGTGATAACCAGAGTTGCATTAAACTCTCAGCTAATCCAGTATTTCATGATAGATCCAAACACATCGACATCAGGTACCATCATATCAAAGATTGTGTGTAGCGGAGAATCATGTTACTTTCATACATTCCCACGGAGGATCAGGATGCTGATATCTTGACGAAGGCGCTCACCAGGAGCAAATTCGAATACCACAGAGGCAGGATAGGGGTTGAAGATAATCCATATCTTGTTGAGAGGGAGTGTTGAAAATGCAACAAGATGATGGAGCTTAGTGAAATGAAGTCGCCTTCACTAAGTGGGCCCGCAGGCTATTTTTGGCGCAAAGTCTATTTTTAGACATATGGATCATGGATTGGGAGTTGCAGCATGCTATTCTTGGAGGGTTGGTCGAGTTGGTAAAAATTGATGGACCTATATTTTTAGACATTGGGCGGTTTCTATTTTTAGACTGCCGGGCTAAAAATAGAACAGCCAAATATTATTAACCCTTAATAATATTTAGACTATAAACATTATCTTATCCTCTTGGAGCACTTCAGTTTGATGCTTGGATGTGGCACATGCAGCTGACAGAAGGAAATACGCTTTTCCTAAGGGTTAGCTGAGCTATTGCATGGTTGACTTCAGTTAGAACTCATGTGGCAGAGTTTGGTGGAGTTGATGAGACAGTTGGTGGAGTTGTGTTCTGTTTAACTTAGTTGAACTAGTTGTATTTAGTCTAACTAACAAATACACTAGTGATGAGTGGTGTGAATTAATTATTAATTAATTCACTAATTATTAACTCATAAATCAACTAAAGAACACATCATTTAACTGCAATGCATGGACAGTTCAGTGGAGACCAGTGTTAGAGGTGGGTGAAAGGGTGAGTGTGACTATCAGTTGTGACTATACTTGTGCATGAGATTTGCAAACACATTGATGGAGATTGCCAATGAAGATTGCGCAGTTGGAGCTAGTAGGATTCGAACTTGGATCTCATTCATTCTCATCTTGGATTGCGCAGTAGAGGCAGGCAGACTTGTGGAGGAGATTTGAACTTGTGACTTGTTCTATATCCGAGCTAGTTTGTGTGTAGCATGTGAGATAGTGCTGAGAGCTGTGAGAGCTTTGTGCTATGTATTGTTACATGTTCTCTATCATTATAATATACAGATAGTTGGGGGTTTTCATCTATTTCTTTCCCCATTACATACTGTGTTATATGTGTGCTTGATTATGTTTTAATGTGCGCATGCGACTGCTTCTATTTCCGCATATTGATGATTAATTGTAGAAGAGGTTATGTATTATGCATGAAGCTTAAATAGTGTGTAATCAGGGTAATCTTGGTGAATAATTCAGCTATTATTCAAATTTCTACAGTTTTGGGGTCTATATTTTTCTAAGTTCTTTGATCTTTCTTTTAGGACTTTTTACCCTCTTTTTGGTTTTTTATTATTTTTTCATTTTTTTAAATATGGGAAAACAACTTGCAGAAAGCAAGGTATGTACATATTTACAAGACTATCAAAGTTAATTCAAAATTTATGAACCCTATTATTATAGGAACCTAACACATTCTAAACCCAAAAGAAAGAAGAGTTGAGGAGATACATCTAAAGTACAAGGACCTTTATTTTACTCAGATGCTCGACTATGAAAATATGCCCTCTCAATGCCACAAATACGATCATCTGGCTAAGGATTTCCCCTTAGGCCACTGAAGAAGAAGGAAGCAGAAGAGGGAGACCCGATAGCCAGTTGGGATTCAAGAAGAAGAGGAACTTAGAGAAGTCTAAGGGGATCCGATGGAAGGAACGGAAGGAGAAAGTGGACATCAGCCAGTAGAGGGCCCTAAAGATATGTAGACAGAGTCAAGAAGTCCCCTTGCTCATAATCAGTAGGAGGAGCAGCCCTTGATTCCCACCGGAACATTATACGTTGTGGCCTCTTTACCTCAACAGGAGGGTACGATCCTGGACCCTATCCTCTCTCAATGCTCCTATTTGTTTACTTCTATTTCTGCTCTTTTAAGGCCTAGTCCCTCCAGGCCTGTCGTAATGGAAACTATTCATATCAACTATGTTTCGAAGACCTTGGACAGTATCATAACTTATATTCCTAAACTCCTCATTGATCCTCCTATCATCCCTGGACCTGAGCCCCCCCCCCCCCTTGTCCTTCCCTCTGGAGAAACCTCCTTATAACCTAAGGCCTAGAGACAAGAAGCTTATGCCTCAGAATGTGGTGGGCGGTCTCAGACCTTAGCCTCTCTTGGTCAGTCCGAGGAAGACTAGGGGCAGGAAATCAAATTTGTCCAAAGCCCAATTAAGGGCCAAACTTTCCATTGCTGACAGGAAGCAACTTTCTCTTTCCAGGGCCAAAATGAAGAAAGGTGGTGCCTAAAAATTAGGGAAATCTGGCTGTCAGCAGGGGACAAAAATACCAATTTCTTCCAGAATTATGCAAAAGGGCACAAAAATATAAACACCATATGGGGGATGCAAATGGAGGAAGCTAGAATTGCAAAATACTTTGAGGAATTATCTAGTCTCAGTTGCAACCACTTCGGATTGTTATTTAAAGCCCCAACGAAGCCCTCAATAGAAGAAGTGATCAGATTGGCCCAGTTAAATCCTATGTATACTAAAGAGGATGAAAATGATAGCATAATGGATCCAGTGAAAAAAGAGGAGGTGGAAGGGGTTGTTAAGTCAATGCAGAAGGACAAAATCCCTGGACCAAATGGGTGGACGGTGGAATTATTCCAACATTTCTTCGAATCTCTGGGGGGGGGACTTTCATGGGGTGGTAAAAGAGTCAAGGATCAATGTAACCATCCACCAACCCTTCAATTCCACTTTCCTCGCTCTCATTCCCAAAAATGAGGACCCCATATCCTTTGAATACTTTAGGCCTATCTCTCTTTGCACCTACATCTACAAAAATTTTGCAAAGGTGATAGCCACTCGCGTAAAGCCTTTTCTCTCAAAAAAAATCTCCAAGGAACAATTTGGGCTTTCTGATGGAAGGAAAATTCATGAGGCGGTAGGGGTGGCTCAGGAAACTCTACACAGTCTCAAGAGAAGCAGGAAGAAAGGAGCAATAATGAAAATTTACCTATCTAAAGCATACGACCGAATATGTTGGATGTACCTTCAGCTGCTCTTGACCAATCTGGGGTTCAGGAATGATTTCATAAATTTGGTGATGGGATGTATCACAACCACTAGTATTTCCATTCTGATCAATGGGGCTAGAACTCCTTTATTTCAGGTTCAGAGGGGTCTTCATCAGGGTTTCCCTTTATCGCCCCTCCTTTTCCTCCTTGTAGAAGAAGGCCTAAGTCAGATGATCCATGATGCAAAAAGGAGAGGAGAATTGAAAGGAATTGAAGTGGAAGTCAACCTATCCATCACTCATTTGTTATTTGTAGATTATATCCTTTTGTTCAGCAATGGAAGTAGTGAAGACATCAAACAAATCAAATCAGTGCTGGATATTTTTCTCAAGGAAACAGGGCTGAGCATCAACAGTAAAAAATCCTCAATAACCATGGAATGGTTTTCAAGGGTGGAAGCAGAAAGAATTTTTGAGGTGCTTCCCTTTGAATTTAAATCTTTTATTGACAGTTTTAAGTACCTAGGGTTCTACTTAAAGCCAAACTCCTATAGAACTCAGGATTGGCACTACATAGTGGCAAAAAACGAGGCTAGAGTTAAGCACTAGAGCTTCAAATGGTTTTCAAGGGAAAGAAGGCGTGTGCTGATCAAATCAATCGCACTGGAAATCCCAATGTATTGAGATGCATTAACTTGGGTCCTGAAAGGTATACTCTCAAAAATATGGAAGATATGTAGCAACTTCTTATGGGCAGGATCAAAGGTCGAACCTATTCTACTATGGGTGGCGTGGGAGAAAGTGGCGAGACCAAAGGTTTGGGGAGGATGGGGAATTAAGGAGCTCACGTCTTTCACCCCCTCTTTGGTGGCAAAGCTGGGATGGAGACTAATCACCCTAGTTAATTTATGGACATTAGTGGTTAAGAGAAAATACATTGACCCTATGCCGATGGGGGACTGGTTGCACTTACCTGAAAAAAAGGTTCAAAACGCCTCGATAGTTTGGAATCCACTCTAGCCTCTATCAGGATCATCGAACAAGGTTTGGCTTAGCATGTAGGAAATGGAGAACACGTCAAACTAGGGTAGGACCCATGGGTAGGATGCAAAGGGGGTTTTTCCCTCTCCAGATATTTTCTTGAACATCTTGCTAGCAGAGGGATCCACAATCTGAGTCATATTGATCAATTAGTCCAGTCAACTATTTGGAGACAAGCATGGAAGTCAGGGGAGGACCTTTAGCTTGAAGGAAGGTGGAGGGAATAATGGCAAGGATATATAAGCGAGATTTAAGGAACAAATGTTTTCATTCAAGAGAGGTTAGATGCTCTGAGATGGGTACATTCCCACACAAGTCAGTATGCTCCAAAATTTGGATACAAGAGGCTAATGGCTCAAAAAGGGTGGGGTGAGCCGGAATGGTGGTACAAGCCAATGTGGGAACTCAAGTGTCCAGCAAAATCGAGGCTCTACTTCTGTTGTATTCTAAAGAAAAAAGTACCTTCCTGGGATAATATGCAGAAAAGAAGCAAGATTGGGTCAGGTTGGTGCTCTCTGTGAAAAAAGAATGAGGAATCTGTTCAGCACCTTTTTCTATCCTTCCCCTTCAAAATTTTCTTATGGGAAGAAACTTTGAAGCTTATAAACCTATCCCAGCAATGGAAAGATCCCTCCATACTGGAGGCTTGGAAAAAGTGATGGAATGAAGCCCCAAACGACTGGGTGAGAAATGTTCTGCTAATTTTCTTGTGGGGAAATTGAATTGCCAGGAACTGTCTTATATTTAGGGAATCCATGATTCCTGTAGCTCTTCTTGCATCAGAAGGGGCTTCCAACTACGAACATATTCCTATCCCCAAGGAATCCCAGTTGGTCAGAGTCATTAAGGAGGAATAAATCAGGGGAGACATTTTGTGGGCCTACTTTGATGGGGCTTCAGACCCTCTGAATAAGTGTCGAGCAAGGCTCAGTATCCATTTCACTTCGGGAAATATCTTAAAAGCCTCCATGGGGTTAGGATCTGGAACAAAAAACTTTTCTAAGCTCCAATCTCTTAAAATGCTTCTGTGTTGTCTTACTCAACTTGGGCTCAGAGCAACCCAAATATTTGGAGACTCCATGATTATAATCAAATGGTTTAATGGAATTCAAAGATGCCAAAACTATATTCTGCTTCAATTATTAGAAGAGTTTTTGAACTTGAAAGCTCATTTTAATCAAATATTTTCTTGTCATATTTACAGGGAACAAAATATGGGTGTAGACCTCCTATCTAAGGAGGGAATACAACAAGCTATGGGGTCTTGGGTAACCAAAGAATACGAAGGAGATTTGATCCGGGTCTTGGATCAACCTCCACTTGCTCTCTAAATGATAAATCTGTCAGTTTTTATTTTTCTCAGTTATACAAAATCTTGATTCATTGTAATTCAGACTCTATTTATACTGCACAGCTCTATTTTGTCTCTGTTTCGGATTGTTTTCCTCGTATGAGGAGATCTGGGAGATAAAAAGAGACTTTTTCAGTTTTTGAAAACTCTATACATATGAAATAGTGTTTACTCATCAGATAATTTTTTTGTGTGCAAAATCAGCAAAAGGCCTGGTTTTGACTCTTGTTTAGGGATGTTTTTCCCCTTCATGGGAGGCCCAGGGGCCAACACAGGTGCTATATTTTTAAAAGCTTGTTAAGGCTGGTGGAAACAATGGCGTTGCTTTCCTTATAGCTGCAAACTCTATGTTCTTTCATCTCTGGCTGAGGTGAAAACATACAGTTCTCGGAATGCCAATGGTCATATACTATGTAACTTTTTATGATCATAATAGAAAGTTCGATTTTTCTTTTTTGGAAAAAAATATTTAACTATTTATATATATTTTATATCTAACTAATTTTTTTGGTGCTTTTTTGGCCATGATTATTATGTCGATTTTAACCCTGTACAAAAATTATCGGCAAACAAATCTTAAAGACAGAAAATAAACAATAGCGAGAGCATAAAAATAAAACAGATATACGCAGAGATTCTCCCCTGGATCCCAAATTGAGACTACCAGCTTGATTTTTCATTATATTCATTTTAGTGTTACAACACATATATATACATGTCGAAGCATACATAAACCCCAATCCATTAACATTGGATTAGAACATAACCATAGTTCCCTTGACCGAATCTACAAAACAACACGGGCCGAAAACCATCATGCCCCAAAACCATGTGCAAACCCATGCACAAAACCATGGGTGGGTCATCCCACTGAAAAAAAAGGTCAAAAAAAATTTCCTAGGGCGCTACCCTGGACCCCGAACAAGGGGGGTTGCCACCCCCTGGTGACCCCCCTGTTGCGCCCAGCGCAACATACAGAATATAGCACATACCCAACATTCTCCCACTTGTTTTTTTCTTTCCACAAGGGACCACAAGAGATCTTATTCGTTAGTCCAACTCTGTAACACCCATTGTTTCTCTACACCAAGAGAACTGAGTGCTCACAGACTTCGTCAATGCATGTGCAACATTCTTCAGAGTGTCCACCTTTACCAGCAACACCCTTTTATCCTCAACCATATCTCTCACAAAGTGATATTTAACAACAATGTGCTTTGTCTTTGAATGATAAGCAGGGTTCTTAGCCAAGAAAATTGCACTTTGGCTATCTCAGTCTATCATTATAGCTCACTGCACCAACCCCATACTTGAACACAATATCTGCAACCAAACTGCCTCATTTCTTGCATGAGTGGTTGCCATGTATTATGCCTATGTAGTTGAAAGAGCCACTATAGATTGTCTTTTACTCATGCAACTGACTGCACCTCCAAATAGGCTAAACACATACGCACTTGTAGATCTTCTTTGGTCCAGATCTCCAGCCCAGTTTGCATCAAAAAAACCACAGATGTCCAAAACTATATCCAATCCTGGTCTTCCTTGGTAGCACAAACCATAGTCACTAGTGCCACGCAAATATCTGAAAACCCACTTCACTAATGTCTAATGCTCCTTCCCTAGTTTTTACATAAACCTGCTTAATAATCCCACTACATGTGCAATGTGTGGTCTAGTACAGACCATTGCATACATCAAGCTACCCACTGCATTTGCATGTGGAACACGGGACATGTCCTCCTCTTCTTCTTGTGTCTTGGGGCACTATTCAGCATCTAGCTTTACACCTACAGGAATAAGAACCTTCACCAGTTTACTATACTACATGTTGAACCTCTGCAATATTGTCTCGACATACTTCCTCTGGTTTAACCAGAGCTTCCTCTTTGCCCGATCTCTCTTAATTTCCATGCCAAAAATATAGTTTGCAGCACCGATATCCTTCATGTCGAATTTGGAGAACAATTGGGTCTTCAAATCCTGGATAATTTCTTTGTCATTTCCAATCAGCAACATATCATCCACATACAAGACCAAATAAATAACAAGGTCACCAATTAATTTAAAATATACAGAGTGATCCTCTTTTCTTCTAGTGAAGCCAAGTCCTCGTATACAGGTATCAAATTTATGATAGCACATCCATGGTGACTGTTTTAACCCACACAAAGGCTTTTTTAACCTGCATACCAGTTCTTTCTTACCCTTGACCATAAACCCTTCAGGTTGCTTCATGTAGATCTCCTCTTCCAAATCCCTATGAAGAAATCATGTCTTCGCACCCATCTATTCTACCTCAAAATCAAAGGCAGAAGCAACAGATAAAAGTAATCTAATAGAAGTAATCTTGGCAACAGGAGAAAAAATATCACCAAAATCAATTCCAAGCACCTGGGAATAACCTTTTTCTACCAATCGAGCTTTGTCCACCTTTCCTTATACATTCATATTCTTATTAAACGCCCATTTTCTCCCGATGGGCTTCCTTCCAGCTGGAAACTCCACCAGCTCCTATGCCTCCTTTTTGTGCAAGGATGCCATTTCATCAACCATGGCCTCCTTCCAAAGTTTTCCATCCTGTAAATATATTTCCTCCCTGACAGTTTTTGGATCATCATTAGCTATAGTTAAAGAAAATTTTGAACAGAAAGTAGATGGACTATACCTTTCTAGTTTCTTTATTTCCCGAACAGATCTTCTCACAGCTGGAGCTTGTGGCTCTTCCTCTTCTGAATCTTCTTCTGTTGTAGAGTTTGATTCATCCTCCTTTAGCTCAAAATATATCTTCTGAGGTTCCTTTGGTAGGACTTCATGTTTAACAACATCTTTCACCTCTCTAAACACCACATCTCAGCTGCACACAACCTTCCTTGTTTCTAGGTTCCAAAGCCTGTAACCTTTATAACCATCCTTATACCCAATAAACATGCACCTTTCAAATTTATTATCCAACTTGGTCCTTTTTTCCTTTGGAACATGTACATATGCATCACATCCAAATACCTTCATATGTGAAAGAGAGGGTTTCTTACCAATCCATACCTCATGTGGAGTCTTATCCTCCAATGCTGATGAAGGTGATCTGTTAACCAAGTAACATGCAGTCTCCACTACCTCTGCCCAGAATCCTTGTCCTAACCTGATTCCACTGAGCATTCTTCTTGCCTTTTCCATCAGTGTTCTGTTCATTCTTTCTACAACTTCGTTTTGTTGAGGTGTGTATGGAGTAGTCTCCTATCGTGCTATGCCACACTTCTTACAAAACTCTTCAAATTCCTTCTTGCATAACTCTCCAACATTATCTTTCCTCAACACCTTTATCTTCTTCTCTGTCTAGTTTTCCACCAGAGCCTTAAATTCTTTAAATCTTTCAAAGACTTAAGATTTCTTCCTCAAAAAATATATCCATGTATTCCTTGAAAACTCATCTATGAATGAAACATAGTACATAGGCTTACCCAGTGATGGAACTAACACAAGTCCAAACACATCATTATGCACAAGATCTAATATCTTGTTCGCCCTCTTAGCACCAAAAGGAAAACTCACCCAATTCTGTTTCCCATATACACAATGTTCACAAAAATCGAAATCCAGAGAGAAATTAGACATACCTTCTACCATATCATTTCCATGCAGTATCTGAAGGCCCTTCTCTCCAATATGTCCAAGCCTTTGATGCCATAGCATGGTCTTTTCTCCAGATACCGCTAGGCTTTCCGCTCCACTTTCAAGAACCATAGAACTGTTGCACCCATCAATAATAGTGTTGCCCTGAAGCTTGTACATAGTTCCAATCCGAACTCCATTCATTAATACCAGTGCTCCCTGAACCATCTTACAGGTATATTCTCGAACATTTTTTTTACACCTACACCATCCATCTTGCTTACAGAAATCATATTTCTGGCCAATGCAGGAATCTACAGAACACTAGGAAGTGTTCTAATCCTTCCACCTTGTAGCTTCAGCTTGACTTTTCCACACCCGGCGATTCTATCCTTCCTATCATTCCCTAAGAAGACATCACCGCCATCATATTTCTCATACTCGTAGAACCACTCCCTATGGGGAGTGAAGTGAAAGGATGCACCCGAGTCAATCAACCATGATTCATGATCTACATGTGTATTTTAAGAAGAAGCCAAATACACATCCCCACCTTCATCCGAGGTGGTTTTTGCCTCTGCAGAAGGAGAATCATCAGATCCCTTTCCTTTCTCATGATCCATAGATCTGCAGTCCTTTTTGTAGTTCCCTTCCTTTCCGCATTTCCAGCATACCTTTACAAACTTTCCTGGAGATTTAGATCTCCCTCTAGATTTATATCTCCCACTCAAAACTTTATTCTTATTTATGTTCTGGGACCTTCCTCGTATAGATAAGGCATCTCCATTCTGACCATCCATATTTCTTCGTCTTATTTCCTCCGACAGCAAGGCTGAGACAATTTCATTAAAATTCAAGGTAGTTTTATTGCTACCTATTGCAATAACCAAACTATCCCACAAATTTGGTAGGGAACACAACAAATTGATATACGTATCTTCATCTGAGATTTTAATATCAATAGATAACAGCTGACTTACCATAGTATTGAAGGCGTTCATATGCTCTATCACCGAGTCTCCATCCTTCATCCTCAGGTTATACAACTTTTTCCGCAGGAACAATTTATTCACCATAGAATTAGATTGGTACAAATTCCCTAGCTTGTCCCACAAATTATTCGTTGTAGCTTCCCAAAATACATTCAACAATACTGAATCTGAGACACACAACCATACTGTGCTCTTTGCCTTTCGATCCAACTTCTTCCATTCTTCATTTGACATTGTAGTTGGTTTAGTACCCATATCTACTGCGATCCACTGATCTTTATCCACCAGCAGATCCTCCATCTTGAGCTTCCACAACTCAAAACTCTAACCATTAAATTTCTCGAAATCTATCTTTCCACTGCTCGCCATATTCTTTCACCGCAAGAATTGATCCCGCAGATCTCCCACTGAACAGGGTCTACCACAGGCCCAAGAAAAAAACCCCTCAGCAGTAAAGGCGTCCCCTTGAAGCCGAAATTTCTCTAATACCAAATGTAGGTTTTAACCCTGTACAAAAATTATCTGCAAAAGAATCTTAAAGACAGAAAATAAACAATAGTGAGAGCATAAAAATAAAACAGATATACACAAATATTTTCCCCTAGATCCCAAATCGGGACTACCAGCTTGATTTTTCATTATATTCCTTTTAGTGTTACAACACATATATATACATGTCGAAGCATACATAAACCCCAATACATTAACCCTGGATTAGAACATAACCGTAGTTTCCTTGACCGAATCTACAAAATACGAGGTGTTGAAAACCATCATGCCCCAAAACCATGTGCAAACCCATGCACAAAACCATGGGTGCATGCAACTAATCGTGGAAAGAATATAACACATACCCAACATATTAATGTCAAATGGGCCCATATTTTAATTTATATTTTTTCACTAATATCAAGATTTATATTGCATTAATAACTTTTTCAATAGTCTAATTCATATGGGTAAGGTAGGTAAATAGCATTAATAAAATATTTCATGAATACCCAAATTAATAATAAAATATTTGATTGATGCCTAAATTAATAATAAAATATTTCACAGATACCAAAATTAAAAAATTAAAAATTATTTAGGACATGTACCTCTTTTTAAATTTAAAATATTTTGATTGGTTTACATATTATGACATCGAAAGTACGTGAAAATTTCATGGCCACTTTTAGGCTGAAATTTCCTCTAATTAGTAATTTAATATGGCATAATAATAATAATTATTTAATCCAAAAATGTGAAATTACAAATGCACATAATATTCACAAATAGTTTACAAAGATCAAACATTACACACTCCACTATTCGAAATATGTAGTCAATTAGTGGAAGTTCCTATAAATATGAGCAAATGAGTTATTTGTATCACTACAAATAGCTTCTTTCCTTAGTCTACTAGCCATTTCAAAAGCTTGCTAACTCGTTTCCATAGAAATCACCACCTACTACTATTTTGAGTCTAAAAAATGTTACAAAATATTTGTATCAAAGATAAAGTTGCCATCCATATTATTTATAATCCTATTGCATGTCCACTTATTAATAAAAAGTGTTGTGGGTAAATATAAGTCTTTTCAGCATTCAATTCACCGAATACGCACGTGCGCACATCACCTCCTTGCATATTGTTCACATTGTATTAGTATTATGCTATTTATCTGCCCAATGATGCCATAACTTATCAGCATTTCATGTCCTTGCTCTGTACACCCGTTCTTCTGAAAAACACTACTTATTCACATGCATTAAAAATACACTTAATCTAATATTGAAAAATAATTATTATTATTTAATCCACAAATGTGAAATAAAAAAATCACATAATATTTGAAAACCTTGAATACCAAGATTCATTATTTCTAGTTTAAAAACAACTCTTTCTAGTCTCAAACTGGTCATTCTTATAATTAGTGACTGTTATATTGTGAATTAAAGTTTTTGTTCCTAGTTAAATTAATTTTGTATCTATGAAATAGCGTTCCCTCTACACCCTAGTTCTCCCACACATACCCCCTCCCCCACATATCCTTCATTCCACATAGATTCACAACTCTATGCAATTGTTCTCCCGCATAGCTAAATCTGTAAAAAAAAAATAATGGAAAATATATTGAAATGAAATAATAATAGATAAATGCATTAGCAATACTTATCTTATTGTCATTTTCATATCACTAACCGAAGAAATGCCCCACCTCTTTTCCCAATTATGCCAGAACTTACGCAATACTATTGGTTTAATAATAGTAATGTACCGAGGTGCAAATGAAGTGAGGAGGAAGTGCAATGTATCAATGTTTCACATCCTTGCTTTGCACACCTGTTCTCCCGCACAACACCTCTTCCCCAGATGCATTAAAAAGAAAATTAATTAAATGTTCAATGATTAGTATTTAATTCACAAATGCAACAAGTCAGAACAAATCTACAAAAGAAATTCGTCGATGAGAAATTTATGCAAAAGAGTGCAACATTATGGATGAAAGTTTATGTGACACTACAAATTAAATTTTTTGTTCTTTGCTCCACACACTTGTTCTCCCACACAACACAACTTGTTCACACACATTAAAAAGACACAAATGTGAAATCACAAATGCACATATTATTCAAAATCCTTGAATACCAAGATCTATTATTTCTATTTACATTACAAATTAAATTTTATGTTCCTAGTTAAATTAATTTTGTCTCTACAAAATAAATTTCCCTCTGCACCCCTATTCTCTTGCACATACCCCATCCGTAGCACATCATTCATTTTGTATAGATTCATAGCTTTATGCCACTATTATTCCGTACAACTAAATTTTCTAAATTTTTAAATGTAAAATAACTTAAAATGAAACAATAAGAGACAAACACACTAGAAATACCTATCTAGCTATCATTCTCAGAGCACTAGCCGAAGAAATTCCCCACTGCTCTCCTGATGATGCCAAAACTTATACATTTACATTAATATTGGTTTAAAAGTAGTAATGTACTAAGGTGCAAGTGAAGTAAGGGGATTGCGCAAAGTATGAATGTTTCCTATCCTTGTTAAATGTGGGAGAATGAGTGCGTAGAAGAAATTTTCCATAAGGAAATTTATGCGGAAGACCACAACATTACAGAGGAAGTTTTCAGTTACACAACGAATTAAAATTTATGTTCCTAGTTAAATTAATTATGTGTATGTGGAAAAAAGTTCCCTATACACTCCTGATATCCTGCACATACCTCATCCTCCGTAGATCTTTCATTCCGCATAGATTCATAGCTCTATGGAATAAATTTTTGTTCTCTCACACATACCTTGTCCTCCACACACCCTTCATTCCACATAGATTCACAACTCTATGTAAATTTTCTCCCACACAACTAAATATGTAAAAGTTTTACATTGAAAAGAGTTTTAAATGAAATAATAAAAGCGATATGCACTATAAATACCTATCTTGTTGTAAGTGTCGAGCACTATTTGTCATCAACAATTAATTAATATTCTTCATATTATGAAACCAACTCCAAAAATAGAAGAAAACAGAGAGATAAATGCCTTAGAAATAAGCCACTTCAAGGGGGAAACCTCCTTTAAATTACATAAATGAACAATTCTTGGATGATACAAATGAAAAAATCTCCTTCTATATATAGGAGTCTATGGGGTCACGATATAATCCTATCCGACCTAACAATAATAATGTAAGGACACAATAATAATAATATGGGGGTTACAGGGGTACAACAATAAAAATAATGGGGCTACAATAACAACAATAAGGGCCTACACTAGTAATATAGGGACCTAACATGCCCCTCTCCTTCAAAAAAGTTTTTTCCTCAATGCTTGAGTAGCATTGGATGCTTCTATATAAAATTCTCATCCTCCGATGTAGAATCTTCAGTGCGTAATTTATTCCACTTGATGAGATACTCTAAAATTGATCAATTTCATAGCTGTCGAGTTCTTGTTTCTGTGCCATCTTCAGGTTCCAATATGATTTTTCCTTCCTCATCAAGTTCTGGAAATATTGTTTTAACTAGAATTTTGTCACATATAACCTTCTTTAATCATGAAACATGGAAAACTGGATGCACTCGCGAAGAAGCAGGAAGATCCAATTTGTATGCCATAGTACCAAACTTTTGCAACACCTTGTAAGTACCATAGTACTTTAGCAATAATTTCTTATCCTTCTAAGATTTCTTCAGGGACATTTTTTTGTATGGTTGTAATCGTAAAAATACCCAGTCTCCTACATCAAAACTTATCTCACTATGATGTTGATCTTCCTATTGTTTCATTCGATTGTGTGCCAAATTTAGGCTATCCTTAAGAGTTGGAGAACTTGTTGTTGATGCTCGATGTGATAGTCCACTGCTTGAATGTTAAAATTTTCTCTTAAATATGATGTGATGGATGGTGGATGATATCCATAAAGTGTCATAAATGGGGTCATTTTTGCTGCAGTATGGAAGGAAGTGTTATACCACCATTCAGCCAGAGGTAACCACTTGACCCATTTTTTTAGTTTATCAAATACAAAATAACGAAGATATCCTTCCAAAAATTTGTTCACTATCTCAGTTTGACCATCGGATTGAGGATGATAAGATGAGCTATGAGCTAGTTGAGTACCCAAACAAGAAAATAATTTCGTCCAAAAATTTCCAGTAAAACTGGGATCTTTGTTGCTTACAATAATCTTTGGGTTTCCATATAGCTTTTGAATTGTTTCCATAAATGCAGTAGCAATTGTACTTGCTTTAAATGGATGACATAATTCACAAAAGTGTGCATACTTGGTAATTCTATCAATGCACACCATGATGACACTCTTTCCTTTGTACTTAGGTAAACCTGTGATAAAATCCATTGAAATCTCCCCCCAATGTTGACTTGGAATGGATAAAGGTTGTAGAAGACCCGAAATCTTAATTGTGTCAACTTTATTTTTCTAGAAAACAAAACATTCTGCCACAAAATTTTGAATATCATATTTAAGGCCATCCCAAAAAAATTATTTCTTCACTCTATGGTAAGTTTTTAAAAATCCTGAGTGTCCTCCCAAAGGAGAAGTGTGCAATTCCAAAAGAATAATTTGTTTTAGTTGGGAATTATTACAAATATATAAGTGATCTTTGTACCATAAGGAATCATTTTTCAAACTAAATGTATTAGATGTACTAGGATCTTGCTGCAACTTTTGAATGAGTGTCCACACTTCTTCGTCCTTCTTCCATTCATCCCTTACTTCGGTTATCCAATCTAGTTGGATAATAGAAATGGTACAAAACAATTCTTCCACCTATTCATTCTTTCTTGAGAGTGCATCTACAACAAAATTTAGCTTCCCTTTTTTGGAGATGATTTCAAAGTCATACCCCAACATCTTTGTGACCCATTTTTTCTGCTCTTTTAAAGATAATATTTGTTCTAAAAAGTGTTTAATACTATCATGATTAGTTTTCACCTTGAATTGTCTTTCCATTAGGTAAGGTCGCCATTTCTTTAGTGCATGTACTATTGCCAACATTTCCTTCTCATAAATAGCCTTTTGTAAATACTTTCCTTTGATTGGACGACTTTCAAAAGAAATGGGTCTTCCTTCTTGCATTAAAACAGCACCAATTCCATTTCCTGAGGCATCAAATTCCACAATAAAGGTTTTTGTGAAGTATGGTGTAGCTAAGATCTGTGTTAGGAACATTGCCTCTTTAATATGTTCAAAGGCCTTAGTTGCTTCAGGATTCCATGAAAATGCATATTTCTTTAGTAATGTTGTTAGAGGTGTTGCCATTCTATCATAATTCTTAACAAACTTGCAATAATACCCTGTTAACCTGAGAAATCCTCACAACTTCTTTATGGTTGTGGGGACTTTCCATTCCTTAATGGCTTTAATTTTGTTACGGTCTACCTTAACACCCTCGTGAGATACAATATGACACAAATATTCCACATCTTGTACTCCAAAGAAACATTTGGATGTTTTTGCATAGAATTGCTTCTCCTCCAATAGTTTGAGCACCCTATCAACATGTTGAACATGATCCTTTCAAGACATGTTGTAGATTAGTATATCATCAAAAAATACAACACAAATTTTCTAAGGAAGGGTTTGAAAATGG
Source organism: Pinus albicaulis (assembly GCA_034641835.2). Lineage (NCBI taxonomy): Eukaryota > Viridiplantae > Streptophyta > Pinopsida > Pinales > Pinaceae > Pinus > Pinus albicaulis. The sequence goes on along the minus strand of CM076581.1, from coordinate 39,021,682 downwards.
AATTCATCAACCATTTAAATGTAGAAGGTGCATAGGTAAGGCCAAAAGGCATGACCAAAAATTCATAATGACCCTCATGAGTTCGAAATGTTTTTTTCGGAATATCTTCAGTCTTCATTCTAATTTGATGATATCCTGAACGAAGATCCAACTTGGTAAAATAAATTTATCCATGTAATTCATCCAATAATTAATAAATCACTGGAATGGAAAATTAATCTCTAATAGTGATCTTATTGAGCTCCCTATAATCCATACACATGCGCCATGATCCATCCTTGTTGTTCACCAATACTACTAGAGCAAAGAAATAACTTTGACTAGGTTGAATTATACCAGCCTCTAACATTTCCGCAATCATATGTTCAATTTCACTCTTTTGAACATAAGGATATCTGTAAGGCCTGATGTTTGGAGGAACACTTCCTGGAATCAAATGAATAGCATGATCATGATCACGAATGGGTGGGAGTCCTTTGGGGGTTTCAGACACCTTGGAATGATTGTCCAAGACTTTTTGGAGATCTAGAGAAATGGATGATTTTGATGTTGTAACTTCTAGTGAGCATAATTGCGCAATTACGCCTCATTTTTGTTTCTTCAGAAGCTTTGTCATGATAGTGGAGCTTATTATCTTTCCTGGCTTCCCTTCAATACCTGTAATTTGACTTCCTTTCCTTCAGAAAAAATTTTCAAGAAAAGTTCTTTAAAATTAGAAGCTACCGTCCCCAAATATTGTAACTAGTGTACTCTTAGTACAACATCCTCACCTCCCATTGGAATGGAAAGCATTATAATATTCAATACATATTTCCCCATGGTTAGATTGATATTATGGCATTTTCTAGAGCAATTTATAGTTCCTCCAATTGCAACCATCACTTGACATTATGGTGTGTGGTATAGGAAGCAATTCAATTCCTTGGCTACCTTACAATGAATGAAATTATGGGTACTACCTGAATCAATCAACATTTTTACCTTTTTCTTCTTGATATGTTTGTCTATTTTGAGAGTTTGAGGAGTGGTAATTCTTACCAATGCATTACATGATATGGTCGGACTCATTTCTTCTTTCTCTACAGTTGGTTCTTGGTGTATATCCTCTTCTTTTTAAGTTTCTTGTTCTTTTTATTCCTCCTCTTCACAATATATGTAAAAAAATTTCTTCTCAACACACTTATGACCTTTAGTGTATTTTCTATCACAACTGTAGAATCCCTTTTGCTCTTTTTTCTTCCAATTGTTGTGGTGTCAACCTTGTAGGTTTTGGAAGTCTAAGAGTAGAAAAATTTCCATATTTATAGATGTGAGTGGTAGGCTTCCTTATCGCCATAGTTTTACATTCAATTTTTCTTTCCAACCTGAATGCCTTCTCCAATGAATCAGGTTCCCAAAGGTGAACGTCATGTTGGATGATATCATTTAAAGTCCCTATGAAGACATCAATCATGTATTCCTCTGGAATATCAGTTACCCTTCTATTCAATTTTTGGAAGTCCTCAATGTGCAATACCACTTAACCATTTTGTTTTAGATTTATCAATTGGCTAAAGAAGGTGTTTCTCTTTGTATCCTCATAATGTGCTATCATTTGCTCTGTAACAAATGACCAAGTGACAATTTTCTTACAGGAGCAAAGCCATCGATACCATACAAATTTATTTTGTTCTAAATATAAAGTTGCAATCTATACCTTTTGTGTGTTTTTCACATTATTGAGATCAAAATATTGCTCCATCTGTATTATCCATGTTACGGGATCCTTTCCATAAAACTTCCTCATATCAATCTTTGGAATATGGTGGGTATTCCATCCAACATTCGATTTTATAAAATCACGATTAACATTTATTTTTTTCTCATCATGAGTTTCCTATACTACCTTTTTGCCATTAGGAATCATTTCTTGTATCAACTTTGTCAAACCTTCCTTCAAACCTTCCATGTCTTCCTTCAAACCTTCCAATTTCTCTTCCATGTCTTCCATGCCATTCTTCAAACCATCCATCTTAGCTTCCATGTCTTTCTTCAAACCATCCATATTAGCTTCCACACCTTTCTTCAAAACATCCATATTAGCTTCCATGCCCTTCTTCAAACCATCCATCTTATCTTCCATGCCTTTCTTCAAAATTTACATTTCATTTTTTGTTTCTCTTTAAGAGAGCAAAATTTGGTGCACTTGCTCTTGTAATTTTCATATATCATGTTGTACTTATTCATCTTCATGAGTCATAGTAGAGTATTCTAAGGGCTTAGTGGGTGTTGAATTCTTTTTAGGGGGAATTTTAGAACCCAATACTAATATCTATGCTTCAATATGCCCTTGGAATCACTCCAAACTGATTTTTCAAACAAGACTTATGTAATTTGAAGAAAAAAATACACACTTTTTTCTTTCTTTTGAGGATCTCGATATTGAAACTGAATTATCTCTGTGATTTCGAATCTTCAATGTCTAAAATTCAGTCTTGTAGTATCCCTCTGAATATTATTTCGAATGCCACAGGTCTTACCTGATTTGGATGCTTCAAGGCAAATTTATGCCCAATATCCCATAATGACCTAATTATGGACTAGTTCAGTAGAGCGAACTTGTATGGCATGCCACATGTCACTGTTTCCTCCTTCGGCTCTGAAATCGATATACTGGAAACAAAATTCCATGTATTTTTTGCCACTTTTTACAGAATTCCAATTTGATGCTCAAAGAGAGATTTATGAACCTTTGTAGAAAAGAAGTTATAGCGAAAATTCCACGATGGCCTGTTTGGAGCAGTGAAACCCTAGAATCCAAAGCTATGATACCAAATGTTATGAAACAAACTCCAAAAATAGAAGAAAAGAGAGATAAATGCCTTAGAAATAAGACACTTCAAGGGGGGAAACCTCATTTACATTGCATAAATGAACAATTCTTGGATGATACAAATGAAAAAACCTCCTTCTATATATAGGAGTCCATGGAGTCACAATATAATCCTAGCCGACCTAACAATAATAATGTAAGGGCACAATAACAAAAATATAGGGGTTACAGGGGTACAAAAATAACAATAAGGGGGCTACACTAAGAACAATAAGGGACTACACTAGTAATATAGGGACCTAACACTCTCCCAATGACCTTATGTTCAAAATTTCATACTTTTTATATGATAATTAGAGACACCATTCAAACACTATTGAAAGTTGAGGATTTGATTTTATGTGACCTAAGATTCAGAGATAACAGTTTATGTAAGGCAACATAAGCTCCAACAATATTCCCAACCTTTAAACACTTTATGCAAAGAGAAAATGTTACACACTCTGTCATTCGAAATATGTAGTTGATCATTGAAATTTCTTATCAATATCAACAAATCAATTATTTGTATCACTGCAAATATTTTATTTCCTTACTCCACTAACCATTTCAAATACTTGTCGACTCGTTTCCAAATAATTCACCACCTTCTACTATTTCATGTATGAAACATGTTACAAAATATTTGTATCGGAGATAAATCTGGCATCCATATTTTTTTATCATCCCAATGTTTGTCCTTTGATTAATAAAAAACATCGATGCCAATAAATATCTGTCATTTTTAGCATTCAATTCATTGAATACGCATGTCCGCACATTACTAATTTTATATCATTCACATTGTATCAATATTATTCTATTTCTCTTCCCAATGACACCCAATTTTGACACAGTGTATTGAGTCTTGAGGTGCAGATGAAGTGAGGGGGGTGTTAGAGTCGATCCTTACAGCCCTCCGTCAGAGATCATTTCGCATTTTGCATATTCATTCTTAGGTGTCTCGCTTGTTCCACTTCGTTGCATTTCGCTAGGAGCATGCCACTGACTGACGAGGGGGTCTAGTTGTCATGTGTTTCCTCATGTTTGTACCTGCAGGGCTGTTTAAAAATTCTTCAAAAATCACTGAAGTTCATCGTCATTGCATTCATAGTCATTAATGATTGTTTTCATTAAAAAGTCTTTGGTCCTAGAGTCTAGGGTTTTTTAAGTCCTTTGCATACATGTCATAAAGCCCGCAGGCCATGAGGTTGGTTCCAGAAAGTTTTCTATTTCACATTTTTATCATTAAAAGCATTTGAAAACATTTCTAGTCCAAAACTCTGTTTTGGAACTAGAAATTGTTTTATTCCATTTTTGTAATAATTGTATCTATTTCACCATGAGAAAGCTTCAAGTGAAAGCCTCTAATCTTTTCCTAAGCTAAGTGCCGGATCCCTGCAAAAGACAGGAAAGTTATCAGTCCAAAAATTCAGAAAAGCCAAAGGAGAAAGCATTGTAATAAAAGACCAAATGTCAAAATACCAAACATTATGAAAGTGGGTTCTCAAACACATTTTAAATCAAATCTGATTGCATGAGATATTTTCTTCATATATAAACATGGCAAACATAATCATTTGCAAGAAATTCGCCAAGGCAGAAGTCGAATTCGTGTTTTTGGAGGCCGAAAACGTGTTTGCAGAGGTATTAACAGCGTTTGAGGTGGGCGCTACCCATACGAGCTGCGCGCTACCCAGTTGGGGGGCACTACCCACTTAAACATTACAGCCAGTGCAAATTTACATGGGCGCTACCCACTTGGTGCGCGCTACCCATTGGGCAGGCGCGCTACCCACTTAGCAACAGAGCCCAGAAATTTGTGTTTTGCGCCCAGTTTTGATTCAAATCAACTCCAACGAATTGCAAACAGGTTTTTATCGTTGCTCAGTATTTTTTTATCATGCGTGTGATGAATTTGATGTTGGGAAAGAGGCCATGTTTGGAGAAGAATATATAAACCCTACATTCACATGCAAAATAATTCCTCAAGGGTTTTGGAAATATATGGACAGTTTTGTGAAAAGTTTGAAAACTCTTGAATGCTAAATGTGCTCATACCTTGGCACGTTATGTACATGATCCTCACGCCCTCAGTTATCATTTTATCATTGTTATCATGCCCTTTCAGTTTTTTGCACAGTTTCATGTTGACTAGTATAAAGCCTCCATTACCATATCGTTGTTGCCATCACCATAATATTGCCTTTTTCATGGTCATTTGTATCACTATGGTTACTGTCATGATGTCCCTATTCTCCAGTTCATAAAACACAGTCTCATACTTGTTGCCCCTTTGACATATTTTGGCCATCATTATAAAATTATACCATACATCTGCATTTGGTTTTCATTTGTCAAAATCACTTATGATCGAAACAGTGATAGTTTTTATGCCATTAAAACAGAGTCATCCTCATTATGATTTTTTTTTCCTGTGATACTTGGGTACATGGGTGATATCTATTGGTTTTGAACATACATTAAAACTTTGCTTTCACTGCACCTATATCAACATCCATATTACAAATATATTGTTCAAAGCCATGTCAGAGACAGAGTCAGTTTATGAGCAGGAGGCGGATAGTGATTCCACAACAGAGGGTAATGTGCCACAGAGGCCTCACCGAGGTGGCAAAGGTGGTAAACATCTCAGGGAGGAGCCTACTTCTTTGGCTCAATTGCAGGCATGTCCGCTTGCAATGGATTGTTTTCGGGTTCAGTCATGTTTTCAATTCTGTGAAATGATTTCACAAACCCAGCTTCATCGTGAACTAGCTCGTCTGTTTGTTCTACATTTACATAATGGCCGTGTAAATCTCGCTGGAGTAGATTTCATTTTGTCACCAATGACTATTGCTCAGGCCACTGGCATACCAAATCTAGGAGAGTAATGGAACAAACGTCAGCATTTAGAGAAATTCCACTATGAGCCATACATCAAACCTGGGTATATGAGGCACTTAGGCAGAGTTTTTCCTTTCAGATTCCTGAGGGATGAGTTTGCACCGCTGATGAAACTCATCATTCGGTATTTCAGTTGCGAGGGCAGATTCGCGCATCTCTTTGCATACCATGTTCGTTTGTTGATGCACTTCACAAGGGTACGTATGATGAACATTCCATATTTCATGTATCGCAACATAGAGAGGATGATGATTTTTGTACAGAAGAAGAGCCCAGCACAGCAGCATAGAAGTATATATCATTACGCTTTGATCAAGATCATAGTGTTACATCAGTTGGCACAGCAGGGCATCGCTTGGGAGGATTTCATCTCCCGCGACTTTTTCACAGTCACAACCGCCTCCCGAGGTAGTTCATGATGCGGGAGAGCCTTCACACCAGCCTGGCATTCCTAAGATTGAGCATATCAGCACTCCATTGTTTGTGACATATCAGCGAGGCCACAGGGCCTTATTTGCAGCTACACGGCGAGTATTATCTCCACCCAGGGTGGAAGGGGTCTTGCCGACTTCATCAGCAGAGCGAGTATTATCTCCACATGATGTGGAAGGGGTCTCGCCTTCTTCTTCAGCACAGGTACAGATCCAGGATAGGGGAAAGAAGCCCATGCATGATGAGGGCCCAGCAGGAGGCCGGGACACGGATTTCACGATCATTAATGTTGATGCGAGCTCTCCTAGCTCGAAACTCAAGGAGATCATCCAGGAGCAGAGGGCCGAGAATGACACGCTGAAAGATAAATTGCAGAAGGCTCAGTGGGTGATAAACTATCTGGAGCAGCGCAACAAACAGCTTGAGGCTTCATTGGCTGAGCATGATACATGATGGAGGGTCTTCGCTCCGAATTTGAGCAAATTCGGAGAAAATTTTGTCATTTTGAAATATTTTGGTCTAAAAACAGGTTTTTCAGTTAAGCGGGTAGCGCGCCCATATGCTCACTTTTTTTCAGGACACTTGCTGAAGGAAATCTTTGCATTTTTGGATTTTTCATAGTAAGTTATGCATCCTCAGGCATTTCCGAAGCATTTCATCAGATTCTGGATGGTCAAAAAGCTCAAAAACACCATGAAAACCACCTTGCTGCCACCTTTTGCACTAGCAGGAAGTACTTTTGGGAGAATGAAGTTTTGGAGGGGCAAATGAGCTCCAAATTGAGAAATTCCACTTGGGTTGGATAGCCAACATCTAGGGCTTTCCAACGAGCTATCATGAGCTCAATTTTAATACCGGGAAGTGCCTCAAAATCAGGTTGAAAGGCGCGCTACCCACTCAGCTCAGGGGCGCTACCCACTTAAATTTTTGGCTGAATTTTCAACTTCCAGCTCAGAATTTCGGCCAGTTGGGACCAGTTTTGCTTGTGGATGAAATTTTTGGGTTTTCATGATGTAAATTGATGGTTGACATGTAACTTTGGCTCATTTTTACCTATTCTAGAAGATTCACTCTCAAAAAAGTGAAAATCATGTAAATGAATCAGTTTCCACTCTTTTAGAGGCAAGTTGTTAACTGCCTAGATTTTAGCTCCTTGATTAGAATTTGTTGGAACTGCTCCTAGAAGGAGGATTTCGACCCCTAGAGGTGTTGGGAGGGGTTAGAGTGATCTATATATTGTAATTTCTGAGACATTCTACAGGTTGGACTCTTGGGAAACTTTTGGCACCATTGTACATATTTTTTCATATTTTGGCTAAGGAAAGATCAGAGGTTTTGCGGCACCTGTTGGGATTCTTGTGGTGTTCTGTTCTTGATGGTGTTTTCTCTCTGTTTATTGTAAGTTCTTCATGTTTAATTTATGCCATTCCTTTCATATTCTTCTGAAACTAAAATGAATAAGTAGATGAGGTTGAATCCATTGTTTACAGTGCTCTGCCTTTGAATTCATTTAGTTTTACATGTTTTCGACTGTTTGGAGAGGATCCAAGTTCTTCTTTTCCCTCTTCAGCTCCTTATTGTTCTAATCCATCCATATATCCAATCAAAAGCATCAATACAATCGCCTACCTCGCCCCAACTCGAATTCTGCAAAGGTCTGACCTTATCCCCGGACCCAAAATTTGTTTTTCCCATTTCTCTAACGAAAACCCAAAAAATCCAAATCAAACATACCTATCTCTTTACTAGCCTAAAATCAGTTCCAATTTTGAGTCATCTCACACCCTATTGCTCATTTTACCGAGATTGACGGAGAGATCCCTCTCCTGTCCTCGTAGGGCTAGCTACGAGGCTGAGCGTGGTTTGATGTAGCCTTGAGTTTTACCTTATTTCAGCCTGAGGTAGATTTGAGCGCTAACATAGTGGCGACCATACTGGGGAATACAAAATCTCAATGGTTTGCTTGTTGATGTGTTTGTTTCATGAGTCTTAGACAGGGTCTGAAGTCACACCAGGTAGCCTTCGAACTGCACATTGCTCTGCGAGTGCATAGTAGATAAAAGCTGCTTCAGTCGATCTCCGGTAAGCTTGTGAATGCAGCACTTGATTTGCAAATCACCCCAGTATACTTGTTCGTTCTAGACCTTTGGATGATTGAGTCTAGAAGTCGAAAGGCTGAAAATAATTGATTGTGTTCCTTGAAATCTATCCCGAGAAGATCAATACACTGGCTTCAAGAAGGAATACTAGGTCAAATCCTGACCCTGATCCACCAATAATATTTGAAAATCCAAATCTGATTCCTAGGATTCTTAGAAGACAAGGAAGTCAAGAAAGTTATGAAAGAGAAAGTCAAGTGAGTTTTGGAAGTTCCAGATCGCTTTCTAGATCTGCATCCTGTCCTGTGAAAATTATATATGTTGATGAAATTCCTTTTGATGCAGGATTTGAAACATCCTTATTTGTAAATTTCTCTGAAACTGAATTGTCAAGATTAGTTCCGGATCCATTGTTTTTTGAAGATTTTCAATATAGATTTGTTTCATATCACTTGGATAGACAGTTGCAAGATTTCGTTGTGGCTACCAACACTCCCGAATTCACTGAATCTGCTTCTCAAACTCTTAGACCATCTGAAGTTGCATCTAGTTCACAGATTCCCACTGAACCTCCTTTTATCCCTACTATTCCTGTTCAGCCTGATTTTTCTGATCAGCAATCAACAGTAATTTCTCCTCCGTCTCCACCGCATACACCTCGTACACCTACTGCTCCCAGTCCTCCTGTTTCTCCGAGACAGCAGATTATCAATCCGCCAAGAGTCATGGCAGCCATATTTGCACCTCTTGTTTTGCCAGCCAATTTAGATGCTATGCCTGCTGATTACCAGAGCAAAATTCCTATATTTGATGGCACACCACAGAGTATATCAGCTCAGCAACATCTTGTTCAAATGACAGACTTTTTGGATCTGCATGAAATTGATGCAGAAAATGTTTCAATGAGATTGTTTGCCCAGACATTTGGAGGAGAGGTTCGCAAATGGTTTAGAGCTCTACCGGCCAGAAGTATCAATACATTGCAAGACCTTCAGACACAGTTTTTAGATCGATGGGAGATGAAAAAGGATCCGCTGCAGATCACTTCAGAGTATACAAACATTAAGCGTAATCCTGGTGAGTCCGTTTAGGATTATATTATTAGATTCAATACAGTGTATAATGCAATTCCAGATGACTTAAGGCCGTCTAAAAAGTCAGCTCTACTTAAATTCCCTGATGGTTTTGATCTGGAGATGGCTTATTCCCTTCGTGATCGAGATCCGCCTACCTTAGAAGATATGCAGAAGATTGCCGTTAGTGTTGAGGCGAATCTGAACGATAAGAGAGCACGGTTGAAAGCAGAGAAAAGAGTGACAATAAAAGAAGAGCCTTCCACATCTACATCTGAACAGCACTTGATTCGTGAGATGGAAAAAATGTTCAAAAGAATGAACCTTGACAAATCAGAAATGCAGATTCGGAATCCAAACTACCGTGGCCAGCAGCAGCCACAGTTCAGAATAAAGTAGCGTGAACAAAGACCACCAGAGCCGGTAGCCCAACAGCAGATTAAGACACCTCTTTTGCAGAATTTTGTGAGTCAAGATTCAGAAGATGATGATGATGTAGCAGGTGAGAAAAATCATTTCTTTACTCCCGACGATCTGCCTATTTATATTACTGAGGATGAAGAATATGGAGAAAGTTCAGCTGCTCAGAAAGATGAAGATTTCATATTAGCAAATGACGCAGATTTAGAGGAAGAGTCAGATGATTACCAAAGAGGATATTTGAATGCTTTGTCTGCCCAACAGAAGCAATACTCATTGAGAAACCGAGATGTACCCATAAATCCAATTCAGAAACGAAAAGAAGCTTCAGCACCGAAGACGGATTCACCGATACCACAGAAGAAAGGAAAAGAGACAATTGATCTCGCAGCTAGTAAAGTATCATTAGCAGAAAAGGTAAATTAGCCAAACATAGTGAAAGATAAAGCTGAAAAGAAGGAATTTTCGGTCAGAGAGGTTGAGAAAGTTTCAGCATTTAGTTTGGAAAATGAAATTTCCAAATTAAAAATATCTATTCCTTTGACAGAAATCATGAAGAACAGCAGCTACCGCGGTCAAGTCTCCAAAATTCTGAACTTTGATCCAATGTTCGATACGGTAAATGTTGAGGATGATCAGCCAGAATTGATTTTCGGGCCTGCATTAGATGGTGAGTCCCCTGACAGTGATGTTCCTCCCTTTTATATCAGTTTGAGGTTGCATGAATATGTTTTGCACAATACCATGTTTGATTCGGGTGCTTCGCACAATTTGATGCCAAAGGCGATCATGGAAAAGTTGGGACTAGACATTACCAGAAAATATCATGATTTGTATTCATTTGATTCCAGCCGTGTGAGGTGTATAGGACTCAGCAAAGATTTGGTCGTAAGCTTAGATCAAATTCCAGCAAAGAACGTCTTAATGGACGTGGTGGTGGTAGACATTCCTCCGCGATTTGGTATGCTCCTTTCAAGATCTTGGGGGGCAAATTTGAAAGGTACACTTCAGTTAGATTTCTCTTATGCTACAATTCCAGTCTTCGGTCAAATGAGAAAGTTATATCGAGAGCAGAAGATGAAATACATGATAACTAGCAAAGAGAAGCCAATCAATCATCCTGTAAATTATGTACATACCGACTTAGAGTCGTTTGTGTTGCTTGTTGATAGTTTTAATGATATAGATAGTCAATTAGTTCAGGCAGAAGATATACCAGAAATCACTGAGAATTTTAGAGAAGTTTTGCAAAAAGAAAGAAGAGAAAAACAAGCTACTGTGGAGCAATCAGCTAAAGACAATGGGCAGCAAACAGAAAAAACAGAGCTGGCGCAATTTCATCATTTAGAGGACGATGAAGATGGTCTTTGGACCATGGATTTTGATGGCGCAGTGGGTAGTGACGGTGCTGGAATTGGTGTGTGGATTCGTAGTTCGTTTTCCGCTCCAGATAAGGTTCCGAGCAATGTGAGAGTGTGTTCCTACAAGTTGGCATTTGACTGTTCTAATAATGAAGCGGAATATGAGGCTCTAATTGCTGGCCATAAGATTCTTAAGAAGTTGAAAGTGAAAAGAATTGCAGTGTATGGTGATTCAGAGTTGGTGATAAAGCAGGTTAAAGGTGAGTTTCAGGCCAAGCATCCTCGCATGAGAGCTTACCATAATGCAGTTTTAGATATTCTGAAGTTATTTTCTGATCATACCTTGACATGTGTGCCTCGCATACAAAATGGTGTTGTTGATGGACTTGCTAAGGCAGCAAGCAATTTAAAAATTCCAATGAATTCTAGCAACAAGTTCGAGATTCATGTGAAACACCGCCCCACCGTTCCAGACAATTAGCAATGTTGGCAAGTCTTTCAGGATGATGAGGAGATTAGTGAATTTCTGCAGAATAAGGGTAAGTTTAAAGACACCTCCATAGATACAGAACATGATGATGGTAATGATGACATACAAATAAATCAAATGGAAGTGTTGTAACTTAAAGATAACATCATTCCTAAGGGATTGATTCCTTTGGAAGAATTGTTTGATCAAGACGATGTAGCTCGCAAACCGACATTGAGGCCAACCGAGAAAGGGGTAGAAGAGGTAAATATCGGGACAGCTGAGAATCCCAAGATGGTTAAGTTATCAAAGTCATTGTCACCAAAGGTAAGGGCTGAGTATGTGAAATTGTTGTCTTCATTTTCTGATGCTTTTGCGTGGGATTACTCAGATCTAAAGACATATGACACTAACATCATTCAGCATACTATCCCCATCAAACCAAATCAGAAGCCTTTCCGTCAAAAGTTGAGGAGAATCAATCCAAAGTTGCTACCATCGATTGAAAAAGAGGTAAACAGGTTGTATAAGTCAGGAATCATTGTGCCTATCCGATTTTCAGATTGGATATCAAATTTGGTGCCCGTGAGAAATAAAACAGGTGAGATCCGTTTATGTATCGATTTCAGAAATTTGAACAAGTTATCATTAAAAGACAATTATCCGCTGCCAAAAATGGACCATATATTGCAGCGAGTAGTTGGAGCATCAAGGATGTCACTACTCGACGGATACTCAGGTTATAATCAAATTTTAGTGCATGAAGATGATCGTGATAAGACTTCTTTCACCACTCCTTGGGGAACGTTTCATTATGCAAAAATGCCGTTTGGTTTGAAGAATGCAGGCGCCACCTTTCAGCGTGCAATGGAAATGGCTTTTGCCAACGAGAAAGATGTGTTTTTGGTTGTTTACCTTGATGATTTAACTGTGTTTTCAAATTCTGATGAGGAACATTTATATCATTTGAAAATTGTTTTCCAGAAGTGCAGAAAATATGGCATTTCGCTGAATCCGAAAAAGAGTCTTTTTGCCATGGATGAAGGCAAGCTTCTTGGCCACATCATATCGAAAGATGGCATTCGAGTTGACCCTGCACGTGTTGAAGCCATACAGCAAATTGAACAGCCCCGGAACAAGAAATAAATACAGTCATTTAATGGTAAAATGAATTTTCTGCGTCGTTTTATTCCAAATCTTGCAAAGCATCTCAGAGAAATCACGAACATGCTGAAAAAGGACAGTCAGGTAAAGTGGACAGAAGAGGCGGTGAAATCATTCAATTTGGTAAAGATAGCTCTTTCTTCAGGCCCTATTTTAATTAGCCCGGACTACACACAAGACTTCATTTTGTTTTCTTTTGCTTCTGAGCACACATTGGCAGCTGTTTTAATGCAAAAAAGGGATGGAGTTGAGAAGCCCATTGCTTTTTTCAGTCGGATTATAAGGGACGGAGCATTGAAATACAATATTATTGAGAAACAAGCACTTGCGCTTGTAAATGCCTTGAAAGATTTCCGTGTGTATATACTGCATTCCCACATTATAGCATACGTTCCTAACGCAGCGGTTAAAGATGTTTTGGTACAGGCAGATCCAGAGGGAAGACGGGGTAAGTGGATCGCTGTGTTGTTAGAATACGATGTGGAGATTAAACCAACCAAGCTGATCAAAGGACAAGGACTCGCCAAGCTCATGACTGAAACAAATCTGCATGCTCTAGATATAAATTTGATCGCTGCCATGTCCGATGAAGATGAGGAAAGTACGTTAGTTCAGGTATCTGATATTTTTGTTTCTTCCCCTTGGTATGCTGACATTTTATACGTGCTTCAGAATTTGTCTCCACCTCCCGGGATGCCTAGAAACAAGAGTAGAACATTGAAGTTGAGAGCTGCAAAATTTTGTATTCTGAATTCTGCATTGTATTGGAAAGACCCTGGGGGAGTGTTGTTGAATTGTTTGGTAGAGGAGGAAGCTCAAAGAGTTTTGGAGGACTTTCACAAAGGTGACTGCGGAGGCCATTTGTTTTGGAAGACCACAGCGAATAAGATTCTAAGGGCAAGGTATTATTGGCCTTCTTTGTTTTTTGATGTATTTAAGGCTGTTAAGAATTGTCACGAGTGTCAAATTTTCGAAGGGAAGCAGAAACTACAGCCTTTGCCTCTCAAACCAATTGAAGTTAGTGCACCATTCCAGCAGTGGGGATTGGATTTTATCGGGGAAATCCACCCAGCATCTTCTGGACAGCATAGATGGATCTTGACAGCTACGGACTACTTCACAAAATGGATCGAGGCGATTCCCACTCGACAGGCCACGGATGCGGTAATTATCTCTTTTCTTGAAAACAATATTCTGTCACGTTTTGGGTGTCCTAGTAAGATAATCACAGATAATGCAGCGGCCTTCAAGTCTAAGAGGATGGTTGAATTTTGTTATAAGTACAATATCACCTTGGGACATTCGACCGCTTACCATCCACAGGGGAATGGCTTGGCGGAATCTTCAAATAAATCCTTAGTGAATATCATTAAGAAATTGCTGGAAATCAACAAAAAGGGCTGGCACAAGAAATTAGTGAATGCACTGTGGGCTGATAGAGTAAGTCAGAAAAAGTCTATTGGCATGTCTCCTTTCGAGCTGGTGTACGGAATAGACACGGTTTTTCCTACTTCACTTGTTGTCCCGGTGGTCAAATTGCTTCAGGAAGCTGGTAGTGAGGAAGATCCCATGCAGCGGAGGATTAATCAGATGATTCATTTACAGCAGACACGGGAGGAGGTATTTCAAAATACTTTCAAGTTGCAGGAGCGCATAAAGAAGATCTACGACAGAAAAGCAAAAGCAGATAACTTTCAGTTGGATGAGGTGGTTTTGAAATGGGATGCTCGGAATGAAGATAAGGGAAAGCACGGTAAATTTGAAAACCTAGGGAAGGGTCCTTTTAAGATTACAGCGTTCCGTGGTCAAAATGCCTTTCTTCTCAAGGAAATGAATGGAGATGATTGTCCTGGCGGACCGATCAATGGTCGGTTGCTGAAGCGATACCACTTCTGAGTATTTTCTGCTGATTTCATCATCATTGTATATATCGTTTTACTTCTGTTTTATTGCAAGTATGTACTGATCTCTCATCTTCAGTCTGGGGCCCAGAGCAAAGGCTATAATTCTGGAGATGGAGGTTGGTTGGTTTGAAGTTTGTCAAGTCAGTTTTATCAGTCTTTTCAGTTTTAGAATTGAGTTAGTTTTGGTCAAGTTTCAGTCTCTTTTCAGTCAAATTTACAGTCAATAAATACATCAAGAGTTTTGAGTTCTTTGTCGAAATAATGACTCCATCGCCCAATGGATGAAGGCATTGTCTGACTCCCCCAGAGATCTGTCGTTCTTGGCATCTCCATGGAGCCACCATCCCCATTGGAGCCAATGTTAGAGTCGGTCCTTACAGCCCTCCGTCAGAGATCATTTCGCTTTTTGCATATTCATTCTTAGGTGTCTCGCTTGTTCCACTTCGTTGCATTTCACTAGGAGCATGCCACTGACTGACGAGGGGGTCTAGTGGTCATGTGTTTCCTCATGTTTGTACCTCCAGGGCTGTTTAAAAATTCTTCAAAAATCACTGAAGTTCATCGTCATTGCATTCATGGTCATTAATGATTGTTTTCATTAAAAAGTCTTTGGTCCTAGAGTCTAGGGTTTTTTAAGTCCTTTGCATACATGTCATAAAGCCCGCAGGCCATGAGGTTGGTTCCAGAAAGTTTTCTATTTCACATTTTTATCATTAAAAGCATTTGAAAACATTTCTAGTCCAAAACTCTGTTTTGGAACTAGAAATTGTTTTATTCCATTTTTGTAATAATTGTATCTATTTCACCATGAGAAAGCTTCAAGTGCAAGCCTCTGATCTTTTCCTAAGCTAAGTGTCGGATCCCTGCAAAAGACAGCAAAGTTATCAGTCCAAAAATTCAGAAAAGCCAAAGGAGAAAGCATTGTAATCAAAGACCAAATGTCAAAATACCAAACATTATGATAGTGGGTTCTCAAACACATTTGAAATCAAATCTGATTGCATGAGATATTTTCTTCATATATAAACATGGCAAACATAATCATTTGCAAGAAATTCGCCAAGGCAGAAGTCGAATTCGTGTTTTTGGAGGTCGAAAACGTGTTTGCAGAGGTATTGACAGCGTTTGAGGTAGCGCTACCCACTTGGGGGGCGCTACCCACTTAAACGTTACAGCCAGTGCAAATTTACATAGGCGCTACCCACTTGGTGCGCGCTACCCACTTAGCAACAGAGCCCAGAAATTTGTGTTTTGCGCCCAGTTTTGATTCAAATCAACTCCAACGAATTGCAAACAGGTTTTTATCGTTGCTCAGTAGTTTTTTATCATGCTTGTGATGAATTTGATGTTGGGAAAGAGGCCATGTTTGGAGAAGAATATATAAACCCTACATTCACATGCAAAATAATTCCTCAAGGGTTTTGGAAATATATGGACAGTTTTGTGAAAAGTTTGAAAACTCTTGAATGCTAAATGTGCTCATACCTTGGCACGTTATGTACATGATCCTCACGCCCTCAGTTATCATTTTATCATTGTTATCATGCCCTTTCAGGTTTTTGCACAGTTTCATGTTGACTAGTATAAAGCCTCCATCACCATATCACTGTTGCCATCACCATAATATTGCCTTTGTCATGGTCATTTGTATCACTATGGTTACTGTCATGATGTCCCTATTCTCCAGTTCATAAAACACAGTCTCATACTTGTTGCCCCTTTGACAGATTTTGGCCATCATTATAAAATTATACCATACATCTGCATTTGGTTTTCATTTGTCAAAATCACTTATGATCAAAACAGTGATAGTTTTTATGCCATTAAAACAGAGTCATCCTCATTATGATTTTTTTTTCCTGTGATACTTGGGTACATGGGTGATATCTATTGGTTTTGAACATACATTAAAACTTTGCTTTCACTGCACCTATATCAGCATCCATATTACAAATATCTTGTTCAAAGCCATGTCAGAGACAGAGTTAGTTTATGAGCAGGAGGCGGATAGTGATTCCACAACAGAGGGTAATGTGCCACGGAGGCCTCACCGAGGTGGCAAAGGTGGTAAACATCTCAGGGAGGAGCCTACTTCTTTGGCTCAATTGCAGGCATGTCCGCTTGCAATGGATTGTTTTCGGGTTCAGTCATGTTTTCAATTCTGTGAAATGATTCCACAAACCCAGCTTCATCGTGAACTAGCTCGTCTGTTTGTTCTACATTTACGTAATGGCCGTGTAAATCTCGCTGGAGTAGATTTCATTTTGTCACCAATGACTATTGCTCAGGCCACTGGCATACCAAATCTAGGAGAGGAATGGAACAAACGTCAGCAGTTAGAGAAATTCCACTATGAGCCATACATCAAACCTGGGTCTATGAGGCACTTAGGCAGAGTTTTTCCTTTCAGATTCCTGAGGGATGAGTTTGCACCGCTGATGAAACTCATCATTCGGTATTTCAGTTGCGAGGGCAGATTCTCGCGTCTCTTTGCGTACCATGTTCGTTTTTTGATGCACTTCACAAGGGTACGTATGATGAACATTCCGTACTTCATGTATCGCAACATAGAGAGGATGATGATTTTTGTACAGAAGAAAAGCCCAGCACAACAGCATAGAAGTATATATCATTACGCTTTGATCAAGATCATAGTGTTACATCAGTTGGCACAGCAGGGCATCGCTTGGGAGGATTTCATCTCCCATGAATTTTTCACAGCGTCACAGCCGCCTCCCGAGGTAGTTCATGATGCGGGAGAGCCTTCACACCAGCCGGGCATTTACGATATTGAGCATATTAGCACTCCATTGTTTGTGACATATCAGCGAGGCCCACGGGGCCTTATTTGCGGCTACACGGCAAGTATTATCTCCACCCGAGGTGGGAGGGTCTTGCGAGCTTCATCGACGCGGTATTATCTCCACATGATGTGGAAAGGGGTCTCGGCCTTCTTCCAAGCAGAGTACGGATCCGGGACGAGGGCAAGAAGCCCATGCATGATGAGGGCCCATCGGGAGGCGGGACACGGATTTCACGATCATTGATGTTGATGCAAGCTCTCTGGCTCGAAACTCCAAGGAGATCATCCCGGGAGCGAGAGGGCGAGAATGACACGCTAAAAGATAAATTGCGAGAGGGCTCGGAGAACTGATAAACTATGCGGAAGCGAGGCGCAACAAGCCAGCTTGAGGCTTCGTTGCCTGGGCAAGATACATGATGGAGGGTCTTTGCTCCGAATTTGAGCAAATTTGGAGAAATTTTTGTCATTTTGAAATATTTTGGTCTAAAAACAGGTTTTTCAGCTATACGAGTAGCGCGTCCATATGCTCACTTTTTTTCGGGACACTTGATGAAGGAAATCTTTGCATTTTTAGATTTTTCATGGTAAGTTATGCATCCTCAGGCATTTCCGAAGCATTTCATCAGATTCTGGATGGTCAAAAAGCTCAAAAACACCATGAAAACCACCTTGCTGCCACCTTTTGCACCAGCAGGAAGTACTTCTAGGAGAATGAAGTTTTGGAGGGGCAAATGAGCTCCAAATTAAGAAATTCCACTTGGGTTGGATAGCCAACATCCAGGGCTTTCAAACGAACTATCATGAGCTCAATTTGGATACCAGGAAGTGCCTAAAAATCAGGTTGAAAGGCGCGCTACCCACTCAGCTCAGGGGCACTACCCACTTAAATTTTTGGCTGAATTTTCAACTTCCAGCTCAGAATTTCGGCCAGTTGGGACCAGTTTTTCTTGTGGATGAAATTTTTGGGTTTTCATGATGTAAATTGATGGTTTACATGTAACTTTGGCTCATTTTTACCTATTCTAGAAGATTCACTCTCAAAAAAGTGAAAATCATGTAAATGAATCAGTTTCCACTCTTTTAGAGGCAAGTTGTTAGCTGCCTAGATTTTAGCTCCTTGATTAGAATTTGTTGGAACTACTCCTAGAAGGAGGATTTAGACCCCTAGAGGTGTGGGGAGGGGTTAGAATGATCTATATATTGTAATTTCTGAGACATTCTACAGGTTGGACTCTTGGGAAACTTTTGGCACCATTGTACATATTTTTTCATATTTTGGCTAAGGAAAGATCAGAGGTTTTGCGGCACCTGTTGCGATTCTTGTGGTGTTCTGTTCTTGATGGTGTTTTCTCTCTGTTTATTGTAAGTTCTTCATGTTTAATGTATGCCATTCCTTTCATATGCTTCTAAAACTAAAATGAATAAGTAGATGAGGTTGAATCCATTGTTTACAGTGCTCTGCCTTTGAATTCATTTAGTTTTACATGTTTTTGACTGTTTGGAGAGGATCCAAGTTCTTCTTTTCCCTCTTCAGCTCCTTATCATTCTAATCCATCCATATATCCAATCAAAAGCATCAAGACAATCGCCTACCTCGCCCCAACTCGAATTCTGCAAAGGTCTGACCTTATCCCCGGACCCAAAATTTGTTTTTCCCATTTCTCTAACGAAAACCCAAAAAATCCAAATCAAACATACCTATCTCTTTACTAGCCTAAAATCAGTTCCCATTTTGAGTCATCTCGCACCCTATTTCTCATTTTATCGAGATTGACAGAGAGAGCCCTCTCCTGTCCTCGTAGGGCTAGCTACGAGGCTGAGCGTGGTTTGATGTAGCCTTGAGTTTTACCTTATTTCAGCCTGAGGTAGATTTGAGCGCTAATAGGGGGAACACAATTTATCAACTATTCATATTCTTTCTCTGTACACCCTCTCTCCCGCAGAACACCTATTCCTCACACACATTAAAAGGAAACTTAATTTAATATTCAATAATTAGTATTTTATTCACAAATGTAAGAATCAGAACAAATGCATGGAAGCAATTTTCCAACGGGAAATTTATGCAAAACACCGCAACATTGCAGATGAAAGTTTACACTACAAATTAAATTTTATGTTCCTTGCTCTACACACCCGTTCTCCTACAGAACACTACTTTTTCACATGCATTAAAAATACACTCAATTTAATACTGCACCATAATAATAAGTATTTAATCCACAAATGTGAAATTACAAATGCACATAATATTCACAAATATTCTTCAAAGAGAAAACATTGCACACTCTGCTATTCAAAATACGTAGTCAATTAGTGAAAGTTCCTATAAATATGAGAAAATGAGTTATGTGTATCACTAAAAATGCCTTCTTTGCTCACTCTACTATCCATTTCAAAAACTTCTTGACTCGTTTCCATAGAATTCACCACCTGCTACTATTTTGAGTCTGAAACATCTTGCGAAATATTTATATCAGAGATAAAGCTTCCATCCAGTTTTTTTATCATCCTAATGTTTGTCCTATGATTAATAGAAAACAACAATGTGGGTAAATATAAGTCTTTGCAGCATTCAATTCACTAAATATGCATGTGTACACATCATCTCCTTGCATATCCTTCAGAATGTATCAGTATTATGTTATTGATGTACCCAATGATGCCAAAACTTATCAATGTTTCTTGTCCTTCCTCCGCGCACCCATTCTTATGCATAACACTACTTGTTCGCACACATTAAAAAGACACTTAATATAATATTTCATAATAATAATAAGTATTTAATCCACAAATGTGAAATAAAAAATGCACATAATATTCACAAACCTTGAATACTAATATTCATTATTTCTATATTACAAACCATTATTTCTAGTCTTAAACTCACCATCCTTATAATGAGTGTCTATTAGATTATGAATTAAATTTTTTTTTCCTAGTTAAATTAATTTTGTATATGCAAAATAAAGATCCCTCTGCACCCCCGTTCTCCTGCACATACCTCATCCCCCACACATCTGTCATTCCACACAGATTCACAACTCTTTGCAATTGGTCTCCTACATAGTTAAATATGTAAAATTTTTAAATGGAAAAGATCTTAAAATGAAATAATAGCAAATAAATGCACTAGCAATATCTATCTTGTTGTCAGTGTCAAAGAACTAACCGAAGAAACGCCCCACCTCTTTTCCCAATGATACCAGAACTTATGCAATGTTATCGGTTTAATAATAGTAATGTACCGAGGTGCAGACAAAGTGAGGAGGATGCATAACGTATCAATGTTTCCTATCCTTTCTCTGGACACCTATTCTCCCACACAACACCTCTTCCCCACATGCATTAAAAATAAACGTAAATGAATGTTCAATGATTAGTCTTCAATTCACAAATTAAACAAGTCAAAACAAATGTGCAAAAGAGATTCGTCGATGGGAAATTTATGTGAAATACCGAAAAATTACAGTTGAAAGTTTATGTTACGCTACAAATTAAAGTTTAAGTTCCTTGATCCACACACATATTCTCCCACAAGAAATTACTTGTTCACACACATTAAAAATATAAAAATGTGAAATCACAAATGCACATATTATTCAGAAACCTTGAATACTAAGATTTTTTATTTCAATTTACGTTATGAATTAAAGTTATTTTCCTAGTTAAATTAATTTCGTCTCTACATAATAAAGTGCCCTCTTCACCCCTCGTTCTCTCGCACATACCCCATCCCCAGAACATCCTTCATTCTACACATATTCACAACTCTATGCAACTATTCTCTCACACAACTAAATTTGTAAAAGTTTTAAATGGAAAAGAAATTAAAATGAAACAATAAGAGATAAAAACACTAGAAATACCTGTCTCACTATCATTCTCAGAGCACTAACCGAATAAATTCTCCACTTCTCTCCTAATGATGCAAGAACTTACACGATTGCATTACTATTGGTTTAATAATAGTAATGTACCGAGGTGCAAGAAAAGTAATGGGAACACACAATGTATCAATGTTTCCTATCCTTGCTAAATACGGGAGAACGAGTGTGAAGAATAAATTTTCCAACAGGAAATTTATGTGGAAGACCACAACATTGCAGATGAAGGTTTCAGTTACACTACAAACTGAGTTTTTTTGTTCCTAGTTAAATTAATTTTGTGTGTGTGGAAAAAAATACCTCTACAACTATGATATCCTACACATACCTCATCCTCCACACATCCTTCATTCTGCACAAATTCACAACTCTATGGAATAAAGTTTCAGTCTTTCACACATACCCTGTCCTACACACCCTTCATTCCACATAGATTCACAACTCTATGCAAATTTTCTCCCGCACAACTAAATCTATATTTTTTTTAAATGGAAAAGAATTAAAAATTAAAAATAAAATATAAATGCACTAAAATACCTATCTTGTTGTCAATGTCGAGCACTAACCAAAGAACCCGCCCCGCCCCCCCCCCCGGACTTATGTAAAGAACCTACCCAAAGCATTATGTCAATGTCAGTGTCAAAGCACTCACCAATGGAATGGCACTGACCGAAGTTTTTTTTTTTTTAAATGATTTTTCAAGCACTAAAAAATAACAAAAACAAATTTCCCTCCACCAGGGGAATTATGTGACATCAAGGCTCACTCAAATAATGAAAAATTAGAAATAAGATATCCATAAATTATTAATTTTTTTGAATTTATAAGAAAATATAAATATTCGACAGTTTTGGAAAACTCTAGTTAAAATTGCAAAAACTCAGCAAAATAATACAGAGTCAATGCACTTTGATCGTGAGGAAAATGCTATAGTCCCTGACGAGGTAGGGACAATAAAATAATCATACTATTTCTTGCTATGTAAAAGAAATATATAGTCAATGAAAATAGGCAACCATACTCACTCTTTCCAAGGTCTAATATTTAACACTTTGAACCTAAAAAAGTTGAAATCCAAAATCAAATATTAAATTTGAAAAAAATTGTGCAAGTTAAATATCTAATTACATATTTTATATTATATATCCAAACACTAACTCTTACTTTGTAACAATTAAGAAAAAATTGTGACTTTTGAATTTCATGGTTGCAACATTGTAAACTAATAGGTTGTCATTTCTTCCTTTTCATATACATTCAATCATTTTTTCCTTTTCATATTTGAGGAGTACATTTTTTTACTATCATTGGCATGTTTCCCCCAAAAACACACCATTTAAGGCATCAAAACAACTATGGAATTTCAAGACCTAAAAATGCAAAAAATAGAAAACTGCCAAAATTGGAAACTTGTGTTGTGAGATAGTGGAATAGGTGGAAAGAAACTGATATCCACTTAGATCAATCCTCTCCCCTTAGGAATCAGTGGTTTTCATTGCATTGAGTGCCTCCATGAGATGGGGAAACTTATACTAAACTTGACCCTTGGTAAGCCACTTTCCTTCGTGCAAGAGCTAGCTTTCTTTAACAACCTTATATAGATGGATCTTCTGTTGGTGAGTGCTCTTAATTTGTATATCCAATATCTGATTAATTGTGACCTATTCAATGCAATCTGGGTTTAGCTCTTTCGATGTCAATTACTCTACAATTTCCAATATTTCCAACGATGGTGGAAAGTATGGTTGAAGGCAGTCCACATTGAACATTGGGTGCAATCCAAGGAAGGGGGGGATACTTAGCTCAAAAGTGTTGTCCCCTACAACCTTGGTGAATCATGGTGTAAGTTCCTATTGTACTATTCAACAACCCCAACCCCCCCCCCCCCCCTCCCCCCAATTTCATTTTTATTATTGTAATAATAAATCTGGATCCTTTTAAAATTTTCCAAAAAAAACTAGCAAGTAAGAGTTTTTACCTTTAGAAAGTGTTAAGCATTGAGCTAAGTCACTTAGGACCAAGCACTTTTTTCCTTATCATAGATCAAAAAAGCCAAAGGTTATAAAACTAACCATTAGTCGGAATCTGCGATACGCAATCAATAAAACCCTTTTTAAGATCAAATTTTATGTTGAGCTCTTTATAACTTAAAAGGCCTTGAAACATTTCTAAAATCCCATAAAGCGCTTGAAACATTATTCATATAAGGAAAATCGACTCAAACAGTACATCGCGCATCGCAAATCGCAAGACAGAAATAACTTTTGAAATAGCATAACTCCAACCTTGCGATCTTGCGATACTGCGACATGGAAATATATCAATATTGTGATATTTCGATTCTGCAACATTACGATGTTGAGAAATATTACTATTATGACTTTATGATTACATGATTATGCGATATTGTGATTTATCAGAATCACAAAATCGACATCGCACTTAAATCATATCATTTTTAAATATCATTCGAGTTTTGCGATGTGATGTTTTGACAAGACCTGAATCACATGAAAACCATAATGCATAATTAATAGAAATCCATTGCATTTACTCTTTTAAAGGCTCGAGGAGATTTGTATCTGTTTACTCATGCTTGCAATAAAATTCCCATCCTTATCGAATTTATTATTTTAATTGAATTTTCGCTCTTATCTCTGCTTTACGTTCATTTTGATTTCTCTATTTTTTCAATCTCGGGAAATAACGATCAAAGATGACTAAGAAATGAAAAAATAAATTCGATCCTTCTACATCCAAGGACATGCATTCGCTCTTTAGTGATACTACATGTAACAAAGATACTGGAACTATGTTGTGGGAATCTATGTATAATCTATTGGAGGACGAAGATCCAAAGGTACTGGTAATTAGAGCAATGGTTGATGCTAAAATCTCATCTGAAGCTTCCTATTTTGAAGCAGCCTATTCTTTCCTACATAGAATAGCTGTGAGGCCTAAAATCCTGCAATATACGGATATGGTGAAATGGATTATTGACAATGTAGATATCTCGGACAAGACATTCAGGAATTCAAGACAATAAGTCATGGGGTAATTTTCCACAGACGATTTGTGTAGAATGTACCATCTGCCAGAACCTCAAAAGTCCTATGATAAAGCTTTCATTGAGTAGTTCACAAAAGAGAATGAAGACCCGATAGATGCCATGCAGACCATAATCCTATCCATGTGTATCATAATATTTTGTGGGAATCTCAATTTCGTCCCCATTTTTATAATATTTGTCAAAGTATTATGTTGCCAATATATCAAACTATTTTTGATGTAAAATCCCCCAGGCTTTCATAAGAAGCAAAGATAGATATTTTCCCAATGGAAGGATGGTTTGGTGAAGAAACATTTACTTATATCAGAGTTTTTGGGAGTATTTTTTCTCCCCATGTTCTTCCTTATTATGTTACGGATAAGTTATTGGCAAGAGAGATTTCATACCAAACAGTAGGGGGAGGTCTTACCAAAACCCTAAAAGACATGAATAAATCAATCTAGACAAATTTTCCAGTACAATGTGGCTATTTTGCATTGTTTGATTTTTGACACGCAGTTAAATAGGTGTAGAATATTACATGATTGAATCTAGCTACTATTCCAGGCAGACGATATTATCCCAACCAAGTTTCCCAAGACTTTACTGCTTTGGTTAAAATTAGACAGTTCATTCATGAGAAAGATGAATTTGATGACCTATTTGGAAAGGTTGAGACTTTCTCACAAGTCTTGCATTTTGTTTCAATCAAATTAACCCCATCCAACCTCAATTGTTTTCATATTTACATAAACAAGAGATTTACAAGGGTTCCATTAGACCTATTGCAAATTGAGGAAGCAAGAGAGCCTACTCCCACTGTAAGTTTAGAAGAAAATTATGGTCACAATTTTGATCAAGAATCACCAGAGAAATCAAGTCAAGGTTAAGAACTTTCTGAACATCAATCTCAAAATCATGAAGAAAACCCTAAGGAAAGTTTTGAGAAAGATACAGAGAAAAATAATGGAGAAACAACCAAAGAATCCTTGGCTGAAGAACAATTGGAAATTATTTCTACACAAGATTAGATAGAGACAATCATAGTAAATGATATGGATAAGGAATGGGAGAAATTCAAACAAAAGCTCCAGGAACCACAGACAGACACAGGAATTGAAGGAACTTCTGATTTTCAAACTCCTAAATAGACCTTACAAGTTGAAAATCCAGAAGCAGATGTTGAAATCATCCAGGTCTACCCAACGTCACAAATTGTTTTTAGAATTGAATAGATACCCCCTTTAGATATATTTTATAGTACAGCGCACAAAGCAGTGGCAAGGAGACAGAGAAATAAAATAAAGCTTGATTCAATGGAAACAACTCCAGAGAATGAATCAATGGAGGTTATCTGTAAAGACACCCCCATTGGTCCATCATAAAACTTGACAAGGTTATCAAAATTCTCAGGTCCTTATGCAACAGCTACAATGGATAAAGCAGCAGAGGTTAGTCTTCTGCTTAAAGATAAAGATGTAAGAATTCAGCTTTTAGAGCAACATATTGAACAGGAAAGACAGAATTTCAATAAGAAAACAGAGTTGCAGATGATACAATTTCAGAAATATTTTGAGAAAATGAAGTTACAACACCAAGAAAGCATCACAAAAAAATATACGAAGATTCAGCTAAGGCAAAATGAAGTAGATAAACTCAAAAATCAACATCAGAAAGAAGAATTCATCAAAGAAACACTTGAGCTAAATACTCAATTGTCAAAAAAGCAAGAAATATTCTGTCAAAGAATCTTAATGATCAAACCATATTGTGAAACAAATGATACATTAGTCCATCAAATGGTTGATCAGAGATTTGAATATGAAGAAGTTGATAAGAATATCTCATATTTTATCTCCTAGCAAGAGTACGAGGAAGGAATAAAATTTTATTTGCCAAAGATTGAAGAATCCCACAGAGATATTATGTTACAGATTGGGATATGCAATTAAAGCAAGCAGAAAATGAAACAACTAGAGCAGATGATATAGCAACCAATATAATTTAAGTTGTGAATGAAAACCTTCATAATATTAATATGATTAAAGAATGCAAGCCTGGATTTTTCCCAAATATCAAACAATTAGAGGGATAGTGGAAAGAGACCGCCAAAAATCAAATTGAAGCAGTCAAAAAACCATCTAAGCTTGATCATGAATCTTATTGGCAATTTCTAGTAAAACCATATAGTCATTGGATGGCTTTACGATGTCTATGTAGAAATTTGAATAATGGATGAGTTATCCACCGAGATTCTCCTGATCACACACTATTTTAGCTTCATGCATAATACAGAATCTCTTCTACCATTGATCATCACATGCGGAAATAAAATCAATTGCATGCACACATTAAAGCCATAAAAATTCACACATATGAACATAGTATTTCATGGGAAAGCTTAAAGCTGAAAACCCCCAACTATCTGTATATTATACATGTCATGGAGATCATGTAACAATCATATTACAAAGCTCTTTGCAAGCTCTCATGCACTACCTCCCTTGCTACACACTATCAAGCTAGATCTAGCAAAACTCATGCTCCGACCTTTAGCCACTTGATAGCCAACCTGAATTGCGTTTTCAAGCTATGGGATGGCCTCTTTATATAGATAAACCACCCAGCATGAACTGCGCAATCCTCATGGGTTACTCCACCCATCTGTGTGTTGCAAATAGCAATAGTATAGTCACAACCGATAGTTAACCTGCTCTTTCACCTATTTCTGCACTGGTCTCCACTGAAACTATCCATGCACTGAAGTTAACTGATGTATTCTTTAGTTGATTTATGATTTTATAATTAGTGAATTAATTAATAATTAATTCACACCACTCTCACTAATTGTATCTATTATTTAACTTGGATACAAAAAGCTCAACTATGTTTAGATTAGTTAAACTGAATACAACTCCACTAACTTCCTCAATCAACTCCACCAAACTCTGTCACATGAGTTCTAACTGAAGTCTTCATGCAATAGCTTCACTTAAACCCTAGGAAAAGTGTATTTCCTTCTGTCAGCTGCATGTGCCACATCTAGGCATCAAACTGAAGTGCTCCAAGAGAATAAGATAATGTTTAGAGTCCAAATATTATTAAGAGTTAATAATATTCGACATATCTATTTTTAGACTGGCAATCTAAAAATAGATTCCGCCCAATATGTCTAAAAATAGAAATCCATCTATTTTTCCAACTTGACCAACCATCCACAAATAGCATCCTGCAAGTCATAGAATATGATCGACATGTCTAAAAATAGACATAGTCTAAAAATAGACTTTGCGAAAAAAATCACCTGTGTGGCCCCCACCTAGTTTTGGTGATCACTTTCCAACTAGGATCAGGAATGATGTTTCAGGATGCCTCCTTCACTGTTTCTTGTTGCAATCTTCAACAGTTTAATGAATTCCACTCAAAATATGGTGCCACCTCTCTCTGATGTTGTATTTACGGGACAATTAAGATCCAAAGTCGGCCAACCATCCCAAGTGAAGACAATGTTGGATATATTCAGACTGAAAATCTCAATGGAAAGGAAGGACCGTTCAATATTATAAAGCACGTCATTATCTTTCTTTTAGTTTTTATCTTTTATTTTCAGTATTCTAAGGAAGTTTGTTTGAAACCTCCTAAACTTTTTATGTAATGTTCTATTTTTGGGACCTATGTTATATTATTTAAACCTCTCTCATGAATTTAGAGAGGGGTCTAGGATTTTATCAAAAACACTTTGCAAAATCTTGCATTTATGTACTTTTGTGATTACTTTGATGAAATACGTTGAACAAGATCTTGATTTTCTTGAATATCAAAACATACTCTACTGAATTTTCATTTATGTAATCTTAGAGTGTATTTGGTTGAAAAGAAGAGAAGATAAACATTGCCAATTTCATGAATATAACCTCTCATATGTGGTACTATTATCTTTATGATTTAGTTTTATTTATGACTTAGCAATAAACTTATTTATAGTGTATTGTGTATGATATTTGGATTATATTTTCCCATTAAAAGCACTATTTCATGATGTCTCAGCTGTAATCCTTTATTGAGTATATAATCAATTGATATATGTGATATAGTTTCACAATTATTTTGCCTAATTGTTTAGTCAAAATAATTGTCTTTAAACAGTATCATCTCTTATAGCAATTGAATGGTATTTATTATATTTTTCTTTAATATATATTTGTAGATTGCATAAGTTAATTTATTCCTGGGTATACATTAAGTTAAATATTAGATTAAATAGATGCATGTGTTTGTTACTTAAATAGATTAATTCCATTAGCTTAAAATCATTTTCCATTTCACCTTGTATCAAGCCCATCATCATCATCATATCAAATATTTGCAGGGAAATTGATTCCATTATCCCTAGTTGGATCCACTATACCAAATGGAAAAGGAGTTTATTTTAAGGTCTGGACCGGGTGCTTATCCCCCACGATGTTGCAACGGAATTTCGTAGCTTCAACATTTTGGCGCTAGATTGAGGTATAATTGTGAATGGCAAGGAAAGCTAATAAAAAATAAATAAACCATCCTAATGGTCATTCTCCCTCTAGATATCCTCTCCATTTTAAGATCAAAAGTTAAACAATCTTCTCCTAAATCCCCTAGTAGATCCCAGAGATTACTTTCTTTAAATTATAAATCTAAATCACTATAATTTCAGACTTTAATAGAGAAGTTAGAAAAAACCTCTATTTCAGCTGAAAAACCTGTAATTTCCCAACCATTTGAAGAAAGTGTTTCATCAGTTTTACAACCTAGACGAATCTTGACCCATTCTCTAAGTGAGAATATTGGAATTCCTCCTTTGTAATTTCCCATTACTTCTTTCCAAAAAATACCAATAAATATAAATCACAAACATATATTAGTGAGGTTTTATCCAATTCTCCATCTCAAATCCACTCATTCCCTCCACTCGTTTCAACAGCTCTCATTCTAAGTACTCGTGCTAGTTCTTATAGTTCAGGTAGGCAACCTTCCTCTTCTTCAACTAAAATCCCACTCATATCTTCATCCATCCATACTCCTATCATCATGGCAGGAAAACAACCACCACCGTGAATACAACCTTGGAATAATCCAGGTGTTGTAGCAATTCCAGGTCCTCTCCATCCTCTTCATAAACATCCTGAAAGATGGTTGCCCAAATTTAATCCTGATGATGGTCTACCGATATAAGAACATCTACACAACTATATGTTGGCCATAAATTTAAATGAAGTTACTGAAGAGGACTGTGTGGTCAAATTATTTCCATATACTCTAATAGGATCTCAGGATCCTGATATTTTTCATTACCCCCCCTCCGCTCCATAACTAGTTGGGATATGTTTGAACAAGAATTCTTAGATAAATTTGGAGATTATAGAACCATTGCATCGCTCATCAATGAATTATCCAATCTGAAAGCTAAAATAGGAGAAAAGATCAAAGATTTCAATTCTAGGTTTAATAAACTGCTCAATAAAATTCCTACTGTGTCAGCTCCTAGCACCGATGTTCAAATTGAGTGGTATATTTCCTCTCTTCCCTCTAATATAGCCATTTTTTTAGATAGATCGCAGTTAGCCACATTAGCAGAAAACATGAAGGAAGCCTTATCTGTAGAAAAACGCATAGTTTCTCTTAAAAAGAAAAGCTCTCAAGAAGACAAAATCTAAGAAATTGTCTTTCAAAGATGACTCTAAAAAGAAAGTCCAGAAAGATCCTTTTGATCTTGAAGGCCTTCAAAAAGTGTTATATAATATGTCTAATGAAATGGTTGAAATGAAGAAACAAGTTTTTGAATCTTCTACTGTTAAAAATTCGTTGATATATTTTAAGAGAAATCAGTCTTCTAATTCTCAGCCACCAAATACCATATCTAAGGCTGAGTCTGACTTAGAAGAAGAGGAAGAAGAAACTGAAGGAAAAGAAACTGGAGATGAAGAAATAGTCAAACTAAATGGAATATGGGACTTTGTTCTTCCAAGTGAAGAAGAACAAGAAGCTTTTCCCGTTAGCACCAGGAGAAAAGGACCTGCTGATACAGCTCACTTGAATCAAAAGCAGAAAACTCAAACTCCCCCTGCTAAGGAAAAAGTAAGCAATAAAAATTCCTCTCCCAAAACTTCATAGCCAAATCCAACTTCATAAAATCTTCCATCTACATAAAAGACCCTGGTAGTCACTGATACTATGGAGTATAATACTGTGGAATATATGAAGAAGAGCAGGGCAAACATTTCATTACATGAACTTAGAAAATTGAAACAACAACAGAAAATGTTACTTAGAGAATTGAATGCAGTTCCTGTATCAACTTTACCCACTGATGGTGTATCTCAGGCTCCTAAAGGCATGAGAAAACCCCCAAATTCTTCAAATAAAATCGATCCTACTGATGTCATCCTGATCGGTGACAGATCTAATTCACATACACCTTCCTTCCTCTTAACTTACAAAATTTTGAATAAAAACTTTCATAATTTCTTGATTGACTCGGGAGCCTATTCCAATATAATGCCAATAAAATTATGTGCAAAGTTGAATATCACTCCCCAAAATTATTTCATCCACATAGTACAGCTTGAAAGAACTAAAGTATAGGTCTTAGGGGAAATTAATTTTGTCAGCATCACACTTTCATCAAATCCCAAAGTCTATCAAATAATAGATATTTTGGTCGTTGATATTCCTAAATTTTACAGTCTAATTCTAAGTAGATATTGGTTTGAAAAACTCCATGGATATTTTGCTATAGATTGGTATCACATGTGGCTTCCTTACAATGGGAAGCCAAATCAAAATCTAGTTGACCAAGAGAAACACTTGAAACATACAGTGACCGAATTTGAAGGTGATAATGAGTCAATAGCATTCAATAATAATATTATTGGAATTATTCATCTAAATCATTTTTAGGGAATTTTAATGCACAAAAGTATCATTTTCTAGATAATGTTGTCATCTCACGGATTGAAAAAATTTCCCAAACTGATACTTCCAAGTGTAAAAAGTTTGTAAATAAACCAGTAGTTAAAAATTTGTTTTTGACTTTGTACTTTGATGATTCCAAATCTAACGATGGTGCAGGAGCTGGTTGTGTTTTAATCAGCCCAGAAGGAGAAAATACCATGTTAGCTTGTAGGTTAGAATTTGAATGTACAAATAATACTGCAGAATGTGAAGCATTAGTACAAAAATTATACAAAGCAATTGGCCTCAATATCAAATATTTGCAGGTTTTTGGAGACTCATAAATCATCATTAGATAGGTAAGAAATACTATCCATTTCCTTTCTGGACATATTATACATTATTAATCATTAGTCCAAGATCTTACATCTCATTTTTTGGCATTTAATATTTCTTTTGTACCTAGACTACAAAATTCTAGTGTTGATCTGTTAGCGAATGTTGCATCAAAACTCATACCATATGAGGAATTTAGTCCTGATAAATTTTCTATTGAATTAGTTTTTAGACCATTCATTCCTGATAATGTCACTAATTGGCGAGTCTTCAATGATGATTATGATATTGTAAATTTTATAACATCATAAGGGTCATACAATGACCAAATCATAGATGAAAATGAGCATGACATACAGTTAGAACAGAATGTTGATGATGAAAATACAATACCCAAACTTGTAGTCAAATTGGAATATTTGTATGATCTCAAAGACAGATTTAAAAAGGAAACTAATTCCAAAATTCAAAGTTCAAATCTGAAATTTGAATTAGTAAACCTTGGAAATGATGACAAGACTGAGAATATCAATCTAGGTCTAGATCTATCCTCTGATGAAAGATTATCATTTATTCGATTGTTGAAGAAATATAAAAGTATCTTTGCTTGGGATTATTCTGATCTCAAAACTTATGATACCTTTGTTATACAACACACCATACCCATGATCTCTAGTGATAAACTAGTGGAACGGAAACTAAGGAAAATTCATCCAAACCTTGAGAATCAAATCAAATCAGAGTTGAATAAACTTCTTACGGCAAAAATCATATTTCCTATTAGGCTGTTGTGAAACCAGCTCCAAAAGAGAAGAAAAGAGATATCAACGCCTTAGAAATAAGTCACTTCGAGGGGACAACCTCCAATACATTGCATCAATGAACAATTCTTGGATGATACAAATGAAAAAACCTCCTTTCTATATATAGGAGTCCATGGGGCCACAATGTAATCCTAGCCAGCCTAACAATAATAATTTAAGGGCACAATAATAACAATATGGGGGTTACAGGGGTACAACAATAACAATAAGGGGGTTACGCTAACAACAATAAGGGACTATACTAGTAATATAGCGACCTAACATGCTCCTCTCCTTCACAAAAATGTTGTCCTCAATGCTTTAGTAGCTCTGGGTGATTTTGTATAAAATTCTCATCCTCCCATGTAGAATTTAGTTGGTAAGTTCTTCCATTTGATGAGATACTCTGAAATTGATCGATTTCGTAGTTGTTGAGTTCTTGTTTCTGTGACTGCTTCAGGTTCCAATATGGTTTTTCCTTCCTCATCAAGTTCTGGCAATATTTTTTGAACTAGAAGTTTGTCCCCTATAACCTTTTTTAAGCATGAAACATGGAAAACTGGATGCACTCGCGAAGAATCAGGAAGCTCCAATTTGTATGCCATAGTACCAATCTTTTGCAAAACCTTGTAAGGACCATAGTACTTTGGCGATAATTATTTATCCTTCTTAGCTTGCTTGAGGGACATTTGTTTGTATGGTTGTAGCCGTCAAAATACCCAGTCTCCCACATCAAAACTTCTCTCAATGCAATGTTGATCTGCTTGTTATTTCATTTGATTTTGTGCCAAATTTAGGTTATCCTTTAAGAGTTGGAGAACTTCTTGTTGATGCTTGATGTGATCCTCCACTGCTTGAACTCTAGAATTTTCCCTTAAAGAAGATGTGATAGATGGTGGATGATATCCATAAAGTGCTATAAATGGGGTCATTTTTGCTGTAGTATGGAAGGAAGTTTTATACCACCATTCAACGAGAGGTAAGCACTTGACCCATTGTGCTTTCTTATCAGATAAAAAACAATGAAGATATCCTTCCAAACATTTATTCACTATCTATGTTTGACCATCGGATTGAGGATGATAAGATGAGCTATGAGCGAGTTGAATACCCAAACAAGAAAATAATTCCGTCCAAATATTTCCTATAAAAATGGGATCTCTGTCACTTACAATAATCTTTGGGTTTCCATGTAGCTTTCGAATTGTTTCCATAAATGCACTAGCAACTGTACTCGCTTTAAATTGATGAGATAATGCACAAAAGTGTGCATACTTGGTAAGTCTATCAACTACCACCATGATGTCACTCCTTCCTTAGGACCTAGGTAAACCTGTGATAAAATCCATTGAAATCTGCTTCCAACGTTGACTTGGAATGGATAAAGGTTGTAGAAGACCTGGGGTCTTAATTGTCTCAACTTTATTTTTCTGACAAACCAAACATTCCGCCACAAAATTTTGAATATCAGATTTAAGGTATCCCAAAAAAAATTCTTTCTTCACCCTATGGTAAGTTTTTAAAAAGCCCGAGTGTCCTCCTAAAGGAAAAGTGTGCAATTCCAAAAGAATCTTTTGTTTTAGTTGGGAATTCTTGCAAATATATAAGCGATCTTTGTACCATAACGAATAATTTTTCCAACTAAATGTATCAGATGTACTGGGATCTTGCTGCAACTTTTGAATGAGATTCCACACTTCTTCATCCTACTTCCATTCATCCCTTGCTTTAGTTATCCAATCTAGTTGGATAATTGAAATGGCACAAAGCAGTGCTTCCACCTCTTCATCCTTTCTTGAGAGTGCATCTGCAACAACATTTAGCTTCCCTTTTTTGTAGATGATTTCAATGTCATAACCCAACACCTTTGTGACCCATTTTTTCTTCTCTTCTGAAGATAGTATTTGTTCCAAAAAGTGTTTAAGACTATCATGATCAGTTTTTACCTTGAAGTGTCTTCCCATTAGGTAAGGTCTCCATTTATTTAGTGCATACAGTATTGCCAACATTTCCTTCTCATAAATAGCCTTTTGTAAATACTTTCCTTTGATTAGACGACTTTCAAAAGCCATGGGTATTCATTCTTGCATTAAAACAACACCAATTCCATTTCCTTAGGCATCACATTCCACAATAAAGGTTTTTGTGAAGTCTGACGTAGCTAAGACTATTGCTAGGCACATTGCCTCTTTAAGATGTTCAAAGGCCTTAGTTGCTTCAGGAGTCCATGGAAATGCATCTTTCTTCAACAATGTTGTTAGAGGTGTTTCTATTCTCCCATAATTCTTAAAAAACCTACGATAATACCCTGTTAACCCGAGAAATCCACGCAACTGCTTTATGGTTGTGGGGACTTTCCATTCCTTAATGGCTTTAATTTTGTTAGGGTCTACCTTAACATCCTCGTGAGATACAATATGACCTAGATATTCCACCTCTTGTACTCCAAAGAAACATTTGGATGTTTTAGCATATAATTGTTTCTCCTCCAATAGTTTGAGCACCCTGTCAACATGTTGAACATGATCCTTCCAAGACCTGTTGTAGATTAGTATATCATCAAAAAATACTACCACAAATTTTCTAAGGAAGGGTTTGAAAATGGAATTCATCAACCCTTGAAATGTAGAAGGTGCATTGGTAAGGCCAAAAGGCATGACCAAAAATTCATAATGACCCTCATGAGTTCAAAATGTTGTTTTCGGAATATCTTCAGTCTTCATTCTCATTTGATGATATCCTGAACGAAGATCCAACTTGGTAAAATAAATTTCTCCATGTAATTCATCCAATCATTCATCAATCATAGGAATGGGAAATTTATCTTTAATAGTGAGCTTATTGAGCTCCCTATAATCTGGACACATGCACCATGATCCATCTTTCTTGTGCACCAATACTGCTGGAGCAGAGAAAGAACTTTGACTAGGTTGAATTATACCAGGCTCTAACATTTCTGCAATCATACGTTCAATTTCACTCTTTTGGACATAAGGATATATGTAAGGCCTGATGTTTGGAGGAACACTTCCTGGAATCAAATGAATAGCATGATCATGATCACGAATAGGTGGGAGTCCTTTGGGAGTATCAAACACCTTGGAATGATTGTCCAAGACATTTTGGAGATCTGGAGAAATAGATGATTTTGATGTTGGAACTTCTAGTGAGCATAATTGTGCAATTACTCCCCATTTTTCTTTCTTCAGAAGCTTTTTCATGACATTGGAGCTTATTATCTTTCCTAGCTTCCCTTTGATACCCCGTAATTTGATTTCCTTTCCTTCCGAAAAAAATTTCAAGAAAAGTTCTTGAAAATTAAAAGCTATTGTCCCCAAAGATTGTAACCATTGTACTCCTATTACAACATCAGCGCTTCCCATTGGGACGGAAAGCATTGGAATATTCAATACATATTCCCCCATGGCTAGCTTGATATTATGGCATTTTCCAAAACAATTTATAGTTCCTCCATTTGCAACCATCACTTGACATTCTGGTACTAGGTATAGGAAACAATTCAATTCCTTGGCTACCTTACAATGAATAAAATTATGGGTACTACCCGAATCAATCAACACTATTACCTTTTTCTTCTTGATATGCCCTTCTATCTTGAGAGTTTGAGGAGTGGTAATTCCTGCCAATGCATTACATGATATGGTCGGACTCATTTCTTCTTCTTATAGGGTTTCTTCCTAGTGTATATCCTCTACTTTTGAAGTTTCTTCTTCATTTTCTTCCTCCTCTTCACAATCTATGTAAAATAATTTCTTCTCAGTGCACTTATGACCTTTAGTGTATTTGCTATCACAACTGTAGCAAATCCCTTTTGCTCTTTTTTCTTCCAATTGTTGTGGTGTCAACCTTGTAGGTTGTGGAAGTCTAGGAGTAGCAACACTTTCATATTTATATATGTGAGTGGTAGGCTTCCTTGTCGCCATAATTTTACATTCAATTTTTCTTGCCAACCTGAATGCCTTCTCCAATTAATCAGGTTCCCAAACGCGAACTTCATGTTGGATATTATCCTTTAAAGTCCCTATGAAGACATCACTCTTGTGTTCCTCTGGAATATCAGTTACCCTTATATTCAATTTTTTGAAGTCCTCAATGTGCTCCGCCACTAAACCCTTTTGTTGGAGATTTATCAATTTGCTAAAGAAGGTGTTTATCTTTGTATCCTCATAATGTGCTATCATTTCCTCCGTAAAAATTGACCAAGTGACAACTTTTTTACGGGAGCAAATCCATCAATACCATACAAATGTATTTTGTTCTAAACGTAAAGTTGCAATGCGTACCTTTTGTGTCTTTTTCACATTATTGAGATCAAAATATTGCTCCATTTGTAGTATCCATGTTACGGGATCCTTGACATCAAACTTCCTCATATCCATCTTTTGAATATGATGGTTCTTCAATCCAACATTAGAGTTTATGAAATCACGATTAACATTTATTTTTTTCTCATCATGAGTTTCCTCTACTATCTTTTCACAATTAGGAATCATTTCTTGTATCAACTTTGTCAAACCTCTGATGGCTGCTTTTAGATCATTCTTCATGTTTTTCATGTTGTCATTCATTTTTTCTTCCATGTCCTCCATCTTAGCTTCGACGCCATCCATCTTAGTTTCCATGCCTTTCTTCAAACCATCCATCTTCGCTTCAATGCCCTTCTTCAAAACTTCCATTTCATTTTTTGTTGCTCTTTGCGAGAGCGAAATTTGGTGCACTTGCTCTTGTAATTTTGATAGATCATGTTGTAATTCTTCATCTTCATGAGTCATAGTAGAGTGTTCTGAGGGCTTAATGGGTGTTTAATTCTTTTTAGGAGGCATTTCAAAACCCAATACTGAAATATATGCTCAATAGGCCCTTGGAATCAGTTCAAATTGATTTTTTTACACAAAAATTATGCAATTCGGAACAAATACACAACTTTTCCTTTCTTTAGAGGATCTCAATATTGAAACTGAATTATCTTTGTGATTTCGGATCTTCAATATCTAAATTTTTTCTCTGAGGTAGCCCTCTGAATCCTCTTTTGAATGCCACGGGTCTGACCTGATTTGGATTCTTCAAGACAAAGTTATGTCCAATCTCCTACAATGACCTAATTATGGACTAGTGCAGTAGTGCGAACTTGTACGACTTGCCACGTGTCACTGTTTCCTCCTTCAGCTCTGAAATTGATAGGCAAGAAACTAAAGTCCATGTACTTGCGGCCACCTTTCACATAATTCCAATCTGATGCTCAGAGAGAGAGTTATGAATATTTTCCCATGATCACCTCTTTGAGATGAAATTCGGAAGCCTGAAAAATCCCTAACTTCCACAGATCATATCTCCAAAAATATTGTGAACCAAGCTTTGAAATTTTGCGAGGATGTTCCTCAGGAGTTATACTTCGCTCTCTAAAAATTTCAACTTTTGAACCTTTGTATAAAAAACGTTATAGCTAAAATTCCACGATGACCTGTTTGGATTAAACTCAGGAGCCTTCAACAATCCCTAACTTGCACAGATCATATCTCCGAAAATATTGTGAACCAAGATCTGAAATTTTGTGAAGATCTTCCTCAGGATTTTGGCTTCGCCCTCTAAAAATTTAGCTTCTAAACCTTTGTAGAAAAAAAATTATAGCAAAAATTCCCCAATGACCTGTTTGGAGCAGCAAAACCCTAGAATCCAAAGCTTTGATACCAAATGTTGTGAAACCAGCTCCAAAAGAGAAGAAAAGAGATATCAACACCTTAGAAATAAGCCACTTCGAGGGGGAAACCTCAAATACATTACATGAATGAAAAATTATTGGATGATACAAATGACAAAACCTCCTTTCTATATATAGGAGTCCATGGGGCCACAATGTAATCCTAGCCGACCTAACAATATTAATTTAAGGGCACAATAATAACAATATGGGAGTTACAGGGGTACAACAATAACAATAAGGGGGTTACACTAACAACAATAAGGGACTATACTAGTAATATAGGGACCTAACATAGGCATTCAAAATGGGTATTCAATTTAGTGCCTATTACGAAAAATAATGGTGATATTTGTATATGCATAGATTTTAGAAATTTGAATAAAGCATGTCAGAAAGACAACTTTCCACTAACAAGCATGGAACAAGTATTACAGTCAGTAGCTAGTTCCGAGCTTGTGTATTTTCTTGATGGATTTTCAGGATATAACCATATCCTAGTTCATCCAGATGATAGATTGAAAACCACGTTCAGAACTAAATGGGGAACATATGCTTATCAAAAAATTCCTTTTGGTTTGATTAATGCAGGTGCCACATTTCAAAGAGCTTTGGATATAGCCTTTAAAGGACTCATTAACAAATCAATTGCTATTTACTTGGATGATATCACTGTTTATTCCAAGAAGAGAAGCAGACATTTAAACAACCTTAAACAACTCTTTGAACGATGTATGAAATATGGGATCTTGCTAAATCCAAAAAAGACTTATTTTGCCTTAAGATAAGGTAAAATTTTAGGATTCATCATATCAAAAAAGGGTATTTATATATTGATCCAGAAAGAGTTAAGGAAATTGAAAAAATACCTTTACCTCGTAATAAGAAATCAATGTAGTATTTTCTTGGATAAATAAATTTTGTAAAAAGGTTTGTCCCTAAATTTTCACAAATATTTTTACCTTTACAAAATATGATTAAGAAAAACTCGGTTTTCAAATGGGGTCACAATGAAAAAGAATCCTTTTACTTGATCAAACAATCTATTATTAACGCTCCATCCCTAACAACTCCAAATTTTTCGAATCATTTTGTTTTATACACATTTGCATCAGAAACATCATATGTTGATGTTTTAACACAGCTCAATGATCAAAAAATAGAAGCACCCATTGCATTCTTTAGTTCGAATCTGCAAGGTACCGAATTAAATTACTCTGCTGCGGAAAAACAAGAAATTTTTGTCTTCAAGTCAATAAAACATTTCATACCATTTCTCCTCAAAACTCATACTAAAATCATAGTTCCTTTTTTAGCAGTAAGAAAATTACTGATGCAAAGAGAAGTAGGAGAAAAAAGAGCAAACTGGGTAACTGCATTATAAGAATATGATGTTGAAATTAGACCAGCCAAAATTGTTAGAGGTCAAGGTTTTTGCAAAATCTTAACAGGATCATCCAACTTACCAGAAGAAGAAAATTTAGGTGATGACTTTCAAATATCTCAAGTAAGCCTCAACAATACTGAATCTCAATATGTTGATCTCATTTTTTATTTAAAAATGGATATGACCCTATGCAACTCAATTATAAAAAGAAAAGAGCTTTGAGATTGAAAGCAAAGAAATATCAAATTGTCGATGATGTTTTATTCAGAAAAAATTATGAATCTATTTTGCTAAGGTGCCTTGAAAAATCTGAGGCAGAAAAGGTTTTGCAGGAACTTCATGATGGACTAGCTGGTGGACATTTTGGAGGAGAAACAAAAACACATAAAATCCTTCATGTTGGCTATTACTAGCCAACCTTGTTCAAATATGTACATGAGTATGTAAGGAAATGAAAAACTTGTCAAAATGTTGTTGGAAGACAAAGGAAATGTGCATTTCCATTACAACTAGTCAATATTGACCAACCATTTGAGCAATGGGGACTAGACATAATATGTGAGATCATTCCTCACTCTTTAAAGCAACATAGATACATCGTTACAACAACTGATTACTTTACTAAATGGGTGGAAGAAATTCCACCAAAGGTAGCCAATTGTGAGACATTATCGAATTTATTGATCACTTTATCATTACCAGATTTTGATTACCAACTTTCTTGATGTTTGGCAATGCATCTTATTTCTCGGGCAATGCTATGATAGAATTTTATCTCAAAAGATTTTTCAAACTTAAGTATTCTGCTAATTATTATCCTCAAGGAAATGTTTTAGCAAAATCAACTAATAAAAACCTCAATAGGATCATTAAACGAACTATTGATCAGAGTCAAATAAATTGGCATAAATCTTTAACATTTTCTCTATGGGATCAGATAACACATAAATCCTCTATTGGTACTTCTCCATTTAATCTATTCTATGGGAAAGAGGTTGTTCTTCATACAAATGTAGTTATTCCCTCTCTATCCTTGGTTCAATTTATTGAATAAAATCCTTCTTCTTCTTTGCAATTAAGACAATCACAAATTCTCAAACTTGAAGAAGAGAGAGAGAAAGCCAAGATCTCCCATGCTCATCATCAACAATTAGTGAAATATTCCTTTGATGAAAACTTTGTTAGTACAAAATCATTTCAACTTGGAGACCTTGTACTAAAATGGGATAAAGCACATGAGGAAAAAGGTAAGCATACCAAATTCCAAATAATGTGGCTTAGACCATTTCAAATTATAGAACAAATTGGCCCATCAAAATTTCTATTGCAAGATTTATCAGGCAAGAAAGATTCTCTGCCTGTGAATGTGCAGATTTTGAAAAAATATTTCTCATAGGAGATAACCTCTTCTATCCTCTGTACATTATTGTCTTTACTTTTCCTAGAAAAATAAAAGTTAAATAATATAATTTTTGCCCTTGCAATAAAATCTCTTGAAATATTTTGAATTTTCGCTTTTATAGATAGAGATTGTTAAGGAAATAGTTAAGAGGTTTGAAAATTAATTAAGTTTTGCCTCTCTAAAGTTTTCTTTTTCCTACCAAAATTGTTCATTCTTTGATAAACTCCAACTTTATAAAAGACTTGTGTTATATTATCAATCAAGAAAAATATCTTTAACCAAGTAAAAGACTCTTTGCAGATAAGCATCCTTAACTCTATAAATTGTCATCCAGAACTCTTAAAGAGGCAATTATTCTCCCTTTCCAGTAAACTTTTCTCTTTTTAGAGTGTAATCCTAAGTAATGTGTTAAAGCTTAAAAGATAAGAGGTCTCATCAAGAGCTTGCTTACCATATTCATAGGGAAATAATAAGACTGATATTACCACTACTATAGACCAAAACAGGGTAATGGCTTGAGATTATTTTAATCAAAAGACAAGGGGTCTCGTCACGAGCTAGCTTGTTCAGTTGAATTACAACCAATGAATGGCATTTTCACCATTTGGCCACCACACCAAGGCAATGGCTTTTAAGTAATAAAAATAAAATTTTGTTAAAAGAGCTATTTCAGAAGAAAAAAAAAAACAAGAAAAAGTATATAATTGTGGATTTTTCTCTAAAAACTGCATTCTTACATGGATGGGACACACAATCATTATTGGTTAAAAGGTAACTATAATATTCCCAAATGTTCACAAAATAATTGGAATATTAGAGTTTTTAATTTTCTTAATTAATTAAGTAAATAAAAGAGTGGAGGGACCTATAATCCTCAAAGATGAATAAGATCCAATTTTGATGTGTGAATGTGGATTAATTAAGCATAGATCTACATAATGGAGTAGTGGAGCATCTACTAATGTGAAAGGAGTGGAGATCATCTCTCATTAATGAGATAGGTCATAGAGGTTGAAGCAAACAATTGAGATCATGGAGGGAATCTAATGTAAGATCATAGAGCATTCATGATGAAGTGATGGAGGAAGTAATGCATTTAATGCATACATGATGGAGAGGGTGCACATTGCATGTAGCCATGATGGAGGACTTGGAGAGACACTGCAGTCAAACATGGAGACTTATGTCCACAATGCACAACGTAGTTTAGAGGTGAGCCATGGCTTGGGAAGGCTCACTTTGTATATAAGGAAGATGAAGGCAACATTGGAGGAAAGATTTTGGTATTATTTATTTTTGATATGTTTAGATCTAGAGTTGTCATTTGAAATTCCAAGCATTTTTATGTTGTTTAGCTAAGTCTGCAGTGTTGTTTAGCACAGGGTGTTTCCGAGTGGAAATCCCACCCTTACCCATGGGAGACTTTGAGTTCCTACTCTGGGAAGGTTTCTATTGAGCTACATTCACCATCAAGCATCGGTGCCACATTGTTCCTACTTTTTGCAACCCATACATCTTCATAAATAATGCATTTCTACATCAGGGTTTGAGAGGAGGAGGTTGTCCTTCAGTATTTCAGCTAAGGAACCAATGAAGGGTTCATCCTTTCACTTTGTGCTTCAATATTAGCATTCCAATGCTTCAGATCTATACCAAGAATCAGGCCATCTATTATTCATCTCCCAGCAGCATCATTTCCATCAGGAATTGCGCAGTCCATTCCTGTAGATCCAAGGGAGAAGGGAAGTTTCTAGCATTTCAGCTAGGAATCCTGTAAGGGATTATCCCCTCACTTTTCCATCACTGTTTCCGAAATTCTAGAGCTTATTGCATCATATTTCATTAGGCATTGAGTTTCTCCCTCTTGTATAGCACAGTTTCTTCAGCAGTTGCATATTCATTTGTTGCATTTTGAGGAGGAGGAAGAAGAGACAAGATCTCAAGCTTCTAGCTTGGAGATCTAAAGGAGGGATCAGCCCTCAAAGCTTAGATCTGGTTGTACATAATATTGCAACCATCATATGATCATATCTATTTCATATCTGTAGACCCAGCAGTTGTAGAGTGAAACCCTAAGAGGGTGATTTTCCTAGACTCATAAATATGCAAAAATCCTTTCTGGATTATATTGGGTTTCCATCACATTGGCCATATCTTGAATCTTGGCATCATCAGAGCTCCTATGCTCCATAGATCTGCATTTCACTTTCAGCCAGAAGTTACATGTCCATCACCTACTGAAGGGACATTGTAGTATTTCTTCCTACAACTCTCCAGTTACGCAGTTCTCAATGTAGCATGCTTTCAAGGTCCTTCTAGGCCATCTGTTTGGCTAGAGTATCTTATATCTTGCACACTATTGTAACTGAATCATCTCCTATGAATAAAATGGCTCAACTATTCTATCTATATCTATGTTGATCATAAACTTACTTGTACATTTTTTTTGTTTCAAATATTTTGTTTTTGTATCAATGCATTATTCCATTTTGGGATATTACAGTGGTATCAGAGCATGATCTTTGGCTCGAATTTTGGACATTATTGATAACATAAGAAAAGAAAATAGTAGAGATCTACTATAATGGAGGGATTAAGTTTTGCTACATCTTTCTTGAGGACTATGAAGGATCTCTCCAAGGAGATCAATGAAATGAAGAAATAAAGGCAAAGAGGAACCTCAAGAAGGTTTCAGGATGAAGAGGG
This sequence comes from Pinus albicaulis, assembly GCA_034641835.2. Taxonomy (NCBI): domain Eukaryota; kingdom Viridiplantae; phylum Streptophyta; class Pinopsida; order Pinales; family Pinaceae; genus Pinus; species Pinus albicaulis. The sequence continues at coordinate 38,977,983 of CM076581.1, read as the reverse complement.
CCCCAGTACTTCTTATCAACAACAAAGAAGACCGGAGAATCATAGATCCCCTCATAGATCTACTATGCCCACTTTCTTTGAAGAAGTTGAATGGTATAGAAATGAAGAAAGAAGAAAACATGAGACTCATGAGACTCTTAGTCTATATCTAGAAGGGTACAAGGCACAGTCTAGAGCATTCAAGGAGAATCTAACTCTCCAACAATTCTTCATACTCAAATAATAAAGAAGATCCTATAGTAGCAATAGAAGGAAGAGGCAAAATAGATTCTATTTATCTACATTTGATGGATCTTTCTCAAGCACTGTTAAGGCTTGGAGGAAAGAGTTAGTTTCATTTTTCAAGCTACATCCTGTAGCTGAAAAATAGGTTGTTCAGATTGCAGCACTTCATCTTCTAGGTGAAGCCAATGATTGGTGGTTTGGTCACATGGCACATGCAAAGGTGACTAAATATTCAGATTTCTTTCACAAGTTGAGAAAGAATTTTTATATGAGAAAACCATATATATGTCACAAAGAGACATTTCCTAAGGAAACAAAGGAGGATTTCATTCTTGTCACTCTGGACAAAGAGTCCCTACATTCACCACTAGTTGCAGAAATACTTGTATCCAGAGGAGAGACACTTGCATCTTTGCAAGATAGTATTAAGCTCTTGACACATAGATTCCCATGCATGATTTAGGAGGTGCATGAGGAAGAGGAGGTAGATTCCAGCGCAGCTACATTGATAGAAGAACAGCCATCACTCTTACCAGTAATTGGAGACACCATTTTCCCGATTGGAGGAACTCTTATGGTCTTGCAGGAGGTTCCCACATATCAGTTGATCCAAGGTATGCATCCACTTCCATCTCATATTGTTTCAGTACCTCTTATTGAAACTTATGGGGACATGCCATCAATGCCAATGCATAACCAAGGGTTAGAACAACATGTTGATTGGAAGCAACAAAATATCACTGCGTAGAGGACCCTTGATCTAATCAAGGAGGAGATGAAAGGTTATCCCAATTCATCATTGTTGAGCTACATTCAACCTTTGACTTGAAATGTGGAGTTTTAGAAGATGGGATGATTATGATCCTATGTACAATGGTTGGCTATGAGTTCAGCATTGTGCCCTGCTTTGAGACAACACATGTTTTACCTTGCAGGTCTACAGCATTGTTAATAAGCAGAAGTGAGAAGAAGAGGACCCATTCCTTATGGGGCCAATCAACTGGCAACTTCATTCATGAAGCAATGGAGAAGAATATGATAGATATTAGACATCTTGAGATGGGAAATATTTTCCCCTTTCAATATGACTCTTTCTCAATGAGCATATTACAGATCAAAGAGAAACTTCTACCTACAGCAGATCCAGAACCTTATTGGTTTTGGAGGACCATTGATGAGAATAAAGTCTGATCGAGAGATCTCATTGGGGGTGCACTTCAACATATCATGGAGTGAAAATCTCTTTATCAGTTTGAGGTGAATGGTATTCTACAATGGGAGGATACCATGTTTTTGCAAAACATCATTCATCATCCACATTGGGATGAGTGGGTGAGGATGATAAGCAAGGGGTTTCATAACCACTTGCAGATATATGACATAGGCCAACAAGAAGCTTGGTTACGCTGGTTTCTCTTGGGTGAGTTTGGTTACTACCCAAAGGCTCCTATTTCTCTGATCCATGCCTTGAATAACACTCATGTAATGAACAAGGAGGCATGGTTGCGCTAGCTGCTCTTGGGTGGTACGGTTACCACCCAATGGCTCATATTTCTTTGACTCATGCCTTGTGTATCAATGATAGAATGCAGCAAAGGAAGGCATGTTCACTTTGGTTTTCCTTGAGAGGGTTTGGCCATCACATGACATCTCCTATGTCTATGTCTTTTGTATTGTGTAAAACTTGGCATGGTACTCTCATTATGTGTAATGATGGTGTTTTATTGTATTGGGTTGATGTGACATCCCACATGTCTATCAATATGTTTTTACTCCATGATGCACATGAGGAGGTGAAAAGGAAACAAGATCTCATGTTGCTTTGGTTGCTTTTGGGGGAGTTTGGCTTGTCCATCTTGTATGGTGGAGATGGAGGATGGCAGCAAGAGGCCTTACTCTAGTGGTTACTATTGGGTTTATGTGGTTTGACATATTTTTCTACCCATATGTCTCTATTTCTTATTTTTCATGATGTTGGAATGATGCTTGGATCCAACAAGGCCAACAGGGCTAAGGATGAGGGCATGTCAATGCTCAATCTATTTCATAAAGCATGGGATGAAGGGATGTATTGTGAGATGGAGTTATTCCTTTGTGGAAAGGACCACTTTATATTATGTATCTCATGTATTGATGATGATGTTGGGCAGCTTATGGTTGTCACTTGGTACTTCTTGGAGAAAGGAGGGCATCTAACTACACAGTTGGAGGTCATTATATGCATTCTTGAGAGACAAATTTGGAACCAAACATGCATAACGCATTGCAGCAGATGGAGGAAGCCTTCCTTATGTGGATTCCATTTGGAGGGGAATATATGGCTTTACATATATTATCACTCAATAATTTCTCCAAGTTCAAGAGAGAACTCACCGAGGTAACCACAAACCTACTTCAAAATCTAGGATCTAGCCTTCCTAGGGTTCAGAGAGGGCTCTCTCTTTAAGATTTAACTTTGTTTTAGTTTTGAATATTAGGCTAGTTATTAAAGTACAGTTTTTATTTTGTTTTGATAGATTTGGTGGGAAAATTTCACTTGGAGGGATAGATAGAGGGAAATCTACTTGTCTATTGGGCTATGGAGTCCAAGTCAAGCTAATAGAACTAGGATTAGGGCCTAAAAGATCAAATGTCTACAGGGAAAGGTAGATAAACCTTGGAGATCTTGGGAAAAATGGTTTTTGAGATGGTATGATCGGGATAAAGTGCACTTAAGAATCCTTAAATTTAGAAAAGGGAAGTAGAAGATAGAGGTCAAACGGGAGAGGGAGCAATTAAGGGTTCCCTACACCGGAAATCAGAAGAAAACAAAGAAATGATAACTAGTTAAAAACAAGGTGCTATTAACATGTTTTGTAGTAATACTCCTAGTTATACATTCATATTTATAATTAAAACACAGATGTATGCATGAAACAAAATAAGATAACAATGACAATTTTAAAGAGAGTACTTCACTCCAGATAGCTTATCACAGGGATCCTGAAGTATGATGCCAAAAAGGTGATCCGGTATGCTGCTCAAAATCGAAATACAAAGCCTTCAAGTCAAAAAAATATCTATAGTAATCTCCAGCAATTTTATTCCACACGCAAAATACTTCAAAGAGTGAAGTATTTATACAAATTCTAAACGAGAATATCTTGAAAAAATATCAAGATTGGTTTACAAATATCTCCAACTATTTTACATAAATATAACTTAAGTAAAGGACACTCAAAAATAATGAATCTATTTGGCACTATTTTTTATGAATAGGTGATGAAAAAGAGGAGAATTCGAATTTTATCTCAACTGTTAGTTGATGATGAGGCATCCAAGTCACTAACTACCTCCTTTCTTTGTGCATTCTGCTCTGGCAATTCTGCAAACTTTGGGTCCAATGATACCTTTGTATTTATCAATACGAAATATATATGTAAAAATTGAAAGAGGTTATTGTAGCTAAATATGTTTTTTATATAAACCTCTCTTAGTTCCCTAAAATTATACTCCCGTTGATAAAAATAGACTCTACAACAAGATGTTTAAAACAGAGTTTTCCACAATCTGAAAAATAGGCTATAAATATGTGCATGTATATCTCATTATGTAATACCTGTGAAAAACGTGAGATAGGTTTTTGTAGATGGGTCTCGTAGGAAAAAAAACCTCCTTTAGTTTTGTAAGATGTACTTTTTATTGGCCACAATATTCTTTTAAAAATGATGACTTAACAGGAATTTTCTGCAAAAAGTGCTTTCCAATATTGTTTAATATTTCTAAATCCACAATGGTTGTAAGAAAAGTGAGAAAGGTTTTTGTAGTTTCAAATCTTAGGAACATAAACATCCTTTAGTTTTACAAAATTCATCTTGTATTGTCCACATTAGTTTCTAAAAAACTATGACTTAAACATGAAATTTCTGCAAAAATGTCCCTTCTTGCTTTGTTTTCATCTTTTAACCTTACTATTCTTTTAACTGTTTTTACTTTCACTTTGGATAAAATTCATTGTTGTTGAAAATATTTTCATCTTTCCTTACCATTTACTGCCTCTTTATTTACTTTTATTGTTTACCTTGACTGCTCTGTAACTTCTTCTGATTTGACTTTCACTCTGACTTTCATCTGATACACTTTAACTTTGATGCTCTTTGACAGTTTTATTTTAACTCTCACTGTGAATTCTTACTTTACTTTGAACTTTAACCTTTACTGTGAGTTCTTCCTTTTACCCACACTATTATTAATACCCTATTTTAATCTTTACATTAAAATGCTCTTTTATCTTTTACAGGATGATTGTTCTTCAACTCTAATGCCTGGAATCTTTTAAGGAAAATCCTTTGAATTCATTTCCTTGTAAGTTCTTGGAGTAAAACATATCTTCAACTAGCATTTAGATTGTTTTATCCAAATTATCCTTTTGCTAATGACCTGCAAAACAAAATAATTGTTATTGAAACCCTGACTACAGGGAGGTGATAATGGCTTTAAGTGGTCACAGTACTGGATTTGATTTTGGCATTTTGGAACCTTCAAGATTGCTAGAACTCTGTTTTTTTGGCATTTTGGTTGTTTCTGCAAGTTTAGACTATTTGCAAAGGAAATTTTACTATAACAGAGGTTTGATTAGGCAATTTTAGCAAAATAGAATGTCTTTTTGGATTTTATGCTCAATTAGGTCTCTCAAAAACTGGTCTAACATAGAAAATAGGGGTTTTCTGAGTTTTTTGACTGAAAAAAAGGGCTAAAACTCTATTGAAAAAGGATTTTCAGAAGATATAGGGCACCTGTAGAGGATTTCTGGCCTTTAGAGGTTGAAATTAACCCTAAAAACTGTGAAAAAATGATAATTTTCTTTGAAAATGGTGCACAGCGAATTCTAGGGTTCCTGGAAAAAAATTTCCAGGGTTTTGCCTGTTTCTGGGACTTTTGGGCAATTCAATTTGATTAATTTCTTAATATTAGGACATTTTTCTCTCTTTTAAAAGGTTTTTGAATTGAGTTGCAGGTTAAATTCTTAGAAAAATACCTATTTTGACACAGGTATAGGTTTTAACAGGGTATACTTCAGTCTTCTAGTTGAATTGATTGCTTCAGAGGTTGAAATAGAGTGATATAGCTCCACAACAGTCTTTTTCAGGCTTCTTGAGCAAAGGTTGCAAGCTTTAGGCAAAAAGATGTCAGAAAATGGCTATCGAGGGCTTTTTGCAGGTTTATATAGTCGGGGAGGTGCAAACACTGAGAAAATGCGAAAGATAGTGAAATAGCACATTTTGCCAAGTTTTAATTAAACGTATGCATCTGCGTTGAATACAGGTCATGTCATTGTGGAAAGTGGTTTCAAAATTATAAAAGTGCATAAAACCAGTGGTTTATCACGTATATTTTGAGTGGTAAGTGGTTTTAGTGAAAACCCACACGATCAAATCAAAAGCGGCCACGTGGAGGGGAGGGGTCAGCGCAAAACTACTTATTTCGCATGGATTTTTCCTTGGAGCGGTCGGGCATTTCATCCACGCGATATCAATCGTTGACCGTTGGACCAAAAGTTTTGAAGCAAACGGTGGAGATCTTGTCTAGAGTTGCATCGAGATGGAAAGGTGGGACCGAGGCTCCTGTATGGGCGGGAATGGTTTAAGTTTTATGAAATAGATGTTTTAATACATTTAAACCATAGTCTATATAGCGGCGGGGGATAGGTTTAAAACAAATGTTTTATGATATAAGCAAGGTATAACATTTGTATTCAAAACCATTATGAAATGTTTCGAATGTTTATTTGTGTGGGTGCAATATATGTATTTATATAGTTTTTTCACCTTTTTCAATAGTTTAAAAACTATAGGGCGGGATATTTGAATATGGATAATCTCTTAGACCAAAGGGCTTTTTATTTTGGGTCTTTCATTTATGCACATGGGATAATATACTTTGGTCAAAAGCTTATAATAGTGGGGTTTTTTGGGGTTTATTAGATATAATGGAATTAATAACTAGGAAAGGGTATCTCTTAGGGATTTAATAAAATATGTTAAAAATTAATATGAGAGGGGAAGGGTTTTTATGAATGTTTATGAAGGGATAGAGTTAATTATGTGGGGATTACAATTTTACTAAGTAAGAGTGTTTTTTTACTTAGGAAAAAATGGGTTTTAGTACATGAATGAAGGGAAATGATGACAAATGAGGATTTAACATAAGAACTCAATATTTTCAACTAAGCAGTCATAGAGCCTTGGGTCCAGTCCCAACAAAATTCAGAGAAATGCTCTGAGCCTATTTGACTGATAGCCTAGAATATTGAACACTCATGGGGGGAGGGGAAATTAGTGATGTTTCCCAATGATGTATTATTTACATGATTGCTCCACTGCTTTCTACCTACCCTATCTTGTATTTCTAACATTTTTTCTTCATTTTGTAGGTGCATTAGGCTTGCAACCTTAAAACATTTTCTTTCAAACTATAAAACGAATCTAAATCTACCTTATTTCATTCGAGGGCTCAGATTAAACTGTTGAGCTCCTCATTATTCTCTACCTATCTACTAATTTGTCAAGTTTAAATTTTTTGACAAATCTTTATTCACTATTTAAAACATGAATTGAAACATGAACAGTTAAGATTAAATTGTTTAACTGATCATGGATTATGGCATTTATTGACACTATGCACATAGTCATTTATTCTTTGCAGTAACAGTAAAGTAGTGGCATTTGGATTTGCTCACTTTCAGATTTTATTTCTTTTATTTTGGGGTTTATATTTTTGTAAGTCCTTTGATCTTTCTTTTAGGACTTTTTACCCTCTTTTTTATTTTATTTTATTTTTTCATTTTTTCAAAATATGGGAAAACAACTTGCAGAAAGCAAGTTATGTACATATTTACAAGACTTTCAAAGACCATTCAGAAATTATGAATCCTATTATTATAGGACCCTAACAGTGACTCCACATGGGGATGACATTTCCTGGTGAAATATCAAGAACTCTGAGACTAGTAGTCTGATCCATTGGGCCAATCCTAAACATGCATATGCTGTGACTGAAAATTCTTGAACTGAATTTACACCTTTTTCTGCAAACTGAAATCTAATCTGAGACTAAAAAAGGTGTTGCAACCTTCAAACCAAACTACTAAATCATAAATATCTTAGGGCCTTTTCCTTGGCTGAAAACTAAAAACTGAAATAAGCTGAAATCCTACCTACTTACTCTAATCAGTTATCCAACTGTTGGTTAGGTAAAATGAAATAGCCAATGCAACCATTCAAGCATTATGTACTTTGATAGTTTTTGTTGCATGTGCTTGTTGATTGTCAAAACTGAGATTCTGCAACCTATTAGAAACTTGTCAACAAATGAGAGAATAAGGAAATATTTTATTTCCTTTGATGACTCTAGAAACTTTTCAAAAGGATCTTCCAAGGTATATACACCAATTTTTAACTGATCTAAATAATTGTACATCTGTTATGGATGACCTTCATGCCATGAGACTAAATTGTCATTTTTAACTTTATTTCCTTGCAAAATCAACCTATAATTGTTCTTAGATACTTTCAGATTTTCAAATAAGCTTTGTGATGATATTTCTACTAATGAAAATGTTTGTTTGAGGAAATTTTTATCATCTTTATCTTGAAACTCATAGTCAATAAATGAACAAAGACTTTGAATGCATTCATTATCCAACATATCTACTATTGGATCATGAAAAACTTTGAAAGATTGCTGCAAATTATATATGAGTTTTAATGGAACTTCATAGATTTCTAGGGGTTGTTCATCCTTTAAAAACTAAAATGCTTTAGAGCATAATGGTATAGAACTTTCTTTCAAAATTTCTAAACTTTCTTCTTCACTCCCATATTTTATGTGTATTGCCTTATCACTGTATTTGAGCTGCTAAAATTGAACTTCCTCATCCCACAAACTAGCTAGTGATTGCTCTGTGAAGTTAGCTTTAATTTGGAGAACATAATTATCATCATACTGATCATACTTAGGAAAATCTTCAAAATAAGGAATGTCATCAATTATACACATTAGATCAGCAGATTTCTTTTCCAGAAATCCTGAAATATCTTGATTAGATTGGTTGCATTCTATTTCAAGGTCATCATTAGGCAATGAACCTTTCTGGGAAGGTAGAACAACATGAGCATCAACCTATTCTTTTGTCTCTTCATGGATAAAAACTTTAGTACATACATCAACATTAGAATAAGTAGAAATAATTCCTTCATTATGTAAATATTTTGAGGATGGTTACATGTTTAGAAGCAAATTGGTTTCTTCTTCGGTGAGGGGGGGTGGGAATCTTTGAATTCTTACATTTGAATAACAATTGTTTTTTCTCTTATGTAAAAATTGATCATCAGGTTGAATATTTTCTTTAACTTCATTCAAAAAATTATATGAAACATCATTTGTTACTACAGAGGGGCTTTGTGGATCTTGATTCATCTCCTGATCTATCTCATCTTTGATTAACTCCTCTCGATTATCATGACACTTAACCTAAGAATGAAAGTTATGGACTTCTTCTAATAAATCTTCATGATTTCAATTTCCAAAATCTTCATCAATATTTTTAAGATAATGTCTGAGATTTTCAGATTGATCACAACAATTTTCAGCTAATGATAAAGATGGAAAATCTTCTTTGTAATGCTCATAAAATACCTTATGAAAATCCTTTAAAGAAAATAAACTAGCAGGTTTGAGAGCTTCATACCATTCCCTTGCTTGTCCTTCTAAGGTTGCCATGAATATCTTCATGAGGAAATCCTCATGCCAATCACCCTTCAATCTCCATGAGCGTATATGAAATTTAATGAGATGTAAGAAAGGATCATCAATATTCTCATTTTGAAATATAGGAAAATTTTTATCCCAATTTACCTTTGGTAGTTTGTGTGGAAATCCAAGTATGTGATGTCTGCTCATGGGAGGATACCTGCGTTTTATTCTTGGGTCATCTTGTAAATTAGTCATAAAGAAGGGCCACTATATCTATATAACCAAGTTAGATCCTTCTATAAAATACAATATACATTGAAAAACTTTCTTAATGAGAAAGAACATAATGTTTTGGATTAAGATCCAAGTTAAAAGCGTGATCTTTCCATATTGTTCTTTCAGTTTCATTCCTCCAGTGGAGTCTTGATTGTGAAATTGATTTGGAGTCACCAAGTGGATGATTTTAACCTTTGTGTGTCTGATCACTGTCCACCATCATATATCAGGTCTGAACCTGTAAAATATTTCTGAAGAAAATGTTAGTCTTCCCTAGTATGGTCGCCATTATGTTATCACTCAGTAATTTCTCTAGGTTCAAGAGAGAACTCACCGAGGTAACCACAAACCTACTTCAAACTCTAGGATCTAGCCTTCCTATGGTTTAGAGAGGACTCTCTCTTTAAAATTTAACTTTGTTTTAGTTTTGAATATTAGGCTAGTTATTTAAGTACAGTTTTGATTTTGTTTTGATAACTTTGGTGGAAAATTTTCACTTGGAGGGATATATAGAGGGAAATATAATTGTCCATTGGGCTATGGAGTCTAATTCAAGCTAACATAACTGGGATAAGGGCCTAAAAGGTCAAATGTCTGCAGGGCAAGGTAGATAACCCTTGGAGATCTTGGGAAAAACGGTATTTGAGATGGTATGATTGGGATAAAGGGCACTTAACAATCCTTAAATCCGGAAAAGGGAAGTAGAAGATAGAGGTCAAACAGGAGAGGGAGCAATTAAGGGTTCCCTACACCGGAAATCAGAAGAAAACAAAGAAATGATAACTAGTTAAAAACAGGGTGCTATTAACATGTCCTGTAGTAATACTCCTAGTTATACATTTATATTTAGAATTCAAACACAGATGTATGCATGAAACAAAAGAAGATAACAATGACAAGTTTAAGACAGTACTTCACTCCAGATAGCTTATCACAGGGATCCTGAAGTATGATGCCAAAAAGGTGATCCAGTCTGCTGCTCAAAATCGAAATCCAAAGCCTTCAAGTCAAAAAAATATCTATAGTAATCTCCAGCAATTTTATTCCACACACAAAATACTTCAAAGAGTGAAGTATTTATACAAATTCTAAACTAGAATATCTTGAAAAAAATATCAAGATTGGTTTACAAATATTTCCAACTATTTTACATAAATAGAACTTAACTAAAGGACACCCAAAACTAATGCATCTATTTGGAACTATTTTTTATGAATAGGTGATGACAAAGAGGAGAATTCGAATTTGATCTCAACTGTTAGTTGATGATGAGGCATCCAAGTCACTAACTGTCTCCTTTCTTTGTGCATTATGCTCCAGCAATTCTGCAAACTTGGGGTCCAATGATACCTTTGTATTTCTCAATAAAAAATAGATATATAAAAAGTGAAAGATTTTATTGTATATATATATGTTTTTTAGATAAATCTCTCTCAATTTCCTAAAATTATTCTCCAACTGTTCACAATAGGCTCTTCAAAAAGATGTGTAAAACAGAGTTTTCCAGAGTCTGAAAAATAGGCTATAAATATGTGCATGTATCTCTCATTATGTAATACCTGTGTAAAGAGTGAAATAGGTTTTTGTAGATGGGTCTCTTAGGAACAAAAATCCCCATCATTTTTGAAAGATGTACTTTTTATTGGCCACAATATTCTCTGAAAAATGATGACTTAACAGGAATTTTCTGCAAAAAGTGCTTTCAAATATTGTTTAACATTTATAAATCCATAATGGCTGTTAGAAAAGTGAGAAAGTTTTTTGTAGTTGGAAATCTTAGGAACATAAACCTCCTTCAGCTTTGTAAAATTCATCTTGTATTGTCCACAATAGTTTCTGCAAAACTATGACTTAAACATGAAATTTCTGCAAAAATGTCCCTTCTTGCTTTGTTTTCATCTTTTAACCTTACTGTTCTTTTAATTGTTTTTACTTTCACTTTGGATAAAATTAATTGTTGTTGAAAGTATTTTCATCTTTATTTACCATTTATTGCCTCTGTATTTACTTTTACTATTTACCTTGACTTCTCTGTAACTTCTTCTGATTTGACTTTCACTCTGACTTTCATCTGATACACTTTAACTTTGATGCTCTTTGACTGTTTTATTTTCACTCTCACTGTGAATTCTTACTTTAATTTGAACTTTAACCTTTACTGTGAGTTCTTCCTTTTACCCTCACTATTATGAATCCCCTATTTTAATCTTTACATTAAAATTCTCTTTTATATTTTACAGGATGACAGTTCTTCAACTCTGATGCCTGGAATCTTTTAAGGAAAATCCTTTGAATTCATTTCCTTGTAAGTTCTTGAAGTAAAACATATCTTTAACTAGCATTTAGATTGTTTTATCCAAATTTTCCTTTTGCTAATGACTTGCAAAACAAAATAATTGTTAATGAAACCCTGACTGCAGGGAGGTGATAATGGCTTTAAGTGGTCACAGTACTGGATTTGATTTTGGCATTTTGGAAACTTCAGGATTGCTAGAACTCTGCTTTTTTGGCATTTTGGTTGTTTCTACAAGTTTAAACTATTTGCAGAGGTAATTTTACTATAACGGAGGTTTGATTGGGCAATTTTAGCAAAATAGAATGTCTTTTTGGATTTTATGCTCAATTAGGTCTCTCAAATGGAGTTTTGAGGCTAAAAACTTATCTAACAAAGAAAATAGGGATTTTTTGAGTTTTTTGACTGAAAAAATGGCTAAAACTCTATTGAAAAAGGATTTTCAGAAGATATAGGGCACCTGCAGGGGATTTCTGGCCTTTAGAGGTTGAAATTAACCCTAAAAACTATGAAAAAATGGTAATTTTCTTTGAAAATGGTGCGCAGCGGATTCAGGGTTCCTGGAAAAATTTTGCCAGGATTTTGCCTATTTCTGTGACTTTTGGGTGGTTCAATTTGATTAATTTCTTAATCTTAGGACATTTTTCTCTCTTTTAAAAGTTTTTTGAATTGAGTTGCAGGTTAAATTCTTAGAAAAATACATGTTTTGACGCAGGTATAGGTTTTAACAGGGTATACTTCAGTCTTCTGGTTGAATTGATTGCTTCAGAGGTTGAACTGGAGCGATATAGCTCCAAAATAGTCTTTTTCAAGCTTCTTGGGCAAAGGTTTGCAAGCTTTAGGCGAAAACATGGCATAAAATGGCTATCGGGGGATTTTTGCACGTTTATACAGTCGGGGAGGTGCAAACACTAAGAAAATGCGAAAGATAGTGAAATAGTGCATTTTGCCAAGTTTTAATTAAACGTGTGCATCTTCATTGAATGCAGGTCACGTCATGGCAGAAAGTGGTTTCGGAATTATAAAAGTGCATAAAACCGGCAGTTTATTGCGTAGATTTTGAGTGGTAAGTGATTTTAGTGAAAACCCACGTGATCGAATCAAAAGGGGCCACGTGGAGGGGAGGGGTCAATGCGAAACTGCTTATTTTGTGTGGATTTTGCCTTGGAGTGATCGAGCATTTCATCCACACGATATCAATTTTCGGCCGTTGGATCAAAAGTTTTGAAGCAAACAGTGGAGATCTTATCGATAGTTGCGTCAGGATGGAAAGGTGGGACCGGGGCTCCTGTATGGGCGGGAAAGGTTTAAGTTTTATGAAATAAATGTTTTAATACATTTAAACCATAGTCTATATAGCGGCGGGGGATAGGTTTAAAACAAATGTTTTATGATATAAGCGGGGTATAACATTCGTATTCAAAAGCTTTATGAAATGTTGCGAATTTTTATTTATGTGGGTGCAATATATGTATTTATATAGTTTTTTCACCTTTTTCAATAGTTTAAAAACAATAGGGTGGGATATTTGAATATGGATAATCTCTTAGACCAAAGGGCTTTTTATTTTGGGTCTTTCATTTATGCACATGGGATAATATACTTTGGTCAAAAGCTTATAATATTGGGGTTTTTTGGGGTTTATTAGATATAATGGAATTAATAACTAGGAAAGGGTATCTCTTAGGGATTTAATAAAATATGTTAAAAATTAATATGAGAGGGGAAGGGTTGTTATGAATGTTTATGAAGGGATAGAGTTAATTATGTGGGGATTACAATTTTACTAAGTAAGAGTGTGTTTTTACTTAGGAAAAAAGGGGTTTTAGTACATGAATGAAGGGAAATGATGACAAATGAGGATTTAACATAAGAACTCAATATTTACAACTAACCAGTCATAGAGCCTTGGGTCCAGTCCCAAAAAAAGTCAGAGAAATTCTCTGAGCCTATTTCACTGATAGCCTAGAATATTGAACACTCATGGGGGAGGGGAAATTAGTGATTTTTCCTGATGATGTATTATTTACATGATTGCTCCACTGCTTTCTACCTACCCAATCTTCTATTTCTAACATTTTTTCTTCATTTTGCAAGTGCATTTAGGCTTACAACCTTAAAACATTTTCTTTCAAAGCATAAAACTAATCTAAATCTACCTTATTTCATCCAAGGGCTCAGATTAAACTGTTGAGCTCCTCATTATGCTCTACCTATCTACTGATTTGTCAAGTTTAAACTATTTGACAAATCTTTATTCACTATCTAGAACATGAAATTGAAACATGAACAGTTAAGATTGAACTGTTTAACTGATCATGGATTATGGCATCTATTGACACTCTGCACATATTCATTTATTCTTTACAGTAACAGTAAAGTAGTGGCATTTGGATTTTCTCACTTTCAGATTTTATTTATTTTCTTTTGGAGTTTATATTTTTCTAAGTCCTTCGATCTTTATTTTAGGACTTTTCACCCTCTTTTTTATTTTTTATTGTTTTTTCTTTTTTGCAAAATATGGGAAAACAACTTGCAGAAAGCAAGGTATGTACATATTTACAAGACTTTCAATTTCAATTCAAAAATTTTGAATCCTATTATTATAGGACTCTAACAGCATCTACTTTTGTAGTTGCTTGAGGACAAGCAACATTTTGCCGAGGAGGACTGTAATATTCCCAAATTTTCACAAAATACTTGGAATATTAGAGTTCTTAATTTTCATAATTAATTAAGTAAATAAAAGGGTGGAGGGACCCATAATCCTCAAAAATGAATAAGATCCACTTTTGATGTGTTAATGTGGATTAATTAAGCATATATCTACATAATGTAGTAGTGGAGCAGCTACTAATGTGAAAGGATTGGAGATCATGTCTCATTAATGAGATATATCATAGAGGTTGAAGCAGTCAACTGGTATCATGGAGGAAATCTAATGTAATATCATAGGGCATTCATGAAGAAGTGATGGAAGAAGTAGTGCATTTAATGCACACATGATGGAAATGGTGCACATTGCATGTAGACATGATGGAGGACTTGGAGAGACAGCGTAGTCAAACATGGAGACTTATGTCCACAATGCACAGCGCAGTTTAGAGGTGGGTTAGGGCTTGGGAAGGCTCACTTTGTATATAAGGAAGATGAAGGCAACATTGGAGGCAGGATTTTGGTATTATTGATTTTTGATCTATTTAGATCTGGAGTTTTCATTTGACATTCCAAGCATGCTTATGCTTTTTAGCTAAGTTTGTAGTGATATTTAGCACAGGGTGTTTCCGAGTAGAAATCCCACCCTTACCCATGGTGGACTTTGAGTGCCTACTATGGGAAGGTTTCTATTGAGCTACATTCATCATCAGGCATTGGTGCCACATTTTTCCTACTTTCTGCAGCCCATACATCTTTAGAAATAACTCATTTCTGCATCACGGTTTGAGAGGAGGAGGTTGTCCTTCAGTATTTCAGTTGAGGCACTGGTGAAGCGTTCATCCTTTCACTTTGTGCTTAAATATCAGCCTTCCAGTCCTTCAATTCTATATTAGGCATCAGGCCATCTATTATTCATCTCCCAATAGTAGCATTTCCATCAAGAATTGTGCAGTCCATTCCTGTAGATCCAAGGGAGAAGGGAAGCTTCTAGCATTTCAGCTAGGAATCCTGTGAGGGATTATCCCCTCACTTTTCCATCACAGTTTCCATCAGCCTAGAGCTTATTGTAGCATATTTTAGTAGGCATTGATTTTCTCCTTCTGTTACAGTGCATTTTCTTCAGTAGCTGCATATTCAGTTGCTGCATTTTGAGGAGGAGGAAGAAGAGACAAGATTTCAAGCTTCTAGCTTGGAGATATGAAGGAGGGATCAACCCTAAAAGATCATATCTTGATGTACATCATATTTCAGCCATCATATGATCAAATCTAGCTCAAATCTACAAACCCAAAAGTTGTAGAGTGAAACCCTAAGAGGGTGATTTTCCTAGACCCGTAGATCTGGGAAAATATTTCTGGGTTATCTTGGGTTTCCATCACATTGGCCAGATCTTGAATCTTGGCATCATAAGAGCTCCTAAGCTCCATATATCTGGATTTCCCTTTCAGCCAGCAGTCACACGTTTATCACCTGCTGAAGGGACAGCGCAGTATTTCTTCCTGCAACTCTCTAGTTACGCAGTGCTTGTTGTAGCATGCTTTCAGGGTCATTCTAGGCCATCTCTTTGGCTAGAGTACCTTATATATTGTAAATTATTGTAACTAAATCATCTCCTATGAATAAAATGGCTCAGCTATTCTGTCTATATCTGTGTTGATCATAAACCTACTTGTACATTTTCTGTGTTTCAAATATTGTGTTTGTGTATCAATGCATTATTCCATTTTGGGATATTACAGTAACCCTATCGAGGCTATAGACGCTTGTTGGCAACAGAGGCTCTACCTATGACAAATGATTTCATTTAAAATATAATCTACAAAAACCTTCTACTTTATCTTTAATTTGAGTAATGACTGATATAAGCGTAGGGATTTTCATCTTTAAGAGGATATCAAAAGAATTATAATTAGGTCAATTTTTTTTATTAATCAG
The DNA here is from genome assembly GCA_034641835.2 of Pinus albicaulis. Classification (NCBI taxonomy): domain Eukaryota; kingdom Viridiplantae; phylum Streptophyta; class Pinopsida; order Pinales; family Pinaceae; genus Pinus; species Pinus albicaulis. Next base: position 38,961,863 of record CM076581.1, on the reverse strand, counting down.
AGAAATATTACTTATCTAATATTTCATCCAATTTATGTTTTCTGAACAATTTTTATTTTGAAATTTTTAGGAATTTCAAAAATATCATATATAACTGGTTCTTCCAATGAATTGCCAATTTTTGTACTATTCAACAACCCCCCCATTTCATTTTTATAATAATCAATATTTTAATAATAAATGGGGACCCCTTAAAAATTTTCCAAAAAAAACTAGCAAGATTTTTTCCCTTTAGAAGGTGTTAAAGCATTGAGCTAAGTCGCTTAGGTCTAAGCACTTTTCACCTTATCGTAGATCACAGAAGCCAAAGGTAACGCAACTAACCATTAGTCAGAATCCGTGATATGCGATCAATAAAACCCTTTTTAAGATCAAATGTTATGTTGAGCTCTTTATAGCTTAAAAGGCCTTGAAATATTTCTAAAAGCCCATAAAGCGCTTGAAAAATTCTTCGTATAAGGAAAATTCACTCAAAGAATACGTCACGCATCACAAATCGCAAGACAGAAATAAATTTTGAAATAGCATAACTCCAACTTTGCGATCTTGTGATACTGCGACATGACGAACCTTGCGATCTTGCGATACTGCGACATGGAGAACCTTACGATCTTGAAATACTATGACATGGAAATATATAAATCTTGTGATATTGTGATTCAACGATATTAATATGTTGCGAAATATTCCCATTACGACTTTATGGTTACGTGATTTTGCGTTATTGCAATTTATCGCAATCGTAAATTGGCATCGCACTTAAATCATATCATTTCCAAATATCGTTTGGGTTTTGTAATGCGATGTTTTGACATGACCTAAAAAGAATCACACGAAAGCCATAATGCATAATTAATAGAAATCAACTGCATTTACTCTTTTAAAGGCTTGAGGATATTTTTATATGTTTACTTGTGCTTGCAATAAAAGTCTTATACTTATCGAATTTGTTGTTTTAATTGAATTTCCGCTCTTATCTTTGTTTTACGTTCATTTTGATTTCTCTATATTTTCAATCTCAGGAAATAATGCTTAGAGATGACTAAGAAAGGAAAAAAGACATTCGAGCCTTCTGCATCTGAGGACTCGACATGCATCCACTCTTTAATGATACTACATGTAACAAATATGTTGGAACTACGTCATGGGAAGCTATGTATAATCTATTGGAGGGCGAATATCCAAAGGTACTGGTAATAAGAGCAACAACTGACGTTAAAATCTCATCTGAAGCTTCCTATTTTGAAGCAGCATGTTCTTTCCTACACAGAATGGTTGTGAGGCATAAAATCCTACCATATACGGATATGGTGAAATGTATTATTGAAAATGTATATATCTCAAATAGGACATTCAGGAATTCAAGACAAGAAGTCATGGGGTGATTTTTCTCAAACGATCTGCGCAGAATGTATCATCTGCCAGAACCTCAAAATTCCTATGATAAAGCTTTCATTGAGCAGTTCGCAAAAGAGAATGAAGACCCGATAGATGTCATGTAGACTTGGAGGTCCAGCTCCAGTAAATTCAAACAGGAGAAAACTGTTATGTACCCAATTGCACCTCTGTCAGTTCCACATAGTTATGTAGCTACTATGATGTGTAGGATTTTTAGGAAATCTGATAGTACCAAGTTTTATATGGAATGGATTCCATTAATTGATGTGGATTTTAACGCCACAATTATGATTGGAGTAATATTTTATCTGACAATTTGTCTATGGCCATCAGATAGTATAGACAGTATACATTTGTCTCTACTCGGGTCATCCCTTCCTTTTTTATGAGTGCTTACGTGATGGATGCTATATGTTTTTGTACAAATTTTCCTAATATGGGTTGGAATTGGACTCTCAAAGACCCTACTCCTATCCATGTGTATTATAATATTTTGTGGGAATCTCAATTTCGTTCACATTTTTATAATATTTTTCAAAGTATCATGTTGCCAATCTATCAAACTATGTTTTATGTAAAATCCCCCGGGCTTTCAGAAGAAGCGAAGATATATATTTTTCCAGTGGAAGGATGGTTTGGTGAAGAAACATTTACTTATATCATAGTTTTTGTGAGTATTGTTCCTCCCCATGTTCTTCCTTATTATGTTCTTGATAATTTATTGGCAAGAGATATTGCATACCAAACAGTAGGGGAAGGTCTTACCAAAACCCTAAAAGACATGAAGAAATCTATCTGGCCAACTTTTCCAGTAAAACGTGGCTCTTTTGCATTGTTTGATTTTGGACATGCAGTTAAAGAGGTACAGAATATTACATACTTGAATCTGGATACTATGCCAGGTAGACAATATGATCCCAACCAAGTTTCCCAATACTTTACTGCTTTGGTTAAAATTAGGCAATTCATTCACGAGAAAGATGAATTTGATGACCTATTTGAAAAGGATGAGACTTTCTCACAATTCTTGCATTTTTTCAGTCAAATTAACCCCAGCCGACCTCAATCATTTTCATATTTACATAAACAATATATTGACAAGGGTTTCGTTAGACCTATTGAAAATTGAGGAAGCAAGAGAGCCTACTCCCAGTGTAAGTTTAGAAGAAAATTCTGATCACAATTCTGATCAAGAATCACCAGAGAAATCAATTCAAGGTTCAGAACTTTCTCAAAATCATTAAGAAAACCCTAAGGAAAGTTTTGAGAATGATACAGAGAAAAATAATGGAGACACAACCAAAGAAACCTTGGCTGAAGAACAGTTGGAAATTAGTTCTACACAAGATCAGACATAGACAATCATAGTAAACGATATGGATAAAGAATGGGAGAAATTCAAACAAAAGCTCCAGGTACCACAAAAAAACACAAGAATTGAAGGAAATTATGATTTTAAAACTCCTAAATAGACCTTACAATTTGAAAATCCAGAAGCAGATGTTTAAATCATCCTTTCCTACCCAACGTCACAGATTGTTTTTAGAATTGAAGAGATACCCCCTTTAGATATATTTTATAGTCCATCACACAAATTAGTGGTAAGGAGACAGAGAAATAAAATAAATCGTGATTCATCATCAGCAACTCCATAGAATGAATCAATGGAGGTTGTCTCGAAAGACGTCCCCATTGATACATCAAAGTACTTGACAAGGTTGTCACAATTCGCAGGTGTTTATGCAACAACTACACTGGATAAAGCAGTAGAGGTTAGTATTTTGGTTAAAGATAAATATGCAATAATTTATCATTTATAGCAACAAATTGAACATGAAATACAAAATGTCAATAAGAAAATGGATTTGCAAATGATATAATTTCAGAAATATTTTGAGCAAATGAAGTTACAGCATCACAGAAAAAAGATACACAAATTTAGCTAATGCAAAATGAAGTAGATAAAGTCAAAAATCAGCATCAAACAGAAGAATTCATCAAATAAACACTCTAGCTAAATACTCAATTTTCAAACTAGGAAGAAATATTTTGTCAAAGAATCTCAGTGTTCAAACCATATTGTGAAACAAGTGGTACATTAGTTCATCAAATGGTTGATAAGAGATTGGAATATGAATAATTTGATAAGAATATCTCATAGTTTATCTCCTGGAAAGAGTCTTAGGAAGGAAGAAAATATTATTTGTCGAATATTGAAGAATCCCACATAGATATTTTGTTTACAGATTGGGATATGCAATTAAAGCAAGAAGAAAGGGAAATAGCTAGTGCAGATGATATAGCAACCAATATAATTGAAGCTATGAATGAAAACCTTCATAATATTAATCTGATTAAACAATGCAAGCCTAGAGTTTTCCCATATATCAAACAATTGGAGGGACAGTGGAAAGAGACCGCCTAAAATCAAATTGAAGCAGTCAAAAAGCTATCTACTCTTGATTGCGATTCTTAAAGACAATTTCTAGTAAAACCATATAGTTAGTGGATGGCTTTATGATGTCTAATGAATTCCACTCAAAATATGGTACCACCTCTCTCTAATGTTGTAGTTACGAGACAACTAAGATCCAAAGTCGGCAAAGCATTCCAAGTGAAGCCAATGTTGGATATCTGCAAACTAAAAAGCCCAATGGAAAGGAAGGACCGTTCAACATGATAAAGCATGTCATTATCTTTCTATTAGTTTTTATCTTTTATTTTCATTATTCTGAGGAAGGTTGTTTGAAACCTCCTTAGATTTTTATGTAATATTCTATTTTTGATACATATGTAATATTATTTAAACCTCTCTCGTGCATTTAGAGAGGGGTCCAAGATTTTATCAAAATCACTTTTCAAAATCTTGCATTTCTATACTTATGTGATTCTTTTGATGAAATACATGGCACAAGAACTTGATTTTCTTGAATATCGAAGTGTACTCTACTGAATTTGCATTTATGTAATCTTAGATTGTATTTGATTGAAAATAAGATAAGATCAACGTTGTTGATTTCATGAATATAGCCTCTCATATCTGGTACTATTATCTTTAAGATTGAGTTTTATTTATGACTTAGCAATAAAATTATTTATATTGTATTTTGTATGAGATTTGGATTATAGTTTCCCATTAAAACCATTATTGCATGATGTCTCAGCTATAATTCCTTATTGAGTATATAATCAATTGATATATACAATATAGTTTCACAATTATTTTTCCTAACTATTTAGTAAAAATAATTATCTTGAAACAGTATCATCTCTTATAGAAATTGAATGATCTTCATTATATTTTTCTTTAAAATTTCTTTGTAGATCACATAATTTAAGTTATTCCCAGGTATATATTAAGTTAAATATTAGATAAAATACATGCATGTGTTTGTTACTTAAATAGATTTTTTACATTAGCTTAAAATCGTTTTCCATTTCACCTTGTATCAAACCCATCATCATCATATCAAATCTTTGTTGGGAAACTGGTCCCATTATCCCCAATAGAAGCCACTATACCAAACGGAAAGGAGTTTCCTTCAAGGTCCAGACTGAGTGGTTATCCCCTATGTTGTTGCAACGGAATTCTAGGGCTTCAACAATTCCATATTGGAGTGGATAAAACTTTTGATGGTTCCCTGCAATTTTTTCCTTCTGTAAATGCAACCAAACCTTGTCTCCCACTTTAAACTTATGTGGCATCTAATACTGATCATGGTGTTTTTTATACATAGTATTGGATTTCTTCAAGATATCTTGTACCTGGCAACGAATGTGCTGAATTTTCTCAATAAAATTGGTAGCTTTGTTGAATTTGGATTGAACATGTGCAGACTCTACCTATGTAGTTTCCAGGGGCAGTGAAAAATCAATGAGAACTAATGGTTGAAATATTTGGCCCACCTAAAAGGGATTATGTCCAGTTGATGATCTTTGGGTCCGATCAATCCCGAATGAATTGGATCTTCATTGGATCCACATGCACATATTTCTCATCAATAATGTAACCTAGATATTGGACCTTGTCCATGCCAAAGGAACATTTTTCCAAGTTAGCACATAGCTTTTTTTTCCATAGAGTGTGAAGGGCTTGCCAACTATGCTGCAAGTAATCTACCCAATTCTTGTTGAAGATTAGGATATCATCCAAATATACGACTAAGAAAGAGTTAGTGAAAGGATGCAAGATTTCATCCATAAACCTCATGAAATTTTTTGGGGCATTTTTCAAACCAAAAGGAATGACCAACCATTCAAAACAACCCTCCTGTAATATTCCCAAATGGGAAAAGCAGGAAAATAGAACAAAATGCTGGAAATAGCAGTGTAAACATCACATCAAAGCATGAGACCAATATGGATCTTCTTTATACATTATAACAACAGAAAAAATGTATAATATAATGGGCCACAAAGCATATAACAAGATACAACAAGCCTCCAATAGATAAATCCCTCAAGAATGAGGTGCTGCTACTATATCAAAATGCCGAAAGACTACTACAGCGCAATCATAGGTGCACTGCCATAGAAAATGAATACACAAAAGATATATTGTTGTTATATGCCTCAAAATATACAATAAATGAATATCTAGGCTCTATACAACCTCCAACAAGAAACCCAAGAGGGTTTTCAGAAATACACCAATATACAAGATGTGAACCAAAGCCCTAGGGCTGAAGATCCACTGCAACAATATAGTTGGAAATATGTGGCTGATCTAATGTGGCAAATATTATAGCCTCCTCCAATAGACTCTCTAGATGAAAGGCTAATCCCTTCACTAGAAAATCTCCTCTCTAAATGGTGTATTGAAACCTCCCCTGCAACTCCTCCCTAAAATAACGCAAACCAAGAAAGAAACTGCGTTATAGGGGAAAATGATGATGTGGCCTAATGCCAAATGTTGAAATAAGGCTCAAGGGCCTTCCTCACCAGCCTCCCAATGAAATGAAACCTTACTCCACTGAAAAACAGATCAGAAAACACTCGAATGTATTCTCCACTGCTGCACCCTGCAACTCAGCACATCTCTCAACAGAAACTGTGTTGTATTATAAAGGTAGAGCTTGGCCTAATGCCTGAATGTGGAAGTATAGTGAAATAATCTTCCTTAGAGGCTCCTCAAGGATAGAGGTGGGATTCCCTCTCGGGAACACCCTATGCTAAACAACACTACAATCTTAGCTAAACAACTGAAGAGAGCAACAAGTCTAAACAGACCATAAATCAAAATATCATAACATAAACATAATAAACAATGGCTACCATCCTCTTCCTTATATATGTGGTGAGCCTCCTGACCCTTGGCCCCACTCATTAAAGGCACTACTTCCATGCATGGGGTCTCCCTCCAAAATTGTGATGTCCTATAACGAATGCCACTCCTCCATGACAGTGTTATTGATTTGGTCAAAGTTGGCCCAGTCTTCATGCTCCATCCCCTTTTCACACACAAGGGTGCTTAATTAAGCTGCTAACATGTCCTCCTTTCACATTAGGAGTGATTTTATTCCTACTAAGGATATTTATGGGTCTCCATACCCTCTTATTCAGTAAATTAAGAAGCAAAAGAAAATTTTAATATTCCTACTATCTCATGGCTAATTGGGAATATTACACCTCCATAGAATTGAAAGTAATATTCCACAAATCATTTGGTTATATCAGGAATTGATGATAGTTGGAATTGAAATCGATCTTGTTCAAGTAGTTTCCCCCCTTGATTTGGTTAACATGGTCATCAATCCATGGAATCAAGTACCTATTCCTAACTGTGATTTTTTTAGAGCCCGATACTCAATGTAAATCCTCCAGGTCCAATATTTCCTCTACATGAGTACAATTAGGCTTCCACAAGGTGATTAACTTGATCCAATGTGCCCTTTATGTAGTTTCTCTTGGATCTTCCACTTGATTTCCTAATTTTCCAGAAGATATTTTTGGTAGATTGGCCCATTAGGTAGAGGAGCACTGGGGGTTATATTGATTGAATGCTTGATATGACAGTGCAGAGGTACCCCCATGGGTAAAGGAGAAGATATCTCTATATTATTCCATGGTATTATCCACTTTCCTCTACTACATGGAGGATTCCTTTTTGGAGGCCATCGATGTGGCCATAATCTTCTCCTTTCATTGAGATTGAATCAGGAAGAAGAAAAAATTCCTAGTTTGGGAGATGACCTTATTGCATTGCTTAGTATATATCAATGAAATGGAATTTGGTGGGCAACCTCTGATATCTTGTATAGTTGTCTTCCCAAAGTAATAATAACACTACGAGGTCTAGACTCATACATGACATGATATTTCCACAAGTATGGTTGGCCTAATAGAACATCACAAAATTGAAGGGGAAAAAATTCACATAATAACTCATCCTTAAAAGGCTTGATGTTGTGGGGAAAGTGACATTGTTGGTTGATACAAAGATCTCGCCCTTGGTAGATCCACCCGATGGTGTATGGTTGTGGGTGTGGTGTTGTTGGTAGCCCCAATTGTTTAAAGGCCTTTGCGAATATGAGGTTCTTTTTGTTGAAAAGTGTAACTAGGTTAGGTTTTCATAATAAATTATATTTATGTTTTTAGGTAAATGACAAAAGGTTAAATAAGATGTCATGTTGCACTTTTCAAACACGTGTGAAATACTTCTCTCCAATAACCATGTTTTGTCAGCCCTCATCGAGTTAATGGAATTCGACTGTTAGAATATACTTTTTGGCTTAATAAAAAGGAACAGCCCTTATATATATCAACTCACGTGGGCAGTTTCAAATACATATATTCAAACATACATTCGAACACACATTCGAACTTTGACTTTGACAGATGTGAGTTAATACATTTGTGGTTATGTATACAGTGTAATATTATTTAGAAGAAAATGATTATCATCTTCTCAGACCTGCACAAAGCCAATCGTAGAATTGCGCATTCACCAGGTACACAGAAATTCGGGATTGTGGAGATTCTAATATTGCAGAGATTCTGAAATACCGCATATACCAGAAGAACAAGAAAATTCTAAAATTCAGAATCTACAGAAGTTCAGAAGTTTCAAAATACAAAGTACACCTCAAGTAAGTTTCATCACATCATTGCTGCTTTGTGTTAATGTTACAATCAGCATTTGTGAGAGCACAAAATAGAAACTGAGTTTCTCTGTGAAGAACAATAATTAATGACAAGTGGCTTTGGAGAAAATCTCAGTGTTCATTAGTAAGGGGTCTTGGTTTTTGTCTATTGAATAATATATAAGAAGAGATTTGCAGGTTTTTGACCCTGGCATACAGTCTATATTTTGTGTCTGTTTTCTTTCTGATTCAATAGATGTTTGATGTATATCAATGATTAAAGATAAATCAGCTAAGGAATAACACAAGCAGTTATTGAGAAGAGAATTTGAATCAAACGTTGCCATGTTGAATTCTCAACATGGTTTTAGAGATAAGGTCAGTCAAGGGCATCATGAAGATCATCAAAAGGATTGCAAGTCAATTAAAGGAAAGGTTCAAGAAAATCTGGAATTTCCTATTTTCTTCTAAAATGATCTCCTCTATAGAAAAGGATGAAAGTCTTTTCTCAGCTCTATCCGGAAATTTTCAAGACGAAGATGCATGGGTAATTGATAGTGGTAACTCAAGCCATATGACTGGAAATTCAAATCAATTGAAGACCTTATCAAACGGAAAGTCCACATATTCTATGGAGCTTGGAGATAACAATAGTTATCCCATAAAAGGCATTGGATCTACATCAATAATACTTGAATATGGTAGCAGCATTCACATCAACAATGTTTTATTTGTTCCAGGTTTGCAAAAGAACTTATTTTCAATTTCAAGATTAGAAGACAAGGGAGATAGAGTAGCTTTGATTTATGGAAAAGTTGTTGTTTGGGGAAAAGACTCACATATAGACCAAGCCAAAACTATTGGCATTCAAGAAGGAAGACTTTACAAATTGACATCCCCCTTAGCCCAAGCCTTCGTTCACATCGAAGTCAATCCATGTGAACTATGGCATCGAATATTTGGACATTTACACTTCAAAATCCTTCCTTCCCTAAGTTCCATTGTAGAAGTAATTCCAAATCTCAAAGAATATCATGAAGGTATCTGCAAAGGATGTGCATTAGGTAAAAATGTCAAAAGGCCATTTGGAAGTAGTGATTCACAATCAAAAGACATTCTTGATCTAATTCACTCCTATGTGTGTGGTCCTATGGACCATAAATCTCTTGGAGGTCATCTCTACTATGTCACTTTTATAGATGATCACTCACGAAAGACCTGGGTTTATTTGTTAAAATCCAAGGATGAAGTTTTTACAAAATTTCAAGAATTCAAAGCTGAAGTCGAAAATCTTACAGAAAGAAAGATAAAAATATTAAGATCAGATAATGGTAGTGAATATACATCCAAAGAGTTAATTGCATTCTGTAAGGACTCATGGATTAAGAGGGATCTTATAATTCCATACAATCCCGAACAAAATGGTGTTGTAAAAAGAAAAAATAGATCCATTGAAGAAAGTGTAAGAGAAATTATTCATGATCAAGATCTGCCAAAATTCCTATGGGGTGAAGCAACTAAAAAAACAATATATATTCAAAATAGATGTCCTCACAGATCTCTTGATGATAAAACTCTAGGAGAAGTATTTACTAGAAAGAAGCCATCTGTAGACCACCTTCAAATTTTTGGATGTCCTGTATACATCCATATACCAAAGGACAAAAGAAAGAAGTTGGATCCCTCTAGAATAAAGGGAATTTTTGTTGGATATAGACACTCATCAAAATCATATAGGATCTACGTGAAGGATGGTCATCGCATAGAAGTTAGCCACGATGTCTTATTTGATGAAAGTATAGCTTTTAAAAAATCAAGAGATCTTCCCATAGACTCTGAAGATGAAGAATTTCCCACTCTTGGGGACAATGAAATCCAGGAAGAAATCAACCAAGAAGGAGAATTTTCTAGCAATCCTGTTCAGCCATTAACCATTATTGAAACAAGAAAAATGCCTAATTGGTTGAAATCCACATTGCTTGGTGCTGAAGGTCATGAAGCACCCAAAGGAACATTTAGAGAAAGCAAGAAACCCAAAAGATATTATGGACACTGTTAGCACACCCTAAATTTTCAAAGCATGATTGTGTCAACTCTACTTTTGGTCATGGTTTTTAGATAGGTGTGAAGTCATGTTAAGTTTTTAGGGGTTAAGTGATAGGGTTAGAGTCTCATTTCCATTCACAAAATAAAGTCTAGCAACCTTATTTCATACATTGACAGTCTTATACCATGTTTGGAAAGTCAAACTTTAAACCATTTTGAAAAAAAAATTGATTAAGCCACGAAACCATGTTTTCGTAGCATAGACAGTGTAAAAAACCTATTTTCACTACGAAAACGCTTCTATTTTTGTAGCGCGCTATGAAACCACTGAAGCAGCCTTTTTTTTCATCAAAAACCTTGTTTTTCTGCTTTTAGTAGTCTTTTTCCAGAGGTGTTCCTGAGCAACTGAAAACTCATTTTTTAAAACTGAAAGAGGTTTTTCTTCCTAACCTAATGAAATACAGAAACCTCTTTCAGTTTCTTCAAATTCATTATGAGGTCGGATAAATTGATCACTCAACGTGCACTATGAAATTGCTGAAAGTCATTGAGAGAAAAACTCTGTTTTCTGTTTTTAGTAGTCAACTTCATGATCCGCTTCTGGCCATAAGAAAAATAATTTTGGAATTATGAAGGATTTTTCTCTTCATAAACTCCCCAAATACAATAACCTATCTCACTTTTCTTACAAGTGTTACTAATTGGGAGATACAACGCTTTCTTTGAAGCCATATTTTTATAAATCAGGATTTTCCAGTTTTATATAGGTTGTTCAAAGACAGTTTCTGCGCAGTATGAGAGTTATTTCAAAAAACCAAGATAGGTTTTTGTTCATGACATCATGGTCTCCAAAATAATCCTTCATTTTTTCAAAATAATTTTTGGATGAGGAAATAAAAGCTCTGTCTGAACACCTATTTTTCAGGTGATGAAACAGTGAAGTAAGTGATAATTTCTTAATGCAGTTTTGTTGTGGAGAAGGACTTCACTTTCTGAAAACATTTCAAGGATGACTTATGTTGATTATTAAAGCCTGTAGACATCATGGAAAAATTGCAAGAAGTTTTAAAAACTAAATTTTTTGAAAAATTCTGTGTAAAAAGACATGCATAGCAATTTCGTAGCACGCTACGAAACTGATGTAGGTGCAATTTTGAGTCTATTATAAGGGTTTAAAGAGATAAAAACATATAGTTTTTGAGTGTTGATGCTAATAAAGGATGGAAAGGGTTCAAAAATGAATATCCAAGTGTCAAATCAAAATAAACTAGAGGTTTAAGAGATTTTTACAAAGACATATATTCTGCACTACGAAAACAGCTGATATTTTCATAGCGCAGCCATATCAGCTCTCTTTATACTCCTTCAAGGGCTTAATTTTTGTACAGGTGGAAGGGCATGGTTCTATGGAAGAGATAACACATGTATTTTTTCTCAAGAAGTCGAGATTTCCAGCAAAAGGGTTTGAAGATCATCAATGAAGGTAAAGGCATAATTGCAGAAAACAGGTTTCCTAGTTTTTAGGGCAGATAAGACATGAGTCAGCAAGATTTCATAACAAGGCTGGAGGCATCACCAAATTCGACCTCATGAGGTTGCAACTGTCAAAGGAAGTATTTAAGTCTTAGATAAGGTTGTTGAAACATGTTTTAGGATTTTTAGTCCTACTTGAATTAGGACTCTTCAAAGACAGTCAAGCTGTCATTTTGTAATTAATAAGCCTATTGTATGGTTAGAATAGGTGTCAAGGATAGGAATTCGAATTCCTATGATGGTGGATCATAAAATCCAAGGTTTTAATGCTATATATGAAGCAAGAGGTCGAATTAGCAAGGGGTTGGAGACTTTTTTGCCCAGCTATTGTTTGATGTTATGGAATATAACCAGTAATACAGAGAGGTTTTTTCTGAACAGATCTGAGTTTCTCATAGGATTTAATGTTTTCTTGATCTATATGATACTTTAATTACTTTCAATAGATCTTATTACTATTACTCAGAATTCACAATCATGTGCTCTGACTTCCTTTAGTAATGGGATGACTGTGTTTTTTCTTCATCTTGTGAGTAAACTACCTTTGAAACCCTAGCAGTAAATTTCATTGCTATCACTCAGAATTCACAATCATGTGCTCTGACTTCCTTTAGTAATGTAATTATTGTGTTTAGTAGTATATCTTATTCACTATAACTCAGAATTCACAACCATGTGCTCTGACTTCCTTTAGTAATGAGATGACTGTTTTTTTCTACATTTTGTGAGTAAATTACCTTTGAACCATTAGCAGTAGGTTCCATTGCTATTACTCAGAATTCATAACCCTATGCTCTGATTTCCTTTAGTAATGGAATTACTATGTTTACCTATGTTTCTTGAGTGAATTATCTTTGTTTAAAAACCCCATTTGCCTCAGCTTCCATGTTCAGAAACCTTGCCACTGAATCTACTGACTTGTTGACTCCATAGCCCAATGGTAGCAATCCTTCATCTTTCAACCTATAAACACACGAAACCAAGATAGAGTTAGCCATCTATATCATCATTAATCAATATCATAAACCCTTGAGAGAGCCCTCTCAGGATGAGGAGGCTAAGCCTCAGCTAAAAGGTTGGTTTGAAATAGTTACACTGAGGTAGTCTGATCAGCAGCCTATCAGGGTCCTATTTTGGTGATAACAGATGCGTTGCATACATGACAAGATTGATAGAAGCAAAACCAACTAAATTTGAAGAGGTGGTTCAAATCTCTGAATGGAAGAATGCCATGAATGAAGAGTATCAATCTATCATGAAGAATGGAGTATGGGAGATCATGTCTAGGCCCAAGGACAAATCTGTGGTCACTTCCAAGTGGATCTACAAGATCAAACATGCCATTGATGGAAGTACAGATAAATATAAAGCAAGATTTATAGCCAGAGGTTTCTCTCAACTTGAAGGCATTGATTATGAAGATACTTTTTCTCATACATCAAGATACACCACAATTCGATCTCTGGTTTCTTTGGCTGCATCAAAGAAATGGAACATCCACCAAATGGATGTCAAAACTGCATTTCTAAATGGCACTATAGATGAAGAAATCTACATAGAACAACCCTTGGGTTTCGATGTCAAGGATAGGGAGACATATGTATGCATATTAAAGAAAGCACTATATGGTCTCAAACAAGCTCCAGGAGCATGATATGCTAGGATGGATGCTTATCTTCAAAGACTTGGATTCAAGAAATGTTCTGTTGACCCTAAACCTATATGTCAAGATAGTAAAGGGTGAACCTATGATCATTCTTCTGTATATAGATGATCTTCTCCTTACTGGTGTAGAAGGTCATATTGAAGAAAGCAAGAAGCATCTAGCAGCAAAATTTTATATGAAGGATATTGGACTAATGCATTACTATTTGGGACTAGAATTTTGGAAAGGACCTAATGAAATTTATTTAGGTCAAGGGAAGTATGTGATCAAAGTGCTAAAGAATTTTGACATGTTGGATTTCAAACTTGTGTCCACTTCGATGATCACAAACTTGAAAAGACTGTGGAGTTTTGAATCATGTCTGGTAGATCCTTCTAGATATAGACAATTGATTGGCTCACTGATGTACTTTGTAAATACATGACCAAACATATGCTTTGCAGTAAATGTTCTCAGTCAATTCCAAGTAGAACCAAGGCAAGATCATTGGATAGCAGCAAAACATATTTTGAGATATCTTCAAGGGACCATCCACTACTGCCCAAAATATGAAAGAAGGAATGATGTCCAATTAAGTGGATATAATAATTCCGACTGGGGACGCAGTGAAAAATATTGAAGAAGCACTACTGGTGGATGCTTCAGTTTTGGATCCTCTATGATCTCATGGATAAGCAAAAAGCAAGACATTGTTGCCTTGAGTAGTGCTAAGGCTGAATATGTTGTAGCCTATGAAGTAAGCAAAGAAGCAATCTGGTTGAGGAAGTTGTTATGTGACTTATTTTAAAAACCTATGGACCCTACTGTGATGTAATGTGATAACAACAGTTGTATACATTTGTCTAAAGATCCAGTTTTTCATGGAAAGACAAAGCACATTAACAAAATATATCATTATGTACGTGAGCTAGTACAAAATGGAGTGCTACAACTTCAGTATATTCCTACTAATGAGCAGGTCGCTAACATATTGAAAAAATCACTTCCAAACAAGAAGCTTGTGTACTTAAGAGACAAGCATGGTTTGGTGGATATGTCCTCCCTTTGTGAGAGGGAGAGATAGACACTCATTCTTGTCTTCATTGGAAGAAAGAATGGAGGATTTGGTAAACATCTGGCATTTGATGCTTCTTAAGAATGTAGTAGTGAATTCAAGAAAGGAGTAGTCGTGGACTGATATTCTTTGAGGGTTAGCTACCCAAGATAACAATAGTCTAATGAGGTCATACTTGGTGAACACCCGGGTGGAGTATGTACCTTGGAGAGACAATGACGATGGTGTCTATAAGTCATTAGTCTCGCTAGCATTGTAACCCATTGTCTCTTCGGGAGATGGGGCTGTTAGTCAAGGCCTTGCACTATAACAATGCTGGTTGATATGATGCTATAACAGATGGGTTACAAATCCAACTCTTCTTATGAGATCTCTTCATATTGAGAATGACCAAGTACCATTATGAATACCTCCCTAGTTAAGAGAGAGTGTTGAAAAGTGTAACTAGGTTAGGTTTTCATAATAAATTATATTTATGTTTTTATGTAAATTACAAAAGGTTAAATAAGATATCATGTTGCACTTGTCAAAAACGTGTGAAAGACTTCGCTTCAAAAACCATGTTATGTCGGCCCTCATCAAGTTAATGGAATTCGGCTAACGGAATATACTTGTCGGCTTAAATAAAAAGGAACAACCTTTATATATATTAGCTCACATGGGTAGTTTCAAATACATATATTCAAACATACATTCGAATACACATTTGAACACACATTTGAATTTTTACTTTGACGGATGCGATTTAATACATCTGCGGCTATGTATACAGCGTAATATTATTTAGAAGAAAATGATTATCATCTTCTCGGACCTGCACAAGACCAATCGCAGAATTGTGCATTCACCAGGTACACAGAAATTCGGGATTGTAGAGATTCTGAGATTGCAGAGATTCTGAAATACCGCATATACCAGAAGAACAAGAAAATTCTAAAATTCGGAATCTACAGAAGTTCAGAAGTTTCGAAATACGAAGTACGCCTCAGGTAAGTTTCATCACATCGTTGTTGCTCTGTGTTAAGGTTACAATCAGCATTTGTGAAAGCACAAAACAGAGACCGAGTTTCTCTGTGAAGAACAATAATTAATGACAAGTGGCTTTGGAGAAAATATCAGCGTTGATTAGTAAGGAATCTTGGTCTTCGTCTATTGAATAATATATAAGAAGAGATTTGTAGGTTTTTTACCCTGGCATACAGTTTATATTTTATGTCTATGTTCTTTTTGATTCAATAGTTATTTGATGTATATCAATGATTAAAGATAAATTATCTAAGGAATAACACAAGAAGTTATTGAGAAGAGAATTTGAATCAAACATTGCTCTGCTGAATTCTCAACACTTTTGACTCTCACTATCTAAAACGAGATGCATTGGAGCACCCTTCACCCACATTTTTGAGTGAAATAGGCACTTACCTTCCTTCGTATCTTCGATATTACGTTGTTCAACCTTGGTGGTGGAAATGGCAGCAATAGGCTCCACATCAGTGATATGTTTTATTTTTTCTAGGCCTGGTTCAAAGTCAAACCTATGTCTAAATCTAAATATTTTAGCTCGGTCACCAACAACTTCCTTGCACGACATTCATTAGTATCATAATTGGGGCTCTTATGGAACTTGCACCAATTTGTTGTGCCTTTCTTCACCTTCCTATTACCATTTTTTTTATGGATTCGATGGATTTTCCTAGGGTGGTCGACCTTGGATCTATCCTTTATTTTTCAGTTTGGGGATGCCCTTTCCCTACTTTTGTTATGAAGGATTCACAAATCTAAAGTATCATTTCTTCTGTTTAAATTTTTTCTCAAATTTGACAACATACCAATGTGTTGTTCCAATCAAGGAAATGCTCAGGAACTCCATTTTTGTTTGGATGTATTTGTGCAAAAAACCATGGTACTTGAGCATGAGATGTCATTCGAATTATTTGATACCTAGCTTGGTGGAAAAATTAGGAAATATATTTGTGAACTCTAGCATTGCTTGGTCCATTTCCTATCGTATTGTGGTCCATCTCATGTACTAGTCTTCATAGCTTCCAAAAAGGTAATATTATTCATTAACAACATAGATAAAATAATCCCAAGTGGGTGTGACTGAAAATAGTACAGATTCCTCTATGGACCTTTTCTCACAGTAATTTTCCCACCAGTCCCTTGCATAGGGGCCAATCTTAAGGAGTGCAAAGGTAATATTTCTTTATCAGAAAAATTATGGACCAAAAAATACCCTTCTAGCAAATTTAACCATTTATTTAGAGCATATGCATCTATCTGGCCTTCAGATATAAGAATATCAAACTTAACTTGTACCTTAAAATGGGTGACGCCTCTCAAGTGGAAACATGATCAATATGTGTCACATATTGGAATTCATCAAAGGATATAGGAGAAATCATCCACCATATCATTCCTTCATCGCTCAAGAGCTTATTCGAGTAACAATTCGATAGGAACTCTTGCTCCCTCCTCTTTCTTTTATTCCACCATGGGAGGTCGTCGGGTTCAACAAGAATGGTATTGGAAGGGTTCAAGAATTTCAAGTCCCAACTCCTTATACCCCGACCTCCTTGGGGACATCGTAGAAAAAAAGAGAAAGAGAAAACCACTCTGATACTATTGATCTGAATTTATGAAGGGAAAAAAATGAAAAACAGATTTACAACAAAAAACAAAAAATAAAATGAAACTTATATTCACTTAATAAATGGAAAATACTGAAATTGTATACATGTACAATGAAAGAAAACTATCTTGAATAGTTGTTGGAAATACTAAGAGGGGGGTGAATCAGTGTTTTTCCAATTAACCAATTTTTAACCTTCAAAAAATCATGATATTAACCATTCAAGATTGAACATAGGAACATAGAATATAATGGAGAGAAAATTATTTTCTTAATATATAAAAGTACAATCAAGTATATCAACTCCAACTGTAACTTTTGTAGGCACCAACCTACAGGAGACACAAATCCCCACTTGAGCACCAACTTAGTGATTTTGTGTCCACCAACAAAAGGGAGACTCCATCCTCGTAGTTGAGCATTAATTCAATAAAATTTGTGGGAACTAACCCATAGGAGACTCCAATATCTAGATGAGCACCAATTACATCCTTCATCAAATACAAGCTCATGTTCAACACCTTACGTCCAATTCTCAAAACTTTGTTTAGTAATTGTATTCAACTTCAGCCCTGCAAATATATAATTATTTTACCAAGTTTAAAACTTGGCCTGGTATAAAATATTCTATTATTCAACCTTTCACCTTTATGAATCCATGGATCAAGTAATTTTCTAATGTTCTAATTGGGTTTTCTATATTACAGTTTTACATAGTCTTTCTTTGCAAGATCATGTTCATTTCCTAGTTAAATGGTTATGCAATAGGCCCTTGGGAGTATAGGCCTTTACTCTCTTATACTTCCTGTATCTCTACTCTATCACCAGGAATATTTTTTTATTTCCTCGCAGGTTCTTTGCCTCAAGAATGGGGTCAGAATTTCCCCACTACCCTCAAACAATCCAAAGAAGGAATGTGGAGATATATCACTATCCTAAAAAGCCTCAGGGATGACTTATAATTTTTTTTTATTATCCAAAATAGTTCATGAAGGGAAATATGACCGCATAAGATTTTCGTAGAGACCTCACTATCCCTATAGTGAGAAGGAAAACATACCTATAAAATGCCCTAGACGACCATGTTTCTCTTTCTAAATATGACACTCCTTTGTTGTCCTAACTGATATTCATTTCCCTTTCTTGTATTGACATAATTCCTTTAAATCATCGCACATATTGAGATCTATAAACTATACACCATATTAATCACAACTGATCATGCCACACAAACAAAAAAAATTATGCTCACTCAGAGCTCCAAATCATATGCTCACTCTAGATCAGATACACACACAAAACTCTTGTGGTTACTTCATAGGTCTTATATCACTTGGTTGAGTTCTCCTGAAAAATCGATAAGCACCGTGGCAATAAATAGTGAACATGGTGTTGAGATTCAACAAGATGATGAGCTTAGTGAAAAGAGTCGCCTTCACTAAGTGGGCCCACAGGCTATTTTTGGCGCAAGTCTATTTTTTAGACTATGTCTATTTTTAGACATGACGATCATATTTTAGAAGTTGTAGGATGTTATTTGTGGATGGTTGATCAAGTTGGAAAAATAGATGAAATTCTATTTTTATAATATTGGGCGAAGTCTATTTATAGATCGTTGATCTAAAAATAGATGCATGTCGATTATTATTAGCTCTTAATAATAATCAAACTCTAAACAGCAACTTATTCTCTTGGATCACTTCAGTTCAGTGCACAGATGTGGCACAACAACTGACAGAGGGAATTATGCTATTCCTAAGGGTTTACTGTAGCTATTGCATGGAGGACTCAGTTAAAACTAAAGTGGCGGAGTTATGACACAGTTGGAAGAAGTAGTTATGGAGTTGTATTCAGTTTAACTCAGTTAGACTCAGTTGAGCTAGTTGTATCTAGTCTAACTGATTGATACACTAGTGAGAGTGGAATGAATTAATTATTTAATTAATTCATAAATAATAACTCATTAATCAACTAAACAATACATCAGTTAACTACAGTGCATGGTAGTTTCAGTGGAGACCAGTGGAGAGATAGGTGAAAGGGCAAGATAGACTATCTGTTGTGACTATTAGTGATGCATTGATTGCATCAAACACACAGTGGAGATGCCAATGAGGATTGCGCAGTCAATCCAAGAGTAATTCGAATTCATTCAGAGCTATTCTTCAGCAAAGATTGCGCAGTGGAGGCAAGCTAGCAGGTAGCAAAGATCGATGCATGGATTTGCAAGATTGGGCCTTATTAGTGTATGACAATTGTACTGTATTGAGAGCTTGTGATAAGCTTTGTATGCTTTGTATCAGATTGTCATATGATCTCCATGTTACATAATATATAGTTGGGGTTTTCAGCTTTAGGCTTTCTCGGTTAAAACTGTGTTATGTGCGATTGATAATTTTTGTTTATGCTTCACATGTGTGTGCAATTAATTTTTCCGCAAAAGATTAACAAGTGGAATAGATTCAGTATCTTGCATAAAGTGAAATAGTGTGAGATCAGGTGAATCAAGGACATATGCATGCTTAGTGCATATAATTTCGACACATGGGGGCCTAAAGGGGGTCAACCTATCTACCTTTTTATGGAGGTTTACTTGTGAATTCACCCAGGGCCAGTTTGGTCTCCCTTCCTAGAATGCTAGCCTATATTATATAAAATTTCCATAATTTTTTATCATCAATATATCATTGATGTGGAATCAGATAAGTTTCTCACTTTCTCTTCAATTGTTGTACTACTTGCGAGTAATGGCTACTCCTTTTTTATTACACAATTTTGGGCATTCCTTCATAGAATGGTTGTATGAATCGTCATTAAAACATATTGAGGATTCCATTAGCGAATGATTCATGTTTTAGAATCATATTCTGAGTAATATGTCGATCCCAAAGTGAATTCATATGCATGATCATAACGGGGAGTATTGATGTTCTCATCACCTTCCTTCTTCTTTTGTTGAGTAGGTTCTGCAATGCAACAATATTCTTATTTTTCCATAGGATTTCGTCTGTTGACGGTGTTGGATGTCACCAATAGTAGGGGGTCTCCCAGGTATGAATTCCCAACTAGACCTCACACTATTTGGGTTTGGAGCCCCATCCGAGAATTCAACTCGACCACCATTATTCTTAAATATTTTCATTGGCTACAATTATTAACATAAGAGATTACGCATAAAATTTTAGATAAGAAAGTAAGTTTACACTATGAAACATGAAATTTCAATGTATATAATGTTCTTATATTAATGAATTAGAAAAATCAAACCTTCAATAGAAAATTAATAGTACTATTCTATTAAAGACACACAGGAGCATAGAAATAATCGTTAGTTAACCTGCAAAATAGTTCATAAGGTAACAACGATCATGAAAGAAAATAAAAATGTGCATTAAACAAGATATATATCAAAGCCAATGAAATAATTCATTTTATTTAGTATTTCTGAACACTAACATATATCACAAACATTAAAATAATAGTCTTACAACATTCATGATACATGCATGAAAGTGCGCCGACTCTAAGAGCTTCTGATAGTAATTAAAAGTTCCAAGTACACTATTAAAGTGATGTAACACTAGCCCCAGTAGTGGAACATTAAGTCGCCACTTTCTCCTCCAAAGAATGAACTTCTCTCCTATGCCAAGCTAGATAATCCAAGGTCAAAATTTCTTTGCTTGAGCTATGTGGGTTTATTTATAACAAATGAGGTGACTCTCCACCTCCCATTTGATTCTTGATAACCCCCATGACTCTTAAGCTCTCACATTTTAATTACTATCATGTGTGACCAACACTCCTACGACTCTAGGACTTCCTAGTGACTTTCCACATTCCATGTGTGACCCTTGAGCATCCACACATTTTACATTTTCTCAATTTTTTTTAAATACAAAATTACATTCCCCAAATTGTGGAAAAATACATGGACAACATAAGAATTTTGTGATGACACTTTGAAAGGCCATAATTTGGTGATTGTGGCATAAGCCTTCAATGTAATGTATTTATGACAAGTTCTTCTCTTTTCTAATATGCCTTCATTTTATGATTGATTTATGATGTGCTTCATCTTCACTCTCCAAAGGGTCTAGATAAGTATTGGAACCTTCTAAGTAAACATGAGTTTCCATCTCTCTATTATGGTCCAAGATTCCTTTACTCCTGCATGAAAGCATATTTGTGTCTCATCTCCAAAATTTTCCTTGTAAAATCTTCTTGTTTTCCTTCTTTATCATCATATTTCCATAATAGTATGATAGCACATGCAAATGAAGTTCCCTCATGACAAGACAATATTAGCCCCAAAATCACCTTGTCTACCTTGTTTGTTCATGTAATATGTTGATTTTCATGGTACAGTGCAAAAGGACTTAGGGAGAGGAATTACTAAGCACAATGTATAGGATCAAGAGGCAAGGAGTGAAGGACTGGGAACTAGGAATGTGTAGTACACAGTGAAAAGGAAGGAAGAGGAAGGCTTGTGTGCATTGCGCAAGTCCTTGAGGCAAAGAATGCAATATTGCTCACTAAGAATGGACAATATGCAATGAATGAGAAGAAAGGTATAGTTATTTTGCAATTGAGCACTACAAGGGATAAATAATTGTTGTGTAACCAGCTCCAAAAATAGAATAAAAGAGATGTCAACGCCTTAGAAATTAGCCACTTCGAGGGGGCAACCTCCAATACATTACATAAATGAACAATTCTTGGATGATATAATTTACAAAACCTCCTTTCTATATATAGGAGTCCATGGGGCCATAATGTAATCCTAGTGGGCCACAATGTAATCCTAGCCGACCTAACAATAATAATTTAAGGGCACAATAATAACAAAATGGGGGTTACAAGGGTACAATAATAACAATAAGTGGGGCTACACTAACATACTAAGGGGATACACTATTAATATAGGGGCTTAACATGCCCCTCTCCTTCAACAAGTGTTGTTCTCAACGCTTGATTATTTCTTGATGCTTTTGTATAAAATTCTCATCCTCCCATGTGAAATATTCTACAGGAAAGTTCTTCCACTTGCTGAGATACTCTGAAATTGATCGTACTTGTTGAGTTCTTGTTTCTATTATTGCTTCATAACTTCTTTCGATATGATGTTGATCTTCCTGTTGTCTCATTAGATTCTGCACCAAAGTTGGGTTATCCTTTGAGAGTTTGAGAACTTGTTGTTGATGCTTGCTGTGATCTTCCACTAATTTATCATCCATATTAGCTATTATTTGATCCTTCAAACCATCCAACTTAGCCTCCATTTCTGCTTTTAAACCATCTATTTCATCTTCGGTTGCTCTTCGTAAGATCGAAATTTGTTGCACTTGGTACCGTAATTTTGATATCTCATATTGCAATTCTTCCTCCTCATGCGTCATAGTATAGAATCTGAGGGCTTAATGGGTGTTGAATTATTTTTAGGGGCCATTTTAGAATCCAATATTGATACCTATTCTACAATATGCCCTTGGAATCAATTCAACTTGATTCTTCAAACACGACTTATGCAATTCGGAAAAAAAAAATACACACCTTTTACTTGCTTTGAGGAGCTCGATATTGAAATTGAATTATCTCTGTAATTGAAAATCTTAAATATCTGAAATTCATCCTTGTAGTATCCCTCTGAAGCTTCTTTCAAATTCTGTAGGTCTGATCTAATTTTGATTCTCCAAGACAAAGTTGTGTCCAATCTCCCACAATGACCTAATTTTGGACTGGTTCAGTAGAGCGAAATTGTAGGACTTGCCACGTGTCACTGTTTCATCCTTTGTCTCTGAAATTGATGGCCAAGAAACTAAAGTCCGTGCACTTGCAACCACTTTTTACGGCACTCAAATCCAATGCCCAGAGAGAGAGTTATTGAACTTTTCCCACGATCACCTCTTTGAGATGAAATTCAGGAGCCTGAAAAAGCACTACCTTCCACAGATCATATCTCCAAAAATATTGCGAAACAAGCTCTGAAATTTTTTGAAGAATTTCCTCAGGATTTCAGCTTCGCACCATACGAATTTCAGATTCTGAACCTTCGTAGAAAAATTTTTATAGCGAAAATGCCACGATGACCTGTTTAGGAGCTTGAAAAAAGGCCTAACTTCCACAGATGATATCTCCGAAAATATTGCGAACCAAGCTCTAAAATTTTTAGAAAATCTTCCTCAGGATTTCAGCTTCGCACCCTAAAAATTTCAGCTTCTGAAACTTCGTAGAAAAAAAGTTATAGCGAAAATGCCACGATGACCTGTTTGGAGCAGCGAAACCCTAGAATCCAAAGCTCTGATACCAAATGTTGTGTAACCAGCTCCAAAAATAGAAGAAAAGAGATATGAACGCCTTAGAAATAAGCTACTTCGAGGGGGAAACCTCCAATACATTACATAAATGAACAATTCTTGGATGATACAATTTACAAAACCTCCTTTCTATATATAGGAGTCCATGGGGCCATAATGTAATCTTAGTGGGCTACAATGTAATCCTAGCCGACCTAACAATAATAATTTAAGGGCACAATAATAACAAAATGGGGGTTACAAGGGTACAATAATAACAATAAGTGGGGCTACACTAACATACTAAGGGGATACACTATTAATATAGGGACTTAACAATAATGGCCCTAATTCTCATTGAAAGTGTGTTGTGCAGAATGAAGGAAAGTTTGGTCTATGCATTGTGCAATGGTAAAGTTTAGGAGACAAGGGATGCTGGCTAAGTCGGTACTATAACCATGGAATGTGAATTGAATGAGAAGGAGGCTATAAGGATTGTACAGTTGAGCAAATTAGAGATCCATAAGTGGCCCTACTATCCAGTGAGAATGCAAAGTGTGAAATCTAAGGTAAGTTTGGTCAAGCTTACATAGTGAGGAGGTATAAGCAGCAAGGTTGAGTGTTATGAAGTTTCTCAATGCGCAGTGAAGGAAGATGTCCTCTATATGGTTGCATTGTGCAAGTCCAAGAGCTAAGGGTCTCATCGTTAAGTCTTAAAAATGCACAATGTGCTCATCACTTGACTATAATTTGAATTTTCTCATTAGTTGTGCAAGCGGTGAGGACGGGAAGAACTCAAAAATCGACTAAGTGTGAGATCAATGAGACAAGAGAGTAGAATCATATAATAGGTCATGAAAATTATCACACACATACATACACTCATTAACATAAAAATAAAAAATAAAAAAACATAATACCCAAAATCAACAAGCATACAGTGAAATGACAGTAAAATGACAATTGTCTCCAAGTGCAACACTTAAGATATATCTTTAATACACAATTGTCGACTACAACCAAAAGGTGTGTTATGTTATGTGAGAGTGCCCAACACATGTTCTTATGATAGATAACATAAACTAGAGCAAGAGAGTGTGTTTCATCTTCATCTAAAAGGTGTGCCACTGTGCTCTTAGGATATGTGAAAACAAGGAAAAGTGAAACATGCAAAAACAAAATAAAACACAAGCGACGCATGCAAGAATGGAATCAAGAAAAAATGAAAAAAGATAGAGCAGTAAAAAATTACACATGTAAGATCAGAATAAAGAAAACGAGACACTTGAAAAATAAAAAGCGATAGTTAACAATCTCACCTAAAGATGGCGCATTTGCAACCACGAGTGAGAGAATGCTCCTTCTACTCCAAAAGTGCACATTTCTCAAAATAGAAAGATGAATGTGAAAATGAGCTCTGTATTGTAATCTTTGTATAGTGATAACATACATGAATTTAGGGTTAATATTGATGATGGTGTTTAGTGCATGCTAGGAAAGTAAGATTCAAAAGTGAAACGACTGCCACTAAGACGTGTCACAGTACAGACTTGAAGAAGTATAATCTCACTATCAACAAGGAGTGCACAATAACTATCTATAGAGGATAGCCTTACACTATCACTGGAAAATGTGCAGTCACTATGAGTAGGAACTACGTAATCACTATGGGAAGGGAGTCCACACTAACCAATGATAAGGACTATGAAATCACCGTGAGCAAGGATTACGCAATATTATGACAAAGGATTATGTAGGGACTGCCACTAGAAACTAAAAAATCATTATTAGTAAGGATTGAATAGTCATTGTCTCTAGGGACTGCACAATAACTTTTTCTAGAGACTGGGAAATCACCAAGGCATGTGTTAGCTTGTGAAGACTTCAAGAACTGGGCATGTGAAAACAAGTAGTTTGACACTTATAATTACAAAAGTAATACTTGAACACTTAGGAAACATGACTAGACATGAAATTAATGAATTGAAATGAAATATGGAATGATAATAAAGAGGCTCCAAAATTTGAAGGTAGGAAAAATTTGGAGGGTGTTGTAGTATTGACAACACTTGGTGATAAACTAGAAGAATTTCAGCTTCTCTATTTAGGTATAACATTAAGCACGAGGTCTAGCCATATGGAAGTATTGTCTCATCCTATTTATCACCCTAGTTTCCTTAGCTCGATTATAGATGTAGTCTCTTATGATTCCTCTTGTTAGCTTAACACATTTCACAAGACTAGTAAAACTTTAGTGGTTTCGATTAGGGAGTAGGAGTATATGAGTTCCGTGAGTTTAAGATATTTATATTTTTAGTATCATATTTTGTGTTGCTCTACTACCAGTAGGATTTTCCAGTACCCCACTGAAGTCACTTCAAGGAATCATAATCATTTCTTCACTGCCAACGAGCATGTTTAGTACCCCGGAAAGATTCTTGCTTCTTGTCCCTGCACAGGAAGCCTTTCTCTTATTTCAAAATTTATTTATTTTTATACTTTATGCTCATTGGAATTTTATCGACATTTATTTTGCCAAGGGTGGAAGAGGGATCCCGAATTATTTTATGAGCAAGAGAGGTTTTTCCTTGTTTTTCGCTTAATTTTTCTCCTTTCCATTCTCTACTTGACTGAGTTGGCACATTAGAAACTAATCAATATAAAATTTTATTCAAGGAAAGAAGATCCCATTATAGATACGAGCATTTTAGATCTGCTTGAGCTTTCACTTAGGATGAGACGTATTTTCTATACACACAACATTGACCTTAAAACATATTTATACCGATACAAAGAAGTTGAACAAAGATAAACCAAGAGTTTCCAGTTGTTAGTTTCCCTTTCAACTTCTTCCTCATTACCATAGAGCCAAACATGACAACTTTAATACATGGTATTATTATAAGAAAATACGAGCAAACATGAAAACGTCACATGGCATGACATAAAAGAGAGAACATAATAAAGAAAAAAACATGTAAAACTAGTAATAGGCACGAGGAGAACACAACTCAAATGAAAAGGGGAATGAAGGAAGAGTTTTGTAATGTAATGCAGAATAAATAGAGTGCTAATAAGTAGAAGAACATTAAAAAAAACTAAATCCTAAACTATCTAAACTAGAAGGTCAGAATTATGTGAAATCAAATTTCCAATGCAGCCATTTAAGTTGTTCCTGACCTGCAAGCATAAATATATAAGTTATTAACAACAATATGAAACATTGTGTAGAAATAAAGGTGACAACTTGAATACCTTGCACAAGATATTGAAGTTCTTTCCTACTGGCAGAAAGGTGTGCCATAATAGCTAGTTTTATCAGTCTGCAACATTACCTTGTTGATTAGAAAAACGATCATACAAACCTTGAAGGTTTCTTGTGAATGTACATTTGTCTATGTTTTCAATATTAGCAAACATTAAAAAATATCAGAACTTTTTATTAGCAATAGGGCTTGCCAAATAATATTCATCTAGCCAATCATGGATTCGATCATCGTATCTGAAACAACCCTTTTGAAAACCCTAGAACTCTCGGTAGAATGAACTTTCAATCAACACAATTGAATCATGAGGAGAATATTGTAAGGAAGATATAAATTGATCTCATTCAAAAACCTTTTTTAGATCATAAGGACCTGACATAACCATAAAAAAAAATTGAAGAGCCTCAACTATCTGACAAGTATCTGAATAGTGAAACGATGAATCATAAAGATAAACTGATGTAAAAAAACTATCATCAGATGTACTAGATGGAAAATGATTGATCCGTATTTATGTAGGAACGCAACAGAATAAACATATAGCAATAAATACAAAGATGTAGTGGAAATAACACTTCATTTCATTAATATCAAAGAACGAAAATTTGCTTACAGATAGAATGGAAATAAACTAGCTAGGGCATTGGTAGCTATCTCTGAGAAGAGATGTGGCAGCTATAGGCCTCTGAACTGAGTTACAATAAGGCTCAAGGGCCTATTTATTATTTAGAAACAATGGAAAACCCTAAACATCCAAAACCCTAACCCTAGGAGATGAAGCGCAAAAACTATGGGCCCCGTTTGGGTAAATTGGTGTTTCAACTTCCCGGGGACGTAACTTTGGCATACGATCTCTGTTTGACGCGAACCATACCTCGTTAGAAAGATC
Organism: Pinus albicaulis; assembly: GCA_034641835.2. Lineage (NCBI taxonomy): Eukaryota > Viridiplantae > Streptophyta > Pinopsida > Pinales > Pinaceae > Pinus > Pinus albicaulis. The sequence goes on along the minus strand of CM076581.1, from coordinate 38,934,004 downwards.
TATCCGAGGAATAAAAATTTTGAGTGAGCGAAATCGATCCATGGACTCATGTTACTCCCGGTTTTCCCAAAAAACGTCGTTTAGGGCCTCAAAACGGCTCCGGAAGTTTAGGATCCGAAAAAGTGCTAAAAATAGTAAGTTGTGCCGAAACTGAAAAAATGAAAAAGACAATGGTGGGGCCCCAAGTGGAATAGGCGGGTGACCACCAATATCCACCTAGATCATTCCTCCCCCCTTAGGAAGCAATGGTCCCCATTACGTTAAGTTCCTCCATGAGATGAGGAAATTTCTGCTGAACTTGGTCCCTGGTGAACCACTTTCCTTGGTGTAGGAGTTGGCCAGCTTTGACAACCCAATACATTTGGATCTTCTGTTGGCCAGTGTTCTTGATTTTCATGTCCATGATACAATCTATGGTGGTTGGTTCCATGCAGTCTGGGTTTAACTTTATTGGTGTGAGTTGTTCTGCAATGTCAGAGGTGTCCAGTAGAGGTGGGATGTAAGGACGAAGGCGGTCCACATTGAATACTGGGTGCAGACCAAGGAATGGTGGAATACTGAGCTCGAAGGAATTGTTCCCTACAGCCTTGGTGATGGTGTACAACCCATATCAGAGTGGGTGAAGCTTGTGGTGGGGTCCAGTGAGGCGCTTCTTCTGCAAATGTAGCCATACTTTTTCGCCCACCTGGAAGTTGTGTGGTACCCGATGTTGATCATGGCGTTGCTTGTACTTAGCATTGGCTTTCTCCAATATTTCATGAACTTGTTGATGGATGTGTTGAATGCGCTTGATGAAGCTATTTTCTTTGTCAACTTCAGACTGGACAAGAGCCAAATCGCTCTGAGTAGCCGCAAATGGAATGGCTACATCAATGGAACATAGTGGCTGAAATCCCAAGCCCACCTGAAAGGGGCTATGGCCAATTGAACTGTGGAGAGCCCGGTTATAACTATGTTGTACATAGGGGAGGCTCTCGTCCCATGTGCGTGGATGCTTTGAATTATACATGCGCAGAATGTGTACAATCATTCTGTTGACGACCTCTGTTTGGCCATCTGTTTGGGGATGGAAAGTTGTGGACTTGGTGAGCTTGGTGTCCAGCATTGACCAGAGGCTGGACCAAAATGTGCTGAGGAACCTTCTATCCCGATCTGATATGATAGACTGTGGGATCCTAAAGTGCACCCACACTCATTCAAAGAAGATTTTAGCAGTGGCTTCTGTTGTGATATTCTTCTTGCAGGCTGCCATAATGGCCATCTTCGAGAATCTGTCGACGACCACGAAAACACAGTCATTTCCATGCTTAGTAGAAGGCAGGGCTGACATGTAATCCATGGAGATGGATTCCCAAGGTCGACTAGGGGTAGATAGCGGAGTATATAGGCCTTGCTTCTTGATGTTCGGTTTGGCAATGGCACAAGCAGTGCAGGATCTGATTTGCTTCCCAACATCCTTTCGAAGGTTCAACCAATAGAAATACTTTTGCAGTACTGCTACTATTTTCTCAACCCTGAAATGCCCAGCGACTCGACTGTAGTGTGCTTCCCATATCATCTTGGCACGCTCGCTTGAGGGAACACAAAGGTGTCCCAGGTGACATAAAAGTGCATCTTGGAGGTGAAATTTTGGAACTTGCGTACCCCCCAAGAGTGCCTTGTAAGTGTGGCCGAATTCTAGGTCGCTCTCGTAGAGAAGCGGCCAATCAGAAGTCTCGTGCCCACAAGAGTTGAGAACGGTGGTGAGCACCATGATCGGTGGTCGGCTGAGGCAGTCTGCAACATTATTGGTCTTACCCTTCTTGTACTTGATGTTCAAATGAAACTGTTGTAGATATGTGGACCACTTCTGATGGTGATCATTCTGCAACTTCTCTTGTGTTTGTATCAACTGCAGGGGCTAGTGGTCTGTGTGGATGATTTTTTCCTTCCCCAAAATGTAATGCTTCCATTATCGACAAACTTGCACAATGGAATACATTTCTTTGTCATAAGTGGGATACTTGCGAACTGTGTCAGACAATGGCTCACTGTGATATGCCACTGGATGTCCCTGTTGAGTAAGAATTGCCCCAATAGCATAGTTAAAGGCATCTGTCTCGATCTCAAATGGCTGCTACAAGTCTTTTAATGTGAGCACTGGGGCAAAACAGAGGCGATTTCTCAATTCTATGAACACCTTCTGTTGAGGTTCCGACCAAAAGAATTTTTCTCTCGCTCCTCCCTTGGTGACTTGACTCAAGGGCCAAGTGATATGAGAGAATCCCAACACGAACCTACGATAGAAATTAGCAAGACCTAGAAAGTTGCGAAGCTCTGTTATAGTGGTTGGGGCTGGCCAATCCCAAATGACTTGGATCTTTGTTTGATCCACATGCACCCCCCTTTCATCAATAATGTATCCCAAATATTGAACTTGGGTCATGCCAAAAGTGCACTTCTCCAAATTGGCACACAGCTTGTGTTGCCGCTGTGTTTATAGGACTTGTTGGATGTGGTGGAGGTACTCTTCCCAAGTCTGGTTGAAGATCAGAATGTCATCCAAGTAGACCACTACAAATGAGTTGGTGAATGGCCGCAAGATGCTGTCCATAAACCTCATGAAGGTTGTGGGAGCATTCGTCAACCCGAAAGGAATGACCATCCATTCAAAAAAGCCTTCCTTGGCTTTGAAGGCAGTCTTCCACACATCGAAGGGTTCAATTGGAACCTAGTGATACCCAGACTTCAAGTCAATCTTGCTGAAATATTTTGCACCTTTGAAGTTGGTCCAGAAGGTCATCAATCCGTGGGATCGGGTACCTATTCTGGACAGTGATCTTGTTCAGCGCCCAATAGTCGATACAGAGTCTCCACGTCCCATCCTTCTTCTATACCAACACGATCAGGCTCCCACAGGGCGATGAACTTGGTTGGATGTGACCTTTCTGCAGCAACTCCCGAATCTACCTCTTGATTTCATCGTTCTCCAGAACAGAGTGCTGATATATCGGTCCATTGGGTAGCGGCGCACCTGGGGTCAGATCAATCGGGTGCTTGACCTGACAATGCAGAGGAAACCCTATGGGTGAGGTGAAGATGTCCTCGTACTCCTCCACAACCTTATCCATTTGTTGTTGTCCTGCAGAGGAGACCTATCTGGAGGTCGTGGCCACAGTCTTCTTCTTGCCCTGGGGACGGATCATCAGGAAGAATAATTTCCTGGTTTTGGAAATGATCTTACTGCATTATTTTGCAGTAACCAAAGAGATAGCGACAGGAGGTGGTACCTCTGGTATCTTGTACAACTTATTTCCCAAAGTAACAATAAATGCACGAGGTCGAGACTCATACATAGCATGATGCTTCCACAAGTATGGTTGTCCTAATAATACATCAGAAACATCAATAGGAGCAACGTCACATAATACCTCATCCGTGAAGGGTTTGATGCTATAGGGAAGGTGGCACTGCTGGCTAATGCGAAGATCTCGTCCTTGGTGAGGCCACCCAATAGTGTATGGATGTGGGTGAGCTATGGTCGGCAAGCCCAACCGCTTCACAGCGTCTGCTAAAATGAGGTTCTTTTAGCTCCTATTGTCGATAATGAACTGTACCGGGGAGCCCTTTACCCACATCTGGGAGTGGAAGAGACGTTCCTCCTCCTCTGGATCTTCTGGTTCCTCCTTCTGGATCTTCATAGTGGCAACAGTGGTGTTAGGCTCCACATCAATAATCTGTTTCCCTTTTTCATTCCCCTTGTCAGGTTCTGATTCATAGTCGGAGCATGCATCTGACTCAGAAGCCCTCATCTCAGCCACCAGCGACTGCTTGGCTCGACACTCACTTGTGTTGTGAGTGGAGCTCTTATGGAACTCACACCACTTTCTCGTGTCCTTCTTTGGCTTTGCGGTGTTGTTCTTTGCTTGTGGCTTCGACAGGTTGTCTTGAGTCGCCATGCCTTGGCTTTGTCCTTTGTTCTACGGTTTGGGAGCACCTTTCCCTTGCTTTTGATTCATAGATCCAAATTCTCGCTTCTTCCGTTTGAATTTCTGCCCAATCTTGGTAGCATACTGGTATGTCGTACCAAGCAAGGAGATGTCGAGGAACTCCATTTCCTCCTGAATGTATCTGTTCATGCAACTGTGATACTTTAGCACCAGATGTTTCTCTAAATCTTTGATACCCAACTTTGTGCGTAGGGTATGGAACAGATTCATCAACTCATGCACATCTTGATCCCTTTGTTGTCGCAGTGTGGTCCATTATATGTACTTGTCCCCATAACTCCCCACGGGATAGTATTTTTCCTTGATGGTGTCTCAGAAAGAATTCCAAGTGGGTATGGCCGAGAACAAAGAGGGTTATGTCTTGTCCTTTTTCTCACAGTAGGTTTCCCACCAGTCCTTGACATGGGGGGCAGCTTTTAGGAGTGCAAAAATAATCTTCTCCCTGTCGGAAAAGTCATGAACTGAGAAATATCCTTCTAATAGATTCAACCATCTATCTACGGCATCTTCATCTATTTGACCCTCAAATATGGGAATGTCAAAATTTTCTTGTACCTTAAAAGGAGTCGCACCTCCAGAGTGGCCGCTGGATGCAGATGCGCCGTCGATAGGCAGCCGTTGAAGGATCTGGGCAAAGTTATCCATCATAGTGTTCCTTTGTTTTTCGAGGGCCTCCTCGAGCAATATTTTGATAGGATCTCCTGCTCCCTCATCTTTCTTTTCGTCCCCCATGGGCATCCGTCGGGGTTTTTGAGGTTGATCTTGCAAAGGTTCCACCAAATTGAGCCCTAACTCCTTATACCCGACCTCGTTGGGGACATGCAAAGAAGGATCGAGAAAAAGAAAACCACTCTGATACCATTGATCTGGATTTATGCAGGAACACAACAGAATAAACATATAACAATAAATACAAAGATGCAGTGGAAATAACACTTCATTTCATTAATATCAAAGAACTTAAATTTTCTTACAGACAAAATGGAAATAAACTAGCTAGGGCACTGGTAGCTATCTCTGAGGAGATGTGGCGGCTACAGGCCTCTGAACTGAGTTAAAATGAGGCTCGAGGGCCTATTTATTATTTAGAAATAATGTAAAACCCTAAACATTCAAAACCCTAACCCTAGGAGATGAAGCGCCAAAACTATGGGCCCCGTTTGGGTAAATTGGGGTTTCAACTTCCCAGGGACGTAACTTTGGCATACGATCTCCGTTTGACGCGAACCATACCTTGTTAGAAATATCTATCCGAGGACTACAAATATTGAGTGAGAAGCATCAGTCCATGGACCCATGTTGCTCTCGATTTTCCCAAAAGAATGTCGTTTAGGGCCTCAAAACAGCTCTGGAAGTTCAGGACCCAAAAAAATGCTAAAAATAGTAAGTTGTGTTGAAACTAAAAAACTGAAACAGACAATGATGGGGCCCAAAGTGGAACAGGTGGGTGACCACCAATATCCACCTAGATCAATGATTAATTGAGAAATAGTTTTTAAAACCAATGTTATGATCATATTGGTGTATTAACATATAAGATTCTCAATTCTCCATTGGTTCCCATTGTATCTGATTACATATTAGACCCACAATATGACAACTTGGGGAACAAAAAACACTTACTAGCATGGTAAATCTAGGAAACCAATTAGGATACCATGCTGATAAAATATTAGAAACATGTGTCAAATAAAATACAATATTTATATCAACATGAGGGTTTTGATCTACCAAATAACTCAAGCATTTACTTACCTCAAAAAGGATAGAAAGTAACAGAAAAAAAATGACTAGCTCCAAAACATAGACAAGAGGGATAAGGAGTTTATTGGTCATGGAATAATTTGACAAGAAGGAATATTTCAGTCAATGATAATATTTGTCTCGATAACTGGAATGATAGGCTTCAAGGTTGTGTACATCCGACAAAGATACACATTCCAACTGTAGTTTGTATATCTCATTAGGATTGGGAGAACCTGACATAACCATCAACTGATGTTTAAGTTCCTCAAATTCCTGACAAGTCCCTGAATTTTAAAATGTTGAATGACTTACTTTTGAAAGTGTTGTGGCTCATTTGCAATATCTTTATTTTAATTTTTTCGAAAACATAAAAAAGGGAAAAATATAAAAATATGTGTTAAAGTAGAGCTTCCTCATACTTTAACCAAAGTTGCAATGTTTTTCTAAAGACTAAAGTTAAATATTTTGAAGGATCCGCAGAGATGGGATCCAATGTCTCGGTTAATGTTCAAGCGAATAAGTAAGCAGGATCTAAGAGTTATGTTATCAGAGTTTAAAGACAGCAACCTGCGGGCACAATCAACGCACCGATTAATGGGGAAGGTGCCTTCGCAGTTGACCCCGTTGACCGACCAACCGATCTTGATCGACGGTCTGGATTCACTGCAGGGGAAAGGCCTCGATGAGCGCTCTATACCCAAAAGACCTCCCACAGTGACGTAACTGGCTTGTTGATGACAGCTTTCAGTTGTGTCACAGTATTATTTAATGGTCTTCTATGAGTCAAATCAGCATTTAATATTAAGACCCCATGCCATCTATTTAAGCCTGCTTCGCTTTTCAAAATATTAAATATTATTTCTTTGTATTTATCAACCCTATTGCATTAGTATTTTTTGTCGTTGTTCGCCACCCCGAGCTGTCTCATGGTGAAACGTTCATCTCTTTCCAGTTCTTCCAGTCATATTCCTCTCATGGACACCAAGAGAGATATCAGAGATACCATTTTCTCCCTAGAGCATCTCCCCTTCTATCAGCATGTATGTTTAAATGATAAAGCCTGTCCTGTTTTCTCCGCCATGGCCAAGTCAGGCATACTATCTGCATGTATCCCTAGGACTCATCTTTTTCCTGAGTTTGTACACTGTTTTGTATCTGTCATGTATCCTAGTAAATGCTTCATAATGAATTTCCTAGGACAGAATGTTCTACAAGTCTCGACCTAGTTAGTCCGTCAAGATTTATGTTACCTAGAGTCTAAATCTAATGTTCAATTCACTGACGAATCATTGGCAACATATTATGATAATCTTGCAAGACATGAATTCACTCAGCTCGCATTCTTCCTAAAGCTAGACACAAAGCGGTTTGCACCAAATAGTAAGGAGTTCTCCCTAGAAGTTTTTGATACATAATTTCAATCAGTGTTGCGGTGTATATCAAAGATACTGGGAAATGAGGACGAAATCCTAGTTGATAAATCATTACTGGGACTATTTTCTTTGATGATGAAGCCAGGAGTAGTGCTAGACATTCCCTCTTACTGGCAGGAGGTCGTCAATACTCAACTCATGATTTTATCACTCACTCGGTCGTTCAGGTTCCCTTCTCTTCTCACCTATCTCTTTTTATATCAAAATGTGGAGGAATTATTGCATTTGGGGTTGAATATCATGGATGTAAATAAAAAGAGGCAGTCAGTAGTGTTTTGGACTGATGTAGTAAGAGAGGAAAAAAATGAGGAGGGGTTTTTTATTTTACAAATAATTTTATGTCCACCACTTATAATATTTTGAATGGGATTTTCCCCCCATGTTTCTTGCCAAAGGCTCAAGAATTTCTTCAGTTGGGTGCTAATTGTAAATTTGGAGACTGGTATGTATATGAAGATTACTCAGAGATCAGACTTTATGGAGCTGGGATAGAACCATATAGACTTCCCACATTTGTTCCTATGAGAATATTCGCCTTAGAATTCATTAGGCAGAGTTTGAATGTAGACCAAATACATTTTGTCCCAATGAAAAAATGTCACATGTTTAAATTTCATATGTCTGTGGGTCCATTTATAGTCAACATGAGGCAGGCAGTTGATAAGGTTAACAAGATATCAGATGGTATGCACTTTTTATTAGGAGATAAATGGGCTTATGATCCTCATAAACTAATTTCAAATAGGAGATTTGAAAATGGCTACTCAGCATTTGTTCATGATAGTATACCTGACATAAATAAATTATCCAATAAGAGTTTTACAGGTTCCACTAGTTCTAGCATACAGACTCCTATCATATCTGAAAATTCAAGCAAGAGAAGTAAAGAAGCAGTTGTAGATTCTGAAGATGAGGAGCAAAGAGCTGAAAAGAGAGAAAAATCCATTGAATACATAGCAGGTGCTCAGCCTGGTTTCCTTCTTCAACTAGGAGACGAATAGAATGTTCCAGCCTCACCAAGAAGACATGGAGATGCTTAGGATCATATGCCTTTGATTAAACAGGTGTTTCCTCAAATTGTTGAAAAGAATCAAAAGATGAAGGCTAGTATGGAGGCATAGGTTGAATATTATTTAACTCTGAACCAGACAAGATTATTGACTACCATGGATCTAGAAAGAGATTAGTTTAAAATTTCTCTCTCTCACCCTTCTGATATGACTATAGGGTCATCAAGTAATTTCAAAACTGTAAATTTAACCGTTGATTTGAGGAAGATTCCTTTGCTTGATAAGGTAAATTTACACATGCAGACAGGTCAATTAATAGTGAATGATCTGACCAAGACAGATGCAATGGTTCTTAAGGCAGACAATATGATAGGGAAGGTGATCAAGCAACTTAAATTGGAGAAAGCCAACTCCAGGGCCCTAACAACCCAAAATGAGGAACTGAAGAGGATAATTGTGAAGATTGGAGTGGATCCAAATGACAGGTCTGCTATGTAGAAATTACTACAAAGTGCAGAGTTAGAGATTTTTGTGTTAAAGAAAAAGTTGAAACTACCTACAGGATAACATTTAATGGAAGCAGAGGTGGAAGAAGTGGAAAGTGAAAAGGAAAATCTTATTCAACAGCTCTTGCAGAAAGAAGAGGAGATCTCTAAGTTGAAATAATTTGTACTTAAATTGCAAAGCCAGATTGATTCCCATTCCTATACTATCATCATGCCATCTAGAAATGACGATCCAACAGAGATTTATCTCAGTTAACCACTGAACTGAAAATGGCAGAGAATGACCTCAGAAAGGCATAGAGTGATCTGGAAATAGTAACAAAAATAATGCAGGTCTAGGAAGGAGAAGTTAATAAGTACAGGACAAATTATCAAACAACCAATGTTGAAATCAAGAGTCTAAAGGAGAAGTTGAAGGGAAATACAACTTTTATACAAGCTAAAGATATCATATGGAATGAAATCATTAGAGAGATGAAAGCAGTTTGGGAATCATTAACTATTATATCAGAATAGAAAATCATTGTCAGAGACTTTGAGGAGAAAGTTATGGTAGATAAGCAGAAGACCCTTAATAGAGCCATATGGGCGAAGAAGTTCATTGATTTCATTAATTCAAAAAATGATCAGGAGTTAGAGGAAAATGACATTAAAGATATGATCTTGTGTACTGTATAGATTAATAAGTTGATTATTAAAAATGCTTGCAGGAAGAAAGCTGAAAAGAAGTTGACCGAGATCAAAGAAGCAGTGAACAGATTTGATAATTTGTATGAAAAAAGAGCCAGAGCAGGATTTCCATCATGCTAGAGTCTTAAAGACAACCATTTATCATGGGATTCCTATGAATCATTATTGGTATTAACAAAAATTAAGGTGGATAACGCTCATGAGAAAACTCAGATTCTGAAGGGAGCAATGGTTATTAATTTTCTTCAGAGGCATTTTTCAATTATTGCGGATGGTGAAGACTTTCTTTACAGAGTGACCAACATTCAGCAGGACCACTGCCTTTAGGCTAGAGTACCACAAGCTAATCAACTCTCCCAAGAAAAATATTGAAGTGCGGAAGAAATGCAGAGCGTGGATGGTTGATCTACCTAATGATCCCTCATCTTCTCAGAAGGACACATCAGCCAATTAGGAGAATATAGCAGCAGCAGAGCAAATTCAATTTCAATGGATAGATTAAATTTTTAGTTTTATTTTATCTTTGCTAAGAGATTTCGATTGTAATGAGATACTTTAATGATATGTAATAGGTAGTTTAAGCAGTTTCAAGTAGTTTGAGTAGTTAAGAGTAGTTTCAGCAGTTACAAACTGCTTTAAATTGTATTTAAACATGAAGAAAAGAAAGGAAAAGGTTCTGAGTTTTGGACCTTTGGACTACTATAAATTTTTTACTCAATTTTATGATGATTAATGAATGAAGATCAAGATTATTGCATCTGTCATTGTTGATATGTTTTCCAGTTTCCATTTTGTCTTTTCTTTCAATGAATAAAATGAAGTAATGTAGTTGCGGGTATCTTTTTAAATATGTAAGTAAGAGTTAAATATCCTTAATGGGCACTCCTTCATTTTAACTATTCTACTCACATGAAATTATTCTGAAGTTTAAAGTGATAGATCCTTCTTATCATCATATCAATATGAGCTTCCTTAATGTTCTTCCTATCACTTCAATTAATATCAACAGATAATGGCATTATGAAGCATTTATTATATCATGTCATATTTTTGTGACATATATATATATAAATTTCTTGAGCACTGATTCCTCACCACAGCTAAGGGATTGTTTCTTGAGATACAATAGAAAGCATGGTCAAATCATCATTTGTGTGAAGACAATTTTCATTGATTATTTCAGCAAGATCATTATGAATAATATGGCAGTGGTTTTAATCAACAATTTCATCGGATTTGTGAACATAACCAAATAGATTACCCAAATTGTAAGAAATATCTTCAACCACATCATCTTCTTCATCATGGGTAGCCTTACCACCTTGGTTTGACTTTGAATTAGATTTTGTGTTTAAAGAACATGAGATATTTTCATCATTAGTTATTTCATTAAACACATCTTGACATAAGGGTTGGTGATATGAGGAAGAAATTACTAAGAGAAACACTTCTCTGATCAAATCAGATTCCAGATCAAATCATTACAAATATAAGCCTTTTTGTGAAAAAAATATATCATCCAATGTACTTGTGAATTCATCACCACATATGTTAGCTGAGTCATTGGTGTCAAGGTGATGGTTTTCCAAGCCTTATTTTCAGTTAAGAGCTTTGGTTTCATTTAACTAATTACCAAGATCAAAAGATCCTTGATCAGCCAAGAATGTAGAAACATCATCTTGACATAGAGTAATTTGAAAGAGGGAAGAAATATGGAATGAGTCTTCACCTTTTTCTCTTCTACCTGTGTAATGTGACTACCTTGTACCTGATCACCATTTCAGCCAGTGACATGAGAATCAAGAGTATATAAAGAAAATGGTGATGGAGCGGATTGATCATACGAATCAAGGTACAACATATCATGAGATGTAAATGATAGAGGATGACAGGTATCCCTTGAAGAAACGATACTTTCAATCATATCAGATTCGACATTTGAATTATGCACATTAGCATCACCTTGAGGAATCAAGGGATCAATCTTCAACTCGGGCTCCATGGATTTATTAGAAAAAATAATTTTTTCCTAAATAAAGTCTTGACCATGGGAATAAATTGAAAGTGGGATAAGTGGATCAACAATTTGATTTTCATCTTTCAAAACTTCAACAATAGCACTAAAGACTACCTTGTTCAGGAATGAAAAGGGACAAAAAGGGTAGCAGGTTCCTCCATTTGGATTTGAGGTGCCTCATGATTGAGAAAAGTTGGAAGAGTAAAATCAACAAAGGATTCATATATAAATTGTTTCAAGGAAATTTTAACCAAGTGCTGAAACTTTTCATTGAAGAAACCGCAATCCACATATTCTTCAGGAAATTCATAACATAGGTGAAGAAATCTATCAGCAAAATCTTCTACTAATTCATCAGGTTTCATTCTAAGTTGATTAATCCTTTTATAAACATATTTTTAATCATACCTATCAAAGTATCTATGAAGCTCCATGAATATTTGTTCGAACGAGTGAATGGAAGCAACTGGTAAGGTATGATACCACTTCTTAACTTGACATTCAAGTGTGAGGGTAAAAAGTGTACAAACAAACTCTTCCCAATTTATTTCATGAAAATCACAAAATTTGAGAAACATAAATGTATGCTCTACAATATATTTTTTACCCTCACCATCCAACTTAAGATGCGATAAGTCATATATTTGTTTTTTGGGGATTCAAATACTGAAATTCTCAGAAAAACGCCTTGGGATTAATTTTTTGGAATGATCCATTCAAGATGAGAGATTCAAAACAGACTCAACGGGCCTATCTTGTCATTTTTCCCTCCTTTTAGCACAAAATTAGTTAACGATGTTGGATTCCACCAACAGTAGGGGGTCTCCCTGGTATGAAGTCCCAAATAGTCCTCACATTGCTTGGGATAAGATCCCCATCTAGGAATCCCCCCCCCTCCCCCACCATTACTCATAGATATTTTCCTTGGATGCAATTATTAACAGAAGATATTACACACAAAATTTGAGATAAACAAGTAATTTGACATTTTGAAACATACAATTTCAATGTATATAAGTTTCTTCCACGAATGAAGTAGAAATAGTGATCCTTTAAGAGAAAAGTAATAGTACTATTCTAGTAGAGACACATAGGAGCATAGAAAGAATCGTTAGATAACCTCCAAAATAGTTCACAAGGTAACAACAATCAAGAAAATGAAATAGTTCATTTTCTTTAGTACGTATGAATACTAAGATATACCAAAAACATTAAAAGAATAGTCTTACAACATTCATGATACATGCATGAAACTGCATGACTTTGAGAGATTTTGATATTAAGTGAATTTTTTAAGTACACAATTACAATGATGCAACACTAGCCCCAATAGTGGAACATTAAGTCACCACTTTCTACTTCGAATAATGATCTTATCTCCTATGCCAAGCTAGAGAAGCCAAGGTCAAAATTCATTTTCTTCAGTTATGAGGGTTTATTTAGAACAAATGAGATGACTCTCCACCTTCCATGTGACTCTTGATCTCCCCCATGACTCTTGAGCTCCCATATGAATTTTTAACTTCTATGTGACCTTTGATATCCTAGATGACTCTAGGACTTCTTAGTGAATTTCTGCATTCCATGTGTGACCCTTGTGCTTCCACACATTTTACATTTTCTCATTTTTTTGGAAACACAAATTTACATTGCGCAAAATTGTGGCAAAATACAATAACAACATAATACTTTTGTGATGACACTTTGAAAGGCCATAATTTAGTGATTGTGACATAAGACTTCATTGTAATGTATGGATGCCAAGTTCTTCTCTTTGTTTTTATGTCTTCATTCTTCATGTATAACCTATGATGTGCTTCATCTTCACCCTCCAAAGGGTCTAGATAATTATTGGAACCTTCTAAGTCAAAATGAGTTTCTAGTCATTTTCTCTAGGGATTGTGCAATCACTATTTCTAGAGACTGTACAATCACCAAGGAATGTGTTAGCTTGTGAAGACATCAAGAACTAGGCATGTGAAAACAAGGAGTTTGACGCTTAGAATTCCCAAAGGAAGACTTGAACACTTAGACAGCATGACCGGGCATGACCTTAATGACTTGAAACAAAATATGTCATGATCATAAGAAGGCTCCAAAATTTGAAGGTAGGAAAAATTTGGAGGATGTTATAGCATCGACAACACTTGGCGACACACTAGAATAGCTCCAGCTTCTCTATTTAGGTCTAACATTAAGCATGATTTATATCCTTTTGGAAGTATTGTCTCATCCTATTGATCACCCTAACTTCCTTACTGAGCTTGGTTATAGATCTAGTATATTCTATTCCTCTTGTCCTTTTAAAACATTTCACAAGACTATTCAAACTTCAGTGGTTTCGATTAGAGATTAGGAGTATATGCATTCTGCGAGTAATATATTCAAATTTATAGTATCAACTTTGTTGTTTCTTGGCTACCAGTAGGCATGTTTAGTACCCCAATGGAGTCACTTCAAGGAATCACAAGCATTGCTTCACTACCAGCGAGTTTGTTTAGTACCCCGATGAAGTTTCCCACTTCACATCCCTATGTACGAAGCCTTTCTATTCTTCAACCCTTTATATATGTTAATTCTTTATGCTCATTTTCATTTTATTGAAATTTATTTCTCCAAGAGAGAAAGAGGGATCTCGACTTATTTTACGAGAAAGAGAGGTTGTTCCTTATTTTTCATAGACTCTTATAAATATACCTCTAAAATTAGCTTTCTCACTTTGGTTTTCTCCTTTCCCTTCTCTACTCAACTGGGTTGACATTTTAGAAACCAATCAATATAAAAGCCAATTCAAGGAAAGAAGATCCCATTATAGATATGAGCATCATAGATCCACTTGATCTTTCACTTAGGATGAAATGTATTTTGTGTACATGCATCATTAACTTTAAAATATATCTAGACCTAGAAAAAGAAGTTGACCAAAGATAAGCCAAGTGTTGTGAGTTTTCAAAGTTTCCCTTTCTAATTTTTCCTCATTACCATAACGCCAAACATGACAATTTTCATACATGGTCTTATTAAAAAAAAATATGAGCAAAGACACAAAAGAAAACTTGACATGAAATAAAAGAGAGAACATAATCAAGCAAAACAACATGTAAAACCAGTAACGGGCATGCGTAGAACAAAACTCAAATGAAAATGGGAATGCGGGAAGATTTTTGTAATGAAATGTAGAAGTAAATAGAATGCTAATAAGCATAGGAACAAAACTAAACCTAAACCCTAATCTATCTAAACTAGACCTGCAAGCAAAAATATATAAGATATTAAAAAAAATATGAAATAATGTTTAGAAATAAAGATGAAAACTTTAATACCTTGCATAAGAAATTGAAGGTCTTTCTTACTGGCAGAAAGGTGTGCCATAACAACTTGTTTTAACTAGTATGCAACTTTACCTTGTTGATTGAGAACAATGATGATACAAACCTTGAAGTGTGCTTGAGAATGTACATTCATCCGTGTTTTTAGTCTTAGAAAACATAAAAAATATCAGAATTCATTATTAGCAACATGGATTTCTAGATAAGATTCCTCTAGCCAATCATAGATTCAATCATAATATCTAAAAAAACCCTTTTGAAAAGCCTGAAACTCTTCGAAGAATGGACTTTCAATCAACAAAATCGAGTCATGGGGATAATATTGCAAGGAAGATATATTTGATCTCATTCAAAAACCTTGTCAATATCATAAGGACATGACATAACAATCAACAAAAGTTGAAGTGCCTTAACTATCTGACAAGTATCTGCACAATGAAATGATGAATCATAAATATCAACTGATGTAAAACAACTATCATCAGATGTACTGGTATAAAAATGATTAATAGAGTGAAAATTGTTAAAACCAATTGTATGACCAAATTGGTGGATTAGCATATAATATTATTGATTATGTATTGGTTCCAATTGTATCTTATTACATACTAGACCAACAATATGAGATCTTGGGTAATTAAAAACAATTATTGGCATCGTAAATCTAGGAAACCAATTAGGATACAATACTAAAAAAAATATTAGACCATGTGTCAAATAAAATCTAGTATTTATATCGACATGAGGGTTTTGATCCACTGAATGACTCAATAATTTTTCAACCTTGAAAAGGATATATTGTACTATAGAAAAAATTACTAGCTCCAAAACATAGACAAGAAGGATAAGGAGTTGATTTCTCATAGAATAATTTGACAGGAAGGAATATTTTAGCTGATGATAATCTTTGTCTTGATAATTAGAATGATATGCTTCGAGACTATGTACATCTAAGAAAGATATGAATTCTAACCCTAGTTCAAAAATCTCATTATAATTGTGAGAACCTGACATAATCATCAACTAAAGTTGAAGTGCCTCGACTTATTCACAAGTCCCAAAACTTTCAAATGTTTAATGATTGACTTTTAAAGCATGTTCAAATCAACATTTGTGTGAAGAAAATTTTCACCAATTATTTCAACAAGATCATTATGAATCAGATGGAAGCTGTTGGAATAAATAGTTTCATTAGGTGTGTCAAAATCACCAAATAGGTTACCCAAATTGTAAAAAATATGTTCAACCACATCATATTCTTCATCATGGGAAGCCTTACCACCTTATGTAAAATTCAAATCATATTGAAAGTTTAAATAACATGAGATATTTTCATCATCGGTTATTTCGTTATACACATCTCAACATAAGGGCTAGTGATATGAGGATGAAATTCCTAAGAGAAACTCTTCTATGATCATATCATATTCTATATCAAATCTGTGTAAATCCAAGTATTTTTGAGAAAACAAGATGTAATTCAATGTAATTAGGAATTCATCACCACATATGTCAGCAGGGTCATTAGTCTTAGGGTGATGGTTTTCCAAGCCTTCATCTCTCGATTAAGAGCTTCGGTTTCATTCAACTAATTACCAAAATTAAAATATCATTGATCATCCAAGAATGTAGAAACATCATCTTGACATAGAGGAATTTTAAAGAGGGAAGAAATATGGAATTAGTCTTCACACTTTTTCTCCTCTACCTGTGCAATGTGACCATCTTGTACCTAATCACCATTTAATCCAATAACATGATAATCAAGAGTATCTGAAGTAGATGGTGATGGATCAGATTGATCAAATGAGTCAAGGTAAAACATGCCATGAGATGTAAATGGTAGAGGATGATAGGTATCTAGTGAAGAAAAAAATACTTTCGACCATATTAGATTCAAGGTTTCAATTACGCACATTAATGTCACCTCGAGGAATCAAGGGATCAATCTTCACTTCAAGCTCCATGTATTTATTAGAACATTCAAATTTTTCCTGAATAAAGTCTTGACCATGGGAATAAAGTGAAGGTGGGATAAGTGGATCAACAATTTTATTTTTATATTTCCCAACTTTAACAATAGCACTAGAGAATTCCTTGTTTGGTAATGAAAAGGGAGGAGGATAAGGGACAAAAAGGGTTGCAAGTTCTTCCTCTGGGATTTGAGGTCTCCCATGACCGAGAAAAGTTGGAAGAGTAAAATCAACTAAGGATTCATATTCAATTTTTTTCAGTAAATTTGAACCAAATGTTAAAACTTTTCTTTGAATAAATCCCAATCCACATCTTCTTCAAGAAACTCATAACATATGTGAAGAAATCTATCAACAAAATCCTCTACTACTTCATTAGGCTTCATTGTAATTTCATTAATCCTTTATAAAACTTCTTGGTAATCATACATGTCAAAGGCTTAATGAAACTCCTTGAAGATATTTTCAAAGGAGTGAATGGAAGCAACGTAAGGTATGACACCACTTCTTAACTCGACCTTCAAGTGTAAGGATAAAAATTTTACAAGCAACCTCTTCACAATTTATTTCACTGAAAATCACAAAATTTGAGAAACATAAGTGTATGCTCTAGAATATATGTTTTACCATCGCCATCGAACTTGAGATGTGACAAGTCCTGTATTAGTTCCATGGGGATTGAAAGATTTAAATTCTTAGAAAAACACCTTGGTATTAAGATTTGTGAATGATCCATTCAAGATGAGAGATTCAAAACAGACTAAACAGGCACAACTTATCATATGGCCCTACTTCTAGCGCAAAATTTGTTGATGGTGTTGGATCCTACCAACAGTAGGGTGTCTCCCCGGTATGAAGTCCCAACTAGACTTCGCACTATTTGGGATAGGAGCTCCATCGAGGAATTTGAACTGACTACCATTATTCTTATAAATTTTCCTTGGCTTCAATTATTGACATAAGATATTACACACAAACATTGAGATAAGCAAGTAAGTTAACACTATGAAAAATACAATTGCAATGTATATAATATTCCTCTAAGAATGAAGTAAAAAGAGTAAGCCTTTAAGAGAAAATTAATAGTATTATTCTAGTAAAGACACATAGGAGCATAGAAAGAATCGTTAGTTAACCTTCAAAATAGTTCACAAGGTAACAACAATCATGAAATAAAATAACAATGCACATTCAAAAATATATATAACAAACCCAACGAAATTGTTCATTTTCTTTAGTATGTCTGAGCACTAGCATATATCATAAACAGTAATGAACAGTATTATAACATTCATGATACATGCATGAAAGTGTTTCAGATCTGAGAGCTTCTGATATTAAGTGAAATTTCTAAGTACAAAATTACAATGATGCAACACTATCCCCAACAGTGGAATATTAATTCACTACTTTCTCCTCCAAAGAATGATATTCTATCCTATGCCAAACTATAGAATCTAAGGTCAAATTTCCTTTGCATAATCTATAAGGATTTAATTATATCAAATGAGTTGACTCTCCACCTCCCTTGTAACTCTTTATCTCCCCCGTGACTCTTAAGCTCCCATATGAATTTTAAGCTTCTATGTGACCTTTGAGCTCCTACATGACTCTAGGAATTCCTTGAGACTTTCCACATTCCATGTGTGACCCTTGGGCTTCCACACATTTTACATTCTATCATTTTTTTGGAAATACAAAATTACATTCCACAAATTGGGGCAAAACACATGGACAACATAATAATTTTGTGATGACACTTTGAAAGGCCATAATTTGGCAACTGTGACATAAGACTTCATTGTAATGTATTGATGCCAAGTTATTCTACTTGTCGTTATGTCTTCATTCTTCATGATTGATTATTGATGTGCTTCATCTTCACTCTCTAGAGGGTCTAGATAAGTATTGGAACCTTCTACGTCATCATGATTTTCCATCTCTCTGTCATGGTCCAAGATTCCTTTGCACCTACATGATATCATCTTTGTGTCTCTTCTCCATAAATATCCTTGTAACCTCTTCTCTCTAACCTTCTTGATTATCATCTTTCCATGATAGGATGATAGCACCCGCAAATGAAGTTTACTCATGACAAGACAATATCATTCCCAAAATCACGTAGTCTACCTTGCTTGTTCATGTGAGATGCTGACTGCGATGGCATAGTGTGCAAGGAATGACAGAGAGGCATTCTTCAGCGCAATGCACAGTATCAAGAGGTAAAGAGTGAAGGACTGGGCACTATAAATGCGCATTTTGTAGTGGCAAGGAAGGAAGAGGTAGGCTTGTGTACATTGCGTAGGTCCTAGAGGCAAAGAAGGCAAGCCTGATCACCGAGAACATGTAGTGTGTAATTATTGAGGAGAAAGATCTAGGTATTACACAGTTGAGAACTTTAAGGGATAAAGAATGGCCCTATTGCTCACTGAAAGTGTGCAATGAAGGAAATGTTGGTTTATGCATTTCACAATGGGAAATTCCAGGAGACAAGGGAGGCGGGCTTGGGCATTGTAACTGTGCAATGTGCAATGGATGAGAAGGAGGCTCCAAGTATTGCGTAGTTGATCACTACAGGAATCTAGAAGTGGCCCTACTATCCATTAAGAATTCAAAGTGTGTAATCCAAGGTAGGATTGGTCAAGCCTGCATAGTGAGTAGTATAAGAAACAATGTTAAGTGCTCTAAATTTTCTCAATGTGCAGTGAAGGAAGTTGTTCTCTATATGGGCACAGTGCACAAGTCCAAGAGTTAAGGGTCTCATCATTGAGGCTTCAAAATATGCAATGTGCTCATCATTTTACTTTAATTTGAATGTTCTCATGAGTTTTACAAGCAGTGAGGACAGGGAAGAACTCAAAAATCAAAACACACATACACTCATACACATAACAAAACGATGCATAGTACCCAAACCAACTATCATACAATGAAATGGCAGTAAAACGACACTTCTCTCCAAGTGCGACACTTAAGATATATCTTTATGAAACAAGTTGCGAGTGCAACCAAAAGGTGCACTATGCTATGGGATAGTTTCCAACACATTTTCTTATGATAGATAACATAAAATAATGCAAGAGAGTGTGATAGAGATGTCTCTAAAAGTGTGTCATTATGCTCTTAGGATATGTGAAAACAAGTGAAAGTGTCACATGCAAAAATAAAAGAAAGCACAAGTGACACATGAAAGAATGAAAGAAAGTGAAAGTGACACTTGAAAAATATAGATCAAGCAAAAATGACACATGTAAGAGGCATAGAAAGCAAAAATGACACTTGAGAAACTCATCGGAAGATTGGGAATTTTCAACCATAAGTGAGAGAATGCTCCCTGTACTCCAAAAGTGCACAAAACTAAAAAGTGAAAGATGAATGTGAAAATGAGCTCTAAACTGGACTCTTTATATAGGGAGAAAATACATGTAATTAGGGTTAGGATTTGTGAGGGTGCTTAGTGCATGTTGGGAAACTAGGAGTCAAGAGTGCAATGACTTCCACTAATAGGTGTGAAAATATTGAATTGAAGAAGTATACTCTCATTTTCAACAAGTAGTGCATAATCACTATCTGCATATAATTCCCTTACACCATCACTGGAAACCACGCAGTCATTATGGCTAGGAACTTCGTAATCACTATGGGAAGGGACAACACAAACACTGACGATAAGGACTGCACAATCATTGTGAGCAAGGATTTAATAGTACTATGAGCAAGAACTTCATAATGACTCTCATTGTAAATTGTGCAATCATTGTTGGCAAGGATTGCGCAGTCATTATCTCTAGAGACTTTGCAATCACGGTTGCTAGAGACTACGCAATCATCAAGATATGTGTTAGGTTGTGAAGACATAAAGAACTAGGCATGTAAAAACAAGGAGTTTGACACTTAGAATCCCCAAAGGAAGACTTTAACACTTAGACAACATTACCAAGCATGACCTTAATGACTTGAAATGAAAGATGGCATGATCATAAGGAGGCTCCAAAAATTAGAGGTAGACAAAATTTTGAGGGTGTTGCGGCAGCGACAACACCATCCATTCAGAAATTACAATATGTATATTTATGATTTTTTCATCTTCATTTATAATAACGTCGGGAAATTAATTTCATGGCCACATTTGACTAGGGATTATTCTTCACTATTGGATTCATCAACATGTTGGGCATGACAGTGAGACCAATTTTGTAGAAGCTTAGACAACGTGTTCTTGCTTTGTGTTAACATATTCTTGTAAATAACAAGAGCATGAGGGTGGCCATTGATATCATTATAATCGATTTCCATATTCCTCTCAAAATTCGGATGTCCTATTTTGAAATCCAATTCATCATCCCATGTACTATATAGATTCCATCCATTTCTTGCAACTGAAACCTCTCTAACACCCCCTAGACGATAGTCAATAACTATCCATATCTATGCATTTCATAAATGTTGCATTTCACTTTATTTCCCTTCTATGTGGCTTTGACATCAATGAAAACTTTACTCGCCTCTTTCTTTTCTTCCACAATGGGATTTTGTCGGGTTCAATGAGGATTATCTTACAAAGGTTCAAGAAATTCAAGTCCCAACTCCTTATACCCCAACCTTGTTGGGGACATGCATAGAAAAAAAAAAGAGTAGACCATTCTGATACCACTAATATGAATTTTTGAAGGGGACATAATGAAAAACAAATTTATAACCAAAAACATAGAGATACAATAAAACTTGGTTTCAATTAATAAAATAAAAAATGTGGAAATTGTATACATGTAGAATGAAAGCAAACTAGATCGAACAAATGTAGCTTATCTCTAAGAAGATATGGGACAGTTATGCACCTTCTTGAATTGTATTAAAATGAGGTTTGGAGGCCTTTTCATCATGAAGAAGAAATGATAAACCATAAAAATCCAAAAACCCAAACCTAGGATATTAAGTGCGAAAGGCTTATGGGCCCCGATCGGGTAAGTTGAAACATCAACTTCTCAGGTTCGTAACTTTAGCATATGATCTTGTTTGGCACACATGATATCCCATTAGAAAGATCTATCTCAGGAGTGCAATTTTGTTGAGTAACCAGCTCCAAAAATAGAAGAAAAAAGATATCAAAGCCTTAGAAATAAGCCACTTCAAGGGGGAAACCTCCAATACATTACATAAATGAACAATTCTTGGATGATACAAATGAAAAAAACCTCCTTCTATATATAGGAGTCCATGGGGCCACAATATAATCCAAGTGGGCAACAATGTAATCCTAGCCGACCTAACAATAATAATTTAAGGGCAAAATAATAAAAAATGGGGTTTACAAGGGTATAATAATAACAATAAGGGGGTTACACTAACAACAATAAGGGACTATACTAGTAATATAGGGACCTAACATGCCCCTCTCCTTCAAAAAAAGTGTTGTCCTCAATGCTTGAGTAGCTCTGGGTGCTTCTATATAAAATTCTCATCCTCCCATGTAGCATCTTTAGTGGGTAAGTTCTTCCACTTGATGAGATACTCTGAAATTGATCGATTCCGTAGTTTTCGAGTTCTTGTTTCCGTGACTGCTTCCGGTTCCAAAATGATTTTTCCTTCCTCATCAAGTTCTGGAAATATTGTTTGAACTGGAATATTTTCACCTATAACCTTCTTTAAGCATGAAACATGGAAAGCTGGATGTACTCGCGAAGAAGCAGGAAGCTCCAATTTGTATGCCATAGTACCAATCTTTTGCAACACCTTGTAAGGACCATAGTACTTTGGCGATAATTTATTATCCTTCTTAGCTTGCTTGAGGGACATTTGTTTATATGGTTGTAGCAGTAAAAATACCCAATCTCCTATATCAAAACTTCTCTCGCTGCGATGTTGATCTGCCTGTTGTTTCATTCGATTTTGTGCCAAATTCAGGTTATCCTTTAAGAGCTGGAGAACTTCTTGCTGATGCTCGACGTGATCTTCCACTGCTTGAACCTTCGAATTTTTCCTTAAAGATGATGTGATCGATGGTGGATGATATCCATAAAGTGCCATAAATGGGGTCATTTTTGCTGCAGTATGGAAGGAAGTGTTATACCACCATTCGGCGAGAGGTAACCACTTGACCCATTGTGTTTGTTTATCAGATACAAAACAACGAAGATATCTTTCCAAACATTTATTTACTATCTCAGTTTGACCATTAGATTGAGGATGATAAGCTGAGCAATGAGCTAATTGAGTACCCAAACAAGAAAATAACTCCGTCCAAAAATTTCCAGTAAAAATGGGATCTCTGTCGCTCACAATAACCCTTGGGCTTCCATGTAGCTTTTGAATTCTGTCCATAAATGTAGTAGCAACTGTACTTGCTTTAAATGGATGAGATAATGCACAAAAGTGTGCATACTTGGTAAGTCTATCAGCTACCACCATGATGACACTCTTTCCTTCGGACTTAGGTAAACCTGTGATAAAATCCATTGAAATCTCCTCCCAACGTTGACTTGGAATGGATAAAGGTTGTAGAAGTCCCGGGGTCTTAATTGTTTCCACTTTATTCTGCTGGAAAACCAAACATTCCGCCACAAAATTTTGAATATTAGATTTAAGGCCATCCCAAAAAAATCTTTCTTCACCCTGTGGTAAGTTTTTAAAAATCCTGAGTGTCCTCCTAAAGGAGAAGTGTGCAATTCCAGAAGAATCTTTTGTTTTAGTTGGGAATTCTTACAAAGATATAAGCGATCTTTGTACCATAAAAAATCATTTTTCCAACTAAATGTATCAGATGTACTAGGATCTTGCTGCAACTTTTGAATGAGTGTCCATACATCTTTGTCCTTCTTCCATTCATCTCTTGCTTCAGTTATTCAATCTGGTTGGATAATAGAAATGGCACAAAGCAATGCTTCCACCTCTTCATTCTTTCTTGAGAGTGCATCTGCAACAACATTAAGCTTTCCTTTTTTGTAGATTATTTCAAAGTCATAGCCCAACATCTTTGTGACCCATTTTTGCTGCTCTTCTGAAGATAGTCTTTGTTCCAAAAAGTGTTTAAGACTATCATGATCAATTTTTACCTTGAAGTGTCTTCCCATTAGGTAAGTTCGCCATTTCTTTAGTGCATGCGGTATTGCTAACATTTCCTTCTCATAAATAGGTTTCTGTAAATACTTTCCTTTGATTGGACGACTTTCAAAAGCAATGGGTCTTCCTTCCTGCATTAAAACAACACCAATTCCATTTCCTGAGGCATCACATTCCACAATAAAGGTTTTTGTGAAGTCTGGCGTAGCTAATACCGGTGCTAGACACATTGCCTCTTTAAGATTTTCAAAGGCCTTAGTTGCTTCAGGAGTCCATGAAAATGCATCTTTCTTCAATAATGTTGTTAGAGGTGCTGCTATTCTCCCATAATTCTTAACAAACTTGCGATAATACCCTGTTAACTTGAGAAATCCTCGCAACTGCTTTATGGTTGTGGGGACTTTCCATTCCTTAATGGCTTTAATTTTGTTAGGGTCTACCTTAACACCCTCGTGAGATACAATATGACCCGGATATTCCACCTCTTGTACTCCAAAGAAACATTTGGATGTTTTTGCATATAATTGTTTCTCCTGTAATAGTTTGAGCACCCTGTCAACATGTTGAACATGATCCTTCCAAGACCTGTTGTAGATTAGTATATCATCAAAAAATACTAGCACAAATTTTCTAAGGAAGGGTTTGAAAATGAATTCATCAACCCTTGAAATGTAGAAGGTGCATTGGTAAGGCCAAAAGGCATGACCAAAAATTCATAATGACCCTCATGAGTTCAAAATGTTGTTTTTGGAATATCTTGAGTCTTCATTCTAATTTGATGATATCCTGAACGAAGATCCAACTTGGTAAAATAAATTTCTCCATGTAATTCATCCAATAATTCATCAATCACAGGAATGGGAAATTTATCTTTAATTGTGAGCTTATTGAGCTCCCTATAATCCGGACACATTCGCCATGATCCATCCTTCTTGTGTACCAATACTACAGGAGCAGAGAAAGAACTTTGACTAGGTTGAATTATACCCGCCTCTAACATTTATGCAATCATACGTACAATTTCGCTCTTTTGGAAGTAAGGATATCTATAAGCCCTGATGTTTGGAGGAACACTTACTGGAATCAAATGAATAGCATGATCATGATCACGAATAAGTGGGAGTACTTTGGGAGTTTCAAACACCTTGGAATGATTGTCCAAGACATGTTGGAGATCTGCAGAAATAGATGATTTTGATGTCGGAACTTCTAGTGAGCATAATTGTGCAATTACGCCTCGTTGTTCTTTCTTTAGAAGCTTTGTCATGACATTATAGCTTATTATCCTTCCCGGCTTCCCTTCAATACCCCGTAATTCGACTTCCTTTCCTTCTGAAAAAAATTTCAAGAAAAGTTCTTGAAAATTAAAAGCCACCGTCCCCAAAGATTGTAACCATTGTACTCCTAGTACAACATCAGCACCTCCCATAGGAATGGAAAGCATTGGACTATTCAATACATATTCCCCCATGGTTAGCTTGATATTATGGCATTTCCCAGAGAAATTTATAGTTCCTCCATTTGCATCCATCACTTGACATTCTGGTGCTGGGTATAGGAAACAATTTAATTCCTTGGCTACCTTACAATGAATAAAATTATGGGTGCTACCTGAATCAATCAACACTATTACCTTTCTCTTCTTGATTTGTCCGTTTATCTTGAGAGTTTGAGGAGTGGTAATTCCTGCCAGTGCATTACACGATATGGTTGGATTCATTTCTTCCTCTTCTGGGGTTGGTTCCTGGTGTATATCCTCTTCTTGTTCATTTTCTTCTTCCTCTTCACAATCTATGTAAAATAATTTCTTCTCGACACACTTATGACCTTTAGTGTATTTGCTATCACAACTGTAGCAAAGCCCTTTTGCTCTTTTTTCTTCCAATTGTTGTGGTGTCAACCTTGTAGGTTGTGGAAATCTAGGAGTAGCAACACTTCCCTCTTTATAGAAGTGAGTGGTAGGCTTCCTTGTCGCCATAATTTTACATTCAATTTTTCTTGCCAACCTGAATGCCTTCTCCAATGAATCGGGTTCCAAAACGCGAACTTCATGTTGGATGTTATCCTTTAAAGTACCTATGAAGAGATCAATCCTGTGTTCCTCTGGAATATCAGTTACCCTTATATTCAATTTTGGGAAGTCCTCAATGTGCTCCCCCACTAAACCCTTTTGTTTGAGATTTATCAATTGGCTAAAGAAGGTGTTGCTCTTTGTATCCTCATAATGTGCTATCATTTCCTCAGTAAAAATTGACCAAGTGACAATTTTTTTACGGGAGCAAAGCCATCGATACCATACAAATGTATTTTGTTCTAAATGTAAAGTTGCAATGCGTACCTTTTGTGTGTTTTGCACGTTATGGAGATCAAATATTGCTCCATCTGTAGTATCCATGTTACAGGATCCTTTCCATCAAACTTCCTCATATCCATTTTTGGAATATGGTGGTTCTTCCCGCCAACATTAGAGTTTAGGAAATCACGATTAACATTTATTTTGTTCTCATCATGAGGTTCTTCTACTATCTTTTCACCATTAGGAAACATTTCTTGTATCAACTTTGTCAAACCTTCGATGTCTGTTTTGAGATCATTCTTCATGTTTTCCATGTTGTCTTTCATGTCGGCTTCCATGCCATCCATCTTAGCTTCCACGCCATCTATCTTAGCTTCCACGCCTTTCTTCAAACCGTCCATCTTCACTTCCACGCCTTTCTTCAGAACTTCAATTTCATTTTTTTTTGCTCTTTGCGAGAGTGAAATTTGTTGCACTTGCTCTTGTAATTTTGATAGATCATGTTGCAATTCTTCATCTTCATGAGTCATAGTAGAGCCTTCTGAAGGCTTAATGGGTGTTGAATTATTTTTACGGGGCATCTTTTAGAACCCAATACTGCTATATATTCTACAATATGCCCTTGGAATCAATTCAAATTGATTCTTCAAAGAAGACTCATGCAATTTGGAAAGAAAAATATACACACCTTTTTCTTGCTTTTCAGGAACTCGATATTGAAATTGGATTATCTCTATGATTGCAGCACTTCAATATTTGAATTTCGGTATCAACTTAGCCCTTTGAATTATATTTCGAATGCCACAAGTCTGACCTGATTTGGATTCTCCAAGACAAAGTTGTGTCCAATCTCCCACAATGACCTAATTCTAGACTAGTTCAATAGAGCGAAATTGTACGACTTTCCACATGTCACTGTTTCATCCTTTGTCTCTGAAATTGATAGAGAATAAAATACAGTCTGTGTACTTGCGACCACTTTTTACGGTACTCCAATCCGATGCCTAGAGAGAGAGTTATTGAACTTTTCCCACGATCACCTCTTTGAGATGAAATTCAGGAGCCTAAAAAAGCACTACTTTCCATAGATCATATCTCCAAAAATATTGTGAACCAACCTCTGAAATTTTTTGAAACATTTCCTCAGGATTTCAGCTTCGTACCATACGAATTTCAGACTCTGAGCCTTCGTACAAAAAAATATATAGCAAAATTCCACGATGACCTGTTTAGGAGCCTAAAAAAAGACCTAACTTCCATAGATGATATCTCCGTAAATATTGTGAACCAAGCTCTAAAATTTTTAGACAAGCTTCCTTAGGATTGCGGCTTCGCACCCTAAAAATTTCAGCTTCCGAAACTTCGTAGAAAAAAATTTATAGTGAAAATTCCACGATGACCTGTTTGGAGCAGCGAAACCCTAGAATCCAAAGCTCTGATACCAAATGTTGTGTAACCAGCTCCAAAAATAGAAGAAAAGAGATATCAATGCCTTAGAAATAAGCCACTTCGAGGGGGAAACCTCCAATACATTACATAAATGAAAAAATCTTGGATGATCCAATTTACAAAACCTCCTTTCTATATATAGGAGTCCATGGGGCCATAATGTAATCCTAGTGGGCCACAATGTAATCTTAGCCGACCTAACAATAATAATTTAAGGGCACAATAATAACAAAATGGGGGTTACAAGGGTACAATAATAACAATAAGGGGGTTACACTAACAACAATAAGGGACTATACTAGTAATATAGGGACCTAACAAATTTTTTAATGAGAAAAAAAATTCATGAAATTCATCATCCCATTTCCCCAAAAAAATGCCATTTAGGGCATCAAAATGGCTTTGAAATTTCAGGACTAAAAATGCCAAAATAGCAAAATTGTGTTGTGATCCATTGGAATAGGTGGGTGACCACCAATATCCACCTGGATCAATGTGGGCGACTTATGCTTGCCTAGACACAAGGTATGTACATAAGTACCTACCCTAGCTATAAAATCAACAAATTTCATAAACATTCCATTGTCCATTTAAACATTTTGACAAACATATGGAAAACAAACTCAAAGTTTTTTTTTTTTTTGGTAATTTGTGTTAATCTATTAATTAGGAAACATAAAAATACATAGTTTACAGGCAGGTTTGGTAAGTTGCGCTTAACCAATCCCTACCTTTGTTACATTGTTTCTGGGCTACCGCGAGGGAGGGGGCTAGCCCAGAAAAAACTTGTGAGCAAGAATTACTATGTGCGCGGTAGCGCTGATACATTTAGTAGCATAAGAGTAGGACATGAAAGTGAGGCCCTGCGAGCATAGATGAAAAAAAACAAATAGGACTAAACAGCAACACAAACATTATTCATCCTCATCATCACTGCGGTGGGGAGTTTCCTCAAATATGGGACAGGCAGGGACCTGCGCGAGAGCCGCTTCCTTTGCAGCTTCCACTTCAACAATAGTGCGAATGTGGAGATTTCAAGGAGCGTAGATGATGGGGGAGTTCGGATCTACTCCATTAGGAACCTTCATCCAGACGTCATCGGAATCCATGATCTGAATCTTCGTGTCTTCAT
Source organism: Pinus albicaulis (assembly GCA_034641835.2). Classification (NCBI taxonomy): domain Eukaryota; kingdom Viridiplantae; phylum Streptophyta; class Pinopsida; order Pinales; family Pinaceae; genus Pinus; species Pinus albicaulis. Next base: position 38,905,375 of record CM076581.1, on the reverse strand, counting down.
CGACCTGCGCAGGACTATTCGAGGGTGTCAGAATGCTCTGCAGAGAGGGAACTCTACGGGTGGAGGTGGACCTCCTCGCGCCACGACTTCCTCTTTGCACCAGGCTCCTGGAGGAGTCTGCACGTTGCTCAGGAACTGAAGGATGGCTAGCTGGGAAGTTTGACGAGATGCCTTCAAGCCATTCGAGGCAGTTTTCCTCGCCGTGATGGTAGCGGCTCGGGAGAGCCCCTCGCTGTCCACCACGAATTGTGCGTTGGCGCAACCTGGGAGCCATTGCGCACTTGGGAGGGGTGGCGAGGGAAGCACAGGGGTAGAAGAAGCTGTAGAGGTTGGGGGTAGGTGTGTAGGATGCAATGCACCAGGCAGAGGGGGGCTGTGCAGCTCCACTCCAAGACTTGGACTTTTCAGTTGATTGGTATCAGCGAGCATCCAAATTAGAAGAGCTAAATGCAGCGGAGGGAAGATGAGGGAGGGAAGGGGCCGAGAATGGGAGGATATATAAGATTGCGGATGAGGCATGTCAGAGGGGCCATGAGTGATCTGTGTGTGGAGCTCAAGCTGTTGGGCAAGCGCAGAGGGATAAGTGTGGCTACGTTGTTGATTATGCAGCATGGTCATTAATGGAGGTAAGGGTGAGGTGATGGTCTGGGTCAGGTGACACTAGGCCTGTCCATTCTGCGTGATCGATGTTTCTGTGGGGTTCATACGAGGCAATAACTATGATTGGATCCGCTGCAGGTGGGGAATTGCTTTGGAGATCTCCGCAGTCCGCATGAGTTGGGCTTTTCTATCCACCTGTGTCAAGCATGTCACCCACATCCGGGAGGAAAACAAACTCAAAGTTATCCATGCATGTTAATAAATAATTGAGGGTAATGACCTATAGCCATCTTTATTTATCCTTAAGAAACAATGCATTAAAAATATGCATAACATTACAAATCCATTCACAAGTGAATTTTCACAAATAATTTTTGAACAAACTCACAATCTACATTTATACAAGGAAAACATAATAAGAATTTACATAACCTACTAGTACATGAAAAAAAAAATGGAAGGACATATATTAAATTTTCCTTAATAATGATGACAACAAAAACATCTAATATGAAAAATAAACCCTTGTATTATTCATTTCCTATACCAAGTTTCCATACCAAAACTAAAACATAATATAAACTCATTAAAAAATTTCCACTTTGTGTGAGTGTAACATATTCCAAAAAACACTTTTCATGCAATATTTAACCATTAACGAGGCGCAAATGAGTTCACTATTAAACTTCCATTTTATAACCAAATTTATCCATATTTGTTGTTGAGAATAAAAATCAAGAGTATATTGTTTTACCTATAGGATTATTCCTCTGCTATAGCAATATTGGTTTCCAGCCAAGAGTTTCCTCTTCCATAGATTTGGCACGCACTCTTTATTATTTTTCACATAAATTTACTTATGCATTTAGTGAGTAAATCTAAAAGAAACATCTCCAACAAGTTGGTTAATACAAAGCCAATCATGTAAAAATCACAAATACAATAAATGAAACAATTACTACTTATATGGTCTAGATACCTAGAAATCTATCTAACATAAAAATAAAAATAAATGAAACAACTACTAATATGATCTAAATACCTAGAAATTTATCTAACATAAAATTCAAGATTAAAACAAACACACCTAACCATGAGTGTATTACAGAAATTCAAAAGTATTTCCCTCATCTATTCCATGCTTATTCCATCTCATACAATGCCAATTGGATTCCTCCCAACCATACATAGGGAAAATTGTCTTCCTAAAACCCTAGGCTATGTCATCTCATAATCAATTTTTGTTGTAGTTATTGGCATTGTAGCGTTAGCATTGATGTCAATAGGTTCATGGTGTTGCTTGTCATGCATATGTGTTATGGATGATTGGATTGATGGACTTGTTAGTTGGCATTGATTTCAACATACTAATTACTAGACCTAGTGGAGGTGATTTGGAGATAGATTCTCATGTGATGATTTGGTTGAGGTTGAGTAGATGTTGTGTTGATTGAAGATGTTGTTGTTACAGGTGGTTGGAGTGTTGCTCTAGTTGTTGCATATGTCTCTACATGTCTTGGACACATTGGTATGTTGCTACATGTATGAGTTGTGTTTGTTTTTGTTAGAGATACTTACACCAGTTTTGAGGCGGTTGGATGTTATGATGTTGTTGTTGCATGGGTTGGAGATGTTGCTACAGGAGATGGATATGTTGTTACAAGTATTGGAGATGTTGTGAATGTTGCTTTAGGAATTGGAGATGTTGTTCTTGGTGCTAACGTTGGAAGAATAGGTCATGCATGTCACTGACTTGTTCTTGGCATTTCATCAGTTGCAGACTTGACATAGAGGTTTGGAGGTGTGTTCAAGAGCTAAAGAAGATGATCCAATAGGAGGCAGAGGTTTTGGGCTGAAGGAATGATGTTTTGCTTGTTAGTTTGAGAAAAAAGTGGACCTCTTATGTATGATCTAATATCTTTTGAGGGGTTGGAAATGATAATTGGGCTATAGTTTTGACAACTTGATAAGGAGATCAAGTTCTACCTAAACCTTAAAAGTATTGAAATTCAGTCATAATTTTGGTGGAAAATACCTATGATAATTAATGATAACTAATGAAAGTACATATGCTTATGGAAATTTTGGTATAATGTGTATTTCATGAATCGATGTGAGGTAGCAAGGTTACCACATCATGTTATACCCTATAGTTTTGAACTTAAACTAGAGCTTATGTGAGGTAGCAAGGTTACCACATCATGTTATACCCTATAGTTTTGAACTTAAACTAAAGCTTATGAATGATTAGATCATCAATGGTCATTGATAGTATATGAACTCTCATGTTATGAGTTAAATAGCTATTTTTAATGCACTGAAATCATACAAAGAAAAACCGTGACTTGATTATGGATGATAGCATGATAACTGGGTGTGCATTTGGATAATGAGTAATGAAATGTCATAAATGGAATGATTTTGTTTTAACATATTGATTGTAAATGCAACTTACAAGAAACGCAAGGGAATCAGAATATGAAATAAAATGCGATTTGTGAATATATTTTAATGATTAAGAATAGGATTCTTATTATTACCCAAACATGATTTATATATTTATGCCATTGTTTGATTGTGGAGCTTGTAGTTTTCATTAGATGACTTGGAATTGTGTGGATGCTATGTTGTCGGAATTTCTCAGTGAATCAAAGAGGTTTAAGTGACTGGTACGTGTTAAATGGTTTTGGAAAGTTTTCACCACGTTGAAGTATGTGTGTAGAATCCATCCTAACAGTTATGAGTAAAGTAATTATTCCTATTATATTAGAGAATTTATTTTGATAAAAATCATGTATGTGGTTAAGGAGGGTTATTGTCTGCATTTGAGAGTGTGATCCAAATGCATTATTACTTTTAATATCAAATAAAGAAAGTTATGATTTCTATATTTAATAATATTAAGTGATATGGAATACCCCGAATAGTTTATCACTGTTATGAGTCATTGGAAACCAATTTCTTATTTTTTGTATTTTGTTTTTTTTGTGTGCTTGATTAATGTAGATTAAATTGTAAAAGAAATGTCTAAAATTCAGACAAATTATTAGAAAAATATGATATTTTTTCTAACTTTTTCTTTTATAGAACTAAGAAGAAATAAGTGTGGCAAATTTGAATGAGATTACATTATGAAGGAACATCTAGAATGGATTTTGATAATTTTATATAGTGATTTGATTTTCGTTGAAATTGAATGATTCCAAAATAAGAAGTGGTGTCTTTAAAATGAAATTTCATGAGAATGAAAATTAATGGGAAACTTCATGAGAATGAAAATTAATGTGAAATGTTATGAGAAATTTTAGATTGTATGATGAATGCAATTATGAATTATATTCAATAAATTATTGGTATTTTTGAAATCATGATTTTAGTGAAATTATACAATTATATTTGGCTTTATGGGAGTAGTACACAATACAACAATTAGACCTTATTCAATTCTTGCTTAAATAACAATTTATGCATAATTACTTTAATGACTATATCATAGAATGATGATTCATATTGCATATGAATTTGATCAATGACATTTTTGAAGCTTTCATAGGATGTGATTGTTAATGGCATAATATGTTTAGAGATAATTGTTGGGAGTAGAGCTTGATTATCTTGTTTATTTTGTATCACAATGTTGGACCCCTGTACCTTAATGGGGCGGAAACGCCGCCCGTAATTAAACGTTGTTTGGGGGTAAAATTTCCTTGAAAAAGTATAGTAATTTCTAGTCAATCTCAGTCGTTCATTAGGCGGATGATATCACAGTAGAAGTTATGTTTATTTTAGGGTTTTTTTTTCCCTAGAAGGCAATCCCTCTTTTGTATGAGGGTATTGTATTGCGGTTGTGTAATTGTATGTGTATTCTCAGAGCGAGAAACAGATAGGGAGACTGTGAGAGAGAACAGAGGATATTACAGCGGATCTGTTGTAGGTTGTGTCTCTTCATTTTGCTAGATAATAGAAATGAAGGATTGGCTGTTCGGGGTGGACGTAGCCCAAACTGGATGAACCACGTATATATGTGCCTCTCTGGTTTTATGTGTTTCTTGTGTTTTTGTTTTCGCATATATTTTATTGGACTCATTACTCTGTAATATATAATTTTCTAACAACTGGTAACAGAGCCAAAGGTCTATTTGGTTGATAAACTCGCAGGAAAGAAGGGTTTCTGGTTCGAGTGGGAGCAATGGCGGAAGATGGTAAATTTAGGGTCGAGAAATTTAACGGCCAAAACTTCCCGATGTGGAAGATGCAGATGGAAGATTACCTGTGTCAGAAACATTTGTACCTACCATTGAGCGGAAAAACAAAGAAGCCGACGAATATGACAGACGCAAAATGAGAGATTCTCGATAGAAAGGCACTTGGAACAGTATGGTTGTGCCTTGCAGCATTGGTAGCCTTTAATATTTCGAAGGAAACAACAATAGAGGGTTTGATTAAGGCATTGACAAAACTGTATGAAAACCCCTCGGCCTCAAACAAGGTATTTCTTATGAAACGTTTATTTAATATGAAGATGTCGAAAGGTGGATCTGTTGCAGACCATTTAAATGATTTTAATATAGTTACCAGTCAGTTAAGTTCTGTAGGGGTAAACTTTGATGATGAAGTTAGGGCTATTTTATTTTTGTGCTCATTTCCAGAAATTTGGAATGGTTTAGTTATGGCCATTAGTAACTATGTCTCTGGTTCTAGTACTTTAAAGTTTGATGATGTTTTTGGTGCTATCCTTAGCGAGGAAATACGACGGAAAAGCTCCGATGAGACATCGGGTAATTATTTGAGTGCAAAGTCTAGGGGAAGAAAAATGGAAAGAGGAAAGAGCTCAGGATATCGCAGTAAATCAAGGAAAGGTAGATCCAAGTCCAGATCGGGGATAGTGTGCTAGAAATGCGGAAAGAAAGGACACCTAAAGAAAGACTGTAGATCTCGGAAGGGAAAAGAAGGAGACACACAGCAAGAAAACAATCATGAAGAAAATGTAACAGGTGATGTGTTACAAGATGCTTTGATTCTTTCTTTCGAAAATGTTATTGATTCATGGGTGGTAGATTCAGGGACCTCATTCCATGCCACACTTGATAAGAAATATTTTTATGACTATGTTCAAGGAGATTTTGGACAAGTTCGTTTGGGTGATGATAAACCCCGTAAAATTGTTGGAATGGGTAAATTTCTTGTAAAACAACAGTATGGAAACCAATGGCTATTAAAGGAGGTAAGGCATGTTCCAGATTTGAAGAAAAATCTGATTTCAACAGGGTAGTTAGGCGGTGAAGGTTGTGTGACAACTTTCATAGATAAAACTTGGAAGGTCAACAAAGGAGACCTAGTAATAGCAAAAAGCGAAAAGGTTGGTACATTGTATTTATGCAATGGTATTTCTAACTCTGTTAATGTTTTAAGTTCCAAAGGAGCAGATGCAGCATTATGGCATCATAGGCTCAGACACATGAGTGAGAAGGAGATGAAGATTCTTCACTCAAGAAATTTGTTGCCGGGATTGAAGAATGTTGATTTGGATTTCTGTGAGAATTGTATTTATGGAAAACAGAAGAGATTCAGATTTCTCATAGTTGGGAAAGAAAAGAAGAGAGAAAAATTAGAGCTTGTGCATACATATGTATGGGGACCTGCTCAAGTATCATCTCTCGGTGGCTCCCATTATTATGTTACTTTTATTGATGACGCAACTAAAAAAACTTGGATTTATTATATTCAGAATAAATCCGATGTATTTGATACTTTCAAGAAATGGAAAGCTTTGGTTGAGATTGAGACAGGAAAGAAGTTGAAGTGTCTCAGATCAGACAATGGAGGTGAATATTGCAGCAAAGAGTTTGATAGGTAATGTTCAAAGCATGGAATTCGCAGATAGAAGACAGTTCCAAGAACACCACAAGAAAATGGTGTGTCAGAAAGGATGAACAGAACAATCATGGAGCGTGCAAGGTGCATGAGATTTCATGCAGGATTGCATTTAAAATTTTGGGCAGATGCTGTAGATACTGCTATTTTTTTAATAAACTGAGGGCCTTCAAGTTCCTTGGATGGTGGTATTCCAGAGGAGGCATGGACAGGTAAAAAGGCAAACTACTCTTTTTTAAATCCTTTTGGTTGTGAGGCCTTTGTCCATATTAATAAAGAAAATAGAACAAAGCTTGAGTAAAAATCAAAGAAATGTACCTTTATTGGATATGGTGTTAATGATTCTGGTTATCGCTTATATGATTATGAAAATCAAAAAATCATTTGGAGCAGAGATGTAATATTCAATGAAAAGGTCTTGTATAAGAATCAGTTGCAGGAAAAGGAAAACAAAAAAGAAAACAAAGAATACACAGTTCTTGATGAGATCACAGAAAAAGTAAAGGTGCCTGAAAATAATAATAATCAACAGTCACAACAACAGCAACCACCACAACAGCAACAAGCACCTCAAACACCTGAAAGTGGTGTCAGAAGATCTACTAGGATAAGTAGACCCCCTGAACGATACTCTCCTTCATTATATTATTTATTGTTGACTGATTCTAGTGAACCCGAATGTTATGAAGAAGCAATGCAGGTTGAAACCAGGAAGAAGTGGGAGCTAGCCATGAAAGAAGAGATGGACTCCTTAATGCATAACCAGACTTGGGAATTAGTCAGGTTGCCTGCAGGTAAAACTACATTGCAGAATAAATGGGTTTACAGGCTGAAGGAAAAAGATGGAGGAAAACAAAGGTACAAAGCTAGACTTGTGGTGAAGGGGTTTGCAGAAAAGAAAGGCATTGATTTTGATGAAATATTTTCTCCTGTTGTTAAGATGACTTCAATCAGAACTATTTTAAGTCTTGTAGCAGCGGAAGATTTACATCTTGAACAGTTAGATGTAAAGATAGCATTGTGGAGTACTGAAAAGGTATGATTTTGACGATTACTTTAATGACTTTTTAATGGAATTTGTGAACCTTTTGTATCATGAATTTGGAAAGTCATAAGGAACTATAACAAAACATGTGAGAATCGATGTGTATAACTTAGCCACTGATAATGGTTATTTTCTATACAGGGAAAGGAGAAAACGAAGAGTTGCCGCTCTAAAGGAAAGAACGAAGTGGAGATAACTGCTGTCTCTCTGGATGAGAACCGAACGCAAACATAGGGAAACAAGATCAAGGTGAATCGGCTCAGGGAAGAAGGAGAGGACACCAGCTCAGCGCAATAGCAAAGACAGGATGAAGAGTTAACTGTTTGGCGAATCCCTCAGGATCGAAGATCCTGAGGGATCGCTGCTTTACTTATCTAGTTGCTTGGACATCTCCGCCATCGTCTTTATAAAAAGAGACAAGCACTGTTAGTTTAGGAGAGAATGGCGAGACAAGATACGTTTTATGTAAACTTATGTAAAACATCAGATTTGGTTATTAAGCTTTGTTGAGAACTGGTTCGATGTATTTTTGATCAATGTATTAATGAAAGCCTGGTGATTATTCCATCTTCGCGTCTGCATTAACCTAAAGCGGTGTATCCTTGGAGGCTAAGGGCCCGGCCCCGAAGGACACTTGCTTCTGTACCATTACAGCTTCGCTTCTGTGTGGTTTGTTTATTACTGTTATTTGATTATTTGATATGCTTTACAAGTTCATATCACATGCTCTGTTCAAGTTTGAATCATTGAAGTTTTTACAGCTAGACTTGTGTGTTAACTCCGCATTACGTTATTATTCTTTTCAAGAGTTAATCGCATATCCTTACTGTTATGTTACAGAGCTGTTATATTAACATTTGTGTTGTGTGCGTTTTTAATGAATCAGCATTGTTCCATAATTCATTAATCGTTATTGCTGTTCCATTAATATGAATTGCGTGATTCGCCTTTAGAATGACAGAATGTTCCTTGATTGCAAAGAGTGTGTAGATTAAGTTTGGTTATAACCCGCGGGACTTAGTATTCAATTGCTGTTCCATTTTAGAGTTGCTGTTCCATTTCAGAACTGTGGTTTAATCCTTTATTTACTTTGTTGTTCTATTTATCTGCAATTGATGGTTTGTTGTGAGAGCTGATCTAAGGCTGTAGTGAGCAGTCGCAGTTACTGTCTAGCTCCCAGGCTCGTGATCTATGATTTAGTTCCTTTTCCATCAGTTTCTGAAGGGATGGTTTATCATTACCGAACCCTTGACTGATAAGTTATTGAGCTTCCTGAGTGTGTGATTTATTTCTTTAAAGTAATTTGATTTCAGTTAAGCATCCGTTTACTCTTGTATTTCTTAGGCACTGTACTACTAGCATTACTCTGACGAATGAGCCTCGGATTGAGTCACTCTTTGTAATGACAAAACGCTCTCGGGTTGACATATTAATGTGAGGTAATTAGAGGTGAAAGAGACCCTTTTTATAGCTCTACAAGCATTTCTCCATGGAGATTTGGAGGAAGAGATCTATATGCAGCAACCAGAAGGATATGAGGTCAAAGGGAAAGAAAAATTAGTGTGCAAGTTAAAGAAGAGCTTGTATGGCTTAAAACAGGCTCCAAGGCAGTGGTATCTAAAATTTGACAGGTTTATGTCTAAACAAGGTTATTCTAGATGTCACTCTAATCATTGTTTTTATCTGAAAAAGAAAAACGATGACAGCTATATTATATTGTTATTTTATGTAGATGAAATGCTTGTTGCAGGGTCTAACATGTAGGAAATAAATGTGCTCAAAAGAAAATTGGCAAATTCATTTGCAATGAAGGATCTGGGAGCTGCAAAACAAATTTTTGGTATGAGAATAACTAGAGACAGAAAAAAATCGCAAATTAACATTGTCCCAGAATGATTACATACAAAAGGTGTTGAAAAGATTTAATATGCATAATGCAAAACCAGTTAGTACACCTTTTGCTAGCCATTTCAAACTTAGTAAGGAGATGTGCCCCAAGACCCAATATGAAATGGATTACATGTCTAAAGTTCCATATGCATCAATAGTTGGAAGCTTAATGTATGAAATCGTCTGCACGAGGCCTAATATTGCACATGCAGTGGGAGTTGTAAGCAGGTACATGAACAATCCAGGAAAAGAACATTGGATAGCAATGAAATGGATTCTCAGATATTTGAGAGGTACCACAAATCAAGCATTGTGCTTTGGTGGTTCAAACATTGCTCTACAGGGATATGTTGATGCAGATATGGCAGGTGACAGAGATAACAAGACGAGCACTACAGGGTATGTATTTACTGTAGGTGGAACATCTGTCAGTTGGGTTTCAAAAATCCAAAGTGTTGTTGCACTTTCAACAACAAAAGCAGAGTATGTTGCTGCTACAGAGGCTAGTAAAGAAATGATTTGGTTACAAAGGTTTATAGATGAATTGGGTAAGAAGCATGATATGGGCACGTTATACAGTGATAGCCAAAGTGTAATTCATCTTGCAAAGAACTCAGCATTTCACTCCAGGACTAAACACATACAGGTCAAGTACCATTTCATACGGTCAGTGTTGGAAGATGGACAGTTGAAGCTGGAAAAGATACACATTAGCCAGAATCCTGCAGATATGCTAACAAAAGTTGTAACTAAGGAGAAACTGAGAATATGCTCAGTTTCAATTGGTCTTCAAGTATGATGATGAAGATGAGAAACAGCCAGGTCCAAAGAGGAGTCATTGTCCAGCAAATGAAGTAGCGGTGGAGTTGCTACAAATCAGTCTCCAAGTGGGAGATTATTGGGTGTGGAGCCTAATTATCTTGTTTATTTTGTATCACAATGTTGGACCCCTGTACCTTAATGGGGCGGCAACGCCGCCCGTAATTAAATGCTGCCTGGGGGGACCCTTCGCTTGTATGAGGGCATTGTATTGTGGCTATGCATTGTATGTGTATTCTCAGAACGAGAAACAGATAGGGAGACTGTGAGAGAGAACAGAGGATATTACAGCAGATCTGCATCCCCTCGCTTGTATGAGGGCATTGTATTGCGGCTGTGCATTATATGTGTATTCTCAAAACGAGAAACGGATAGGGAGACTGTGAGAGAGAACAGAGGACATTACAGTGGATCTGTTATAGGTTGTGTCTCTTAATTTTGCTGGATAATAGAAAGGAAGGACTGGCTATTTGGGGTGGACGTAGCCCAAACTGGGTGAACCACGCATATCTGTGTCTCTCTGGTTTTATGTGTTTTGTGTGCATGTGTTTTCCGCATATTTTATGTGTTGCATTGCTCTGTAATATATAATTTTCTAACATTCTAGTCGCTCCCTTTCCCTTACATGCTCGCGGCAAAGGCTCAAAAGGGTTAAAAGTAAATTCCCCCTCGAGGTTCATGGGTCTGGGATGTTGGTTTACCTCCTAGAAGTGTTTTTGATGTTGTGTAAGGTTTGATTGTCTTGTTTCTGTCAGTTCCACTTCCTTAAGGTCATATAGGAGGTTGAATCTCATATTATTAGCCGCTCGTCGCATGTTTACCCTTGTTGGCCGATTACTTTGGTAGATGTCGGAAGAGGGTGTTACATAACCTATATGTGGAATAACTTGGCCTCTCTCAGTTGATTCTTATGGCACTAGAAAATCCTCCAGAATCACTCTGTTGTTACTCCTCAATATTTGGCTCGAATTCCTCCCTAGTTGAATCGCTTCTCTTTGGAAAATTCTATGTGCCTAGATCTTCATCTTACTCAATGTGTTTATCTCGATCCCCATTGTCCTGCTCTTATAATCTCTCATTGGTGAACCAGCGGCCATGATTAGATCCTCATCAACAGCTAATATCATCTCAAAGTCAATCCATATGAGTTTGTAGAGCATTCTCACATCTCCTAAGTCGATCCTTACGAGTTAGACTTATCAATTAATTTAATTAAGGTGTTTCACAAGCTTATCTCGCCAAACAGTTTATGGGTTTTTCTTGTTCTTAGCCTCTCTAACACAAATCAAGACTAGAACACATGTCTGATGCTAAAAAACTAACACTAGGTAGACTCACTCTTGGTATGAGGCAACCCCTCGTCTAACTCTTCCTCGGTGTCACGGCATGAGGAAGATGGTTGGCTTGACCTTTGTTGATTGGAAGTGGAATATAGGTTGGAGGTCCCTAGAGAGACGGAAACAAAGTGATAAAAAATAGATGCAAAGTCTAGTGATATAATGCATGTAAAAATTATAGGAGACAACCTACAGGTAATGTTATGACACAATTACTAAATATCTATTTTTGTTGATTTTTCCACCTCAATGCATGACACCACATGCCCTTCCAATGCTTGAATATCTTCCTCAAAGACAAAAAAGAAAAAAAAAGAAAAAAACCATGATAAAAGGGAAATAAAAGAAATAACCTCTCCACCCAAAATTTGAACAAAAGACCTAAACTAGATTTAGACCTCTTAAAAATTTTGCCCAATAAAAATTTGGATTTTTATTCCTAAATTCAAACAATAATCCACACAACGAGATTAAACAAGAAAGTATAAGATTTCAGCTCCAAAGCCCACACAATTAGCAAGTAGAAAGCACTTCAAAAACCAAACGAATACAAATATGAGCCAACATGATAGTAAAATAATTACTTACTTTTTTAATGAAATTATAATCATATTAATGATTTATGGATGGTGCAATTTACACAAGCAGAAATGCAAGTGCAAATTGGTTGATGCATGAATGCAGATGTGGGTTACATGAATTGTTTTTTAAGTTTCATGTGGTAATGGAGGTGAAAAGTGTTATAAACGAGTTCTTAGCAAGTGCAAATGGTGGATAGAGAAGTATTAAAATATTATTTATTTAGAAAAAAATCGTCAATATAAATAATAATGTTTAGAGTGAATAATGAAGTCAAAAAGTGAGTGATAAATTAGATAGCTTAAAATTAACATAAATTAATAAAAAAAATAGATTTTGGAAAAAAAAAAGTCTTTGAATTAAATAAATAAAAGAAAATAATTCTTAAAGAAGATAAAGAAACTAATTCTTGAAGAAAATAATGAATAACTAGAATGAGTATTGACAAGACAATGCCTTAAAATAACACATGGCATTGGTTGCCTCATAGACCAATTTGGTGTACCATTTCACACAAGTGACACTATTTCCTTTGTTTGTCCCACAAACAAAGGGGTCCCATACACCAATTTGGTATACCATTTCACACAAGTGACACCATTTCCTTTATGTAGTGCCCCAACACTACCATGGTGACTTAACACCGAAATAATCACTCTCTTACAAGGACAAATCACTCATAATCACTCTCTCTAGAAAAGTGTCCATATGATATAAGAAGAATCAAACTTTGGTACCAATGATAGTGTTTGGATTTTCCATATTTTACTTTTCTTGAAATTTGGTGTTTAATATTTCCATATTTTTCTTTTCTTAAAATTTGGTAAAATGGTTGAAAAAAATGTAAAAAAAATATCCTACTATACATAATAGTGTTTGACTTCATTAAACTATTACCTAAATAATATCCTAATCAAACTAATTCCCTCTACCTCTCATGGAAAATATTTTAACTCATCAAATGTTTTCTAAATCATGTTTTTGACTTCATTAAGCTATTACATAAATAATATCCTAATCACACTAATTCCCTTTCATGGCAAATGCTTTAACTTATCAAAAAATTTCTAAATCTAATGCTGGTTCACTAATTTGACTAATTACTCGCACTAAGGAATTGGACTTGTCATATTGAAACGGTTGTTGGAAATGTTTTCATTGATGGCAAAGGAGGTAGCAGATACAGAGACAGACAATGGAGGCAGCAAAGAAGCAAACAAAGGAAGCAAAGCAGACAGGCAAAGGCAGAGGAAACGAATATAAAGGAGAAAGGCAAAGACACAGCTGTTACTGCAGAGAAACAGCTGTTATTCCGAGAATCTTTTACATAGCTGGGCGTTACACATAACATAAATTACATTCCGGGAATCGCATACTCCAGCGGCAAAGTATTGCTCTTTATATTCAAATGCGCAGTGTGAATGGAGTGGAACCATAGTCATAAAAGATGAAATCACAGCGGTGAAATGGGATGAATAGTTATTTATATATATAATTGAAATCATGGAGGACCGGAACCTGGAGTAGAGAACGGAACCGTGACCGAGAGGAACAGTGACGGCGGTTTGGAGCGAAACCGTGGGTTTCATCGCACCACCATCCGTCGAGCAAGCGGTTTCCACCATTCGCAAGCGATTCCATAGACAGACTAACGTGTGTCCCTGAACGAAATTGAAAACCGCCGGTTAAAGTGCGCCATCGCACGTTATAGTTCGTACCAAGACGCCAAGCGATATGTGTACGAGCCGTTGATCTGGAAGAGGGCCATCGGACGGTGATCGCACGTTGGACTTGCCCGGAGTTTAACCAAGGTACGCGGAAATTAACCAGATGTGGTACGAGCATTTGATTGGGCCGTCGTGTATACCTGTGGGCCCGGAGCCAAGGTTTACTATACGGTTATTTGTTTAAAACAGAGCGGTTGATTTAATATAAAGTGCGAAGGATTATAACCTTAGTCCTAAGATTTGGAGGCAAATATATAAACCATGGAAAATATGTGGGTTAACCATATTGTGACGGTTTAATAATTGAACGGAGGTCGTGACTATATATTGATATAGTATCATATGCGAGTAGGGTGACATCGTTTTTTAAATATATGACGAAATGAACGTGATTTAATAAATGTACATGCCGAGGGTCAGTTTACATGGTTTTAATAGCCAAAGTATTATGTCACTTATGTTTGTGGGCATTACATATAATCCATAAACCTTATTCCGGGAATCGCTTAACCCCAAGCGGCAAAGCATATATATATATGCAGCGTATTTACATATATAGCGCGAGATTCAAAGAACCAAAGTACTATATGGTGGGACCCTCACCCAATCGCATTGGAGATTATAAAGGCAGCGGAGCATGTAAGCAAAAAATTGCGATTGCGATGAAGCCCGGACCCGATGGGTGTATAAACGATGGATGATATATATTTGAATTCCGGCATAATCGCATCGGAGCATCGCAGTATGAGCCTATCGGAACATCCAACCAAAACTTGCGATTGCGATTAAAAGCCCGGACCCGATGGGTCTATAAGTTATGTTTTTATAAGTTTGAATTCCGGCCTAATCGCATTGGCAAAACATAGTGAACAGTGATCAATCGCAATCGGAGAAGGAGAAATCAATCGCAATCGGAGGAGCAATATATTTCATCGAGAAGCGTGGCAAGTGGGCCCAAAAGGATTTTTTATATGTTTTAAACAGGTTTTATTATATACGCCGAGAATTGATTTAAAGATAGATTACAAGGCAGTCAATGTAATGAAAGTTGGGTTATATATATATAAAAGAGTTGTCATAAATATAAAAAAATGGTTGCAATGGTATTAAAATATGCCACGTGGTCTGTGGACCCACGAGCCTCGGCTCAAGGTGGAGGGCAATTCTTTATATAAAACAATTGTGTTGTATGTATGTTCCGCTTGCGGAACTTCCACATCAACAAGACACTTATTGTATGAAAGGCATTGGAATATGTCCAGATTTAAAAGGCAGCAGTTACACCACAGCAGAGGACAGAAAAGAAAACAGAGCTGAAAAGAGATAAAACACAATCACAGAAAAGACAGACACAGTCAAAGAAAAGACAAATGCGCAGCGATCCAAAAGGTTGTATGAGTGAGCAGGAGCTCTCATTGTAATTAAATGTAATATTTTAATTGGTTTATATTTTTTGTGATGCATTGGCAAGTCTCCGGAGAAAAGAAAAAAAAAAAAAGGCTCCCACTATAATATTGCATGTTGTTATATTTTCTGAATGAGCGAGTGAAAGAAATGAAAAGGCAGAAAGCGAAGAGGCATGGCTGTCCATTCCAAATTCTTTGAGGAATGCTAACAGTCACAAGAAATTCTTATAAATAATATCATCTAGATATGCAAAAAGAGGTAAGAGAGAGCAAATATAGAGAAGGCAGAGTATAGAAGTGTAAGGCAGAGAAGATTAAGAAAAGGAGAGTAGAAAGAGAAGCTACAGAACAGAGCTGATATCTGAGGTAAATCAGCAAACATTCGGTTTGAAAATTTGAGGAAGTTGGAGCTTCCCTATCAAGTTGCAACTTGATAGGTATGATTATGGCGGCGAGGTTGAAACCTCCACAGCAGGTTGGTGCTACGAGAAAATTGAAGAGGTTGGAGCTTCCCGAGCTTCCTTGCAGTTGTAGCTTGAGAATTGAGGAGTGAACTTCTCACATGGAGTTGAGTACTACTTGAGAAAAAGCTTACGATGGTGAGAGGGAGTTGGAGCTTGCCTTTGCATCACAACAATAATAAGATGTGGTTTTCTCCATTTATGGGTTTCCACTTATATTTGGTGTCTCTGTGCATGATATTTATGTGTTGATCTAATTTATATCATCTGCTTAATACCTGCTGCTCTCATATTAAGTCTACTGTTATATTATATTAATACTTGCTGCTCACATTCTAAGATTACTCACATATTAAGTTGGATATGAAGCAGAAGGTTCAAGAAGGTGCTTGTAAATAAGGTTTGTTAAAAAGACAAAGATTATCATTGTCTTAACTAATTCACCCTCCCCGTCTCTCAGTTTAACTAAAGTTCAGCGATTGGTATCGAAGCCGAGTTCCTTTGTACAAGTCTAACTGTTGAAAAAGGGAGATCCTGGGTTCCTAAGATGGCTAGTAAGAAGAAGGATGCTCAACCAATAAAAGCGCACTATTCAGCACAGTGAAAATTATGCTTCTGGAAAATCGGGAATAGGGACATACATAATGTCTCTAGGAATAGAGAGAAGTACACAGTACAGCACAGCTGGAATTAGGATATGCCAGAAAGTGAAGACACGAGAGAAAGAAACAAAACAAGATTTAGTGGCTAACGCAAAAGCCATGAATTCCATCTTGAATGGATTATGTGAAGCATAATTTATTAAAGTAATGCACGAAGAATCTTCCAAAGAAATATGGGATACTCTTGAGAACATACATGAGGGAGACAAGGAAGTAAAGACTGCCAAACTTCAAGTCTATAGAGCCTAGTTTGAAAACTTAAAAATGAATGATGATGAAGACATTGCCAGCTTCTTCCTAAAAGCTGCAGAAATTATTAACAATATGAAAGCTCTTGGAGAAAAAATTATAGAAAGTATAATTGTGCAAAAGATTCTAAGATCTCTTCCATCCAGGTTTAATCCAAAGGTGTCTGCAATAGAAGAAACAACTGATTGGGAGACCTTGACCATGAACCAACTACTTGGAATTCTAACAGCTTATGAAATAAGGCTCCCACAGAAGAAGCCAAGTACGAGGGAAGCAGCCTTTAAAACATAAAAGAAGAAAGAAGAAGAGGGAGACATATGCTCTTGCTAAGATGAAGAAGAGGCAAAGTTTGTCAAGAAATTGGATAGAGGCTCAGGTAAATACAAAGGTAAACTCCCCTTCAAATTCTTTAACTGTGGAAGAGTGGGACACTATGCTGCTAAGTGTCCTCACAAGAAAGCAAGGAATCAGGCTCAAGAGTCAGAGAAAAATAAATCAAAGAACTGGCAGAAGGGAAAGAAGTTCAGCAGAAAATCCTTCTATGCTCAACAAGACAGCAGTACATCTGAAGATTCAGATGAACCCTCAAGTGAAGAAGGAACCTCAGAATTTTTATTGAGGGCCATAGAAGATCTTGAGGGACTCCTACTAGAAGATGAAGAAGAAGAAGGTGAAGTCGACCTTGGAGGGGGAGCTAAGAAGTGCTCTAGAAGAGATTGATAGACTCAAACCGAAATGAAACAAAAGGACATTCTCCTCAAATATGTACGAGAAGAACAAGACCAACTCCTTAAGCAAACCTAAAAATAAAGCTTTGAAGAAGCCAAGAATATGAGACATGTTACTTAAGAAAATCAAATAAAAAACTCAAGAACAAGAAAGTTGGAAGAAGAAGTAGTATGTCTCAGAAGAAATTAGAAAATGCTCAAAGGAAAGTTATAAACTCTTCCCAAACATCAAGCTCTAGTAAGTTGAGTGAAATTTTGGTTGCTCAAAGATCCCCTATGATAAAGACTGGAATAGGCTATGAAGGAGAATCAAGTAAAGGAAAAGAAAAGGTTGACTAAGAGATTATATTTGTAAAAGCAAAGAAGAATGATGAAGCGTTGTACCTCAAACAATTCCTACAAAGGAAGAAATCGGCAATAAGGAAGACAGAGATCAGAAGAAACCACTAGTAGAAAAGAATGTAATAAATACTAATACCCCTGAATATGTAAAATTTGGAAACCATAAAAGAAGATTCTTTCCTCCAATGAAGAATGCCACCTGTTATGTCTGCCACAAGCTGGGACACATTGTTGCATATTGTCATGCAAGGAGGAGTAATTCAAACCAGCAAAATATGCAAACATTGAAGAGACTACCTCAAGAAAAAAAATGGAAAAGACAACCTTACATCAAATATGAAAATAGATTCTATGGTTATTTCTTTTATTGTAATGAATTTCGTCATAAAATCATTGAGTGTAGAAAGTATGGACAAAGATTGATGTTTAACACCTCAAGAAGGTTTATGAATCAAATAAATTATGTTCATACTCATAATTCTACAAAAATTATGATGAAATGTTGTGTATGAAATCAAGTTGGACATATACCTTCCAAATGTCCTCTAAGAAGATGGAGGTAATCACCTCACAAAATATACAAAACAAAAGGGTGCCTCTAGTGGATAAAGAAGGTGAATAAGTGTGACCTGGCTTTAACTGCTCAAGATCTAAAAATTCAATGGTATTTGGACAGTGGCTGCTCTAAACACATGACTGGAGACAAAAGTAAGTTTATAACTCTTGATGAAAAGAAATATGGAAATGTTACTTTTGGCAATGATAAGTCAGGAAAGATCAAAGGAAAGGGCTCATTCAGCATAGACAATGGCAGAGGAAAGGCCCAAGATGTACTATTTGTATATGGGCTAAAATAAAATTTACTTAGTGTCATTCAAATGTGTGACAAAGGTTTCGAAGTTCTATTTAGAGCACAAGACTGTGAAGTCAGATCAAGCACCACAGGTAAGACTCTACTCAAAGGTGTTCGAACAGAGAGCAATTTTTACATTGTGAAAGAGGAAGATGAAGCATGCCATCTTAGAAAACTTGAAGAGTCATGGTTATGGCATAGGAGATTTGGACATCTCAGCCTCGATCATATCATCAGACTGAGAAAAAAGAAAGCGGTCAGAGACATGCCAGAAATAAAGAGGCCTTCTAATAAATCGTCAATCAAGGGTAGGGGATAACATCCTTTAAGGCCAAAGAGGATTTGTCAACAAGAAGACCACTCCAGCTTGTGCACATGGATCTGTGTGGACCTGCAAGAACTAAAACACCAAGTGGAGAATCCTACTTCATGCTGATAATAGATGATTTCTCTAGAAAGACATGGGTTGCTTTTCTCAAGAATAAATCGGAAGCTCTGGACAAATTCAAAATATTTAAGGCATTAGCAGAAAATCAGACAAGATGCAAGCTGAAATGCATCAGATCAGACAGAGGAGGTGAATTCACATATTATGACTTTGCTGACCTATGCAATGAACATGGCATAAAACAACAATTCACCATCAAGTAGAACGTACTTAAGAATGGAGTAGCGTAAAGACAAACAGATCCGCTCAACAAATTGCCAGAGCCATGATGCAAGAGAACAATATTCCTCAAACCTTCTGGGCAGAAGCAGTGCGCATAGCAATACATATCCTTAATAAAGCTCACTTACGGCCAAGCAGTGACAAGACTCCCTACGAACTGTTTCATGGAAAGCCAGCTTCAATCAAACATTTCAAAATCTTTGGCAGCAAGTGTTACATAAAGAATAATGATGAAAATCTTGGAAAATTTGATGCATGGGCATATGAAGGAATATTTCTAGGATATGCATCCAAAAGCAAAGGGTACAGGTGCTACAACAAGACACTTCGGAAAATAGTAGAAAGCATTGATTTGATATTTGATGAAGAACTTCAAAACAATACAAGAGATAATGACTGCTGCAGTCCATCAGATAACCATGAAGAAGAAGACCAGAATGATGATGAAACAAGCAAGACTACAGAAGATGAAGAGTTGAGCTCAAAATCCCCCTCAAGATACACTTAGAAGAATCATCCCGAAGATCAAATCATAGGAGATAAGAAAGCAAGGGTCCAGACAAGAAGGCAGCTAACAAATAAAACTGAAGAGGTATACATAGCCATGTTGTCACAAATAGAGCCAATTAAATTTGAAGAAGCCAGCAAGGAAAAGTCTTGGGTAAAAGCAATGAATGAGGAATTGGACCAAATTGAAAAGAACAATACCTGGGAACTAGTTCCTAGACCAAATGAGAAAAATATCATTGGTTCAAAATGGGTATTCAAAAACAAAATGAATGAGAAAGGACAAGTAATCAAAAATAAAGCTAGACTGGTCTGCAAAGGATATTCACAAGTCGAAGGACTTGATTATGATGAAACATTTGCCCCTGTAGCTAGAATGGAAGCTATCAGAATGTTCCCCGCATTTGCATGCTACCAAGACTTCAAGATATATCAAATGGATGTGTAATCTGCTTTTCTTAATGGAGACCTAGAAGAAGAAGTCTACATGGAACAACCAGAAGGTTTCTCATTGACAGACAAAGAAGACTATGTATGCAGACTGAAGAAGGCCCTATATGGACTAAAACAGGCTCCTCGTTCCTGGTACTCAAGACTAGATAAATATTTGCAAAAACAGGGTTTTGAGAGAGGTGGAGTGGATAGCAATTTATACATAAAAGCCCATGAAAATGAACTCCTGATTGTTGTTGTATATGTTGATGACATTATGTTTGGAAGCAACAGAGATGAACTTGCTAAAGGGTTTGCTAAGGAGATGAAATCAGAATTTGAGATGTCCATGATTGGAGAACTCAGTTTCTACTTAGGACTTCAAATTTAGCAAAAGAACACATGGACATTCATCTCACAGGAAAAATACTTGAAAGAAATGTTGAAAAAGTTCAAAATGGAGGACTGCAAACCTGTGTCAACTCCCATGGTCACGGGATGCAAGCTGTGTGCTGATGATGGGTCTGTGTATATAGATAAAAAAACTCTACAGATCCATGATAGGAAGTTTGTTGTATCTGACTGCATCAAGACCAGAAAGGTGCTATCGTAGACTAGTGGCAAGATATCAAGCAAGACCTAAACAAACCATCTGCAGCGCAAGAAAAAGAATATTTAGATATCTACAAGGAACAACACAAAGATGGACTCGTATCCTAAAGCAAAAAGTTTCACTTTTAACAAAGTTACACAGATGCGCATTGGGCTACTGTGTTGGATGACAGAAAGTACAAGTGGAGGTGCATTCTATCTAGGAGAAAGTCTCGTAAGTTTGCTAAGCAAGAAACAAAACATCTATCTCCCTGTCTACAGCTGAATCAGAATATATAGCAGCAGCAGCATGTTGTACACAAGTCATGTGGATGAAGCAGACTCTTCAAGACATGAAGGTAATCATTGATGAACCTATCTCAATCAAATGTGATAATACAAGTGCTATAAGTATATCTAAAAATCCTATGCTTCACTCAAAAACCAAACATATTCCAATCAAGTATCACTTTCTCCGAGAACAAGTAGCTCAAAAGATAGTAAAACTGGAGTATGTACCAACAAAAGAACAGACAGCAGATATATTTACCAAACCACTTGCCAGAGATCCATTTGAATATTTGAGAGACAAATTAGGGGTAGTATATGTAGATGCTACTCTCTGATATGAAGAGAAAGCACAGCTTTAGGGGGAGAACAGAAACGAAAATATCATTCTCAGGGGGAGATCAGCCAGCAAGGGAAGCATGAAAACAGGTCCTCATGATCAAAGGGATTATGGAAATAATACAGTCAGCATAAAAGGATTCAATAAAAGGGATAAAGGGTCAGTGGTGCAGCAGAAAAATGGTGAACCTGACGTGAACTGAACACAGAAGAATATTGAACCCAATGAATATCTCATCCAAAGTTTGGAGTTGCAGCGTACAAAGTCAATAAATTTCAGAGAGAGGAAATGCTTGAAATGTTGAAAAAGGATAAATACACAACATCAAAGAATAAAACCCCTTGCCATTGATGTCAAAGGGGGAGGAAGAGTAAGCAACAAAACGAGGTAGCAGATGCAGAGATAGGAACAGTTACAAGGAACAGAGAAAGAGCAAGCAACAGGAGGAAGAGCAGGAAAACAGAGAAAGTGTATTGCCATAAATTCCAAAGGGGGAGACTATTGGAAATGTTTTCATTGATGGAAAAGGAGGTAGCAGATGCAGAGACAGACAATGGAGGCAGCAAAGAAGAAAACGAAGGAAGCAAAGGAGACAGGCAGAGGCAGAGGAAACGAATATAAAGGAGAAAGACAGAGACACAGAGAAACAGCTGTTATTTCGAGAATCTTTTACACAGCCGGGCGTTACACATAACATAAATTACATTCCGGGAATCACATACTCCAGCAGCAAAGTATTGCGCTTTATAGTCAAATGCGCAGTGTGAATGGAGTGGAACCATAGTCGTAACAGATGAAATCACAGCGGTGAAATGCAATGAATAGTTATTTATATATAATTGAAATCGTGGAGGACCAGAACCTGGAGTAGATAACGAAACCGTGACCGAGAGGAACAGTGACGGCGATTTGGAGCAAAACCGTGGGTTTCATCACACCACCATCCGTCGGGAAAGCGATTTCCACCATTCGCGAGCGATTCCATAGACAGACTGACGCGTTTCCCTGAACTAAATTGAAAACCGTCGGTTAAAGTGCGCCATCGCACGTTATAGTTCGTACCAAGACGCCGAGCGATATGTGTACGAGCCGTTGATCTGGAAGAGGGCCATCGAACGGTGATCGCACGTTGGACTTGCGTCTCGAGTTTAACCAAGGCACGCGGAAATTAACCAGATGTGTACAGCATTTGATTGGGCACAGTATACCCAGGCCCGAGCCAAATTTTACTATACTAGTTATTTGTTTAAAAATGTAGCTGCTGATTTAATAAAGTGCAAAGGATTATAACCTTAGTCCTAAGATTTGGAGGCAAATATATAAACCATGGAAAACATGTGGGTTAACCATATTGTGACGGTTTAATAATTGAACGGAGGTCATGACTATATATATGCGAGTAGGACATTTTAAATATATGACTAATGAACGTGGGTCAATATATGTACATGCCAAGGGTCAGTTTACATGGCTTTAATAGCCAAAGTATTATGTCGCTTATATTTGTGGGCGTTACATATAATACATAAACCTTATTCCGGGAATCGCTTAACCCCAAGCGGCAAAGCATATGTATATATGCAGCATATTTACATATATAGCGTGAGATTCAAAGAACCAAAGTACTATATGGTGGGACCCTCACCCAATCGCATCGGAGATTATAAAGGCAGCGGAGCATGTAAACAAAACTTGTGATTGCGATTGAAAGCCCGAACCCGATGGGTCTATAAGTTATGTTTTTATAAGTTTGAATTCTGGCCTAATTGCATCGGAGCATCGCAGTATGGGCCTATCGGAACATCTAACCAAAACTTGCGATTGCAATTGAAAGCTCGGACCCGATGGGTCTATAAGTTATGTTTTTATAAGTTTGAATTCTGGCCTAATCGCATCGGCAAAACGCAGTGAACAGTGATCAATCGCAATCGGAGCAAGAGCAATCAATCTCAATTGGAGGAGCAATATATTGCATCGGGAAGCGTGGAAAGTGGGCCCAAAAGGAGTTTTTATATGTTTTAAACAGGTTTTATTATATACGCCGAGAATTGATTTAAAGACATATTAAAAGGCAGTCAGTGTAATGAAAGTTGGGTTATATATATAAAAAAGAGCTGTCATAAATATAAAACAATGTTTGCAATGGTATTAAAATATGCCACATGGTCTGTCGACCCACGGGCCTCGGCTCAAGGTGGAGGGCGATTCTTTATATAAAACAATTTCGATGTATGTATGTTCCACTTGCGGAACTTCCACATCTACAAGACACTTATTGTATGAAAGGCGTTGGAATATGCCCAGATTTAAAAGGCAGCAGTTACACCACAGCAGAGGACAGAAAAGAAAACATAGCTGAAAAGAGATAAAGCACAATCACAGAAAAGACAGACACAGTCAAAGAAAAGACAAATGCGCAGCGATCCAAAAGGATGTATGAGTGAGCTGGAGCTCTCATTGTAATTAAATGTAATATTTTAATTGGTTTATATTGTTTGTGATGCATTGGAAAGTCTCCGGAGGAAAAAAAATCTCCCACTGTAATATTGCATGTTGTTATATTTTCTGAATGAGCGAGTGAAAGAAATGGAAAGGCAGAAAGCGAAGAGGAATGGCTGTCCATTCCAAATTCTTTGAGGAATGCTAACAGTCACAAGATTCTTATAAATAATATCATCTGGATATGCAAAAAGGGTTAGAGAGAGCAAATATAGAGAAGGCAGAGTATAGAAGTGTAAGGCAGAGAAGACTAAGAAAAGAAGAGCAGAAAGAGAAGCTACAGAACAGAGCTGATATCTGAGGTAGATCAGCAAACCTTCAATTTGATAAATTGAGGAATTTGGAGCTTCCTTATCAAGTTGCAGCTTGATAGCTGTCAGTTGTAGCTGACTAAGGTTGGAGCCTCCTGTAGGTTGGTGCCTGCAGAAAATTGAAGGGAGTTGGTGCTTCCTTGCAAGTTGTAGCTGTGCACTGAGGTAGGAGCCCCAGTCGTGGGGTGTCGTAAAACAATGGTGAGGGAGTTGGAGCTGTTTCGGGCCACAACAATAATAAGATGTGGTTTTCTCCCTTTATGGGTTTCCACTTATATCTGGTGTCTCTGTGCATGATGTTTATGTGTTGATCTGATTTATATCATCTGCTTAATACCTGCTTCTCTCATATTAAGTCTGTTGTTATATTATATTAGTACTTGTTGCTCACATTCTAAGATTACTCACATATTAAGCTAGACATGAAACTAAGGTGTAAATAAGGTTTGTTAAAAAGACAAAAAGATTATGAATGTGTTAAACTGATTCACCCCCCCCCCCTCTCTCAGTTTAACTAAGAGTTCAACAAGAGACACCACATATTGATGGATTCCCATCACCTAGATTTCAAAAAACTAGCGTTTTAAGTTTTCTCAAAAATAGTTTCTTTGTAAAGTGACTTGCATCCTTCAAAACAAATAAAAACTCCCATGATGAAAATAAAACTCACATGGATGAAAATTCGTATTCTATTGCTGGCTCAGCCCTGTCGCAATAGTTTCAGATATACATATTCCCATATGAAAATTTGGACGTCCATTGCTGGATTAGTCCTGTAATTCCCATTTGAAAATTTGTAATCCATTGTCCGATCAGCCCTGTAATGATAGTTTCATCGGATCAGCCCTGTTACAATATTTTCAGAAATACATATTCCCATATGAAAATATGGATTCCATTGCTGGATCAACCATGTAACGATAGTTTCAGTGGAGAAAACATGGACATAAATCTATCTCCATCAAGTAATGTCCCCAAAATATATTTCACGAAGGCTCTCTCTTAAAATTGAGATCTGCCCATCTTTAAGCATCACATCTTCGTCAAGCTTTTCCACTCTCTTTTCGAGTTCTTCCACTCGTTTAACACATCTATACCATTCATCTTCTAAACCATGAATTTTCTCATCCTTTGCTTTCACCTCAAATTCCAAACCTGCAACATTGTGGATTGCACTGCCAAGCAGATCCTGTAGCCTTTCCAGTTTATTCTTGGAAATCTTCTGACTCCTTAGCAATGACACAACTTCTTCATTTAGTTCTTCCACTTGAAGCTCTCTTGAACATACTTTTTCTCCCACAAGTCTCCACCTCAAATTTTGGGCTTTAAGCTCTTCCTGCGTGACCTCACTCGATTGTTGTTCATTGGATGAAAATGAAGGCCAAAGATCTTCATGATCTGACATCCAAGCTGAACCAATATTTTCCATGTCATGTAATTCACTGCAAGTCATAGAGGCACTACTCACACTTAACAGTTCTTCATGTTGAGATTTTGTGATCGTGCGTTCATTGATCTTTACCTTTTCCTGTGCTGTATCTTGTAGCACAGCTTTTCTTAATCCACTAATAAGATCCTCCTGATCGTTGCACATTCTTTGCAATCTTATAACTGAACCCTGTAGAGCATAATTTTCCACTTCTTTTTCATCATAACGTCTCTGTATTGACTGTAGATTATCCTCTACTTCCTTTGTTCGTTGGCAGGACTCTGCCAAGGATTGTCTTAGCTCTGCAATTTCATTCTCGGCCACCATTAATCTTGTCTTAAGCTCAGCGGACTCTCCAACCTGACTTTTTAAATTGGTAAATTTCTTGTTATTCAAATGTGAAACTTGTCTTTGCAGAGTAACATTTTTCTCCACGAAATCTTGCAATCGATTTTTCAATCGCTTTTCTTCCATCTTGATCTTGGCCACCCTATCCTCCCACTCTTTCTCTAATCTTGATTGCAGTGCAAGCTTCTCCTTTTCTATCAACTTCAGATTTTTCTTGGCAGCACACCTTTCTGTTATTCTGCTTCTTGTTTCACGGGCTACTTGGAGAACCAAATTTCTCTTCTCCTGAAGAAGCCTTTTAATTTCAAGCTGCAATAATTCTATCTTCACATTTTCTGATTCTGCCTTCCTATAAGGGCTCACTTTTACTGATGATTTTGTTAAATACTCCAAATCTTCCCACAGCAGCAATTGAGCTTGTTCCTCTGCTGCCCTAGCTTTTCTTTCCAACTCTTCATCAGTACTATTGGCAGAGCCTTCAATATGGCGTGTGTTTAGCCCGTCTCTATGATCATTTTCTTGATGTTGTGCCAAATTAACAACAACGTCATGTTCACTTCTTGAAGTGCAAGAGAGAAGAGCAGATTTCCCTCTCTTCCTCATCTCAGATGCCTGCAATGACTTTTTATTCAACCTCCCTTTCATCTGCGGATGCCAACAGCATTTACTGATGTCCTCTGTATTGGCAGTAACCGAATTAGTCATGCGTTCCTGCTTTTTATCTTTCTTTACAGACTCGGGATCACTGCTGGTTGAATTTGGTACCCTGCAATTACTCTTACTCGACAAAAATCGAAAAATCCACTGCATCATTGTATAGTAACTGAGAGCGCAAGATATAAGCAGTCTTAACACCTAGAGGCCTTGCTGAAACTTCCAACGGCAAAGATAAGTATCACAGTTCAAGCTAAACTTCGACAGTGTGTTTTGAAGTATATAATAATACAAAGAAAGGAATAGAAGTATATATAAATACGAACCAGGGATTTATTTCAAAAGGGTATACAGTTTACCGTTGTGTCGGCTGGCTTTCAAGCCTCCCTACAAATTATTCTCAAATTATATTCTTACAAGGATCTTCAGTACAGTCATAGCATAGACGATATGCAAGCGATAAACTTGCAATCACAATGTCCTCCGTCACCAGGTCCAAGTTACAAACAATCTTTATACATATCAGAGGGTAAACTTAAATTTTGCACGACTCCATTTCCACATAGCACAGTACAGTAGTTGTGAACAGGCTCACCTTTGAGGACTGCAGCCAATTGGGGCTGAAGCCCCATAGAATTTATAAATTTCCACACAATTTATTAACTTCCATCGTGAATAAAAGCCACCATTTGCTAATGCCAACAAGGAAACAAAAGAATCCATTTCTATGGCCTTCTTGTACCTCTACCGTTTCTTTCTTGAAAGGCTGTATTCTCGTCATGCTGAGTAATTACTTAGAATTATAGTAATTACTCTAGAAATCGTGGTGGAACACTTGTTTCCAATGGATTTATTACTTTGGCCAAATTTGTTATCCAAGCCATCCATTTGTATCTCTTTTATCCAATATTCCATTTTATTATGAAATTGCCGTGCTTTCTTAGAAGCCTTGGGCCTCCGCAACAAATTCTAACCCTCTGGATTCATTATTTACTTCTATTACTTAACATACTTCCTTCTTTTTTATTCAATTACTCTTAGATAGATATTCTATAAATACATAATTCTTTTAGATCACTCAATTCTAATATTTCCCTATTTTCATTCCTTACTCCATCATATTGCCATTTTATGTTTTTAGCTCACTCAAAGATGTCAATTTTATATCATTATCCTTTTTAGATCACTTTTCTTTTTCTTTAATGTCAAACTCAAGTTGTTCAAAGATGATATTAACAATTTTTACATTATTTGGTCTATTTTAAGACTTTATTTATCATTATTAGTAAATATTATTATTAGTAAAATAATATGACAGCTAAATCCATAAATAAATTTACATAAAACTAAATAATATGTCATAAATAAATTCATAAATGAGATTACACAAAGCAACTCTAGTGAGTTGAGTTATTTTAAAACAACTAATGAAACCAAATAGCAAGTTGGTAGCCTTGCAAGCTCCTTAAAATCTTCAATTATAAAATTATAAAATTATTTTATATTACTCAATAAATTTTAAAATTTGAATTCATTATATTAACATTAAAATTTATTTTTTTAATTTAAATAAAAAAAGATATAATTTATGATTTTTTAATTGATGTATGTGCAAAATTTTAATATTTTTATATATGAGAACATTGATACCATACACATACATTTAACTAAATTATATTCTTACTCTTGAATTTCATATAGATAGTTATGTGAAAATAATTCAAGAAATTAATTGATTCATTCAAAGCATCACCAACCTACTTAACCAATTCCACTTAATCATGGTTGATCAAGCTTTTTTGAGTGCAATCATGCACAAACAATATGTAATTTTTATTCACTAATAAAAATCACATTTTTTTCTTGGGGAAGAAAATTATTATAAATAGATAGCTCTTTGCATGACTTAGAAAATGAAAATGAGGTTAATATAATTGTTCAACACCAAAATAGATTGTGAGGTTAATATAATTGTTCAACACCAAAATAGATTGTAGACGTTGCAATTCTTAGTTGCCACTTATTCTTTTGCAATTACATTGGTATTTTAGATGCCCATAATAGTGGTTGTTCCTTCTTGGATGGAGCAAAGTTGACATTTAGACAATTTTTACCTTCCTTGCACCAATGGTGATCACTTTGAGTTCCCTCATCTACATATTGGTAACTACTATATGTTGGAGGAGGCAATGGCTATATTCTTTTAGATCAGTAACAACTTGACACTATGTGCTTTAAGATTTAGGTGATATTCTAATCACTCACAAACCACAATAACACCAAGATGTAACCTTGGAAACCCTTTCGTAGGAAAACTCAATTAGAGGGTAAGGTTGCTCTACCACAATAACACCAAGATATAACCTTGGAAACCCTTTCACAAGAAAACTTAACTAGAGGGTAAGTCTGCTCTACCACAATAACACCAAGATATAACCTTGAAAACTCTTTCACAAGAAAACCCAATTGGAGGGTAAGGTTGCTCTACTCTCTCTATTGTTGTTCATGTAGAAGGTAAGGGATTACTTGGTAAGATCTCTCTATTATTGTTTGTGTAGAAGGTAAGGGGTGACTTGGTAAGATTAGGAAGGCCCTGCATGCTCACAAGTTAGCACCCTTGAAGTGATATGTTGTATTGGTTTCCATGCCATCTACCATATGTAGATGTACAGACATATTGACATGGCACTAGTATCAAAAGCTTCTAAAAACCATATATTGTTGTCTCAGACTAACCATAAGACTTTTCATATCTTCAAAAAGTCTCTTGATAATTATAAAATGATAAAAACCTTGAAGATGGTATTTGAAGTCATTAAAAGAAAACGAAAATGATAACTCTCGTCATCATTAAAATCATTTAAAAATTAACTTTTTCAAAATAAATATCTCTATTGCATATCCCCATTAAAACTATAATGCCACTTACTTACTAAAAACCCTAATCAAAATTGTAGTAAAACAATTTGTTAAACCCATATACCATATAAATATAATTCTATGAATATTTGTTGAACATGGGATGTAGGCAAGGATTACATATGTCAATGTAGTTCTTAATATATTGTGGCATACTCTTAATGTGTATTAAATTTATTTAAAATATAAAATTGCCTTACCCATGAATATTGATCATCCATCAATAAGATACCCAACTCTAAGTTTAATTTTAACACCATGGTGACTTAATGCAGAAACCATCAACCTCTTATAACAACACATTGAAATTCTCTAACAGTATAATTTTTTATTTTTTTAATTTTTTTAATTTTTTTTAATTTTTTTTAAATAAAATTATTAATTTAATTGTAATTATTTTTGATATTTTAAATAAATTAAATACTTTTAAAATTTTATCAAACATTAAATTTATGAAAAATTCAACCAATTCTAATAAAAGAAAAATTTTAATAATAATAATAATTAAAAAAAAAAACTAAAATACGCGGCATTGTGAAAAAAACCAATCAAAAGCTTGCTAAATCTAATGAGTATAGATGGTTCACTAATCTAAATTATTAGGTGCACCCTAAATTGGATTTATCATATTGAAAAGCACATGCTTGATATTAGTGGATTCCCACCACCTAATTTTCCAAAACTAGCATTTTAAGTTTTCTCGAGATATTTCTTTGACTTACACCCTTCGAAAGATATACAAACTACCATGAAAATGAAAATTTGGATTTTGTTGTTGGATCGGCCCCGTTGTAATAGTTTCAGAAATACATATTACCATATGAAATTTTGGATTTCATTGTGGGAGCAACCATGTTATGGTAGTTTCCTCTCTCGATATAGTAACTTTAGAATATTGCTTTTGGAGCTTAATATTACATTATCAGTTAAAATACAGATCTTAGTGTCACAAATAACATTTATTTTAAATCTCAATATTTCAATGGTGAAGTTATATTTGGAGGAAAAAAAAATCATATATTATAGAGTTAAATTTTAATTTAGAAGCTAATCCATTTTTAGTTTAATCTCATATTTATAAGAGCAAATGGTTCCACCATTTTATTATTCTAGATTTCTCATCTCATTGCCTATTTTCATATATGATTGAACAACAAATTAGAAAATGAACCATTCTAGATTAATATTGTTACAAATATATGGCCCTTTGTATGGTATTAAAAATGAAAGAGGGGTTAATATACTTGTTGAACACCAAAATAAATTCAATAAGTTGCAATATCTACTTCTATTACATAGTACACTAAGGTTGTTCCTTCTCCATGGAGCAATGTTGACATTTAGTCAATCTTTACATTCCTTGTATCAATGATGATCACTTTGGGTTCCCTCGTTTACATATTGGTAAAAAACTATATGTTGGAGGAGGCAATGGCTATATTTTTAAGGACCATCACCACTTGACAGGATGTGCTTTGAGAGGTAGGTGATAACCTCTTTCTTATGACTTATTTCCATTATTTTTTTATTTGTAAAATACCATTGATATTCCACTAGACAAGTTCGTCACAAGAGATCTAACAAAAATTTATTGAAATATGAAATATGTACTATGAGGGTTGATTTTGCTTAGATTTTCTAAATTTATTTGTCTTACACTTATCCCTTCAATATATAAAATACAGAAAATAAAGAAAAGATAAAACAATCACTCACAAACCACAATAATGCCAAGATTTAACCTTGGAAACCTTCTTGCAAGAAAACCCAACTGGAAGGTGAGGTTGTTATGCTCTCTCTTTTTCTAAATGGGATTGGTACAAATACAAAGATGTGAGACTTGTAGCCCATGGGCTACTACAAAATACAAACCGTATTTGTTCTACCCTCTGTCTATCCATTCTCAACTACTTTTCTCTACAATGGATCAAGATTTAATATATTAGAATTGAACCCCTTTTCCTCTAAGTGGCCTAGTTATAACACAATTCAACAACCAACTAAGGGTTGAATTTGACCCATTTAACCCTCAATATGAGTTATAACTCAACCCATCTAGAGTCTTATTCATAGTACCCATGCAGATAGCTCATTTTCCATGAGTAATGGGGGATAACATGGCATCCTCTCGAATTATGGTGGTCAAACAAGATAGGTAAAATTTCGAGATGCATAACCTTTGTGTATGAAATTCAATTGATGTGATTCTTGCATCATTAGAAATGGTCATTGAGTGTAAAATATTACTGATGTAGGAATTCTTCTAGAAATCAAATCCCACATATAAGAACACAACTCCTTCAAGAACTCTGAAAATACTCAAAGTTTCTACAATACAATCATGGAAAACATCTAACTTAATTAAACATGAAGGCGAAAAAGAGCCATACAAATCAACTCCCTTAACTATATTAAAATTCTGTGGCCAGATATTACATTGGGCGGCCTCTTGGCTCTTTGCCCTTTAAACCACTCCTCAGTCACTCCCCTCAGCTCTTCAACTATTCAAGTGTGTTCTCCTCACAAAAACCACTCATATTTATACATAAATAATGAATTTAATTCACTCCAAAAATCTCTCCACCTAATCCTCAACTAAATCTAATTTAAATTCATTTTAGGTGTGGACTTAACTAAGTCCCGTACATAGCATTCCTACTCCCTAATTTTGCTACCTAATTCTATTTTCTCTCAAATCCTTTTAATTAATAAAAGAATATTTACAAAATCCTCACTTTTCTAATTTATCTCCTATTTTATTTATAAAAAAAAAATTAATTAATAAAACAATTAAAATATCACACCCCCCTTTATTACATATTTAAAAATGAAAATTGGCCCTGATGCTCCTGCATCAGACTCCCAAGGTTGAAATTAAACATGATCGCCTGATCATGTGTTCGGATCTGTGTCTGCCTGGATCCCATATCTTGTGCTGCAACTTCCCACTTGTCGCTACTTCTATCTGTTGTTCTTCTCTAGGTCTCCACACTTTATGCTGCATTGCCCCACTGGCTATGCTTTCACAATATTATGTTGTCTTTCTCTTGCTACTTCTTCTTTGTTTTACTGCTGCTGGCCTCTTCCGGGATACTTTCATCATCATCTGCCTCATCAGTTCAATTTCTCTGTCTAATAGATTCTCTCCAGCATTTGCAATAAAACCTGTACTCACAAAACAATTGTTAGAATAAAAAACATAAGGCTTCAGTGCCCCTTCCGCTGCTGGCAACATTTCAGTATGCTGCTCTGAAATTCCCTCCTTCATCAGCACATCAGTATGCTGATTCAATTTCTCTGTGACACTATCAGTTAGTCCCTCTTCCACATCATCTGTTTGAAAAATGTTTCCCTGTTCTGTGTCTTCCAATAACTTTCCTTGAAAATAGATCCTCTGCTTTTCCAATTCTCTTCTCTGAAGATCTAACTTCCGATATAACTGAACAATCTCAACTGGAGTAGAACTTGGAAATTTTACACAACTTTCCATACCTTCACTTATTATTGACCAATCATCAGATGGTCCTTCTTTTCCCGCTTCAATATTTTGCCGAATATTTCCATAAGACCCCTCTGTCTTCATTTCTTCCTGAGATATTGCTATCTCAGCATTATTCTGAATAGATTCCATATTCAACTCTTCTTCCTTAACAAACTTCAAAGTTTGTTCGACACTTTTTGATGTACCTGTAATCACACACCAATCATTAGTCTTAACCACATAAGACCTTGTGGTCTCACTAAATGCTTCAGTCGACATCTCTGAATCCTTCATGTGATTCAGTTCCTCTATAGATTTCCCTTTTGTCTCATCACTACTTCCATTCTCCCTCTGGAAATCTTCTTAAATTTCCCTGGTTTCAACATCATTACATTGTAAAATTTTGTCAGCAATCCCATTAAACAAATACACTTGTTTACCTCCTTGGAATTTTCCTTCAGTATTTCCACTTTGTTCCTACTCCATAACAGCTTCGACTTGCTGTCTTACCCCAAACAAGAAGTCATTTGTGATTTCTTCCTGTTGTAACCAATCACCACATTCCTCTTCTGAAAGGAATTCTCTACCAGACTTTACCTCAAGAATTTCATTATCCTTTGTGACAGTTCCATCACACTGCTCACCATCTTTCGCACATCCTGCAAACATACATGAACTGTGAGAAAAATTGCAAGGCTTCATAGCCTCATCTTTTTCTCTTGCCATCACCTCTTCAGATTCTTCTGAACTATCCCAATAGTTCATGAGATCCTCCTCACTGATCTCTTCACCCAGAATTTCACCATGTTCCGGGCCACAAATGGAAACATCCATTTCTAACTTAGCCTCTCTGAGTTCTTCACAACTCAGCATCTGCTCGAGCTTCCTCAGCTCCTCCATCAACTGTATGTTTACCTACTTTTCCCTTATTGCGTGTAGCTTCTGCCACTTCACCTTCCTCTTCATGGTCCAACCAGTCAAAGAAAAGACAAATTCGCAGCGATCCAAAAGGCTGTATGAGTGAGCAGGAGCTCTCATTGTACTTAAATGTAATATTTTAATTGGTTTATATTGTTTGTGATGCATTGGCAAGTCTCCGGAGGAAAAAAAAAAAAAAAAAAAGGCTCCCACTGTAATATTACATGTTGTTATATTTTCTGAATGAGCGAGTGAAAGAAATGAAAAGGCAGAAAGCGAAGAGGCATGGTTGTCCATTCCAAATTCTTTGAGGAATGCTAACAGTCACAAGAAATTCTTATAAATAATATCATCTGAATATGCAAAAAGAGGTATGAGAGAGCAAATATAGAGAAGGCAGAGTATAGAAGTGTAAGGCAGAGAAGATTAAGAAAAGGAGAGTAGAAAGAGAAGCTACAGAATAGAGCTGATATCTGAGGTAAATCAGCAAACATTCAGTTTGAAAATTTGAGGAAGTTGGAGCTTCCCTATCAAGTTGCAGCTTGATAGCTGTCAGTTGTAGCTGACTAAGGTTGAAGCCTCCTGTAGGTTGGTGCCTGCAAAAAATTGAAGGGAGTTGGAGCTTCCTTGCAAGTTGTAGCTTGCAGAATTGAGGTAGGAGCCTCCTGTAGGTTGGTGCCTACAGAAAAACAGTGGTAAGAGGGAGTTGGAGCTTGCCTTTGCATCACAACAATAATAAGATGTGGTTTTCTACCTTTATGGATTTCCACTTATATCTGGTGTCTCTGTGCATGATGTTTATGTGTTGATCTGATTTATATCATCTGCTTAATACCTGCTTCTCCCATATTAAGTCTGCTGTTATATTATATTAATACTTGCTGCTCACATTCTAAGATTACTCACATATTAAGCTAGACATGAAACGAAGGTGTAAATAAGGTTTGTTAAAAAGACAAAAAAATTATGACTGTGTTAAACTGATTCACCCCCCTCTCAGTTTAACTAAGAGTTCAACAAGGGCACATCACATATTGATGGATTCCCATCACCTAGATTTCAGAAAACTAGCGTTTTAAGATTTCTCAAAAATACTTTCTTTGTAATGCGACTTGCATCCTTCAAAACAAATAAAAACTCCCATGGATGAAAATTCGTATTCTATTGTTGGCTCAGCCCTTCCCAATAGTTTCACTCATACATATCCCATATGAAAATTTGGACGTCCATTGCTGGATTAGTCCTGTAATTCCCATATGAAAATTTGGATTTCATTGTCGGATCACCCCTGTAATGATAGTTTCATCCGATCAGCCCTGTTACAATAGTTTCAGAAATACATATTCCCAGATGAAAATATGGATTCCATTGCTGGATCAACCATGTAACGATAGTTTCAGTGGAGAAAAGATGGACATAAATCTCTCTCCATCAAGTAATTTCCCCAAAATATATTTCACGAAGGCTTTCTCTTAAAATTGAGATCTGCCCATCTTTAATCATCACATCTTCATCAAGCTTTTCCACTTTCTTTTCGAGTTCTTGCACTCGTTTAACACATCTATACCGTTCATCTTCTAAACCATGAATTTTCTCATCCTTTGCTTTCACCTCAAATTCCAAACCTGCCACATTGTGGATTGCAATGTCAAGCAGATTCTGCAGTTTTTCCAGTTCATTCTTGGAAATCTTCTGACTCCTTCGCAATGACACAACTTCTTCCTTTAGTTCTTCCACTTGAAGCTCTCCTGAACATATTTTTTCTGCCAGAAGTCTCCACCTCAAATTTTGGGCTTTAATCTCTTCCTGCGTGACCTCACTCGATTGTTGTTCACTGGATGAAAATGAAGGCCAAAGATCTACATGATCTGACATCCAAGCTGAATCAATACTTTCCATGTATTGGGATTCAGTGCAGGTCATAGAGGTAGTACTCATACTTAACAGTTCTTGTTGGGATTTTGTGATCATGTGATCATTCTTTACTTTTTCTTGTGCTGTATCCTGTAGCACAGCGTGTCTTAATCCACTAATAAGATCATCCTGATCGTTGCACATTCTTTGTAATCTTATAACTGAACCCTGTAGAGCATAATTTTCCACTTCTTTTTCATCATAACGTCTCTGTATTGACTGTAGATTATCCTCTGCTTCCTTTGTTCGTTGGCAGGACTCTGCCAAGGATTGTCTTAGCCCTGTAATTTCACTCTCGGCCTCCATTAATCTTGTCTTAAGCTCAGTGGACTCTCCAACCTGACTTTTTAAATGGGCAGATTCCTTGTTATTCAAATGTGAAACTTGTCTTTGCAGAGCAACATTTTTCTCCACGAAATCTTGCAATCGATCTTTCCATCGCTTTTCTTCATTCTTGATCTTGGCCACCTTATCCTCCCACTCTTTCTCTAATCTTGATTGCAGTGCAATCTTCTCCTTTTCAAAAGCTTCCTTGGCAGCACACCTTTCTGCTATTCTGCTTCTTGTTTCACAGGCTACCTGGAGAAAAAGATTTCTCTTCTCCTGGAGAAGCCTTTTAACTTTAAGCTGCAATAATTCTACATTCACATCTTCTGATTCTACCTTCCTATAAGGACACACTTTTGCTGATGATTTCTTTAAATATTTTAGGTCTTCCAACAGCAGCAATTGAGCTTGCTCCTCTGCTGCCCTAGCTTTTCTTCCCAATTCTTCATCACTACTATCGTCATAGCCTTCAAGATGACATGTTTTTAGCCTGTCTATATCGTCCTTTTCTTGCTTTTGTATCAAATTAATAGCAACGTCATGTTCACTTCTTGAAGTGCAGGTGAGAAGAGGAGATTTCTGTTTGTTCTTCAACTGAGATGTCTGCAATGACTTTTTATTCAACCTCCCTTTCATCTGCGGATGCCAGCAGCCTTTATTGATGTCCTCTGTATTGGCAGTAACCGAATTAGTCATGCGTTCCTGCTTTTTATCTTTCTTTAAAGACTCGGGATCACTGCTGGTTGAATTTGGTACCCTGGAACTACTTTTACTCCACAAAAATCGAAAAATCCTCTGCATCATTGTATAGTAACTGAGAGCGCAAATGCAGTCTGAACACCTAGAAGCCTTGCTGAAATTTCCAACGGCACAGATAAGTATCACAGTTCAAGCTAAACTTCGACAGTGTGTTTTGAAGTATATAATAATACAAAGAAAGGAAGAGAAGTATATATAAATAGGAACCAGGGATTTATTTCAAAAGGGTATACAGTTTACCGTTGGGTCGGCTGGCTTTCAAGCCTCCCTACAAATTATTCTCAAATTATATTCTTACAAGGATCTTCAGTATGCAAGCGATAAACTTGCAATCACAATTGTCCTCCATCACCAGGTCCAAGTTACAAACAATCTTTATACATATCAGAGGGTAAACTTAAATTTTGCACGACTCCATTTCCACATAGCACAGTACAGTAGTTGTGAACAGGCTCACCTTTGAGGACTGCAGCCAATTGGGGCTGAAGCCCCATAGAATTTATAAATTTCCACACAATTTATTAACTTCCATCGTGAATAAAAGCCACCATTTGCTAATGCCAACAAGGAAACAAAAGAATCCATTTCTATGGCCTTCCTGTACCTCTACCGTTTCTTTCTTGAAAGGCTGTATTCTCGTCATGCTGAGTAATTACTTAGAATTATAGTAATTACTCTAGAAATTGTGGTGGAACACTTGTTTCCCATGGATTTATTACTTTGGCCAAATTGGTTATCCAAGCCATCCATTTGTATCTCTTTTATCCAATATTCCATTTTATTATGAAATTGCCGTGCTTTCTTAGAAGCCTTGGGCCTCCGCAACAAATTCTAACCCTATGGATTCATTATTTATTTAGCTATTATTTAACATACTTCCTTCTTTTTTATTCAATTACTCTTAGATAGATATTCTATAAATACATAATTCTTTTAGATCACTCAATTCTAATATTTCCCTATTTTCATTCCTTACTCCATCATATTGCCATTTTATGTTTTTAGCTCACTCAAAGATGTCAATTTTATATCATTATCCTTTTTAGATTACTTTTCTTTTTCTTTAATGTCAAACTCAAGTTGTTCAAAGATGATATTAACAATTTTTACATTATTTTGTCTATTTTAAGACTTTATTTATCATTATTAGTAAATATTATTATTAGTAAAATAATACGACAGATAAATCCATAAATAAATTTACATAAAACTAAATAATATGTCATAAATAAATTCATAAATGAGATTACACAAAGCAACTCTAGTGAGTTGAGTTATTTTAAAACAACTAATGAAACCAAATAGCAAGTTGGTAGCCTTGCAAGCTCCTTAAAATCTTCAATTATAAAATTATAAAATTATTTTATATTACTCAATAAATTTTAAAATTTGAATTCATTATATTAACATTAAAAAAAAAAATTTAATTTAAATAAAAAAAGATATAATTTATGATTTTTTAATTGATGTATGTGCAAAATTTTAATATTTTTATATATGAGAACATTGATACCATACACATACATTTAACTAAATTATATTCTTACTCTTGAATTTCAGATAGATAGTTATGTGAAAATAATTCAAGAAATTAATTGATTCATTCAAAGCATCACCAACCTACTTAACCAATTCCACTTAATCATGGTTGATCAAGCTTTTTTGAGTGCAATCATGCACAAACAATATGAAATTTTTATTCACTAATAAAAATCACATTTTTTTCTTGGGGAAGAAAATTATTATAAATAGATAGCTCTTTGCATGACTTAGAAAATGAAAATGAGGTTAATATAATTGTTCAACACCAAAATAGATTGTGAGGTTAATATAATTGTTCAACACCAAAATAGATTGTAGACGTTGCAATTCTTAGTTGCCACTTATTCTTTTGCAATTACATTGGTATTTTAGATGCCCATAATAGTGGTTGTTCCTTCTTGGATGGAGCAAAGTTGACATTTAGTCAATTTTTACCTCCCTTGCACCAATGGTGATCACTTTGAGTTCCCTCATCTACATATTGGTAACTACTATATGTTCGAGGAGGCAATGGCTATATTCTTTTAGATCAGTAACAACTTGACACTATGTGCTTTAAGATTTAGGTGATATTCTAATCACTCACAAACCATAATAACACCAAGATGTAACCTTGGAAACCCTTTCGTAGGAAAACTCAATTAGAGGGTAAGGTTGCTCTACCACAATAACACCAAGATATAACCTTGGAAACCCTTTCACAAGAAAACTTAACTAGAGGGTAAGCCTGCTCTACCACAATAACACCAAGATATAACCTTGAAAACTCTTTCACAAGAAAACCCAATTGGAGGGTAAGGTTGCTCTACTCTCTCTATTGTTGTTCATGTAGAAGGTAAGGGATTACTTGGTAAGATCTCTCTATTGTTGTTTGTGTAGAAGGTAAGGGGTGACTTGGTAAGATTAGGAAGGCCATGCATGCTCACAAGTTAGCACCCTTGAAGTGATATGTTGTATTGGTTTCCACGCCATCTACCACATGTAGATGTACAGACATATTGACATGGCACTAGTATCAAAAGCTTCTAAAACCCATATATTGTTGTCTCAGACTAACCATAAGACTTTTCATATCTTCAAAAAGTCTCTTAATAATTATAAAATGATAAAAACCTTGAAGATGGTATTTGAAGTCATTAAAAGAAAACGAAAATGATAACTCTCGCCATCATTAAAATCATTTAAAAATTAACTTTTTCAAAATAAATATCTCTATTGCATATCCCCATTAAAACTATAATGCCACTTACTTACTAAAAACCCTAATCAAAATTGTAGTAAAACAATTTGTTGAACCCATATACCATATAAATATAATTCTATGAATATGTGTTGAACATGGGATGTAGGCAAGGATTACATATGTCAATGTAGTTCTTAATATATTGTGGCATACTCTTAATGTGTATTAAATTTATTTAAAATATAAAATTTCCTTACCCATGAATATTGATCATCCATCAATAAGATACCCAACTCTAAGTTTAATTTTAGCACCATGGTGACTTAATGCAAAAACCAACAACCTCTTATAACAACACATTAAACTTCTCTAACTGTATAATTTTTTATTTTATTTTATTTTATTTTTTATTTTTTATTTTTTTAATAAAATTATTAATTTAATTGTAATTATTTTTGATATTTTAAATAAATTAAATGCTTTTAAAATTTTATCAAACATTAAATTTATGAAAATTTCAACCAATTCTAATAAAAGAAAAATTTTAATAATAATAATAATAATTTAAAAAAAAAAAAAAAAAAAACGAAAATACCCGGCATTGTGAAAAAAACCAGTCAAAAGCTTGCTAAATCTAATGAGTATAGATGGTTCACTAATCCAAATTATTAGGTGCACCCTAAATTCGATTTATCATATTGAACCAGTCAAAAGCTTGCTAAATCATTAGGTGCACCCTAAATTCGATTTATCATATTGAACCAGTCAAAAGCTTGCTAAATCTAATGAGTATAGATGGTTCACTAATCCAAATTATTAGGTGCACCCTAAATTGGATTTATCATATTGAAAAGCACACGCTTGATATTAGTGGATTCCCACCACCTAATTTTCCAAAACTAGCGTTTTAAGTTTTCTCCAGATATTTCTTTGACTTACACCCTTCAAAAGAAATACAAACTACCATGAAAATGAAAATTTGGATTTTGTTGTTGGATCGGCCCCGTTGTAATAGTTTCAGAAATACATATTACCATATGAAATTTAGGATTTCATTTTGGGAGCAACCATGTTATGGTAGTTTCCTCTCTCGATATAGTAACTTTAGAATATTGCTTTTGGAGCTTAATATTACATTATCAATTAAAATACACATCTTAGCGTCACAAATAACATTTATTTTAAATCTCAATATTTCAATGGTGAAGTTATATTTGGAGAAAAACAAAAATCATATATTGTAGAGTTAAATTTTAATTTAGAAGCTAATCCATTTTTAGTTTAATCTCATATTTATAAGAGCAAATGGTTTCACCATTTTATTATTCTAGATTTCTCATCTCATTGCATATTTTCATATATGATTGAACAACAAATTAGAAAATGAACCATTCTAGATTAATATTGTTACAAATATATGGCCCTTTGTATGGTATTAAAAATGAAAGAGGGGTTAATATACTTGTTGAACACCAAAATAAATTCAAGAAGTTGCAATCTCTACTTCTATTACATAGTACACTAAGGTTGTTCCTTCTCCATGGAGCAATGTTGACATTTAGTCAATCTTTACATCCTTGTATCAATGATGATCACTTTGGGTTCCCTCGTTTACATATTGGTAAAAAATTATATGTTGGAGGAGGCAATGGCTATATTTTTAAGGACCATCACCACTTGACAGGATGTGCTTTGAGAGGTAGGTGATAACCTCTTTCTTATGACTTATTTCCATTATTTTTTTATTTGTAAAATACCATTGATATTCCACTAGACAAGTTCGTCACAAGAGATCTAACAAAAATTTATTGAAATACGAAATATGTACTATGAGGGTTGATTTTGCTTAGATTTTCTAAATTTATTTGTCTTACACTTATCCCTTCAATATATAAAATACAGAAAATAAAGAAAAGATAAAACAATCACTCACAAACCACAATAATGCCAAGATTTAACCTTGGAAACCTTCTTGCGAGAAAACCCAACTGGAAGGTGAGGTTGTTATGCTCTCTCTTTTTCTAAGTGGGATTGGTACAAATACAAAGATGTGAGACTTGTAGCCCATGGGCTACTACAAAATACAAACCATATTTTTTCTACCCTCTGTCTATCCATTCTCAACTACTTTTCTCTACAATGGATCAAGATTTAATATATTAGAATTGAACCCCTTTTCCTCTAAGTGGCCTAGTTATAACACAATTCAACAACCAACTAAGGGTTGAATTTGACCCATTTAACCCTCAATATGAGTTATAACTCAACCCATCTAGAGTCTTATTCATAGTACCCATGCAGATAGCTCATTTTCCATGAGTAATGGGGGATAACATGGCATCCTCTCGAATTATGGTGGTCAAACAAGATAGGTAAAATTTCGAGATGCATAACCTTTGTGTATGAAATTCAATTGATGTGATTCTTGCATCATTAGAAATGGTCATTGAGTGTAAAATATTACTAGGGAATGCATTGCTTAAGCAACAATTTTTTACCCCAAAAAACATTGTTTAAGGCTTCAAATTGGCCCTACGATATTACTAACCCCAATACTCAAAATTGGATCCCACTTCTAAAATTTCTCCTCTAAGTTGATTTCTCTAGTTTTTCCACCTTGAAAACATCAAGATTGATGACAAACAATATAATGATCAAATCCAGATCATTCCTCGCAATTTTTGGATTCTTTTGGTCCCTAAAAGCCTTTATCGAACGAGGCAAGGAAATTTTTCCTCTACCTTACTTTTGGAGTACCATTTAGCCTTTCCCGAAAGTTGTTTTTCCAACCAATATGAAAAGGGCCATCCTTCCCCCGTCTTGTAGTTTTGAACATCTTCTGCAAAATTTTCTACTCTAGAAACTTTATTTGAGCATATGGTGCTAAATCCTCTATAGAAGGTACTGCCTACTCCTCTTCTTGATCCAGGATGGAAACCTCCTAGAGTTTTATATTTTCCACATTCACTACTAGTAAATGTGCATGTGTGGGAGTATATCGAGTCTATAGGCACTATCTCCCACATTTTCTAGTTTCTCAAAGGGACCATATTGTAGAGCCTTTATTTTCTTATCGGGACCATATAGCATCTCCTTGTTCAAATATAACCATACTATATCTCCCACTCTGAATAACTTATATATTTTGTGTTGATCATGCCTAGCCTTGTATTATTGTGGTGAATTATGCATAACCTCTTGTATCTATAGGTGGACGTACCTTATCTTCTCAACAATTTTTTCTACACTTAAAGCATCCCCTATAATATACTCCCTCATTCCTCCTTGTCACCCATGTGTAATATCTAAATTTGAAGGTGAAAAATATATAAAACAAGTTTCAAATGGGGAATTACTAGTAGAATTATGCACTTCTCTGTTATAAGGGTGTTGTATATATACCAAATTTTCATATATGATTGAACAACAAAGTAGAAAATGAACCATTCTAGATTAATATTGTTACAAATATATGGCTCTTTGTATGGTATTAAAAATGAAAGAGGGGTTAATATACTTGTTGAACACCAAAATAAATTCAAGAAGTTGCAATCTCTACTTTTATTACAATTACACTAAGGTTGTTCCTTCTCCATGGAGCAATGTTAAAATTTAGTCAATATTTACATCCCTTGTATCAATGATGATCACTTTGGGTTCCCTTGTTTACATATTGGTAAAAAACTATATGTTGGAGGAGGCAATGGCTATATTTTTAAGGACCATCACCACTTGACGGGATGTGTTTTGAGAGGGGGGCGGTGAATCAGTATTTAGTGTAGAAAATAAAACTTTGATATTTCTTTCTTAAAAACCATACGCAACTTTCCTGAAGCAAACCCGCGTATATACGCAGATATCCTTTACAGAACTCGCGTAT
Source organism: Pinus albicaulis (assembly GCA_034641835.2). NCBI lineage: Eukaryota > Viridiplantae > Streptophyta > Pinopsida > Pinales > Pinaceae > Pinus > Pinus albicaulis. Next base: position 38,861,811 of record CM076581.1, on the reverse strand, counting down.
ATCCAGTGATCTAATTATGCATTTAGTTCTTGACTTAGATCATTGCATTACTGATTCATTAGATATTTAAAAAACAGTAAACAAGTGCAGGAAGAACAGAATAATCATCACACATAAGCAACCACACATGAACACTAGGATTTTTAGGTGGAAACCCAATTCGGGAGAAAACCACCGCTGTCGTCATCTCAGTCTTCAAATTTTATTATTAAGAAAACTTCTTACAATATATACTAGTGCAGAATCATACCAGTACGCAGGCACCCACCTGCAGAAGGCTACAACCTTCTCTCGTTTACCAGCCTCTCCTGGAAGGGAGCAACAACCCCCTGCTCTCGTTTACCAGCCTCACCTGGAAGGGAGCTACTACCCCCTGATATTAGCACCAGCCTCTACTGGCAGAAAGCTTCTACGTTCAGACTGAAGGTTTCAACCCTCAGATCAACTGCAGACCATGTTTCATCAATTTTCAAACTGGATCAAACAGCTCCAACACAACCCTTTACTTGTCAATAAACAACCTTTGCCCAATGCATCAAACAAAACAGTGAAACCACTGTAACCAGAATATCAGAGATAACCCAGACTTCAGAATAAATATGCAGAAACACATTCAACCTTGAGCAACCATGAGATCAGATATCATACGCGCTTTTATTTAATCATACCCGCGTATATACGCGCTTTTTATGAAGTGAACCCGCGTATACATCTATGAATTTACCAGAATAACCCTAACTTTCCATACATGACTTTGTTGAAACAGATCCGTGTATACACGCGCCTTTCACGAACTGAACCTACGTATATATCTATAAAAGATAAAATTTGCACAACAGATCAGATCTATGAACTTACCCAGATTTCTTCAAGTTCTTCAGCAGATTTGCGCCAGGTCTTCATCACTTCTTTTCAGATCATCCAAGAGATTCACCATTTCTAGATCTAGAGATCTTTAACCTTCACCATGTTCATAGATGCATCATAGATTCATATCTATCAATCAAGAGCAGAGTTCAACCATGCAGATATACTTCAGAGTGAAGTATTCATTAAAGCCCAGACCCTTGCACCCCCATGCACAATGATTTTCTTCTCCTTATATAGATTTGGCCTTCATCAATACCATGAGTCAAAACCACATCACTTCCGATGGTATTCCTGGACGAGATCAAATAGACAATCCAGCGCTCAATACAATGGGTCAATACCATGGTAGTAACCCCTAGTTTTACATATTTAGAGCGCAATTGAGCATACGCGACTTGGTACGTTATTTCCCGCGTGCATACGTGACTTCCCCTAAACAAACTCGCGTATTCCTTGTGACATACACTTTTCATCACTGTTCTGGCCCATTCTGGAAATTCTTTCTTCTGCACCTTCTATACTGATTGTAGATACATCAGATGTATATCATTCACAAGCTCATCAAGAACAACTTCATTAAGTAGGTTGCCATCATCTTCATCAAGTGGGTTGACATCAAGGACAACACTTAGCATCATATTGCCAACAATCTCCCCCTTTGGACTAGATGGCAACCATGATGGAGTTTGAGCACCAGAACAGATAGATACATTGATTATAATCATTATACAACAACCACGTTACTCTCCCCTTATTCAAACACCATGCCACTCTCCCCCTTTGACATCAAGGGCAAAGGGCGGGTCAAACCAACACAAGGTTTTTCTTCTCAAGTTCAAGCTGAATCTTCAAACCTATTATTCAATGAAGTACATGACACTATGACCTTTCCTATCACCAAGGACTCATACTTACATCAAGGATCCAACCAAGTGGATTTACATATGTGACCCAAGTACCCAACTACGTGGGTTTACACATTTTACAAATATTACCCCTTTACATGGCTGAATATTACAAATTACATCATAGGTCATATCCTTTTCATCAAATTACACATATGACTTTTATAACTAATACCAAAAGGACCTCAATAGAGAGATCATATTTCAGAATCATCATATTGCCAAAAAATGCATTACACCCAGTAAGGCTAATGCTCCCCCTGAAACTGTACAACCAATGCATCCTTTCCAAGTGACCAAAACTCCCCCTTAGCTTGTGCATCCTGAACACTTTCAACAGCAAATCATCAAGGCATCTTCACTCAATATCAGAGAAAGAAACAAAAATATAAGAGCTGAAGCATCATTAGAGATACCAAACAGTACTGCAGTTGTGCTGAGAAATGCTGACCCCAAAAATTTGTCAGAAACCAACCATACGCGGTTTTTTGTGTATGAACTCGCGTATATACGCGACTGCCGTTTATGAAACCCGCATATCCAATTTAATCTTCTGAATTTAGGTAGATTTGTTCTTCTGACTTGCAGAGACTACTCCCAGCTTCTGTCTTAGATATTCAAATGCTTCCCTGGGCAGAGGTTTGGTAAAGATATCAGCAATTTGTTCTTTGGAGGGAACATACTCCAACTTCACCTTTTGTTCAAGCACTTGTTCACGTAAGAAGTGATACTTGATGGGAATGTGCTTGGTCTTCGAATGCATAACCGGATTCTTTGAGATATTGATGGCACTTGTGTTATCACACATAATGGAGAGTATTCTTCCCCACGTGGTGACTTTTTCCTCACAGGTCCACATATGTCAGTATGAATGAGTTCAAGAGGCTTACTTGATGATCCTTCTTTGGCATTAAATTGAACTCTGGTCTACTTACCGAATTGGCAAGATTTGCAAATGATACTCTCTGGTAGAGTAATATTGGGAAGACCACGAACAGCTTGAAGTCTGCTTGATTTGTTGATTTGAGAGAAGCTCAAATGCCCCAGCCTTCTATGCCATAGCCAATTTTCTGAAGATTTTCTCAAGTAACATTGATCTTTGCAGTTCTTCAATACATACAGGTTGCTTGGAGTTCTTTTTCCTTTTATAATTGTTTTACCTGTATCAAGATCACGTACCACACATTCTTTTGAACTAAAGACAACTTCAGTTCCTTGATCACACATTTGACTTACACTTAACATGTTATGCTTTAATCCATCCACATACATGACATCATTAGCTTTCACCTTTTCTTTTAGAAAAACATACCCTTTTCCCTTAATGACCGCAGGAGTATCATTTCCAAATGTAACATTCTTTTCCTTTTCTAGAGCACTATATGCAAGAAGTTTGTTTTTGTCACCCGTCATGTGTCTTGAGCATCCACTATCAATGTACCATTGATTTTCTTCATCTTCTGCAAATAACGCTATGCCACAATTTTCAACCTGTAATTCCTTCTTTTCCATACTTTGGAGCTTGAAGGAACATGTTCTTTTGGCTGAACTTTGCTCCTACATTCAGATTCTTCATGGCCAAAGTTATTGCAATAAGCACATTCAACTTCATTTTGAAGAGGAGAAAAGTTGTTATAAGTATTCTTCTTTGTTTCAATATCAATCCTTTTCTTTCTTGCTTCTCTTTTCATGATGGTTTTATATGCAACACATTGAACAACTTTATGACCAAAATTGTGACATGAGAAACATTGTCCATTGAAGTAGAAATTTTTGCGATCATGAAATCTTCTATTTGAATTTACCTGTTGGTTGTTGCTTCTTTGAGAGATATCCCTGTTAGTGTTCCTTGAATTGTGATGATCATGCTTTACCTATAAAGATTCTTTATTCCCTTGCTGAGTGGCTGAATGTAGTAAACCAGTTGTAGCTGCTTTTAGATAATTTGGTGTTGAAGCCTGAGAAGATTCTCCGGTATATCCAAGACTTGTCTTTATAAGAGGAGAACGTTGAACCTTGATAATATCATCTAAGGTTTCAGATCCTTTAGCAAATCTAAGACTCAGAGTCTTTACTTTCTCAAGTTCTTTTCTTAGACTTACTACTTCACATTCTAATTTCTCATTGTGTTTCTTTGCTTTCTTCATTCTTCCTTTTCAGAGTCTCTATGATTATTTTACTTTCTTCCAAGCATATTTTGAGTTGATTGTTTTGATCAAGAAAATCATTGTCATCTAGAGCATCCATAAAAGCATCCTTATCGTCTCTAGAATTATTTTCAAATGCCATGAGAAGTCTAAGATCTTGTTCACATTCTTCTTCACTATCAGATAACCCATCACTGTCTTCATTTGTATAGTAAATTTTCTTAGTGCTAGATCGGTTCTTATTCCTTATTGCTACTTCTTTCCCTTTAGCAGATGTTTCTTTATAAGGACACTTTGCAGCACAATGACCAACTCTTCCACAATCAAAACATTTGAAAGGAAGCTTACCTTTGAATCTTCCAGTTCCTAGTTGGAGTCTTCTCACAAAGTTTGCCTCATCTTCTTCTGAGATATATCATGATCCTTCTGGTTTTTTAACTTCTTTCCCTTTTGTAGAAGCTTTAAAAATAGCTTCTTTGACTTCAGATAATCCTCCTCTCCTCATTTCATATGCAGTCAATATGCCATGAAGTTGCACCACAGTAAGAGTTTGAAGATCTTGTTTTTCTTCAAGATCAGAGACTTTTGATTCAAATTTTTCCGTTAGCGATCTTAAGATTTTCTCAACCAAAGTAGATTCCGTGATTGTTTCTCCCAGATTTCTCATACGATTTACAACATCATCAAGACGTAAAAAGAAATTGGCAATATTCTCATCACTATGCATCTTTAAATTTTCATATTCAATTCTGAGAGTTTGAAGTTTTGCACTTTTTACCTTTGCATCACCTTCATAACTTAGAATGATTTTGTCCCATATCTCCTTTGCTGTATTCAGCTGCATAACTTTGAAAAATTCTGATTCAGTTAGACTTCCCGTTAGAGCATTGAATGCCTTTGCATTTATTTCATAATTCTTCTTTTCAGTCGGATCTGTTGGTATTGCAGCTGGATATTGATATCCTTGTTCAAAAATGGCCCATACATCTGCTCCCATAGACTGAAGATAGGATCTCATCCTTATTTTCTAGAAGATTAAATTGCTTCCATTAAAGAGTGGAGGCTTGATAGATGTTGTTCCATCTTGATAGCTCATCTTGCTTGATCTTCCTTCTAGCGGTTAAGCTATTTCAGAAGGACCTGCTCTGATTCCAATTGTTGGGAAAAATACTGAGAGGGGGGCGGTGAATCAGTATTTAGTGCAGACAATAAAACTTTGATATTTCTTTCTTAAAAACCATACACAACTTTCCTGAAGCAAACCCGCGTATATACGCGGATATCCTTTACAGAACTCGCATATATCCAGTGATCTAATTATACATTTAGTTCTTGACTTAGATCATTGCATTATTCATTCATCAGATATTTAGAAAACAGTAAACAAGTGCAGGAAGAAAAGAATAATCATCACACATAAGCATCCACACATGAACACCAGGATTTTTAGGTGGAAACCCAATTCGGGAGAAAACCACCGCTGCCATTGTCTCAGTCTTCAATTTTTATTATTAAGAAAACTTCTTACAATATGTACTGGTGCAGACTCATACCAGTACATAGGCACCCACCTACAGAAGGCTAAAACCTTCTTTCGTTTACCAGCCTCTCCTGGAAGGGAGCAACAACCCCCTGCTCTCGTTTAGCAGCCTCACCTGGAATGGAGCTACTACCCCCTGATATTAGCACCAGCCTCTACTGGCAGAAAGCTTCTACGTTCAGACTGAAGGTTTCAACCCTCAGATCCACTGTAGACCACGTTCATCAATTTTCAAACTGGATCAAACAGCTCCAACACAACCCTTTACTTGTCAATAAACAACCTTTGCCCAATGCATCAAACAGAACAGTGAAACCACTGTAACTAGAATATCAGAGATAACCCAGACTTCAGAATAAATATGCAGAAACACATTCAACCTTGAGCAACCATAAGATCAGATATCATACGCGCTTTTATTTAATCAGACCCGCGTATATACGCGCTTTTTATGAAGTGAACCCGTGTATACATCTGTGCATTTACCAAAATAACCCTAACTGTCCATATGCGATTTTGTTGAAACAGATCCGCGTATACACGCGCTTTTCACGAACTGAACCTGCGTATAGATCTATAAAAGATAAAATGTACAACAGATCAGATCTATGAACTTACCCAGGTTTCTTCAAGTTCTTCAGCAGATTTGCGCCAGGTCTTCATCACTTCTTTTCAGATCATCCAAGAGATTCACTATTTCTAGATCTAGAGATCTTTAACCTTCACCATATTCTTAGATGCATCATAGATTCAGATCTATCAATCAAGATCAGAGTTTAACCATGCAGATATACTTCAGAGTGAAGTATTCATTAAAGCCCAGACACTTGCACACCATGCACAATGATTTTCTTCTCCTTATATAGATTTGGCCTTCATCAATACCACGAGTCAAAACCACGTCACTTCCGATGGTATTCCTGGACGGGATCAAATAGACAATCCAGCGCTCAATACAATGGGTCAATACCATGGTAGTAACCCCTGGTTTTACATATTTAGAGCGCAATTGAGCATACGCGACTTGGTACGTTATTTCCCGCGTGCATACGCGACTTCCCCTAGACAAACTCGCGTATTCCTTGTGACATACACTTTTCATCACTGTTCTGGCCCATTCTAGAAATTCTTTCTTCTGCACCTTCTATATTGATTGTAGATACATCAGATGTATATCATTCACAAGCTCATCAAGAACAACTTCATTAAGTAGGTTGCCATCATCTTCATCAAGTGGGTTGCCATCAAGGACAACACTCAGCATCATATTGTCAACAAGTCAATATTTACATCCCTTGTATCAATGATGATCACTTTGGGTTCCCTTGTTTACATATTGGTAAAAAACTACATGTTGGAGGAGGCAATGGCTATATTTTTAAGGACCATCACCACTTGACGGGATGTGTTTTGAGAGGTAGGTGATAACATATTTATTATGACTTATTTACATTATTTTTTTATTTGTAAACTACCATTGATATTCCACTGTACAAGTTCGTCACAAGGGATCTAACAAAAATTTATTGAAATACGAAATCTATACTATGAGGGTTGATTTTCATTAGATTTTTTGAATTTATTTGACTTATGCTTTTGCATGCAATATATAAAATATATAAAATAAAGAAAATATAAAACAATCACTCACAAACCACAATAACTCCAAGATTTAACCTTGGAAACCTTCTTGCGAGAAAACACAACCAGAAGGTGAGGTTATCCTGCTCTCTCTTTTTCTTAATGGGATTGGTACAAACACAAATATGTGAGACTTGTAGCCCATGGGCTACTACAAAATACAAACCATATTTGTTCTACCCTCTGTCTATGCATTCTCAACTACTTTTCTCTACAATGGATCAAGATTTAATATTTATAATTGAACCCCTTTTCCTCTAAGTGGCCTAGTTATAACACAGTTCAACAACCAACTAAGGGTGAAATTTAACCCATTTAACCCTCAATATGAGTTATAACTCAACCAATCCAGATTCTTCTTCATAGTACCCATGTAGATAGCTCATTTTCCACGATTAATGGGGGATGACATGGCATCCTCCCGAAATATGGTGGTCAAACTAGGTAAACTTTCAAGAGGCATAATGATCAGGAGCTTAGTATTTAGTTAAAAAATGAAAGTGCTCAGAAATGCTTCAGACCTGTACAAATTAGCTGAATAAATCACTTATTCAATGGAGATTAACCTGATCACACATCAATTTCGAATTGCATGCATAACACATAATCTCTTCTACAATTAATTGTCACATGCGGAAAGAATAGAAGTGATAGCACATCAAATCATCACACACATTAACACAGTATGTATGGGGAAAGCTTATAGCTGAAAACCCCTAGCTATAGTATATTAAATGGAGAGAACATGCAGCAAATACATAGTACAAACTCCTCACAAGTACTCAGTACTATCTCCCAAAGCTACACAAAAACTAGCTTGGTTTTGAACAAGTCACAGGTTCAAAACACACCCACTACTTTCCCTGCCTCTATTGCGCAGTCAAGGCTGGTCTAAATAGAGATCCAAGTTCGAATCTCACTGGCTCCAACTGCGCAATTTTCATTGGTAATTTCCTCCAAGTGTGGTGCAAATCTCATGCACAACTGATAGCTAACTCAACCCTTTCATCTACCTCTTTCACTTGTCGCCACTGAACTGTCCATGCACTGAGTTAAACTGATGTGTTCTTTTAGTTGAATAATGAGTTAATAATTAGTGAATTAAATAATATTTAATTCACACAACTCATCTCTAGTGTATTAGCCAGTTAAACTAAATACAACTAGTTCAACTAGTTAACCAGAACACCATCTCCATTAACTATCGCATCAACTCCACCGAACTCCACCACTTGAGCTCTAACTGAAGTCAACCATGCATTAGCTCACCTAACCCATAGGAAAAGAGGAAAAGTAACAACTTCTTGGTTTACATCACCTCCTAATCAAATCAATGTCTCAAGAGATAAACTGAGGTGAGTCCAAACATACAGGTATAGTGTATTCACTGTTCACCAATCACAGCCTAAAATAGACTTATTCAAAATGGCTAGTGTTGAGGGGTTCTATTCTATTTTTAACCAACTTCACCAATCAACTGTTAGAAGGATCATAGCTCCTTACCATGATCCATATGTCTAAAAATAGACATAGTCTAAAAATAGACTTTGCGACAAAAATCACCTATGTGGTCCCCACCTAGTTTAGGTGATCACTTTCCAACTAGGATCAGGAATGATGTTTCAGGATGCCTCCTTCACTGTTTCTTGTTGCAATCTTCAACACTCCCTCTCAACAAGAAAGGACTGCCTTTGCATGCGACATGCAACTCCATGCATTCACCCTGCAACCTTCACAAGTGCCATGCAACTCCATGCATCTGCTCTGCAACTCCTCTGAAACTGAATAGGCTCCAAACAACTCAATCAGTCTTGATGCATCTAGTATCTATCATCAAAGTCTTCGACTTCTGCTGGTACCAACTGCACATGTCATCAGGAACTACTGCGCTGTTGAACTCTTGCACCCATGCACTCTTGCACTTGCTGTCAACTCTGATCCGCGCTCCAGTATCCGACACTGTCACTTTGATCTGCCTGCATCACTCCAACTGATCTTGCTACTGCTGCGCTGTGGGCACCTCGTAGCCAGGTTCAATCTATGAGATCCACACCATCTCATGAATCTGCCCAGAAATCTCCTCATGGGATTAATCATGCATGTCGCCCCACCTCTCACCTGGTGGTATAGCTGCATGCACTCCCTCTACCCATCTGGCACGAAATTTCTCTGCATGAGTGGTTTCTCCCACTCCATGATCCTTATCTTGTGGCTGCTCCACATCCCGAGGTTCACTCTTACCTGCATGCAAAACTTGCTCCCTCTCAAGCATCAATTGCATGTCTTTCTTGCACTTCCCAATAGTAGGAAGCTCCGTAGACATCCCATCTACTTCAAGTCTGTAGAGATTCTTTGCCCGAATCCCAACCCTCTTGACTTGTCCCGTTGCCTTGTGCCTAAGGAAAACTTTTCCTTCTCTGAAGACAACTTCATACCCTTTATCCTCTAACATTGCGACTGAGATTAAATTCTTTGTTAGACCTGGTACATGCAATACATCTTGTAAAATAATGAGTTTACCTGACTCCCTCTGAAAGGTTATGGTACCAATGCCGGTCGCATTGTATCGTCCACCGTCGCCCAACTCAACATGCATCTGGAGACCTTTCTCCACCAAGTCACTGAAAAAATTTGCATCTCCCGTCATGTGAAAGGAAGCGCCACTATCAATATACCACCCCGATCCCAATGCACTAGACAACATGCATGCGATCAATGAGAAGTCCAGCTCAAATTGCGAGGCAAGAGCCTCACCAGCTGCAGCTCCAGCAGCCTGCTTTTTCTTCTTCTTCTTTGGGAAATTCATGGCGTAATGTCCATGATCGTGACAATGAAAACACTTCACTTTGGACATGTCACGCTCTTTACCATCCACACCGGACTGAGAAGCCTTCTCCTTTCCCTTCCCTTTCCTTTCTTTGGCAGCCAAATCGCAGTCTTCTTCATCAGTTACCTTTGATGAAGATCCGTCCCTGGTAGTCCTCCTGATCTCCTCTTGCATGAGATCCGACCACAGTCGCTCCCATCACGACAACTTCTCCCAACCATTGACACTATCCTGATAGGAGTGCCAACTCTTCGGAAGATCAAGGAGAGCCAGGTCAACCAATTCCTCACCATCGACAGTCACCCCCACACTTCCCAAATTTCATCTCTCGCACCGAGTAACTTCGCGTGAGGTATTTGCATGATACTGTCGCTTTCTCCATCTTGATGGGTTTCTTAGTCCATCCTTGAGCGCCACTTTGGTCGTCCCTTTGAGACAGATCTGTCACTTTCCGCATTAAATATGGAGAAGCCTTTCCATGCAAGCTAGATACAATATGATCCTTGACGCCCTCCAACAGGATCCTTCGACACTTCACTTGTTTCTTTTGCCATGCTTCGACAGCAGTAGCATCAGTAGGCTTTGGAATCTCTCTCTCCATGAATTCCAACAGCCCATTATCATCTAATACAACCTCCATGCTATCCTTCCATACAACATAATTTGAACTTCCTTCCAAGGCATATTCGAGTCGCAAACCATTGAAAGACATTTTCGCTGCGGCACCAAGAACACAAATCTGCAAATTCGAATTTCACCACTAGCTGATAACTCAATCGCTTCCGATATACACTTGAGAACAAATTATTTCCAAATCAGAGATTTACTGCATGGGCATTTACCAGACCTTTCACTTTCCAAAGAAAGATGAATCCGGAGGCTACCTGGCCCGTATGTAGGCTCTGTCCGAGGAAATAAGTTTGCAATCACCGTAATAGATCTCGAAAATTAATATCACTCTGATACCATGTAGAAATTTGCTGAATAAATCACTTATTCAATGGATATTAACCTGATCACACATCAATTTCGAATTGTATGCATAACACATAATCTCTTCTACAATTAACTGTCACATGTGGAAAGAATAGAAGCGATAGAACATCAAATCATCACACACATTAACACAGTATGTATGGGGAAAGCTTATAGATGAAAACCCCTCAGCTATTCTGTATATTAGATGGAGAGAATATACAAATACATAGTACAAACTCCCCACAAGTACTCAACATCATTCCCAAGCTAATAATAAAAACTAGCTTGGTTTTCAACAAGTCACAAATTCAAACACACCCATCACTCTCTCTCGCTCTATTGCAAATAAGGCTGAACTAAATAGAGATCTCAAGTTCCAATCTCACTGCTCCAACTACGCACTTTCATTGGTAATTTTTTCCAAGTGTAGCAAATCTCATGCACAACCGATGTCACAACTCATAGCCATTCCTTAACCCTTTCATCTACCTCTTTCACTTGTCGCCACTGAACTGTCCATGCACTGAGTTAAACTGATGTGTTCTTTAGTTGAATAATGAGTTAATAATTAGTGAATTAAATAATATTTAATTCACCTAACTCATCTCTAGTGTATTAGCCAGTTAAACTAAATACAACTAGTTCAACTAGTTAACCAGAACACCATCTCCATTAACTGTCGCATCAACTCCACCGAACTCCGCCACTTGAGCTCTAACTGAATTCAACCATGCATTAGCTCACCTAACCCATAGGAAAAGCGTAAATCCTTCTGGCAGCTGCATGCCCCACCTCCGGGGGTCAAACTGAAGTGCTCCAAGAGAGTAAACTGAAGTTTAGAGTCCAAATATTATTAAGGGTAAATAATATTCGACTGTTCTATTTTTAGCCCGCCAGTCTAAAAATAGACTTTGACCTAAATGCTAAAAATAGAGGTCCATCTATTTTTACCAACTCGACCAATCATCCAAGAATAGCATATTGCAGCTCCCGGTCCATGATCCATATGTCTAAAAATAGACATAGTCTAAAAATAGACTTTTCGACAAAAATCACATGTGTGGTCCCCACCTAGTTTAGGTGATCACTTTCCAACTAGGATCAGGAAAGATGTTTCAGGAGGCCTCCTTCACTGTTTCTTGTTGCCATTTTCAACAAAATTTAACCCATTTAACTCTCAATATGAGTTATAACTCAACCAATCCAGAGTCTTCTTCATAGTACCCATGCAGATAGCTCATTTTCCATGATTAATGGGGGATGACATGGCATCCTCCCGAAATATGGTGGTCAAACTAGGTAAACTTTCAAGAGGCATAATAATCAGGAGCTTAGTATTTAGTTAAAAAATGAAAGTGCTCAGAAATGCTTCAGACCTGTACACCCAGATAGATCTCGTCACCAGGATTCCAATGCAACTCGTTTCATCAAAATCCAAGTTCGTATGAGTGAGTTATGGTATCTTTTTCATTTTCCCAAACAAGTAAAAATTGTGCAGAACAGTGACAGACTGATGACTTGGCAATCCAATAGCACCTCAGGAATATTCAAGGAATATTCTCCAATTTTTAATCTAGTGACACTGTGACAAGTGTCATCTCCAGATTTTTTCTCCTATTTCCTAAGTTTGGAATTTTTTACTATGGTGGATTACTTTATTGGTGGAATTTATAGGCCAATGGGGAAGGGCCAAGTGGCACAGCCAAGAGCCAAAGAAATCTGGCAGACAATATTCATTTTCTGGTGTACATATGCGTAACCATCTAATCATGTACTTCAAAACTTTAATAAACCATCTAATCAGTCACTACATTCAACCATTTCGCATCAGTAGTTTAGGAGCGAACAACATAAGGCAACAACAAAATGATTTGCAATTTGCGCTTGCATGGTAAGTGACATGGCAATAAGATGGGTCCTACGAATCGCATCAGGGGTTTTTAGGAGTAGGCAACATAAAGCATTAACAAGGTGGAGGAATTGCAATGCGATATATCGCATCGAAGTATCGCAATCGCAAGACATAGCAGGCAACATAGAATGATTTATAGTGAATCTGCGATCTGCGATAAGTGACTGCGATGTGATCTACGATAAGTTACTGCGCTACGATCTGCGATAGTGACTGCAATACGATCTAAGGAGAGTTTAATGTGTTAATTTGTGTATTAATACAATAATTTGTGGTTATGTTATGTTAATATGACATTAACGGATAAGTGTGGGTTAGTGCTAAACATGCTTAACCCCACTTAAACACCACTTACTTAACATTAATCGCATACTTATCTTGGCGGTGCCTATGGCGGACTTGCCAGATTCAACGGAATTCCACATTTAGTGGAGTTAACTGGCAAACATCCATATTTGGTGGAAAAAAACTAGGAAAATTTGTTTTTTCCATAACTTTGGCAATTTTCGACCAAAATGGGCTTAGGAAGAATCATTCTTGGTAGATTTTGATGTTTTGGAGCCATTGGAGCAGGTTGCATAGGCAACAGGAGACTGTAAACAACACTTTTTCATAATTAAATCTAATACAAAGGCCCACACTATGAAGTTGGACCAAGGAGATGTAGCCCAGGAGGGGTGAACACCTTCATCAAGAACTTATGTATTTCTCTGTGTTATTTATGCTTGTTGTGTTTTATTATCTAGTAATACCGACCCAGGTTCGAAGGTTAAGGTTTGCCAACAAATCCCTATACTACTGGCCCTTTCGGCAGTGACCTGCTTGCATAAGCCAAAGTCTCACCTGAAGCAGTATGGGAGGGTGCTTGAACCAGGTTTCCACACCCTGAGAGAGAGTAGGTAAGTCAAGCAGATCCACGTTCGCACCCTATCAGGTTCGCACAAGACAGTTGTATTCATAGGTTTGTTAACAGTATAATCCACAGTATAATAGAGCTATTACCATGCACAGATCTAGTCAATACCTTTGCATCCACGTGTGTATCAGTAGTTATCAGTACACAATATCACAACGCATCATTAACAGATTACAGATATACCATTACATAGATAGATTCGCAGCATAACAAATAACACAACTGAATTCTTAGTTCTAACAGATCCCAAAAGTTCGCATCAATAGTAACACATCAAATCAAATAACACAAAGCTACTTTAACTATATCCGCATATATTAGCATCCAAAACCCAATACAATCCAAACACAACCTGCGCACACAACCAGCAGGGCTCGCACACAGTAGGACTGAGGATCTTCGCGCACACATCCAATAGGAGTCCTTACCCAATGACTCAACAACAAATCTAACAGTTCGGGCTTAGCATCAAGCGGGGGTTTTCGTGGGTAGCGCCCCCGAAGCTAAAAACAGATGTAAAATTGCGTTGAAAAAGCATAGTAGTTTCTAGTCAATCTGGGCCATTCATTAGGCGGATGATCTAACGGTAGAAGTTACGTTTAGCGTAGGGTTTTTTGCCCTAGAAGGCAACCCCTCTTTTGTATGAGGGTATTGTATTGTGGTTGTGTAATTGTATGTGTATTCTCAGAGCGAGAAATAGATAGGGAGACTGTGAGAGAGAACAGAGGATATTACAGTGTATCTGTTATAGTTTGTGTCTCTTCATTTTGCTGGATAATAGAAAGGAAGGACTGGTTTTTTGGGGTGGACGTAGCCCAAGCTGGGTGAACCACATATTTCTGTGTCTCTATGGCTTTATATTTTTCTTGTGTTTGTGTTTCCGCATATATTTTATTTGTTCCATTTCTCTATAATATATAATTTTCTAACAATAATATCCCTTGTGTGGATGAATCTTGTTGAATTTTATAGCTATGATTGGTCTTAATACATTATATTTTGGCCCTTAAAATACATATAATGATAAAATGTAAGACATTTTCTTCATGTTTGCTTCAAAAGAGAAATATTGAATTTTAAAATTTGATTTTTGACTCCTATAAGTTCAAGTCGGCCCCAATCAAAGAGGCACCCATTCTGCCAACCAGTCTTCTATATACATGAGGCATTCAATCTCATCCTCAAGCAAGCAATTTAAACCATGTGAGGCAAGAGAATAAGACAAATATGAGGTAGAGAATATAACAAATTTGAGGTAGAATTTTGGATGAATCTAAGGCAGAGTAAGGACAAATCAAAAGCATAATTTTATGGGCATCTGAGGACAACAACTTTGAGTTTTATTAGCGTAGAAGAAGAGCTGAAATTCATACCTAGAATATTATATCAAACAGACCTTATTGGGAATATGTTTGATTTGACTAGGAGGTAGTTTGACCAGGTTTGAGTAGGGCTAAGTTACTAATCAGTTTGACTTCATGCTTGACTTGAAGAATTAGATGTATCTCTGTTAGACTAAATAATTTATCTAAGGAAAAGGTTGTTGGTTTTTTCCCCATGTGGGTTTTCCCAAGGTAAATGCTTGTGTCTCTTGTTTGGTTGTCTCTTTATGATTCTTTTGTTCTATAGTTGAATCTATTATGTGTAATTGCTTAATGATAAATGTGAATACATGTGAACTTAAATGAATATCATTAGAAGTAATCATCAGTTAAGAAGGCTATGAAAAATCAATATGGTATCAGAGTTAGTTTGAAGAGAACGGCCTTGAAGAATCCCTTTATATAAATCATTGCTTGCAAGGTTAATTTGAGGGCGGAAGTGTGAAATTTTTAACATTTTTATAGTTAACTAGTTATTATTGTCCTATCTAAAATAGATTATTTGTATTTTGCAATATATATGTGGCAAATACTAAATAAAAAACTACTGCAACTTCGTAGAAATTAAATCACAGAAAATGAGAAAATATTGCACACAAAAAAAATAATGGACACTAATATTTTTGAACAAATGTCCTTGGAAAAGCCTCAGTGTGGGCAATGTTGGAAATAATTAGAGGGGAGGTGAATTGGTATTTCATTTTTCTTTACAATTAAGTATCAAAAGCATTAACCTTCAACATCACATCAAGAAATACACAATAATTATATGAAAAAAAAATTTATATTACAAGGGAAGCTGCAATTTTTTGTTTACTGTCTGCAACATGAAGGGCTACAACCCAAAATATTAACTAGCCACTAATGGAAGGAGCTACAACCCCTAGTTTACTAGCATCTACTGGAAGGAGGTGACAACCTCCTAAAGGAATCTACAACTTCCTTCCCTTGAACAACCTTGCCACCCTAAACAATAAAATATGGTACAATAATATTGGGCTCTCGTATTGGGGACAAAGGTCCACTTACAACAATGCTCACTCCTCTTCAATAAATCACTATCATGAAACTATTTCACTAAAAATTCATGCCTTTTTCACAATTCTAATGTTACTACAATTCTTTTTTTTTAATAGCTTCCACAAGAAAAATATAATGTGCCACTTGTCTTCCCTATTACCAGACTCTATTTGCCTACACCTAAACCTTAACCAACACAAACACATCAACCCTTCATCTCAGAAAATTAGTACTAGAGTGCCCTTATTGTGACCTTTAATTTGCCTCACAAATTTTCAAGATATGCTCAACAAATCTTGGTCAAGACTTCAACAAAGGTTGCTCCAAAATTCTACTAGAACAACTTCAAGATATGCTCATTTGACGTATCCAATTTGCAATATGTCTTTCAATTATAAATATCTAAAAGAATTCATAATTCAATACCAGAATAATAAGTGTATTTCATACCTCATAAATCATTGTTATGTCTTGAAATATTTCCTTAGCCTTGTCTTCAAAAGTTCCCTTAAAATTCCCTTAAATAATGTTCAAATAATCTCCCTTAAATTTCCTTCCAATTTTTCTCTCAATGGTTGCTTGAATAGGCTCCGATATATCCTGGATAGAAAATATTTTTTCTCCTTGAACTTGACCTTGAAAGTACAAAAATAATGCACTTATAGTCTTAGAACACTAACTCAACGTAGTTTGAACGGTCTTCAAGATGTGGCCTAGGACAAGTTTAGGAAAGGGCTCAAATACTTCCTTAGGAACGGTCTTGAAGATGGACGATATCAGTCTCAAAAGGACACCTTAGAGTAGGTTGCATTATACCTCATATAGAGCAAAATATTCTTTATAAACATCAAGAATTTGCCTAAAAAGCGGGGCAAAATTCAGTTGCCTCAGAGGATTGATGCAGGGCCAAAAGTAGTGCCTCAAAAAGTCTTGTTACAAGGTAAGATAGGGCCTCCACTAAAATAAAACAAGGCCTTAGAATATGCATGTGATTCTGTGACAGGAACTTGGGCTTCCTAGTGAATATGAGATTCATATCTCCAATTTTTCTTTTATATAACCCTGATCATTGAGCTTTCCCTTTAAAAAAAATCCTCAGAAAAATAGTTGAAGAATTTGATCCTTTGACCTTGATCACTATGCTTCATATCCTTATGTTCCTCCTGCTTTTACTTCGGAATGTTCCTCAAATATCCTTAGTTCATACCCATGAATTGATTGATTGGAATGTCCATGGCTAGAACATATATATAAAAAAATTGGGTGAGTTTATATTAGGGTTGACATAAATAAATAATAATTTTTATTTTGAAAAGACACAACTATTACTAGAACCGACCTGAAACTTTGTCAAGGCTACCTATAGAAGGAGGCTTAAGCTTCTTTAAAATATTTTTTTTCTTCCATAAAATTTTATTTTCAAGGCTGATTGGATAGATGAACTTAGGGAAAATTGATTTTCAATTTCAGACCTCTTTTCAGAGTAGCAATGAATTATTAAGGCAAAAAAAATTTGGGAAAATATCGGCGTTAAACCCATCCATTTGAGGCATCAAAATTCAAACATCAATATCTCTCCAACTAGGAGGGCCCACAAGGCATACCACATATCAAACAAAATGGCATGAAAATGGATACCAATATAAAGGGTCCTTGCATCCAACATTGGTGAATTATGCACACAAATCACCGAACAAATGATATCCCATTCACCCTTTGACATAAATGACAATCTTTACAACATGGAAAACTAATTTTTCATATGATTATTTTATTATGCTTCATAAATTATGTAATTGAAAATTATTACATTTGTTTGCCCTAAATTAGCAAACCGCTAGAAAATTAGTGTCTTCACTTATGTTAGTCAATCTGACCTCGTGGAACCAACTTGGCCCTTCTGATTCAGTTCGGCCCTCCTCTGGAACCTTGAACCGGTCCATACGTGTGGCCCAGGCTAACTCGGCCTCTACTAGAAAATCACACTAACTATGAAATAAACTTGGCCTCCTTTGGAAATTCGACCTTCACTGGAAAACTCGACTTCTCCTATGCAAATTGATCACTTTTTGATCTGGGATATTTCCTTCGGTGATTTTAAATGTAACATCTATGAATAAGAAACACAAAAACAGGGCAATATAGGCAATGCACCAAGATTTGTTAATAGAGTTCACTCACAATGTGTGAGCTATGTCTCTGAGCCCAACTTCAAAGTGGAGAGGCCTCTCTATTATCTCAGCAAAATAATGGAAAATAAATGGAAAAATGCATGGAAATATCTCACTTGTGGGAACGACCCAAAACTATGTTGCTCATATCCCAATTCTGACTGCACCAGTGGATTCCTCGTGAAATTTCAAGAAAAATGAGTATAAAATTCATAAGATTCTGGAACTTTCACCTCCTCCTCAAATTTCATGCCATAACAAATTAGAATATTCCCTCATAATATGCTCCAGAATTTTCTCAAAATAAACATCAGGATCTATGCTTTCTTGGGAGTGGATCCCCTCTCAACATGTGTGTTGTGTTTCATGGCTCCCCCTACTTTGTCATCCGCTTAAAATGCAAGTTCACCCATTAAATAATTTTGGTTGGGCGGACTTACCAAGTCCCTCCTGGTTGGTTTGCTGGAAAGTGGTATAAGTGGTGCATGGGTGGCTTAGGGCTAAACCCCGCAGGATCCCACTATGGTGATTTGTGATAAAAAAAATGTTTTATTTTAATTTAAAATGGTTGGTATATGGTTATATATATAACCATTTGTATGATTTAATATATATTAATACATAACCAACCAACTACTCTGACCTTTGACCAACCAACCTCTGCCAAACTTGGTCGAGCCCCCGCCAAGTTTGTCACAACGCCAATCTTAGCCATGTCTCTAATATAACTGGAACTCTTCCATATGAATGTGGGTTTTTCGGGCCCATTTGGACTCCTTTGATGTTATTTTATTGGGCCACTGGACCCATCCCATTGGCCCACGTATGTGCTTAGTAATTCTCTACCCATGCCATGTTAACCACCATCAGGATTCCATGTCATGCCATGCGGTTCTCTCTAGGTGGTGCTACATGGAACTCTTTGGGTGGTGCCACGTGGTGCCTTCTAGTGATGCCACATGACATTGTTAGTGCCCAAAAATTTTATTTTTTTACCAAAAACTTCAAATGAGCATAAATTTGTCATATGAACTTGGTTTTATATTTCATTTACGCCATTGGAATCGTCTCGATGAGATATACGACTTGGTGTTGGTTTTTCTGAGATTTAAGGACTTCAAATTTTGAGCTTTTTTCTATCTCCTTGGATCAATCCTCCCCACTGAAAATATTTTCGACCTCCAAAATCCTTATCAATCAACATGTAGGTGAGGGAATTTCTCCCTCACTTTCTCCTTTTCAATCCATTATGCCTTTTTGGGATGCATTCGTTTGAAAACCACTCAAACATACTCCATACATCCCTGTCATGAATTCTTGGTCCTTATATATCAGATGATGTCTTCGAGAAACTTGTCTAAGTACTCTAGAGAAAAATAATCCACTGATGGAACTTTCCCACTCTATTATGGATACATGATCATAGGATGTCATAAAGTTTGAAGTTCTCTACGTTTACTATGGGATACATTTTCATATAGGCTGACAAATCAAGGCAAAAATAATTTGTCCCTGTATTTTCTAAGATGGTGAATGGACCATATCTAATTGGTTTCAAATTTTTACCTTCTCCATTTAACCTATCCTTGCTGATGTGAATCCATACTTGGTATCCAACCCATAATTTATGATCAACAATGTGCTTGTCATGTCAGGATTTATATTGTGCCCAAATCTTCTCCAAATGTTCCTACACTTCCCGATGTATCACTTGGATCCTTTGAATGAACTTGATAGGTTTTTCTTCATCATTGCATTCATTGTAATCCTCATCTTTCCCAAATACCAAATCTAAAAGGGTTACTTTATCAGGTACTAAAAGCATGTCTCAAATGGTGATATTTGAGTGGAAGAGTGAAAATCTTGATAGTATGCATGTTGAACATAATGTATATGTTCATCCCACAACTTAGGATTCTTTTTTCAATACCCTCGGAGCAAAATAACCATTTTTTTTTTGACAACCTCTTTTTTTCTGCGGTATGTTGATGGAAATATGTACTCCTCTTTAGCTTGGTGTCCATCATTCTCCACAAGCATGTCCAAAAATCACCAAGGAATCGAGAATCTTGATCCAAGACAATGAATGTCAGTAGTCCAAAATGAACCCATACATGCTGAAAGAAAAGATGAGTACTTTTCTCAACAGTAGTCTAGCAGTATTCTAATTCTTACATGGCATCAAGACACACATCTTTCTAAACCTATCCACTACAACATACAAGTAGTCATGGCCCCTTTTTGACAAAGGAAACCCCCCTACAAAATCCATAGAGATACTCTCCCAAGGATGAGAAGGAACAAGGAGTGGTGTGTACAACCCCAATTTTTTATTATTGGGATTACAAGTAGAGCACATAACACACCCCTTTACACACTTAGTTACAATTTATTTCATCTGAGGCTTATAACAAAACTTATGCAAATGATCCAAATTTTTTCCTACCATAAAATTCCAATACAGAAGAGAAGTGTGAGCTTCTTGAATTACATGGACTCTTTCACTTGTAGGAATACATAACTTGCCAATATCATAGGAAAATTTCCCTGCAAATGATAGTTCTCTACATGTGATTCATGGGTTAGCCTCTCATAAACATATTTAAAATATTCATGAGTATCATAGTGCTCAATATAGCTATCATGAGATAAAAAGGCATTCTTCAAAATAATAGATGCAGAAATAGGAGGTCTAGAAAGCATATTTTCCACTTTGTTACTTGTGCCCTTCTTGTATTTAATTACCAAATGGAACTGTTGAAGGAATTCGATCCACCTGAATTGACAAGATTATTTCAACTTAGTTTGCAACTAGAGGTATTGTAAGGGATGATGGTATGTATGTATTATAGTCTCCTCACCTATCAAGTAATGCTTCCATTTCCTAACACTTTGAACCAAGGCACACAACTCTTTGTCATATGTGGGATATTTTACAACAAGTTGAAACAAAGTATCATAGTGGTAAAAAATATGCTTATTACGTTACATCAATACTTCGCCCATGGCACATCCATTGACATCTATCTCAATGTTGAATGGCTTTTGAATGTTTGGCAAGGCTAGTATTTGCATTGTGTTGATCTTTTGCTTCAAGGTTTCGAAATTCTTTTGTATCTTTCCTCCCCACTGAGAGACCTACTTCGCACTATACATGACCACATTTCAAAAGATCTCATGTTGAATTTCCCTCTTGGGAGGAAATCCACCTTGTTCTTTCCTTTCCTGTATATCAAATGATATCAAACATTTCTTTCTTGTAAGAAGGATTACAACCTTTGAAAATCATATGCCTCAACATTTTTTCCCTCACAACCATGAGAATACACTTCTTGTTGGATTTTATGAGTCTCTTCATCTATCCTGAAATAACAAGAGTTGAATTCACTTTAATACGGTGAGCACTGACAATATATTCCACCCCATATTTGGTGAGATGGTACTTTTTCTCATGCTTGAAAAATATTTCCTTCTTATCATATAAGTATGAGCTTCCCAAGACTATACCACAAATGTCAAGAGGGACAATATCTAAATCATCCTCATCTATCAACTTTGAAGAAATAAAAAATATGACCCTAC
This sequence comes from Pinus albicaulis, assembly GCA_034641835.2. Taxonomy (NCBI): domain Eukaryota; kingdom Viridiplantae; phylum Streptophyta; class Pinopsida; order Pinales; family Pinaceae; genus Pinus; species Pinus albicaulis. The sequence goes on along the minus strand of CM076581.1, from coordinate 38,839,920 downwards.
ACTACTTGGTGATATTGAGTTTTGTATTTTCACACACCCAATCAAGAGGATATGGTTTTAGATGAAGTCTTGTTTCCAAATCCAACTTCTTGAAAATTGATTCTGAGTTCAAATTAACTTGAGAACCTGGATCAAACAAAGTATTTGTTTTTGTGTTCTCAGATACAACTCTTATATGAAACAATTCACTTATTTTTCTTTCTTCATCATGAGCTTTATTTTTAGAACTTGAGCTAATATGAAAGGAAATTTTACCTTGTACCCCAATGACTGTCATCTACATCTCATCACGGGAATTGGAACCCGGGTCTTGTTTCATTATAGCAACCATATTTTGCTTCCCTTTTCTACCAAACTTCTTAGGATTTAACTCGGGATGTAGTTTCCAACAATTCTCCTCATCATGCCCATATTTCTTATAATGAGTGCAAGAGGGATTTACTTCCTCTTTGTTTGCTATCAATGTCTTCTTTTCCTTTCCTTTTTCTTTGAACTTGTTGTTCTAGGGCTTGGATGGAAGCTTCTTTGGGTGATTTTTGTTCCCATGATTTCTCCTATTTTCAATACAAATTGTGTTCAAAATGGCTTCATCTAGATTAGTGGGATTGAATAATAACAATTAGTGACGAAGATAATTGTGTAAAATTACAATTTATTTCATTAAAATTTCTAGTGATTATAAATGAATATGCAATGCCAATGCTTGCTTTCTAAACTCTTTTGTAAAAATTTGAACATTCTAACCTTTATCATGTCTCAATTTTTTCCACTCCATCATGGCTTTTTTCCTATAACCTAATGGGTAAAATTCCCTTCTTAATGCAGAAACAAACTGAAACCATGATGAAAGGAGTTTACCATTATGCTTACTACATTTCTGAAGTTTTCTCTTCCACTCTACAAGAGATATGCCTCCTAGTCGAAGAGAATCCAAATGAATATTTACTTTGTCCTCTTTGATCTGTTGGATACAACAATAAACTTTGAACTATCTAATCCAATCATTTAGTTTTTTTGCATTAGCTTCTCCATTAAACATGGGTAAATCAAATTTTACATCTAACTTTAACAATGTCTTTTTAGAATTATTTTTTTGATGACTATTTGAATGATGATAATGAGGGGAAGAGGAGGAGCTTTAACATGAAGATGGAGATTTAAGAGGTTCTCCTCCACCTCCTAGGTGTACTAACGCATTATCTTCTATTGGGCATCCCTCTTTCTTGCCCTCTTTTACCACTCTCCTTTCATAATCTTCAAACAAATTTTCCACCCAATCTGCCATTTGGTAGAATGCCTTGTGGAAATTATGTTCATTCTTTATGCGCATGTCATTATCCTCCATTTTATTTCTTCGAGTTTCAAATCCAATCTTTGGGTTAAAAATTTTGAGTTCTCCTTCACCCTATTTGATTTTTTCCATGGTGAGCATCCACACTCACAATTCACATCAAATAATACCACTCTAATACCAACATGATCTGAGATATTTACTTTGGTGATGTTAAAAATAATTACTTAAAGAGCATGAAAATACTATACATGCAACAGCCATGAAGAAGCAACACAAAAATAAGGCAATATAGACAATGCACCAATATTTTTTAACAAAGTTCAATCATAATGTGTGAGCTACATCTTCAAACCAAGCTACAAAGTAGAGAGGCCTCTCTGTTATCTCAGTAAATTAATGGAAACTACATTGAAAAATACATGTAAATACCCCACTTATGGGAATTAACCAAAAATATGTTGCTTTTATCCCAGTTATGACTGAACTAGTGGATTCCTTGCGAATTTTTAAGAAAAATGAGTATAAAATTCATAATATTCTAGAACTATCGCCTCCTCAAATTTTTTTCCACCAAATATCAAAATATGATTGGAATATCCTCTAGAATATGCTCAAGAATATTCTTTGAATCAAGTTCAAAATTTTTCCCTTCCTTGGAACAGATCCCCTCTCAGTTTGTGCATTGAGTTCTATAGCTCCTTCAACTCCATTATCCACAACGAATGCAAGTTAATCCATTAAATAAGTTTGGTTGAGTGGACTTACGAAGTCCCACCCAGTTGGTTCATTGGAAAGTTGCATAAGTGGTGCGTGGGTGGTCTGGGGTCAAGCCTCGAGGAATCCCACTATGGTGGTCTGTTATAACAAAAATTTTAATCTAAATTTAAATTTTTTCCTGTATTTTTATATGGATAACCATATATATATTTTAATATATATTTACACATAATTGACCAAAAACTCCAATCTTTGACCAACCAATTGTCAGAAAACTTGGTCGAGACCCCAACCAAGTTTTTAACAATGCTGATATTAGCCATGTCGACACTTTAACTGGAACTCTACCATATTCTTATGGGTTGGTTGGGCCCATTTGGCTACTATTAGGGTGCCACATGGCACCATTTGATTAGGCCATGTGGCCCCATCCCATTGTCCCATGTATGTGCTTAGTTAGCCCCTGTCCTTACCATGTCAACTGCCACCACGATGTCATGTCATTCCATTAGGCGTGTTTGGTGAGTGACACATGGAACCCTATGGTTGGTTCCACGTGGTTCTCTCTAGGTGGTGTCATGTAGCACATTCTCGTAATGCCACATGGCACTGTTAGTGACCAAAAATTTTATTATTTGCAAAAAAAATTCAAATGAGCATATCTTTTTCATATGGACTTAATTTGAGGTGCCATTTGCAACATTGGAATCATCTCAATGAGGTCTATGACATGGTGTTAGTTTTTCTAATATTTGAGAAATTCAAATTTTGAGCCTTTTTGGATCCTCCTAGATCATTCCAAGTTAGATCAATCTGCATCAATATAGCCCACCAACCTAATACGAGCACTTGAGAATATTTAATCCCATACTTAATTTAACAACACAAATAATGCAACGCATGCTTTTTCATTGTCCAATGCACTCCCTTCCATTCCCCCATGAACTGACTAAGAGATTTTACTGCATAGGATACATCTAGCCTAGTGTTGTCCAAATACATGAGATATCAAATAAAATTCCTGTATAAGGTGGGGTCTACATTCTTCTCCTTGGATGCATCTACCTTCCTCCAATTCATGATCATGGATTTATAAATGGATCAGTAATCCTCCATCCCAAACCTCCACAGGATCTCGATGCAGTATTTCTCTTTCCCAGGGTATAATCACTCTATAATTTCTCAAGGCTAAAGAAAGAAATCATTGAGGTAACCAAAAACCTACTTTGGAGTTTAGGATCTAGCCCTCCTAAACTCAGAGAGGGTTCTCTCTGTATGATTTAGCTTTATTTGAAATATATATCAAGCTAGTTAATAAGTACAGAGTTTTTTTTTTGAATTGGTTTGGTTGGAAATGCAGAGGAAGGCCATTGGCCAATGGAGTCAAAGAGGCTTGGGTGATCAATTTGAAGAAGTATCAACCTTAAGTGGAACAGGGCAAGATAGACATTTCTATTGGATCCTTTAGATTTGGATGGTGAAAATGGTTTCAATTGGGATGAGAGAGCAATTAAGGGTTCTCATATCCAAATATCAAAATGAGAGAAAAGAATAGGGAAAAGAGGGAAATGAAGGATCCTCTAAACTGGATAATGAAAGAGGTCAATCGAAATCAGGGAGAAATGAAGAATTCCATAATCTGGATATCAGAAGAAAACATGTAGATTACTTACAATTAAAGGCAGAGTGTATGATCTCAACGGATTCTGCAGTAATACCCCTGTTAGACAATTCAGAGTTAAGAAAACAATAAAATGGAAACAAAGGAAAGCACATATACAATTAGGAAAAATTCCACCAGTAGACATGGCACATGAATCCTGAAACAGCTGCTCTTTTATTAATTCAAATATTCACTTAAATTTAGTGGAATACATCACCTTGAATGGTGAGGTTCCTAGTTACAAAATCCAACCTCTATTACTTCAAATGATGAAGTATTAATACAAATTCCAAACTGAAATATCTTGAAAAAATATCAAGATTTCTTACAAATATCTCCAACTGTATTACATAAATAGAACTCAAACATAGGATATTCAAAACTAATGAATCTACTTGGCACTATCCTTGTGGATTTCTACTGACAAAGAAGAGAAATTCGAATTTGATAGAAACTCTTATTTGACAAGGTGGCATCCTAGTCACTAACTGTCTTTGAGCTTTTTCCTCCCGAATTTCTGAAAACTAGGGTCTAGAAATCCCTTTATATATCTCAATCTGAGATATATATGTAAAAATTGAAATATTTTATTGTATATACATATTTTTTTGAGATAAACCTCTCTCAGTTTCCTAAAATTTCTCTCTAGCTGTTCACAATAAGCTTTGCAAAAAGAAATATAAAACAGAACTTTGCACAGTCCAAAACATAGGCTGTGAATATGTGCATGTATCTATCATTCTGTATTACCTGTGCATAAAGTGAGATAGGTTTTTGTAGTTTGGAATCTTAGGAACATAAACCTCCTCCATTTTTTCAATATTCACTTATTATTGGCCACAATATTCTCTTCAAAATTATGACTAAACAGGAATTTTTTGTAAAGCGTGCTTTCAAATATTGTTTAAAATTTCCAAAACCATAATGGTTGTTAGAAAAGTGAGAGAGGTTTTTGTATATGAGGATGTTAGAAACAAAAAACTCTTTCATATTTTGAAAATTCTTTCTCATCTGTTTGTTTCTTCCATTTGTTTTCTTTCACCTTAATGTGAGCTTCTGTTAAGTAAAAGCTTTTCCTCCCTGTTATAACATTACTATCTCTGTGTAAATTATTTGCTTTCTGTTGTCTCTAATTTGATTTAATTTTCTCTTGGTACACAAATTTCGGTTGAATGAAATCTTTTGAATTCAAATGCTGAGATTCCGCAGTAAACAGGTTTGGTGACTAGTATCCAAATTGTTTTTCCAGGTCTTGTATAATCACCTGCAAAAATAAATCAATAGTTAATGAAGCATCATTTTTTATAGAAGGGATCATGGCTTCTGAGCATGGGGGAAGACTGTGAAACGAATCTGAACTAAAATGGATTTTCAATTCGGTGTTGGCAATGATATTCTTGTTTATTTAATTCAAATAAAGGTAAGGGAATGGAGGAATCCCATATTGTGGAACTTTGTGATTCTTATATTGTACAGAGGTATTTTTCAAATAGTGATGGCTTTGTCACAGAGTAGGGTGTATATGTTAATCGAAACAAAGGAGCAGACAAGTTTATCGCATGGGTGCAGACATTAATCACAATAGTCTATCGCATGGTTCAAAAGGTGGTTTATCGTAATGGGCAGGAGAAACTGCTGTGTGATTTTCGCATGAGTGAAAGGTGGTAAGCGGTAAGGCTTGGATTGATGTGATTGAATACGGGAATGGTGCGTGGCAAGGGGGGGAGGAACAAAACAACCTATTTCGCAAGGTCTCGTGGTGTTAACAGTCGAGCTATTGGGGATGCGATAATAAATATTAGCCATTGGATTAGCTCGTGTTGATCGGATGGCTTTTGGGGTTGAAATTTGTCAACGATGGTAGGGTCAGGAATTGGTATGTGGAGGGGATATATATATGTGCGCGGTTACAATAAAAATAGGAATCGGGATTTTAATATAGTGGGAGGATTTAGTAAATACATGAAGTGAGAATTTTAATTTAATGTAACGGAGGGAAAGGCTTATTTAGATGAAATGGGTTAAATATATATATAACGGGAGTTAATTTAAACTATAGGTAGAAAATAATAAAAGGTGTCTGGAGAAATATATGTAGAATAGAATATGGGGGATATTAGAAATGTATGTATATAAAATAAACTATATGTGGGAATTAGGAATGTTTTAGGCATGGATTAAATCAATATCAAGGGGAATCCAATATAATATGCTAATAAGTGAAAATTGATAGCGGGATAGGTTTTAATGGAGTGAGCCCGACATATTTTAACCATAAAAACTATGCAAAAAGTGGGTTTTAAGCTAAGGAAAAGGGGTTTTAGGGAAGGGGAAATGGTTAAAATAAGGGGAAAGGGGTATTAATAAAAGGGAAAGGGTTAAAATGGGGGGAAAGGGATATTTTACAAGGGGGAAAATGTATTTAGAAAGGAAGTTAGTAAATGAAATGACCAATTTTCTGCCATGCATGCCTTGTGAAAGTTGCTTTTACATACCCATCATCTATCCTAACAATTTTCCTTCATTTACCTAGGTGCATTTGATCACGCTAACCCTTGTTCATTTTTCTTTTTAAACAGCAAACTAACTAATTCTATCGTTATTTCTTCCAAGGGCTCAGATTAAGTTGTTGAGCTCCTTATTTATTCTCTACCTAACTACTGATCTGCCAAGATTGAACTGTTTGGCTAGATCCTTATTCTCTATCTAATAACATGAAATTTAAAACATGATAGGTTAAGATTAAGCTATTTAACCTTCATGGATTGTGGCATTGTAACAAGTTGCACACAATCTTTATTTTGCAAAAAAAGTAAATAGTAGTGCCATTTGAACTTGCATCACTTTCATGTTTTATTTTTTCTCTTTTTTGTTGGGGTTCATATCTTATTTTATTTTTTATCCCTTTTCTTTCATTCTTTGGATTTTTTTTTTAGGACTTTTACCCTCTTTACATTTTTTTTTTATTTTTAATATGGGAAAACAATTTTGCAGAAGGCAAAGTTTGTACATATTACAAGACTAATCAAAGTCAATTCAAAATTATGAATCATATTATTATAGGACCCTAACAGTGGCTCCACATGGGGATGGCATCTCCTTGTGAGATGTTAAGAACATCGTCGACTAGTAGCCTAATCCATTGCGCCAATCCCAAGACTGCTCATGATTTTTTTATATAATCTTTGTGATTGAAAATTTTGAACTGAAATCAAAGCTTTTCTGCAAACTAAAATCTGGTACCTGCTATCTTAAGATGAAACTAGAAGGAATGCTTGAAAAAATGCTCAAAACATTGAGCTTTATTTTCACATTGTTATCTACTCTATACTTCTGAAACTTACACTAGATCAAGTAGTACAAAATTTCCAATGAAGCCAGTAAAATAGTTGTAGAAACAAATGGACAACTTAACTACTTTGTAGCAAAATTAGAAATACAACTTGATTATTTTTCCACATAATCAAATTTTGATGTGTAATGGAAACTATTGATGTTTTGACCTTTATAAAGAGTATATGTTTGAAAATTTGAGCCAAAAACAACCTCCATGTAATATGATATAGGATCAATAAAAGCATGATGTATGATATATGCTTCTAGGCCTTCAATGACTAGTTTCTTAGTTGTATTCTGAATATTAAACCTTGCATCTACATTTTCAGTCTTGTACTAAAAAACATAATCATCATCAAACTGCAAATTAACAGGTAGTACAATTTCCTCTTGTTTTGAAGAAGGAATATTTTCCAAGAACTCTTTAGGATCTTGGAAACTATATGATTGAATTTGAGAATCCAAAAGTTCAATACCATTCTCAAAATTTTCAACAACTCAAGAAATCAAGCTTTAGATTTAGAAGGAATTTTCTTTGATTTGAAAATACAAAACATAGTTGTTAGAAAACTTTCATCAAACTGAAACTCTGCTAACCGATTCCTAAATCCATTTAAAACTTCATAAGATAAAAGGTTTGCAACAAATTCTGTCATCTTGTTCAACAATAAATCTGTTCAACATGTAGTGGAGTCACCATGAATGCTCTAAAAGTTGGGTTCTTTAAATCATGGAGTCGCCAAGTGAATAATTACAGCCTTCTTGTGTCTAGTTACTGTCCATCGTTAGTACTCAAATCTGAAATTTGATGTACTCTCTGAGGAAGATAAATTTCATCCCCAGTGGAGTCGCCGCTATGTTATCACTCCATAATTTCTCAAGGCTAAAGAAAGAAATAACCGAGGTAACCACAAACCTACTTTGGAGTTTAGGATTTAGCCCTCCTAAACTTAGTGAGGGCTCTCTCCATATGATTTAACTTTATTTGAAATATATATTAGGCTAGTTAATAAGTATAGAGTTGTTTTTTGAATTAGTTTGGTTGGAAATGCAGAGGAAGGCCATTGGTCAATGGAGTCAAAGAGGCTTGGGTGATCAATTTGTAGAAGTATCAAGCTTAAGTAGAACAAGGTAAGATAGAAATTTCTACTAGATCCTTTAGATTTGGATGGTGAAAATGGTTTCAATCATGATGAGAGATAAATTAAGGGTTCTATGATCTGGATGTCAAAATGAGAGAAAATAATTGGGAAAAGAGGGCAATTAAGGATCCTCTAAACCGGATAATGAAAGAGGTCAATCGAAATCAGGGAGAAATGAAGAATTCCATAATATAGATATCAGAAGAAAACATGTAGATTACTAACAGTTAAAGGCAGAGTGTATGATCTCAATAGATTCTACATTAATACTCATGTTATACAATTCAAAATTAAGAAAAAAATAAAATGGAAACAAAGGAAAGCACATATACAATGAGGAAAAATTCACCAGTAGATATGGCACATGAATCCTAAAACAACTGCCCCTTTATTAATTCAAATAGTCACTTGAACTTAGTGGACTGCATCAACCTGAATGGTGAGGTTCCTGGTTACAAATTCCAACCTCTATTACTTCAAATGATGAAGTATTTATACAAATTCTAAACTGAAATATCTTGAAAAAATATCAATATTTCTTACAAATATCTCCAACTGTATTACATAAATAGAACTCAAACATAGGATAATCAAATATAATAAATCTACTTGGCACTTTCCATGTGTATTTCTTCTAAGAAAGAAGAGCAATTCGAATTTGATAGCAACTCTTATTTGATGAGGTGGCATCCTAGTCACTAACTGTCTTTGAGCTTTTTCCTCTCGAATTTCTGAAAACTAGGGTCTATAAATACCTTTCTATACCTCAATCCGAGATTGATATGTAAAACATGAAAGAGGATATTGTAGATAAACAGTTTTTTGAGATAAACCTCTGTCAGTTTCCTAAAATGCCACTCCAGTTGTTCACAATAAGCTCTGCAAAAAGATGTCTAAAATAGAACTTTGCACGGTCCCAAAAATAGGCTGTGAAGATGTGCATATATCTCTCATTTTGTAATACATGTACATAAAGTGAGATAATTTTTTGTAGGCTGGCATCTTAGGAACATAAACCTCCTCCATTTTTTCAAGATTCATTTATTATTTTCCACAATCGTCTCTTCAAAATTATGACTGAACAAGAATTTTCTGTAAAAAGTGCTTTCATATATTGTTTAAAATTTCCAAAACCGTAATGGTTGTTAGAAAAGTGAGAGAGGTTTTTGTATATGAGGACATTAGAAACAAAAACCTCTTTCATATTTTGAAAATTATTTCTCGTATGTTTGTTTCTTCCATTTTTATTCTTTCACCTTTATGTAAGCTTCTACTAAGTAAAAGCTTTTCCTCTCTGTTAGAACATTACTGTCTTTGTGTAAATGATTTGCTTTCTGCTTTGTCTCTGATTTGACTTAATTTTCTCTTGGTACACAAATTTCTGTTGAATGAAATTTTTTGAATTCAGATGTTGAGAGTCCAGAGTAAACAGGTTTGGTGACTAGTATCCAAATTGTTTGACGAGGTCTTGTATAATCACCTACAAAATAAATCAATAGTTAATGAAACATAGTTTTGTCTAGAAGGGATCATGGCTTCTGGGCATGGGGGAATATTGCGAAACGAGTCTGAACTGAAATGGATTTTCAATTCGGTGTTGCCAATGATATTCTTGTTTATGTAATTCAAACAAAGGTAAGGGAATGGCAGAATCTCATATTGTGGAAACTCTATGATTCTTATATTGTACACAGGTAGTTTTCGAACAGTGATGGCTTTGTCACAAAGTAGGGTTCATATGTTAATCTCAACAAAGGAGTAGACAATTTTATCGCATGGGTGCAAACATTAATCACAATTTTCTATCACATGGTTCAAAATGTGGTTTATCGTAATGGGCAGGAGAAACCGCTGGGTGGTTTTCGCATGAGCGAAAGGTGGTAAGCGGTAAGGCTTGGATTTATGCGATTGAATATGAGAATGACGCATGGCAAGGGGAGGAGGAACAAAACAACCTATTTCGCAAGGTCTCATGGTGTTAACAGTCAGGCTATTGGGTATGCGATAATGAATATTATTCGTTGGATTAGATGGTGTTGATCGGACAGCCGTCGGGGTTGAAAGCTGTCAATGATGGTGGGGCCGAGAATTGGTATGCAGAGGGGATATATATGTGCGGGGTTACAATTAAAAAAGGAATCGAGATTTTAATATAGTGGGGGGATTGAGTAAATATATGAAGTGAGAATGTTAATTTAATGTAACGGAGGGAAAGGCTTATTTAAATGAAATGGGTTAAATATATATATAATGGGAGTTAATTTAAACTACAGGGAAAAAACAATAAAAGGGGTGTGGAGAAATATATGTAGAATAGAATATGGGGGATATTAGAAATGTACGTATATAAAATAAACTATAGGTGGGAATTAGGAATGTTTTAGGGATAGATTAAATCAATATCGAGGGGAATCCAATATAATATGCTAATAAGTGAAAATTGCCAGCGGGATAGATTTTAATGGAGTGAGCCCGACATATTTTAACCATTAAAACTATGCAAAAAGTGGGTTTTAAGCTAAGGAAAAGGGGTTTTAGGGAAGGGGAAATGGTTAAAATAAGGGGAAAGGGGTATTAATAAAATGGAAAGGGTTAAAATGGGGGGAAAGGGATATTTTACAAGGGGGAAAATGTATTTAGAAAGGAAGTTAGTAAATGAAATGACCAATTTTCTGCCATGCATGCCTTTTGAAAACTGCTTTTACCTACCCATCATCTATCCTAACATTTTTCCTTCATTTACCTGGGTGCATTTGAGCTTGCAAACCCTTGTTCATTTTTCTTTTAAAACAGCAAATTAACTAATTCTATCCTTATTTCTTTCAAGGGCTCAGATTAAGTTGTTGATCTCCTTATTTATTCTCTACCTAACTACTGATCAGCCAAGATTAAACTATTTGGCAAGATCTTTATTCTCTATCTAATAACATGAAATCTAAAACATGAGAGGTTAATATTAAGTTATTTAACCTTCAGGGGTTGTGGCATTGTAACAAGCTGCACACAATATTTATTTTGCAGAAAAAGTAAATAGTAGTGGCATTTGAACTTACATCGCTTTCATGTTTTATTTTTTCTCTTTTTTGTTAGGGTTCATATTTTATTTTATTTTTTATCCTTTTTCTTTCAGTCATTTGATTTTTTGTTTTAGGACTTTTACCCTCTTTACATTTTTTTTACTTTTAGTATGGGAAAACAATTTTGTAGAAAGCAAAGTTTGTACATATTACAAGGCTAATCAAAGTCAATTCAAAATTATGAATCCTATTATTATAGGACCCTAACAGAGGGAAAACATTTACATATGTATGCCACACCCATGCCTAGAAAGTAGTGCATAAGCCACAAACCACTCATATCTAGCTCTTATACATGGTCCCTCTTGCACTCCTCTATGAGCCCAAGTGAAATATTTAGAAACAATTCATCCATGTACAAAACAAGAATGTGATCCTCACCCCCAACCACAAATTAGTATAGATTACCATATTCCTCACTCTTCACTAATCCTATGCCTTACTATTATATGTAAATACACTCATACCATCCCATGGGAGCCTACTTGATCCCGTACAAATTTCTCTTCAACCTGCACTCATGGGTCTCATTGTTGTGTGCTACAAATCCCTATGGTTATTCTATGTATACCTCCTCTTCCAATTCACCATTAAGGAACGTCATCTTGACATCCATTTGATGGTTCTTCCATCTCATATAAGTTGCAAGTGAGATCACAACTCGTATATAATTATACTTGGACATCAGAGAAAATGTCTCCTCATAGTATATTCCCTCCTTTTGAGAGAACCCCTGGCCACAAAACCCTCCTTGTATTTCTCAATGTTTCCATTTGTGTCGTGCTTGATCTTAAATATCTAGCATGATCCAACCACCATTGTTTTTCAGTCTAGGCACCACCTCCCACACATCGTTTTGCATGATTGAGATGTACTCCTCAACCATCACATCTCGCCACACCTATCACTCTGCAGCCTCCTCATAGTTGGAAGGCTCACTACCGACTAACTAACTAACCAAATCCATGTAACTAGTGTACCTCTATGGTTGTCTCCGTTTCCTAATGCTTATCCTAGGAGCTCCCATAAGTTCTTGAGCATCTCTAAGTGTTTTCTAAACCTTGTGTTTCCTCCTACAAATTTTATAGGAAGGAATTTCAGCCTCCATGTCCTTCTATTTCATCTCTCGGATTTTTTGCATTTGCTACTCCATACTCTATGAACTATAAAAAAAATATTGCAATTTCACTTGTACTGGTAACTTTACTTTTGCTCTGTTTCCCCTAGTCTTACTACTCAACCCTTGGATATTTTGTTGGTTTCTCACTCCGATCATTTGTTGCTGGAAAATATTTGGACCTCCTCTATGCTTTGTCTTCCACGAACTTAACATCACATATGATGATAATCCTCTTGACCCTTGAATGAATATCTGATATGCCATTGAGGTCTCATTGTACCCCTCAAAATACCCCCTTTATACAGTCTGATCTAACTTGGAATGTGTATCTCTTGGAATGTGACAATACGTTACAATGCCAAATATCCTAAATTACTGACATCTAGCCTCTTCCCAATGAATGCCTCCTCTGGTGTCATATTTCTTAATTATCTATGTGGAGCTCTGTTATGAATGTATAATTTTGTATTGCATTCCTCTACCCATAAATAACATGCCATATCTTATTCATACAACGTATCCCTCGCTTCATCTAATATAGAATGATTCTTCCTCTCAGCAACCCCATGTTGTTGTGGGTTGTAAGGAACCTTCCATTTTCTATTGATTTCTACCCTAGTACAAAACTCTTGGAACTAATTTTCTGTGTACTCATCTCCATTTTCTAACCGAAGAACCTTCACCTTCCTTCATGTTTCAATCTCCGCTAGAGCTTTAAATTCCTGAAAGTGACTGAAGATCTCATCCTTGGTCTTTAAGAAGTATATCCAGTTCTTCCTGGAGAAATCATCGATAAAAGTCACAAAGTACTCAGCTCCCCTTAGATACTTCGTTGAAATCAGTCCACATATATTTGAATGCACTAGATCAAGAACACCCTTGGATCTGGTGTCATTCTTTAGAAAATATGTTTTTGCAAACATCTTTAACACACATCCCGTGCATACATCGTCATGCCACATGCTCACCTCTGGAACACCTGTCACCATCTCATGAATAAATTGAAGTGCTCCATGATGTATATGGCCCATTCTTTGTGCCATAGATCCCCCTGATCTCTAGGATTACTACTACGAACTAGTGCCTTATGACTATCTATTTCCAACCTATACAACTGGCCACTTCTAACTCCAATCATTATGGGTGATTTTTAATCTTTGTGCCTAGTAAGAACTTGCACCCCTATAAATAATACATCATACCATTTATCTTGAAGGTTAGTTACGGAAATAAAGTTCATGCCCAATCCTGGCACATCCAAAACATCATGGATAGGAATCAAATTTCCACTCTCCCTAGGAACTAGAACAATCCCTCTTGCAACTAGATTGCACTTGGACAGGTTCCCATCTAAATCTAGAATCTGATGTCATCCTCCTTATAAATGGAGAATTAATCCCTAACTCATGTCATGTGAAATTACACCCAATTGTCTATATACAAAACACCATATAAGGTTGAGCTAGATAGGCAAGAAATAAGTGTGAATTCTTGTTCCATCCTACTAGAGAGCTCATTTGTACTTGTTGAAATTGTTGTATGTTTCTTTCCATTCTTTTTTCTCTTCATTATCTGTGGAAAATTGTTGACATAGTGGCCAAATCCATGATAGTCACGTAATTTGACCTTGGAAAGGTCCTTTTTATTATTCTCACCTTTTGGGTTCGGTCCTTTGTTGGACCCATTATTCACTTTCCCTTTCTTGCTAGGGCCATGTTTTCCTCTTGCTCCTCATTTTTCTAATTCCTACTTCCGTTGCCACTAAAAAGACTCAATCTAAGCTCCTCCTGAGTGAAATAACTCCACATTCGATCCCAAATTGGTAAGGTGTCTCACCCATTGATGACTTAAACGAAGACATCTCGTTGCTTAGTAAACCCATTAAGGGATATTTGCACCATCTTGTTATCATATGATTTATCTCCAACAACAAATAACTCATCCTTTACCAGTATAAGTCTAGTGATATAGCTAACAGCATCTTCACCCTTATTCATTTTGGTATTTCTTATATTTTCTCGGACAATCAAATTCTTATTAGTCGAAGCATCCTAGAACATCTTCAAAATAATGTCCCGCATTTTCTTCGCTTTATCTAACTCACCAATATGAAAAACTATATGGTCCTTGACTCCATCAAGGATTATCCTCCTCGCTTTGGCATCTTCCTTCTCGTATGTTGTGAATTGTATTGGATATGTTGGTATGTAAATCACACCAGTTGAATACTCCTTGAGACCATTTTCTTTCAACAACATGGTAATTTTGGTTTTAAAAATACCAAAATTTGAGGCTCCATCTAATCTCTCCTAATCTCTCAATCATGTTGAGGCCATTTTATAAACCCTCAGAAAAATAGCGAAACCCAAATAAATTTGAAGAATAAAAATTGGGTTTTATAAACCATATATTTTCTCTTCATGTGCCTATACATACCCTCTTATATCCCCAGATCTTCTCTAATAGCATGTGAATTTTTAATATTGTTGTAGTTAATTGGTTATTGTTCACCTATCTGAAATAGATTATTTTCCTTATGAAATTTATACATAGAAAATATTGAATAAAACACTACATCAAATTCATGTAAAGTAAATCGCAAGAACTGAGAAAATATTAAAAACACAAAATAATACACACCTATATTTTTGGACAAATGTCCCTAGAAAAACCCCAATATGGGGAAAACAAGTTCTGCATATGAGTATTTTTATTGTGCTTTAGCAATTCTTTAATTCAAAATTATTACAATTTTTTCTCATAAATTAGAAAACCTCCAAAAAATGATTTTCTTCACTTATACTAGTCGATCTAACCTCCTAGAAGCAATTTATCCCCTCTAATTAAATTTAGCCCTCCTCTAGAACCCTAAACTGATCCACACGTGCGACCCATGCTAACTCAATTGTTCAGTATGTTTTCATTATGTCAAAGCGAGTATATAACTATTTTGGCCAATGAATACCTTGTGGATAGTATTTTTTCATTAATGGATGAGATGATGCATTAATGAAACCCTAGCTCTATATTTTGGATTCCTAGGAAGATGATCATACCCCACACTTGTTGAATATTTTGAAGATGAAGATTCACAGATTTTATTTGGATAACACCATAATTATATTTTAATCGTCATGCAAATTCCAATGGTATATGGCACGCCGTGAGATCCTTCGCGGTTTGAGATATGTGTCCAATTTAAGTGGGTGAAGCCCTTCATGTTGTCAGAATCCCCAACAATTGGATGAGGTGACAAAATTATTTTTAATTGATTTACTTATGATGGTCAAAGATAAAAAGGTCAAAACAAGTATTTTGGATCCAAGATTATGTTGGCTCGAAAAGAAATTTGATTTAAAAAGGAGGATTACTCTATATAGGAGGAAATTTAACATATTCAAAGTCTTCATGGTCCAAAAATTGGAGGGAGCATTTTGGCTCCAATAATTTGAATTTTAAAATTCAAACTCCCTCCAACTGGTCAGGTTGGATAACCTCATAATCATTCCTCCAAAAACTATATAAAGGGACCTTGCTTCACCTACTTATGTATGAACCAAACGTAGATCCTTTTAGCAATCAAAGTACTTTATCTTTGCAATAGCTCGGCCCTGTGCAGCATTGTTAGACTAGATGTGAAAGCTAGATTAAAATAGTTTTTGGGCTTGTGGTTTTTCTTTTGTTATGGATTATTAAGGGTTTTGTTGGGATATTTATATCTACCTTAAATATATGAAACTTTTGTGTATTCTCATGACCATCGAATGAGCAAGTGAGGGATGCATTTGTTCATCCAGATGTTGCTCCAACTAGGGAAATGTTAGAATATGATCTAAAGAAATTGGTGTGGCTTTCAAGAAATATCTTATACTCACTATGGAAACCCAAAATTTTTAGGAAGAAGCTCTATTTTTTTTACTCATATATGTTTCAAATATTATTATCTCTGTCCACATGGTATTCACTGGCCAACACTATCATATCTTTTTGCATTTTTCATTAAACATTTGTGGAAGTCTTGATGTAATTGTTTCGGGCTCTTTCACTATCCGAAGGAAATTTTGAAGCATATTTGTGAAGCCATGAAGAATATATGTGCAAGTTGAAGTTTTCAGCCTTTGATTTCTTATTGTTTAATCTCCAAATTACAACACCTATCTGCATCCATCAAGTATTTTCAAAGGTATGTTAACTAGTATTAATGATTTTTTTTGAAGGGATAATAAGATTCACGGTCGTGTAACTTGATATCTCTCCTAGCAATGATCTAATGATGAATTTATGATCACCCTGAAAGAATTGATAAGACTATGACTATATGAACAATCATCCTATTAGAAATATGGAATAATTTATGAATGATTGTTGGAAGTTAATTATTATAAATTGAGCTTGTTGGAGGCTGATTTGAAGTTTTTTATGACCCTAACTAGAAATATGTTCAGCTATTTTTAATAGCGACCAAATCTGTGAAGTAGTTCTAAAGGTTCCTTGACATAGATCTCATTTTGTAGTTTACGGCTATCATGTTTCCTAAAATCCATAGTGGAACCTTGACTACACTGTTGCATTCATCTAGTCAGGGTATGTATCAAAGTATAATTAGTTCTGGCAGTGTAGTTTGATCAATTTTGAAGCCATTGAATTGGTGAACGTATTTTTGGCAAGGTTTTGTAGCCTTTCCTTCAAAACATGAAATTGACTCTAACTGAAATAGGGAACTGAAGCTTTGGAAAGAATTCTAAAGCATCTATAGTTGCAAGAAATAATATCTAAGGACTGTGGGTACACATTTAATTTGAATTAGTATGACAAAGAAACATATGTTGTATTTAACCATTGACTGACATAAGGATGGACTTGTATTTTTTTTAGTTTTCATTATAATATAGGGTTTGCAAAATTTGTAATAGTACTAGTGCATTGATATCATTAGAAAGAAGCAAACATATCAAGAACATATGATAGTGATACATCTTTAAGGTGGGAACATGGAGTTTAAAAACACAGACATGTGACATTACAAAACTCTAGTTGTGATCAAATTCAAAATACATAACCTTTTTGTCATTGTTAGTAATCAAAATCATTTGAGAAGTGGTCTCATCTGTAGCAGTGGATAAGGCATCAATATGTGTACTTGGAAAACCAAGGTCAAATCAAAGGAAGACATCCTCAAGACATGTCCAAGGCTTGACCAAAATTGTTGAGCATCTTGTATCATTGATTTGTTCAAATAAAGTTGGAAAGTGTATCTGATATGAGCAGAAATGTTCAAGTTAACTTGATAGATGTTGACACCTAATCCTAAGGGTTGGGTGAGAATATTCAATATTGTATATTAAATAATATTAGGAAATAAGGAAGGCCAAGAGTCATTGGGAGATGAATCCCAATAGCCCCACCTCCATGTATAAATACATGTACATTCTTCATCTAATACACATTTTGATTTGCGGAGTTACTTCCTGGTTTGACATGGTATCAGAGCCAGTCCCACTATTGGCATTTTTGCCTGTGGTGTAACTCCCTCATTTCTTTGCTCAGTCAGTTTTTATGTCTAGTTTAGCTGCTCCATTAGATTGATGCTATATACTGTAATTCTGCATTTTTTTTAAATTTATCTCTGCAACTTCTGCACAGCTCTGATTTTTGCAGATTCTGAAGATTCTACAATTTGCAGTTCCTGCGTTTCTGCAGTTCTGCAGCCCTTGAAATATCTGCAATTTTGCAGTCCTGCAAATATCTGTTTCCAAAATGTTTAATGGCCTCTCGGCCTCCCCCATTCTCCAACACATCTCTCATCTACGCTCTGTCGCTCCCCATACCTATCGCTCTACCCATTCTCCAACACATCTCTCATCTACGCTCTGTCACTCCCCACACCGCCTACCCTCTTACCTACCCGCAGACCCATCTTACCTACCCTTTTCTCCACGCCTGCGCACACGACAAACCCCTCTCCCTCTGCTCACACTTCAATGCCCGACCCCTCTCCCTGAGCTACGCCCCCTCCCTCTCTCTACAGCCTACAGTCCCACGCTCATACCCATTGCACCTACGCTCGACTGTACAACCTACCCTGGCCCCTCCTCTCGGCTTATCCTACGCCACTACTCCAAAATACACCTGCTTCTCCATATGCAACACACCACAGCCTCTCACCAATACACGGCCGCATACTCTCGTCGCCTCTCGACTGCAACTGTAACGCATTGCAACTTTAACGCATTGCTCCCTCAGCCTTTGGCTACAACCAGCCTGTCAACCCTCCTCGTGGCTCGTGGCCCGTCTCCTCTGTCATATGCTCTGTCATTTTTAAATATCGCTCCCTCCCACCATAATACCGCCCCTCCTCTTCCAGCGCTATCTATATTATTTCCGCCCTCCCCGCTATATAATACCACTATAACCCCACATTCATAATACCACTATTTTATACCGCCCCTACACCACTTTATAATACCACTTCCCACAATCATAATACTGCCCTCCCTCCACATTTTCAATACGCTTATCCATATAAATTTTCTCTCTTCAAACACACAAAATATATATATTTTTTTGGTGCATAATTCAGTATTTTCAGCAAAGTGTTTTTGTCCCCTTCAATTGAGTATATTTTTCACCAAAGAGTTTTAAGTTTTCTCTCCCTCAAAAAGAATTTTTTCCAGTAAAGTAATTATTCTTTCCCTTCAGAAGAATGCATTCTCTAATATCTATTGTTGGGGTGGTTCTCTCCGGCAAAGAGAACTATCTTGAATGGTCTCGGAAAATCAAGAACACCCTCATTTTTAATGAGTTGTGGAAAGGAATCTGTGAAGGACGAGAAGGAAATCCACCAGCAAAGCCCACTTCAAACAAGGAGCTCGCCATTTGGGAAAACAAGAACTGCAAGGCCTATGCCTTGATTGCAGCTTCCGTAAATGAAGAGGTGAGTCGCCATATTTCATCATTCTCAAATGCCTATGAAGCCTTGAGCAAGCTAAAAGAAATCTATGACTCACATTCAGAACTAGAAATTGTTCAATTGATGATTAAGTTGTTCAGTCTTGAAATGAAGAATGATGATCCCCTTGCTTTAGCTTCAGAAGTTAGATCTATCATGCATGATATTGACAGCACTGGTGTAAAAATTGACATATCTCTCATAGCATATGTTAAGGCATTATATCCGACTTACTCACATTATATTGAGTCATTGCAAGCAAGTGGAAACCTTGAGCATATCACCTTTGAGACCCTTGAGAAAAAGTTTGCAGAAAGAGAGAAAGCTTTCGGGAAGATGACAGTCCCTTCGTCCTCTGAAGAGGCTGCATATTGTGCACATAGAGAAAAGAGTTATGCTCCAGATTCATCCAGAGGAAGAGGTGGCAGAAGAGGAAGAGGAAGAAGAAACTTCATAGAAAGGGGGGGCAGACAATCTGAAAAATCCGATCTTCATTGCACACGTTGCAATAAAGATGGACATGATGCATCCAAATGTAGGACACCTTGGGATAAAATTGAGCAGCAAAGAAATCAAGACAAAGGTAAAACTAATGACAAAGATAAAGGTAAAGCACCTGAATCTGCTCATTATGTTCTAGCACATTGTAACAATGGAGTAACTGAAGACTTGTTTGATGTTTCATTTACTCATGGAGAGATGATTGGTTGCTAGATTCAGGAGCAACATGTCACATGACATTTAGAAAATATTTGTTTGAAGAATTTACTAAAAAAATTTATGGAGCAGTATATTTAGCAGATAAATCCAAACTCAAGCCATCAAGGCTTGGCACAGTCAGGCTTAAGTTGCCTGGTCTTCCAGATCATATTCTACATGAGGTTCTATACCTCCCTGAGTCGAGGAGAAAATTGTTGTCCCTGGTCCAAATCCGCCAGCAAGGACACTCCATTCATTTGTTTGATGGAAAGGCAGAGGTAAAAAAAGCATCAGATCACTCACTTTTCATGGAGGGAATAGAAGAAGGGAGACTCTTGAAGCTGAAAGGTTCATCTGCTCATGCTCAAAACTTTGCATTCAGTTCACATCATGATGAAGGTACATTCCCATCAAGTCTTTTATGGCATGCTATATTTGGACACTTAAACTATGACAGCCTTCATTTGTTGAAGAAAAATGGTGTTAATGGACTGCCTACAATTCCTAGAAAACCTAAGGAATGTGATGCTTGTATTCTAGGAAAGCATAACAAACATCCATTTCATGATTCACACTCCAGAGCACATAGAAAACTTGAGCTTGTTCATTCAGATTTATGTGGCCCTATGCCTATTGCTTCTGCAAATGGAAACAAATACATGATGACATTTATTGATGACTACACCAGAATGTGTTGGATTTACTTACTGAAGAATAAGTCCGATGCTTTTCAAACTTTCAAGAATTTTCATGCATGGATTGAAAATGATGCACAAACACATATTGGCTCTCTACGTACTGATAATGGAAAAGAATACACTTCAAACGAATTTGAAAATTATCTTCATCAACATGGAATCAAACATCAAACCACTGTGCCATATAATCCACAACAGAACGGTATAGCTGAAAGAATGAACAGAACCATCTTAAATATGGTCCGCTCCATGCTATTTTTCAAGAATGTAAAATTGATGTTTTGGGCTGATGCAGTTCTATGTGCTGTTTACATAAAGAATAGGTGTCCTTCAATTTCAATTAGAAATAAAACTCCTTTTGAAATGTGGCATGGCCACATTCCTTCGGTAAAGCATTTCAGGGTCTTTGGGTCCACCTGTTATGCCTTGATACCCAAGGGTCAAAGGAACAAACTTGGTGCTAGAAGCAGAAAATGTATCTTCTTGGGGTACTCCAATACTTCCAAAGGATATCGTCTCTATGATGAAGCAAATAAGAAGTTTGTGATAGCAAGAGATGTCATATTTCTTGAATCATCCAAGAGTGACAAGGTTGTTGAGCGGCAACTTGATCGCCTGGATAGATTCACACATGAAAAGTCTTTCAAAGAATTTGATAATGTGATTCCACACCTTGAAGGGGGGATTCCGATATTGAATCAAACTGTGGAATCATTTCCTGAACCACACTCTCCCCCACATGAAGAAACAACCACGGATGACACATTGAATGATGTGATTGATAGAATTGGGAGATTGAATCTTGAATCAATCCCAACTCAGTCAAATGAGCAGCCTAGGCCATCTCAGAAAGGTCCTCCCAAATGGCTGACAAAGACACTGGAGAATGTTCATCCTAATGAGGTTGGAAAAATAGGAACAAGAGGTTCCACTAAACAAATCGAAGGTGATGTAGATAATTTTGATTCTCCTGTTGATATGGATATTTCTTATAACTGTGAATTGAGGTTGTCTACAGATCATGAACCAACTTCCTTCAAAGAAGCCGCTTATCATGATGAATGGAAAGAAGCGATGAAAAAGGAGTATGATGCCTTGATAAAGAATGGCACTTGGAAGCTGGTTGATCTGCCTTTGGGAACAAAACCATTTGGCTGTAAGTGGGTCTACAAGAACAAGTATAAATCATATGGCTCACTTGAAAAGCACAAGGCTAGGCTTGTCGCAAAAGGTTTTGCACAAAAAGAAGGAATCGATTATGAAGAAAATTTTGCTCCCACAGCAAAATGGACCACCATCCGAACTCTCTTTGCCCTAGCAGCTCACAATGGATGGAAAGTCCATCAGATGGATGTAAAAACCTCCTTTTTGAATGGATATCTAAAGGAGAAAGTTTAT
Source organism: Pinus albicaulis (assembly GCA_034641835.2). NCBI lineage: Eukaryota > Viridiplantae > Streptophyta > Pinopsida > Pinales > Pinaceae > Pinus > Pinus albicaulis. Next base: position 38,817,827 of record CM076581.1, on the reverse strand, counting down.
ATGTCCCATCCAGAAGGATTTTTTGTAAAGGGTCAAGAACACAAAGTTTGCAAGCTTATAAAATCCTTGTATGGCCTCAAGCAAGCACCACGAGCCTGGTATGAGAAATTAACCGAGCATCTTTTGAAACTTGAATTCAAACATTTTGATCTTGATGATGCAACCTTGTTTGTTAAGAAAGTTGGAAAAACAGTTGTATATCTTGTGGTGTATGTAGATGATCTTTTGATAGCAGGGAACAATGAGAGCTATATTTCATCCATGAAGAAAGAATTGAAGAAAGGTTTTGAAATGACTGATTTGGGTCATGTTCATTACTATCTGGGTATTGAAGTAATTCAACATCCTAAATTTATATTTATTTCTCAAAAGAAGTACATTGGAGATCTCTTGAACAAGTTTGGCATGAATGAATGTAATCCCTTAACCACTCCAATGGAACAAAACTTGAAGCTCACATCTATTGAAGGGAAGGAATTTGAGGATGCAACTAAGTATAGACAGCTTGTAGGAAGTCTTATCTACCTGACCACCACCAGACCTGACATTTCATTTGCTGTTGAAATCCTCTCAAGGTTCATGCAAAAACCTTGTGAAGGACATTGGTCTGCTGCAAAAAGAGTGCTAAGGTACTTGAAGGGGACTCAAGACTTTGGACTCAAATATACACAGGTAGGCGACTTCAGCTTGATCGGATACTCTGATTCAGACTTTGATGGTGACAAAGAAACAGGGGTGTCTACTACAGGTTACACCATGAGTCTTGGATCAGGAGCCGTCTCATGGAGATCACGCAAACAGTCAGTTCCAGCAGATTCCACGACCGAGGCAGAATATGTGGCAGCAGCTGAAGCAACAAAAGAAATTGTGTGGCTCCGGAAGATCCTGGAAGATTTGCAGATGAAACAAATGTATTCCACACCACTCATGATTGACAACACTTCTGCAATAAAGTTGGCCAAGAACCCAAAGTTCCATGATTGAACAAAGCACATAAATACAAAATACCATCTAATTCGACATCATGTTCAGGCCAAAACCATCCATCTACATCATTGTTCCACAAATGAGCAAACTGCTGATATCTTCACCAAAGCACTTGGAAGAGAAAAGTTTGAAAATTTCAGATCGATGCTTGGGCTCACCAACATCCCTTCGAATTAAAGGGGGGAATGTTGACACCTAATCCTAAGGGTTGGGTGAGAATATTCAATATTGTATATTAAATAATATTAGGAAATAAGGAAGGCCAAGAGTCATTGGAAGATGAATCCCAATAGCCTCACCTCCATGTATAAATACATGTACATTCTTCATCTAATACACATTCTGATTTGCGAAGTTACCTCCTGGTTTGACAATAGAGATTATTTTTTATGTTAGGAAGTGAAAGGTATTATTGAGATTATCAAAAAAATTGTTGATCAATGCTAAGATGATTGAGTAAACTTGCATTACGAGTTGAGTTTTGTTGAGTTGTGGTTTTTTCCTATGTGGACGTATGACTGCCTGCAAAGGAGGATAGTGGCATCAAGAGAAGCCTTAGCAACAGAAGAATCACATCATATTTTGTTTCCAGATAGTGTTCTTGCATATTCAAGGGAAATAGTTATGAGGGTTTTTGTGCAATATATTGTGCATTTCAGCAGTTCGAATTTGGTTTGTAGTTGGGCATTTTTTGTATTCTTCAGTAGGATGAAATTGGAAAATTTTGTTTGATTCTTAGCCTATCACTGAGTATATATGTAATTGGGTCACTATCCCTCGTATGGGAGCCCAAGTTCAGTTTTGATTGTTATATGGGACAACATAGAGTTGTGGGGAAAAATGACTGAGGAAATTGAAGTACGAAATTTAATAGGGGATTGAAGACCCCTTCAGATTGAGTTTGTAAATCTCTTCAAGCCTTAGTGAGTATTATCTTCCTTCCATCCCTTGTTTGTAAAACCCTTCGAGATTTATGTATTTCCTTCCAGTTAAACAGGTAAACATGTATGTAACCATACATAAGGAAGCTTTGTTGAGAGAAAAAATTGTGTGCATTGTCTGTAAGATGTGATGATGTTTTATGTTTTATTTTTGATGCTTTGGATGTTTAAAGGAATATAACCAATTTTATAAAAATATTGAAATATTGATTCAACCCCATCTTTGTATTTCCAAAAATTGGTATCATAGCAAGTCCTTGGAATATTAACCGCTTCAAGAAAGATTCATAGCATTTGAGATGGGGAAGTCAAAGGAGAATGTTGATAGCAGTTCTGAAGAAGTTGCATCTCTCAAACTCTAAATTAAGAAGGTTGGAAATGGAGAAATGATGATAAGGAATTTGTATAAAAGTCTCAATTTATAATTCAAGGATCTAAGGAAATACGATGAGAAGAAGGATGTTAAATATGAATGGAATATTGATGAAGTAAACAAGTTAAGAAGAGAAATTGAAATGAAAAAAGAGAAGATGAAAATTCCAGAAAAGGATCGTGAACTTGATGAAGCAAAGAAGGAAGTTGATCATCTCAAAAGCATGATACAAGAGGCAAAAAATAAAGAAAAAACTTTGACAAGTTACCTAAAGGAAAGGGCTAATGAATGGAACAAGAAAAATAAATAACTTGACAAGAAAATCACCTCCTTAAAGAAGCCAAAAGGATTGAGGAAGTATTAAGAAGTCAGATGAAGCAGAAGGAAGAGGATTGCATGAACTGTGAATAAGATATTTTATCCTTGAGAGTAGAAGTAGACAAATACCTAAATTAAATATTGAGAAGTTCGCAAGTCCTGGATGACATTTTCAATCGCCAAAGATAACCACTTATCAAGAAAAGTCTTAGTGATGATGGTGATTCCTCAAGCTTCAAGGATGAAGAGAAGTCACATGTCAAAGAAGAAAAGAAGCATTATGCAAAAAATGAAGAGAATCCTAAAGTCAAGGTTTTTCACAAATCAACCCATTAGAGAAATATTGAGGTATTAACTCGGGCTCCTAAGGAATAATATAAAATAATAGTGGAAATAATAAAATAATATTGGATTACATCATCAAATTTAGGAGGGAAACAAGAAAAAATACTTTTTCTACTTGTATTTTCAACTTATCTACCCACTATTTTACTCAAATTTTGAAGCGATAGCACTCATTGGGTGTAGAATTTAATTCCTCATCCAAGGAGTACCCATGTTGCATACTTTTGATGGACCCTACTACACGAAAAATGAGAAATAAATGAAAAAACATGATTACAATCACATTTTTTCATGTATTTCTCATTTTTCATATAGTAGGGTTCATCGAAAGTATGTAACATGGGTACTCCTTAGATGAGGAATTAAATTTTGCATCCAACTAGTGCTTCTGCTTCAAATTTAAGTAAAAATGTGGGGAGATAAGTTGAAAATACGAGTTGAAAAAATAGTTTTAAAATTTTTTAATTTTTTATATTTTGACCTTTTTACTCCAAAAATGGCGAATCGTCCCCCATGGTTGACATCATCATCTTGAATCCTATATGTTCTTATAAAATTTACTTCGGTGTAAATTTTTGTTTTGAGACCCTTTTTTTACCTCAAAATTTGTTAGAGCCCTATATTACTAGTGTAGTCCCTTATTGTTGTTAGTGTAGTCCCTTATTGTTGTTAGTGTAGCCCCTTGTTGTTATTGTTGTACCTCAGTAGTCCCCATATTGTTATTATTGTGCCCTTACATTATTATTTTTAGGTCGGCTATGATTATATTGTGACCCCATTGACTCCTATATATAGAAAGGAGGTTTTGTCATTTGTGTTATCCAATAATTGTTCATTTATGTATTGTAAAGGAGGTTTCCCCCTTGAAGTGGTTGATTTCTAAGGCGTTGATCTCTCTTTTCTTCTATTTTGAGAGCTGCCTTCATAAAATTTGGTATCAGAGCTTTGGATTTTAGGGTTTCGCTACTTCAAACAGGTCGTCGTGGCATTTTGGCTATAACTTTTTCTCTACGAAGGTTTAGAAGCTAAAAAACCCCATTTGCGCTGAAATCCAAAGGAACTTCGTGGAAAATTTTCAGATCTTGGTTCGCAATATTTTTGGAGATATGATATGTGGAAGTTAGGGTTTTTGCAAGCTCCTGAATTTCATCTCAAAGTGGTGACCTTGAAAAAATTGTCATAAATCTCTCTCGGAGCATCAAATTGAAATTATGTAAAAAGTGATTGAAATTACATGGACTTTAGTTTCTTGAGTATCAATTTCAGAGCTGAAGGAGGAAACAGTGACATGTGGCACATCTTACAAGTTCGCTCTACTAAACCAGTCCATAATTAGGTCATTGTTGGAGATTGGGCATAACTTTGTCTTGAAGAATCCAAATCAGGTCTGACCTGTGGCTTTGAAAAGATGATTCAAAGGGATACTAAAGGACTGAAGATAAAAGCTTGGGGATCCTAAATTATAGAGATACATCGGTTTCAATATTAAGCTCCTCAAAATCAATAAAAAGGTGTGTTGTTATTAAAGATTTCATAAGTCTTGTTTGAAAAAATAGTTTGAGGTGATTCCAAGGGAATATTGAACCATAGATATTATTATTGGGTTCTAAAATTTCCCCTAAAAATAATTCAACACCCATTAAGCCCTCAGAAGTATCTACTATGACTCGTGAAGAGGAATAATTACAACATGATATATCAAAATTACAAGAACAAGCACAATGAATTTCGCTCTCACAAAGAGTAACAAAAAATGAAATGGAAGCTAAGATGGATGGTTTGAAGAAAGGCGTGGAAGCTAATATGGATGGTTTGAAGAATAGCATGGAATCCAATATGGATGGCATGGAAGCTAAGATGGATATCGTGGAAGCTAATATGGATGGCATAGAAGGTGACATGGATGGTTTGAAGAAAGGCGTGGAAGTTAAGATGGTTGTTTTGAAGAAAAGTGTGGAAGCTAAGATAGATGGTTTAAAGAATAGCATGGAAGCTAAGATGGATGGCATGGAAGCTAAGACGGATGGTATAGAAGGCAACATGGAAGATTTGATGAAATACATGGAAATTTTGAAGGAAGGTTCGGAAAAGTTGCTACAAGAAAAGCTTCCTAATAGTGAAAAGGTAGTAGAGGAAACACATAATGAGAACAAAAGAAATTGTTGATTTGAGGCTTCTGCGACTTGTGTTGTTGTGTGTAGAATCTTCTGGATTAATCGCATCCATTTTTTATGTAATGTTATCTAATCTATTAATCTCATTTAGCATCTTTCATCTAAAATTAATAAATTTTAACTCAAATTTTAGTAATCTTTAATTTTTTTAAAACATCATCAACCCCATATTCCGAATCCATAAAGAATTAGAATTCATTATATTCACCTACATCCCCATTTAATTATTAATCTTGTATTAAAATAATATTATTATTTGACATTGTGTGATAATTGAAAGCATAGTTATTCATTAATTAAAATAATAATTCACAATTGGGGAATTTAAATAACTTTATTTTTAGATAATTAATTATCTATTTAAAAATCAAAAAAGATATTAATTAATCTCTTCAATAAAAAACTAAATTTAGAGTCATTAATTAAAATGAGGCTTATTATTAGATATTATTTTAATAATCATTATTTAAAATTAAAAATCATCAATAATAAAGAACATAGATATTTATTATTAATTAAAATAATATTACAGTTCTGAAAGAACTTAATTTTAGTTATTTAATTATTTATTTAAATTAAGAAAGATATTAAATAATAATATCACTTTAATAAAAACCAAATTTAGGGTCTTTAATTAAAAAGATATCAATTATAAAGATATCAAGTAATTTAATTATTTTTCCTCCATCAATTAAGGTCGGCCTCCCAGTTTCCTTCCGCTCATTGTCACTCACTCTCCTTCATTTATACCCTATGATGAGATCTGACAAAATCCATTGATCTATCCTGATGATGAACCACAGAGGATTGGTTCAAAACGTCGATTACATAAAAAATGGATGCGATTAATCCGGAAGATTCTAAACACAACAAAAAAAATGTTAATCATGATTTCATAGAATCTAATGTTGGATATAAGACCCACCATATTCCAAAGATATATATGAGGAAATTTAATGGGAAGGATCTAATAACTTGGATAATACAAATGGAGTAATACTTTGAGCTCCATAACACCCAAAACACACAAAATGTACGCATTGCAACTTTATATTGAGAAAAAAAATCAGTTTGTATGGTATTGATGGCTTTGTTCTCGTAAACCACTAGTCACTTGGTCAATTTTTACAAAGGAAATGGTAACACATTATGAGTATACAAAGAGCAACACCTTTGTATCCAATTGATAAATCTCAAACAAAAGGGTTCAATGATGAAGCATGTGGAGAAAATTATTTCACCAAGTTGGATCTTCATTTAGGATATCAAAAAAATAGAATGCAGACTGAATACATTATGAAAACAACATTTCGAACTCATGGGGGTCATTATTAATTTTTGTTCATGCCTTTTGGCCTTACCAATGCACCTTCTACATTTCAAGGGTTGATGAATTCCATTTTCAAACCCTTCCTTAGAAAATTTGTTTTAGTATTTTTTGATGATATACTAATGTACAACAGGTTTTGGAAGGATCATGTTCAACATGTTGACGGGGTTCTCAAACTATCGGAGGAGAAACAATTATATTCAAAAACCTCCAAATGTTTCTTTGGAGTACAAGAGGTGAAATATCTAGGTCATATTGTATCTCGAGAGGGTGTTAAGATAGACCCTAAAAAAATTAAATCCCTTAAGGAATGGAAAGTCCCGATAACGATAAAGCAGTTGAGAGGATTTCTCGAGTTAAAAGGGTATTATTGCAAGTTTTTTTAGAATTATTGGAAAATAGCAGCACCTCTAACAAAATTATTGAAGAAATATACATTTTCATGGACTCTTAATGCAACTAAGGCCTTTGAATATCTTAAAGAGGGCAATGTGCCAAGCACTAGTCTTAGCTATGCCAGACTTCACAAAAACCTTTATTGTGGAATGTGATGCCTCATGAAATGGAATTGGTGTTGTTTTAATGCAAGAAGAAAGACCCATTGCTTTTGAAATCCATCCAATCAAATGAAAGTATTTTAAAAAACTATTTATGAGAAGGAAATGTTGGAAATACTACATGAACTAAAGAAATGGACATTGTACCTAATGGGAAGACACTTCAAGGTAAAATTTGATCATGATAGTGTTAAATACATTTTGGAACAAAGACTATCTTCAGAAGAGCAGCAAAAATGGGTCACAAAGATGTTGGGTTTTAAATCATCTACAAAAAAGGGAAGCTAAATTTTGTTGTTAGGTGCACTCTCAAGAAAGGATGAGGATGTGGAAGCATTGCTTTGTGTCATTTATATTATCCAAACAGATTGGATAACCAAACCAAGGGAGGAATGGAAGAATGACGAAGAAGTATGGACGCTCATTCAAAAGTTGCAGCAAGATCCCAGTACATCTGATACAATTAGTTGGAAAAATGATTCCTTATGGTACAAAGATCGCTTATATCTTTGTAAGAATTCCCAACTAAAACAAAATATTCTTTTGGAATTGCACACCTCTCCCTTAGGAGGACACTCAAGATTTTTAAAAACTTACCACAAGGTGAAGAAATAATTTTTTTGGGATGGCCTTCAATCTGATATTCAAAAGTTTGTGGTGGAATGTTTGGTTTGCCAGTAAAATTGTAGAAATTATATGCACTACGCATGCATATGTCCAATATTCTCCTGATCACACACTATTTGACTTCATGCACAATACAGAATCTATTCCACCATTGATCATCACATGTGGAAATTAACACAATTGCAATGCACACATGAAACCATAAAAATTCACACACATTAACACAGTGATTTAACGGGAAAGCCTGAAGCTAAAAACCCCAACTATCTGTATATAATATATGTCATATAGATCATGTAACAATCCTCATAAAAAGCTTAGTACATCAAGCTCTCAGTACAATACAATCGTCACACACTAACATAGAAGAAATATGCAAATCCATGCACCAATCTCTGCCCTCCTACTAGCCAGCCTCCACTGCGCAATCCAAGCTGATTACAAAGACCAATTCAATGCAATCCCGCTCTTCTTGACTGCGTTATTATCATTGGAAACTCCAATGTATATATAGATGCAATTCATGCATCACTAGTAGTCAAACGGATAGTCCATCTTGCCCTTTCACCTATCTCTCCACTGGGTCTCCACTGAAACTGCCATGCACTGTAGTTAACTGATGAATTGTTCAGTTGATTAATGAGTTATTATTTGTGAATTAATTAACTAATTAACTCACTCCACTCTCACTAGTGTATCATTCAGTTAGACTAGATACAACTAGCTCAACTGAGTTTAACTCCAATAACTGATTTAAACTGAATAACAACTCCATGAACTACTCTTCCAACTCTGTCATAACTTTTCCACTTCAGTTCTAACTGAGTCCTCCATGCATGAACTCCAGTAAACCCTTAGGAATTGCGTAATTCCTTCAGCCCACTAATTTGACAAATTTTTATACTGAAATTAAGTGCTCCAAGAGAATAAGTTTATGTTTAGTGTCTGATTATTATTAAGAACTAATAATAATCGACATGCATCTATTTTTAGATCGACGATCTATAAATAGACTTCGCCCAATCCTCTAAAAATATAATTTCATCTATTTTTCACATTTGACCAACCATCCACAAATAGCCTCCTGCTACATATAGAATATGCTCACCATGTCTAAAAATAGACATACACCTAAAAATAGCCTGTGTGGGCCCCACCTATTTTAGGTGATTATTTTCCAACTAGGATCAAGGATGATGTTTCAGGATGCCTCCTTCACTATTTCTTGTTGCAAACTTCAACAAAAATAAAGTTGAGACAATTAAGACCCTGGGTCTGCTACAGCGTTTATCCATTCCAAATCAACGTTGGAAGGAGGTTTCAATGGATTTCATCACATGTTTACCTAAGTCCGAAGGAAAGAGTGTCATCATGGCGGTAGTTGATAGGCTTACCAAGTATGCACACTTTTGTGCATTATCTCATCCATTTTAAGTGAGTACAGTTGCTACTGCATTTATGGAAACAATTCAAAAGATACATGGAAACCCAAAGATTATTGTAAGCGATAGAGATCTCGTTTTCACTGGAAATTTTTTGAAAGAATTATTTTCTTATTTTGGTACTCAACTATCTCATAGCTCATCTTACCATCCTCAATCCGATGGGAAAATTGAGATAGTGAAAAAATGTTTGGAAGGATATATCTGTTGCTTTTTATATGATAAAAAAGGGGGTCAATTGGTTACCTTTGGTTGAATGGTGGTATAACACTTCCTTCCATGTTGTAGAAAAAATGACCCCCTTTATGGCACTTTATGGATATCATCCATCGTCCAACACATCATATTTAAGATAAAATTCTAAGTTTCAAGCAGTGAAATATCACATCAAGCATCAACAACAAGTTTTCCAACTCTTAAAGGATAACCTAAATTTGGCACAGAATCGAATGAAACAACATGCAAATCAACATCACAGCAAGAGAAGTTTTGATGTAGCCAATTAGGTATTTTTACGGTTACAAATATACAAACAAATGTCACTCAAGCAAGCTAAGAAGGATAATAAATTATCACCAAAGTACCATGGTCCTTACAAGGTGTTGCAAAAGATTGGTACTATGGCATACAAATTGGAGCTTCCTGGATCTTCCTGAGTGCACCCAATTTTCCATGTTTCATGCTTAAAGAAGGTTATAGGTGACAAACTTCCAGTTCAAACAATATTTCCAGAACTTAATGAGGAAGGAAAAATCATATTGAAACCTGAAGCAGTCATGGAATCAAGAACTCAACAACTACGAAATTGATAAATTTCAGAGTATCTCATCAAGTGGAAGAACTTACCCACTGAAGATTCCACATGGGAGGATGGGAATTTTATACAGAAGCATCCAGAACTACTAAAGCGTTGAGGACAACATTTTTTTGAAGGAGAGGGCATGTTAGGCCCTATATTACTAATGTATTCCCTTATTGTTTCTAGTGTATCCCCCTTGTTGTTCTTTTTGTACCCATGTAGTCCCCATATTGTTATTATTGTGCCCTTACATTATTATTGTTAGGTCGTCTAGGATTACATTGTGACCCCATGGACTCCTATATATAGAAAGGAGGTTTTGTAATTTGTTTCATCCAATAATTTTTCATTTATGTAATTTAAAGGAGGTTTCCCCCTCGAAGTGGCTGATTTATAAAGCATTGATCTTTCTTTTCTTCTATTTTTGGAGTTGGTTTCATAACAAAATTTCTCTAATGAACACCAGTAGGTGGAAGATCAATGCCTCAAGAAGTCAAGTTGATGAATTCAAGATGTCAAATCATAGAAGGGAATTCAAAAGTGGATAGCAGCAAATCCTTGGATATCCTCAATGGAAAGACACCTTTAGGATATCATCACCTTATACACCCAAGTATGAAGGAAAATTTTATGGTTATTATTGTTCATGCTTTAACTATGGGCATCGAGTTGGAGATTGAAAGGAATATATCCATGGAGTAGTGATAGAGGGTTTTATGAAAACCATAGAGGCATATTTACTGGAATTCAAGAAAAATTCCCATATGGCTATAATAGCAAAAGTTACAACAACTTTGCTCCTTTGTTTAGACCAGAAGTAGAGTACTACCTATGTCACAAATTTGGCCATTTTAAATGAGATTGTAGAATAACATTGAAGTGTGTCTCACAAAACCAAGAAGGAAATACATTCACTGGGAAAGAGGATAAGACGACCAGAATCTAGTAAAGAAAACATGTTTCATAATGAATCCTCAATTGGAAGACATGATGCAACAGGAGATCGTATTGTCAGGGGGAGCTTGTGTAATGGAAGAGATGATGTAGCAGGAGATAATATTGTCAGGGGGAGCTTGTTTAATGAAAGAGATGACACAACATGAGATCACATTTTCAGAGGGAGCCATTTCAAATGAATATATCATCAATGAAAAGGATGTGTTTCTACCCTTTTCCTTTGATGCCAATGAGGGAGAGAATCAAAGAAAGAAACGAATTAAAGAAGCATCAATTAAAGGGGAGCTTATGCAACACGCCTGATGATGATCGATGTGTTGACTTCAATGACAAAGGGGGAGATTGTTGAGTATGTTTTCATTGATGTCAAAGTGGGTGTAGGATATTTTCACTTATGTACTCACTATGATGGCATGCACGGATGAGATGATGCATTTATGAAACCCTAGATCTAGGATTTGGATTCATTGGAAGATGATCATACCACACACTTTTTAAATATTTTGAAGGTGAAGATCAATGAATTTTCTTTGGAGATCACCATCATTTGATTCTCCTCATCATGTTGATTTCGGCAGTGTGTGGCACATCATGAGATCCTTCACGGTTTGAAAGATATGTCCAACTTAAGTTGATGAGCCCCTTCATGTTGTCAAAACACCCAACAATTGGATGATGTGGAAATTTTATTTTTAATTGATTTATGTCTGATGGTCAAAGATATAAAAAAAAAAGGGTCAAAAAAATTATTTTGATTTAATATTAATTTTTGGATCCAAAAGAAAGTCTATTTCTAAAGGAGGATAATTCTATATAGGAGGAAATCTAATAATAAATTTTCAAAGTCTTCATGGTTCAAAAATTAGAGGGAGCATTTTGGCTCCAATATTTTAATTTTAAAATTCAAATACCCTCCAAATCCTTAGGTCGTCTAACCTCATAATCGTTCCTCCAAAAACTATATAAAGGGACCTTGTTTCACCTACTTATGTATGAATCAAATGTAGATCCTTTGAGCAATAAAATTACTTTGTCTCTACATTAGTTTGGCCCTATGGAGCATTGTTAGACTAGACGTGAAGCCCACATTGAAAGGGTTTTTGGGCTTGTGGTTTTTCTTTTTCTATGGATTTTTAAGGGTTTCATTGGGCTATATTTATTTGTCTTGAACTCTTCAGCTTCTTTGTATTCTCAATACTAATTAAGGATCAAGTGAGGGATGCATTCATTCATCCAGATGTTGCTCCATTGATATGTATTATACCTCCCAATGTAATAGAGCCATTGAAATCCTAGCACCACACCCACCGTGAAGAGATAATAGGTCACTGTATAACTCCCCATGGTGAGCTTTAGTTTGGGGACATATCTAGTACAGTTAATTTGATGACCACCTTGTATGGATACTATGAATCCATCGAAATCCTCTATCAAAATATCTCTCTAATAAATCATGGTTTCATCTATGAATTTATGGGAAGCCCCACCATCAATCAATATTGTCACCTTATGCCATGCCAAAACCCCTCTGACTCTGAAATTATGATACTTGGGGAATCTTTACATGGATACAATAACAGGGGCTTTTCCTCAAGCCTATGAAGTCTCACCCCTGACTATCTGGTGTCCCTGTTCTCGAGCCTTCTCCAGTGCTATCTCCTTATCATCATGATCGATGTCACTCTCTTAATACACCTCAATACAATGGGACTTTCCCACCTTATCCTTTCTTTCACACCTATTGCCTAGTGCCCAAGGCTCCTGATAGCTGAAACATAGTTTATTTTTTCTCATATCTTTATAAGTCTTCTTGTCCAACCTTGGTTTCCCATTGCACTCCTTTTTAAAATGTTTGACTTTTTTTCTCTTCTGGTGAAAGGAAGTCTTAGGAGGGAATCTACTCTTAGAAACAACATCTTGCATGTCCCTATCTCTATTAACTGCATCACAAAGAGTGGTGGGTTGATAGCCTTTGACCCAACCATGTAGAGGCTCAGGAAAACCCTCCACAAATAGCATCACCATTCTAGCCTCCAAAATTTTTGTGACCATAATTGCTAGTCCCTTAAACTCTAAAATGTAGGCCTTTAGACTTCCTGTCTACCTAAGTTGGTCCAACTCCTTGAAATGAAGCTCCAGATCCTTCCTATTAATTTTCTCTATGAGCCTATGAGTAAACTCATTGTATGAGGTGATGATAGTGTGACCCAATGTCACCAACTCATGGTACCACCACTCATGGGTTTCACCATTCAAGTGCAATGTGGCCAACTAAATGACCTTTTCCTTCATTAGCTAATGTAACTAGAAATATGTCTCTAAATTTTGTTCCCGTGACTAAGTTGAGCATTTATATGGCACTTCAAAGCAAGGAATTTTCACCTTCCCTAATGTATTTTGTAGCTCGTGATTCTGCCTCAAAGCCTTTTGAGCTACCTTAGGCTTTCTTTTTAATTGGACGTGGTAGAATTATGTGAAACTCATAACATCTTAGAACCATTAGAGAAATTTTGAGGTAAAAAATGGTCATCAAAACAATAATGTACAAAAAAAATCAACTTTATAAGAACCAATAGGATTCAATATGATGAAGTCAACCATGGGGGACAATTCTCCATTTTTGGAGTAAAAAGGTAAAAAGATAAAAAAATATATAAAACTATTTTTTCAACTCGTATTTTCAACTTATCTCCCTATGATTTTACTCAAATTTCGAGCAGGAGAACTCATTGGTTGTAGAATTCAATTTTTCACCCAAGGAGCACCCATGTTTCATACTTCGATGGACCCTACTTTACGAAAAATGTGAAATACATGAAAATATGTGATTGCAATCATGTTTTTTCATGTATTTTACTTTTTTGTGTAGTAGGGTCCATTGAAAGTATAAAAATTTGGTTCTCCTTGGATGAGAAGTTGAATTCCGCATCCAATGAGTGCTCCCACTCAAAATATGAATAAAATCGTAGAGAGATAAGTTGAAAATACAAGTTGAAAAATTAAATTTTTCTGGTTTTTCCTCCAAAAATTGGTGAGATAATATAATCTTATTTTATTATTTCCACTATTATTTTGTGATATTCCTTGGGATTCTCATTTTCGACCTCAAAATTTCTATAATTTCACATCCCAATGCCCTATACTTTTCCAAATAATCTGCATAATCGATCCCCTAACTCATCTACTCTGTTTAGTATTTTGTCATCTCATATATGAATTGAGGCATGTTGGTTCTAGATGATCTATTGTATAAGTGTGAACGGATCTGAATGGTCGTACAGGTATGGGTTCCCTCAGCTCCGTAGGACCCCTATCCATTAGCAGGATACTTCTCAGTGGAAGTCCCTATGTTTTCTATCCTACCCATGAGATCGACCATCTCTTTTTTCCCCTTAGCCAAATCATTCAGTGCACTAAGAAAGATATTCAATGCTTGAGTGTATTTTTCCACCATGTCTAGCTCTTGTTTTTCAGTTGTCTCTTCTACCCATTTTCCCCTTCTATGGTTTTATTCTTCCTCTCTTCTCTTCTCTAGATACTAATCTTCCCAAATGGGAGTGGGATATTTGCCTTGATAACTCCTTCTATAGGTCACCCCACCAAAAAAATTGTCCTCTCATGTCATGAAATCACTGATAATTTTTCCTTAGACCCCACATTTATCTAAGAAGATGCTCGAATACCACTGTAAGGTACCACCCCTGGGAGTACCTTAAATTTTCCAACTAATGATTGAGTTTTAATTAATTCTTCAGTGAGAGTCTTCGTTAAATGGTTTGTTAACATGTTTCTATAGGTGTAATTTTCATTTTTTTATCTTGTGAATCAACATACAGTGGGTGGAATATAATACCAAACTTCAAACCAACAACTAGAATAAAAAATAACACTTGTAACTAGTATAAAACATTGTCATAATTGGCATTATTGTAAGTTGGAGGGTATATAGTCTTCACATTAAATTTTAATAAAATAAATACTTAATGAGAGCACAATAGAGGAACCTGGAATTATTAAAACAGTATATCAGTGGTATATCAGTCTCATGAATGATGCACCTCTATTCATTAAACATCAGCAACATAGGTGTCTATATGATTACACCTGCAACTCTTCATTCCCCATAGAACCGACATTATACCCTTATGACTTCGACCTTTTAACAATAAATACCAGAAGCAAAAATAAGAATAGACATGGCCTCACTGATAGGATGTAACTCGTGCTCTACCTCAATTGAAACCTGGCACTGGTATGTCAAAACTCATCTCACACTCAAACTTAATCTCAGCCTCAAGGATGACAGGGAATCTCATTCCCCTTTCACTATATAACTCAGTACCATGTAGAGATGGAACTCGAACTATTTTTCCACACAAACTTGACCCAAATTGAGGAACAAATTCTACTCAATGAGGCCACACAACTCGTCCAGCAAGGGAACAACTCGACCACCAGTATGAGTGAAGAAAAATTGACCCTTTCTCCTCCAGAACTGCATCTAGCTACTTCATAAGTGATTTGGCCCACAACTATGGCATAAATTTCCTTCTCTTTGTTGTAAAATTATCCCCTTAAATGCAAAATTTATCCCAACAAGTAAGGAAGGTGTTTTGACCCTCTTGAAGAAGGAAAATCGTGCTATAAGGGTCTCAGAACTTATCCTCCCTTTCACCTTCAAACTTAGCCTTTATTCTAATGGATTCGTCCAAAAAAAAAATAGAGAGAAACTCAACCTCTCTTCAATAGTAACCTTGGTTCTAGATTGGGCTTGGAAATATTACTTGTAAGGAGATATATAGAAAACATAAAATCAATTGATAACACCTTTTACCTCTATTATCTTATGCAAAATTCCTTCCTCTTTAAAGCACAATGGAAAAATCTGATTGATTATGCTCTCTAGACCAACTAGGGTGTATAGTTTCAACACCAAAGCTAGCAATGGAGGCTATGGTTTTTCAAACCTTAATATTTTCTCCAAAAATTACCCAAAATCTATTTTTCTAAAATGGCAACTGATAGAATGAGGAGAGACTCCTCACTTTTCCCCTTTTATACTTTAATGGCCACTTTTACCACCATTTTACCATTTTAATTTTTATAGTCACTTAGGAATTTTTTAATTCATAGAATGAACGTGAATTTTCATTAGCCTAGGCTATGTCCCCTTTTTCACCCCTCAAACGGTAATAATGTTTTTCCTAGGCGAATCATGTTCCCTTATTAAAATTTTCCCTGCCTTAGCCTACGGGAACTTTATTAGGCTAGTGGAAGCTCGCCTTATGTCTACTAAGAGATTGGGGACATTATATATGTTAACTAGTGTATGTTAATGATGTATCATGTGTCAGGAGTACCGACCAAGAATATAGACGATGGCACACCATAAGTAAAATGTACCGACCAAAATAATGGTACCTAATTGATGTTGCATATCTTTATCATAGGTCATAGTTGTTGATCATGATTATAGTAATTGGATGATGTTGATGTTGGTGATGAATTGTTGTAACCTTTTTCTTAGAGAATTTTGTCAACAAGAGAACATCTAGATAGTCATTATGAATACCTAGTTAGCTAAGAAGGAGTTTTGAATTTTGTAGCTATGGTCAGTATTCATAAGTTATATTTTAGCCTTTAAAATACATATAATGATTAATGTAAGACATTTTCTTCATGCAGGCTTCAAAAAATAAATTTGAATTTTTGGCTCTTATAAGGTCAAGTTGGCCCTCCTCCTAGTCAAGTCAGCCCCAGTCAAAGAGGCACTCATTCGGCCAGCTAGTCTTCTATATATATGAGGAACTATCATCCACAAGAAATAAATTTAGACCATATGAGGCAAGAGAATAAGATGAATCTTAGGCAAAGAATAGGATGAATATAAGCCAGAGTGTTGGATAAAAGTGATGCAAAGTAAGGGCAAATTGAAGGAAGAATTTCCTAGGCATATTAGGGCAATAGGTCTGATTTTTACTGGTGTGAAAGAAGGGCCAAAATTTATCCCTAACAAACCAAATCAGGCAGATGTTTGATTTCGCTAGGAGAAATTTGACCAAGTGTGACCAAGGCTTGGTTACTATTCAGTTTGACTTCATGTTTCACTTGAAATATTAGATGTATCTTTGTTGAACTGAATAATTTCTCTAAGGAAAAAGTTGTTGGGTTTTTCCCTCATATGGATTTTCCCAGGGTAAATGCTTGTGTCTCCTGTTTGGTTGTCTCTTTATGATTTTTATTGTTTTTTGGTTGAAAATAATTTTTGCAATTTTTTAATGATAAATGTGAATACAAGTGAACTTAAATGAATATCATTAGAAGTTATTATCAATTAAGAAGACAATGAAAAAGCAACAAAACTTTGTTATTTGATGAACATGAAAATGCATGAAAACAAATTTTTAAGTCATTAAATATTATCAATAATTAGTACTTAAATATTTTTCCTAAATGAGAAATTGAACAAAGGTGAGATTATATTCTTGGTGAATTCAGGTGTCTCTAGAAAAAGTTTCCACCTTAGGGGTATATCCTTATAAGCTAGTTGATGGGTATATTTAAATTTTTGATCTAAAATAATTGTGTTTAGTAGACATTTACACTAGTATAATTCTATGCATATTCTGGGTAGGTAAATTACCCTTTCCTCATAGGTGGGTTCTGACTTAAATTTATCTAGAGAGTTTCCAATTTTTTAAGGTTCTCCCTTTCCAACAAATGTAGATGGAGATTTGAAATACCACCCAAACTGAGGCTTGGGAAATATATATTGATGCAAGATTAACTTCAAGGTACCATGGTTTGAAGAAAAGGCTTTCTTTGCCTAAAAAATATGGTCCATCCCCTATGACCTCTACAATCCTAAAGGTTTAAGAAATAAGCAATAAAGAAACCTCTAAAGCAAAGAATTATTATGTATTTCGCATATTAGTTGGAGTTTATCCATTCTGTGAATGTTATAGCTTATAAATATAAACCATTAAATCTACAAATAAAATCATTTTTCAATTTTTAATCACAACTTAGGTCTTAAAAAAATAAATTGTAATATGAGACGACATTCTACTTTCTCCACCATGAAAGATCATGATGTGGAGTCCTTTCCAAAAAAATAATAATAATAATAAAATAAAATCTAAACATCTTTGAAAGTGTGCAGATTCAAATCCTAAGGAGAGGTTTTATCCTTCTTCCTTGTTTCAAGTGATGAGTATGGCACTTCCTTATCTAATTATCAAGAATAGCACTAATCTAGACGAGTTCTAGAGAAATTTTGGGTTGAGACAAAGCTCCAAAAGCACAACCTAGGATATAAAACATTGACCTATGTTTGTTGCATTCTCATAAAACCTCCACTATTGTTGGCGTTGATTTGTTTCAACTAAAAAAAACACAAATGTAAAAGTTGCTAGAATGGTATTTTGAGCCCAAGATTTATAAGACCATTCCTTTTGCATGATATTAATATTGGGATTCTAGAGGGGTTAGGAAACCTACTTCGAACAACCAAATATAGAAAATAACCATATAAATATATATCAACCTAAACAAAGAGAAATCCTTGTAAGTTAGGACTTATTATTGATCATAGTGAAGAAAGAACAACACCTAATTTAAAACAAAAATTAAAAACACAACCATTCTATGTATTATGAAAAAATGAAATGCTACCACTCATTCCTCTCTAGTACATAGAATAATTACCATGAATAGATGAAACTATAAAAAGGTAAAATAAGACCCTTAATTTCAATGACCTTAATGCCATTGAAAATGAAACAATCGTTATGCTTAGTAAAGTGGATATACTCAAACAAATGGATTGTCAATGCTTAATCCCAAAATAGATTCTGATGTATAAGCTTAGAATGACACCAAAAAATAGAGTAAGAACCAACCCATTTTCATATATCTCCATATTCATATATTGACTCATCCACTTTATCTAGAATTTTCCCCAAAAATCATCATAACAAAAATCATACAACAATACTTTATGCAATTTTACCTTACATGATTTCTATGATTTCTATGTTACAGTGCTTATTTTCCATTTTCCATATATAACCAAAGCATGCAAATGCATCAACATTAGTTTTTGTGCTTTGACCAAAGTTAAATTCAATTCACTTACCATGTTATTTGTTTTATTTTAGGCATAATTAGCATAATTTTACCATGTTTACCATAAACCAATGGAAAAAGGAGTACACAATGTAATTCTATATGCGTAAACTATTTTGTGCAACCTTTTCCCTATTTTGTTGCACTTATATTATTTTGGTGATGGTGTTTTCAATTTGACATTTACATAGCCCCATAAGCCGGTGATTTTTTATGATTAATATGACATTGATGAGCCAATTCTTGAATAACATCACCGATGAATACAACTATATGATGCCAAGTCTCATAAAGAACCCACATGATATAGGATTACGGTGACATTCTTTGTTCTTGCTTCTGTGATGGCATTACTTCCACACATTAAATTGCATATTATAATCTATGTAAACCAAAATATATGTATGTTACTCACGGAAAGTTGGTTTGATAAGACCTAGCTGTCAAAAGGTTTGTTCAAGAAGCTAGTTTGATAAACCGATTTATTAAAAGATTCAATTATGACTCTTAAATATAATGGCTCCAACCTCAATACTACCTACCCAATAATACCTACATAATTTCATACGTCGTTCTCTTTCCCTTAGAATTTGATTCATCATTCATATATATATTCTAAAAAGCCAATGAATTTACTTAAAAACTAATTCCCGAGCTATAGTATTTTGTAATCTTGAAATCTCGATAGAAGAATATGATAATAAAGATAATTGGTCTTTGGAAAAGTTTATTCATCTTCACATAATTATAATTTTTTAGGATTATAATAATTTTTTTTTTTTTTTTTTATTAATTAATCAATCTGAGACAGAAATGTTGGTTTTAGATTCCATATTATTTCCAATTTATTAGGATAATAATATAATTGGTTCACTTTGTGCTCAGATTATATGTCACTTTACATTAAAAAACACATTTTCGTTTTCTAAGAAAAAAAATCTTGTTTTTTATTCTAAAATAGAATTAAAAATACAGTCCTCTTGGCACAATACATATAAGATGGATATTTTGATATTTAAGATAGGAAATTATTGAGAGGGGGGGTGAACCAGTAATTTAACATTTTTTACTTTTGCTCGTCTTCCTTTATTATTCAACTAATATTTCATGTTCATGTTACATTGAATTCATTTTGTAGGTGTCATGAAGAGAGTTTCCAGATTACTTATCAAGATTTCAACGTCATTCACATAGCATTCATAATCAGCACATAAGGACACAAGATATGAGTGGAAACCCCGAAGGGAGAAAACCACAAATATTACGCTGAAAGTGATGTGAAGGTAGGTTGCTACTTCGTATTACATCATATTTTGTAGGCTCCAACCTACAAGAGCCTACTACCTCCAAGGAAGCTCCAACTCCCACAAATTTTCTGTAGGCTACAACCCACAAGAGACTTCTACCTCAACAAGGAACAATGTGTTCCTCTTTGAACTATAACATACAAGAGGACAGAAATTTCTCAATCAGAACATCAAGTTTCAGATGCTAGTTACCTCATAGACCATTCTATTATCAACTTCATTATTGAATAGTTTATCCTCTTCCATTTTCTCTTCCTCTTCTTTTGTTTCAAATCAATGTCTTCGTACAAAAACTATCCTTCCTTCACTTGGAAAAAACATTCCCTTTTTGCTCTATGTTGTGCCTTTTGTAATAAATCCTCCTTGGTTGTTTGTCATCCTTGCAGAATATGAAGTGAAGCATTGTCTCTTGGGCTTCCAAAAGAAAACTGCTCTCCTACTTTATGTTCAGTTTTGAAAATATTTGTAATAGAAAAAGATATTGTAACATCTCAATCAGGAATGATGACAAGTGGCAAATCAGACTTTTATTGTCTACATTTTAAGTTTAATGAAATATGTGTATTTTAGCTTTGTCCTAATATATTATGTCCTGATTGACATTTTTTTAGCCTTCACATTGATTAGCATAGCCTTTTCACTTCATCACTTTCAGCCTTTTGTAAAATAAACTCAACATACATTAACATAATTCCAGTTAATGACATCAATGCAAATATTTCCAACAATCTCCCTCTTTGGCATTGATGGCAACACATTTTTCCTCCCCCTTTCATTCTGAGAAATGTCTTCCTTCCTCTGATTAAATTACCTCCCCCTTTGACATCAATGGCGAGGGGGTTACAAATTTTTCAGTTTAGTTTCCATCATTGCATTAATGCTTCCTAATTCACAATAAACATTACTACTCTCTAAGTTCTGCATAACCATTGTTCATTCTGTCATTTTGTTATTGAGTGAATATCACTTCATATGGCTTGTTGGGGCCACTCCACCATGAATGAGTGTTGCTTGAAGATGAATATTGCTTCAAAAATGGTTGATGCTCCATAGATAGCATTATGAAGATGCTCCATGTGATATATACTTTTTGCTCCAAATCTACTTCAGACTCCGTTAACATTGCAAAAGCGCTACAAATCATTATTGTAAGAACACTTTAAAATAATGCAAGGAATTATAGTGTGGCAATAAATCTTATTGAAGGAGGAGAATTATGAACTAGATCATTGATGTGATTCTGGAAATAAGCAATAGGTTTGTCAAGATTGTTAAACATACTTTTTCTAAATTTGAAACCTTTAAGATATACTCCCACACATATATACTTTAGATGCTAGCACACTATCACTATCTTTGAAATGCTACAGCAAGACAAATGGCCATAGTACCAAACTCTAAATCAATAACTCTGCGCAACATGTATTTTATAAGGTGTCAAAACCTCAACAACATCATTACATCAAGGTGCCAAACCCTAGGCACTTAATGGCAATGTCAAAAACTTAGGAGTAGTGGAAGAGATTCATCATGGCATAACCCTAGCATATGCCCTCTGATAAAACATCAATAATAAAACAGGATGCATAACTTTCATATGTGATATTCTTTGTCCTCGGCAATAACTAACAGCATATAAACTTTGAATTTGACATCATTAACCTGCAATACGAACTCTTTGACTAAAATGTTTCATAACCCCACCAACAATATAAGTATGGACCTACAATATATGACCCAAGCTCTTATTGCATCATATTTTACACCAAAGTCTTCTCCTCATGCTCAAATCTGTCTCCTATTAGCTTATAAAGTACTTCGTATTCCTTCAAATACAAAATGTGTGTAAGCCATATAATGAGCCTTGAGCTTTAACAGAATGTTTCTATGAGCATAATTATTTTCATTGCTTTGTCAAACGTTATTATAGGTCGGTTTTTATGAATATTACTGCCAAGTTATATTTTCATCAAGAACTTCACGTTTTTACCGTCCATACTTTAATGTAATTTACACGGGAATTCAACATATTTCACTATTCATATAGGAATCAAGATAGGCCTCCCAAGCGTGTCAATCATAGTTGACGGGGTCTTCGGCCTTGAGATTTCTTTGCCACTTGTTCAATTTCTTTTGCGGTTTCATAAATTAGTGTGTACAATCGTTTCATGTATACTGGAGGGGAGTCTGTCGTTGATGGATCCCATGTCTTAACTTCTGCTGTGAAGAGTTTGAGCTCTTCCATCGTTCTGAAGGATGTCGAATTACCCATATTTTCATTATTTTGCTTCTTATCAAGAAGTTGAGCAAAGCTCGGATATGTCTGCCTTTAGTTGTGCATATGGAGAAAGAGTGGGCATCTTCTGGCCGATATCGCATTCACTTTGACAAATGAAACACTAAGAAGAATATCAAGAAATGTATTACCTTTCCTCTATTCCATCAATATAGAAGAAGCGGATACAGGTTTGATTTCTATTACGTGCATTAGATACAGTTAAGAGATACAGGCTGAATGGATCGATTGGTTTCACACATGAAAAATAGTTGACGGAAGAGGTTATGAAATTAATGGAATTGGAGGACGACCTTTCACGTACATATTGTTTTGCAAGTCTTCCAGCAATACAAAAACATGAAGGTCGCAAACCACTTTTATGTCCTGCTTGGTTGATTTCCATTTCAGAATCAAAGACATTGCAAACATCGTAGATAAAAAATTGATATTTTTATTCATTAACACAAACGTGGCATGAATAAATGCATAAGTTTCCTTGTATATATATCCTTTGTTGTTAGGTCCCTATATTACTAGTATAGTCCCTTACTGTTATTAGTGTAACCCCCTTATTGTTATTATTGTACCCTTGTAACCCCAATTTTGTTATTATTGTGCCCTTAAATTATTATTGTTAGGTCGGCTAGGATTACATTGTGGCCCACTAGGATTACATTATGGCCACATGGACTGCTATATATAGAAAGGAGGTTTTGCAAACTGTATCATCCAAGAATTTTTCATTTATGTAATGTATTGGAGGTTTCCCCCTCGAAGTGGCTTATTTCTAAGGCATTGATATCTCTTTTCTTCTATTTTTGGAGCTGGTTACACAACATTTGGTATCAGAGCTTTGGATTCTAGCGTTTTGCTGCTCCAAACAGGTCATCGTGGAATTTTCACTATAACTTTTTTTCTACGAAGTTTCAGAAGCTGAAATTTTTAGGGTGCGAAGCAGAAATCCTGAAGAATAATTTCTAAAAATTCCAGAGCTTGGTTCGCAATATTTTCGGAGATATGATCTGTGGAAGTTAGGTCTTTTTTCAGGCTCCTAAACAGGTCATCGTGGCATTTGCGCTATAACCTTTTTTTCTACGAAGGTTCAGAATCTGAAATTCGTATGGTACAAAGCTGAAATTCTGAGGAAATTCTTCAAAATATTTCAGAGCTTGGTTCGCAATATTTTTTGAGATATGATCTGTGGAAGGTAGTGTTTTTTCAAGCTCCTGAATTTCATCTCAAAGAGGTGATCGTGGGAAAAGTTCAATAAATCTCTCTCTGGGCATCGGATTGGAGTTCCGTAAAAAGTGGTCGCAAGTACACGGACTGTAGTTTCTTGGCTATCAATTTCAAAGACAAAGGATGAAACAGTGACACGTGGAAAGTCGTACAAGTTCACTCTACTGAACCAGTCCATAATTAGGTCATTGTGGTAGATTGGACACAACTTTGTCTTGGAGAATCCAAATCAGGTCAGACCTGTGGAATTCAAAAGATAATTCAGAAGGCTACGTTGGTACTGAAATTCAGATATTGAAGTGCTGCAATCACAGAGATAATCCAATTTCAATACCAAGCTTCTCAAAAGCAAGAAAAAGATGTGTATTTTTTTCCGAATTGCATAAGTCTTGTTTGAAGAATCAATTTGAATTGATTCCAAGGGCATATTGTAGAATAGATATCGTGACAGTTCTGAATATGCCCCGTAAAAACACCAATACTACCCATTAAGCTCGAAGGCGATTATGACTCATGAAGATGAAGAATTGCAACATCATTCATCAAAATTACAAGAGCAAGTGCAACAAATTTCACTCTTCAAAGAGCAACAAAAATGAAATGGAAGTTTTGAAGAAAGCATGTTATATTGGACGAAGTTTGAAGAAAGGCATGGAAGCTAAGATGGGATGGCGGAATTCAAGATGGATGGCGTGGAAGCTAAGATGGATGGCGTGGAAGTTAAGATGGATGGCATGGAAGTTGGCATGGAAGCTAAGATGGAAAACATGAAGAATGATCTAAAAACATACATCGAAGGTTTGAAAAAGTTGATACAAGAAATGTTTCCTAATGGTGAAAAGATAGTAGAAGAACCTCATGATGAGAACAAAATAAATGTTAATCGTGATTTCATAAACTCTAATGTTGGCGGGAAGAACCACCATATTCCAAAATGGATATGAGGAAGTTTGATGGAAAGGATCCTGTAACATGGATACTACAGATGGAGCAATATTTTGATCTCCATAATGTGCAAAACACACAAAAGGCACGCATTGCAACTTTACATTTAGAACAAAATACATTTGTATGGTATCGATGGCTTTGCTCCCGTAAAAAAATTGTCACTTGGTCAATTTTTACGGAAGAAATGATAGCACATTATGAGGATACAAAGAGCAACACCTTATTTAGCCAATTGGTAAATCTCAAACAAAAGGGTTTAGTGGGGCAGCACATTGAGGAGTTCCAAAACTTGAATATAAGGGTAATTGATATTCCCTCAGGTTGGCAAGAAAATTTGAATGTCAAATAATGGCGACAAGGAAGCCTACCACTCAATTCTATAAAGAAGGAAGTGTTGTTATGCCTAGATTTCCACAACCTACAAGGTTGACACCACAAAAATTGGAAGAAAAGAGAGCAAAAGGGCTTTGCTATAGTTGTGATAGAAAATATACTAAAGGTCATAAGTGTGCTGAGAAGAAATTATTTTACATAGATTGTGAAGATGAAGAAGAAAATGAACAAGAAGAGGATATACACCAGGAACCAGCCCTAGAAGAGGAAGAAATGAATCTGACCATATCGTGTAATGCACTGGCAGGAATTACCACTCCTCAAACTCTCAAGATAGAAGTACATATCAAGAAGAAAAAGGTAATAGTGTTGACTGATTCAGGTAGCACCCATAATTTTATTCATTGTAATGTAGCCAAGGAATTAAATTGTTTCCTATACCCAGCACCAGAATGTCAAGTGATGATTGCAAATGGAGGAACTATAAATTTCTCTGGAAAATGCCATAATATCAAGCTAACCATGGGGGAATATGTATTGACTAGTCCAATGCTTTCCATTCCTATGGGAGGTGCTGATGTTGTACTAGGAGTACAATGGTTACAATCTTTGGGGACGTTAGCTTTTAATTTTCAAGAACTTTTCTTGAAATTTTTTTCAGAAGGAAAGGAAGTCGAATTACGGGGTATTGAAGGGAAGCCAGGAAGGATAATAAGCTCTAATGTCATGACAAAGCTTCTAAAGAAAGAACAACGAGGTGTAATTTCACAATTATGCTCTCTAGAAGTTCCGACATCAAAATCATCTATTTCTGCAGATCTCGAACAAGTCTTGGACAATCATTCCAAGGTGTTTGAAACTCCCAAAGGACTCCCACCTATTCGTGATCATGATCATGCTATTCATTTGATTCCAGGAAGTGTTCCTCCAAACATCAGGCCTTATAGATATCCTTACGTCCAAAAAAGCGAAATTGAACGTATGATTGCAGAAATGTTAGAGGCGGGTATAATTCAACCTAGTCAAAGTTCTTTCTCTGCTCCTGTAGTATTGGTACACAAGAAGGATGGATCATGGCGAATGTGTCCTGATTATAGGGAGCTTAATAAGCTCACCATTAAAGATAAATTTCCCATTCCTGTGATTGATGAATTATTGGATGAATTACATGGAGCAATTTATTTTACCAAGTTGAATCTTCATTTAGGATATCATCAAATTAGAATGAAGACTGAAGATATTCCAAAAACAGCATTTCAGACTCATGAGGGTCATTATGAATTTTTGGTCATGCCTTTGGCCTTACCAATGCACCTTCTACATTTCAAGGGTTGATGAATTCCATTTTCAAACCCTTCCTTAGAAAATTTGTGCTAGTATTTTTTTATGATATACTAATCTATAGCAGGTCTTGGAAGGATCATGTTGAACATGTTGACAGGGTGCTCAAACTATTGCAGGAGAAACAATTATATGCAAAAACATCCAAAATTTTCTTTGGAGTACAAGAGGTGGAATTTCTGGGTCATATTGTATCTCACGAGGGTGTTAAAGTAGACCCTAACAAAATTAAAGCCATTAAAGAATAGAAAGTCCCCACAACCATAAAGCAGTTGCGAGGATTTCTTGGGTTAACAGGGTATTATCGCAAGTTTGTTAATAATTATGGGAGAATAGTAGCACCTCTAACAACATTATTGAAGAAAGATGCATTTTCATGGACTCCTGAAGCAACTAAGGCCTTTGAACATCTTAAAGAGGCAATGTGCCTAGCGCCTGTCTTAGTTACGCCAGACTTCAAAAAAACCTTTATTGTGGAATGTGATGCCTCAAAAAATGGAATCGGTGTTGTTTTAATGCAGGAAGGAAGACCCATTGATTTTGAAAGTCGTCCAATCAAAGGAAAGTATTTACAGAAACCTATTTATGAGAAGGAAATGTTAGCAATACTGCATGCACTAAAGAAATGGCGAACTTACCTAATGGGAAGACACTTCAAGGTAAAAATCGATCATGATAGTCTTAAACACTTTTTGGAACAAAGACTATCTTCAGAAGAGCAGCAAAAATGGGTCACAAAGATGTTGGGTTATGATTTTGAAATAATCTACAAAAAAGGAAAGCTTAATGTTGTTGCAGATGCACTCTCAAGAAAGAATGAAGAGGTGGAAGCATTGCTTTGCACCATTTCTATTATCCAACCAGATTGGATAACCGAAGCAAGAGATGAATGGAAGAAGGACAAAGATGTATGGACACTCATTCAAAAGTTGCAGCAAGATCCTAGTACATCTAATACATTTAGTTGGAAAAATGATTCCTTATGGTACAAAGATTACTTATATCTTTGTAAGAATTCCCAACTAAAACAAAATATTCTTGTGGAATTGCACACTTCTCCTTTAGAAGGACACTCAGGATTTTTAAAAACTTACCACAGGGTGAAGAAAGAATTTTTTTGGGATGGCCTTAAATCTGATATTCAAAATTTTGTGGCAGAATGTTTGGTTTTCCAGCAGAATAAAGTGGAGACAATTAAGACCCCGGGACTTCTACAACCTTTATCCATTCCAAGCCAACATTGGGAGAAGATTTCAATGGATTTTATCACAGGTTTACTTAAGTCCGAAGGAAAGAGTGTCATCATGGTGGTAGTTGATAGACTTACCAAGTATGCACACTTTTGTGCATTATCTCATCCATTTAAAGCAAGCATAGTTGCTACTAAATTTATGGACAAAATTCAAAAGCTACATGGAAGCCCAAGGGTTATTGTGAGCGACAGAGATCCCATTTTTACTGGAAATTTTTGGACGGAGTTATTTTCTTGTTTGGGTACTCAATTAGCTCATAGCTCATCTTATCATCCCCAATCTGATGGTCAAACTGAGATAGTAAATAAATGTTTGGAAGGATATCTTCGTTGTTTTGTATCTGATAAACAAACACAATGGGCCAAGTGGTTACCTCTCGCTGAATGGTGGTATAACACTTCATTCCATACTGCAGCAAAAATGACCCCATTTATGGCACTTTATGGATATCATCCACCATCGATCACATCATCTTTAAGGGAAAATTCGAAGGTTCAAGCAGTGGAAGATCACGTCGAGCATCAGCAAGAAGTTCTCCAACTCTTAAAGGATAACCTGACTTTGGCACAAAATCGAATGAAACAACAGGCATATCAACATCGCAGCGAGAGAAGTTTTGATATAGGAGATTGGGTATTTTTACGACTACAACCATACAAACAAATGTCCCTCAAGCAAGCTAAGAAGGATAATAAATTATCGCCAAAGTACTATGGTCCTTACAAGGTGTTGCAAAATATTGGTACTATGGCATACAAATTGGAGCTTCTTGCTTCTTCGCAAGTGCATCCAGTTTTCCATGTTTCATGCTTAAAGAAGGTTATAGGTGAAAATCTTCTAGTTCAAACAACATTGCCAGAACTTGATGAGGAAGGAAAAATCATATTGGAACCTGAAGCGGTCACGGAAACAAGAACTCGACAGCTACGAAATCAATCAATTTCAGAGTATCTCATCAAGTGGAAGAACTTACCCACTGAAGATTCTACATGGGAGGATGAGAAGTTTATACAGAAGCACCCAGAGCTAGTCAAGCGTTGAGGAAAAAACTTTTTTGAAGGAGAGGGGCATGTTAGGTCCCTATATTACTAGTATAGTCCCTTATTGTTATTAGTGTAACCCCCTTATTGTTATTATTGTACCCTTGTAGCCCCCATTTTGTTATTATTGTGCCCTTAAATTATTATTGTTAGGTCGGCTAGGATTACATTGTGGCCCACTAGGATTACATTATGGCCCCATGGACTCCTATATATAGAAAGGAGGTTTTGTAAATTGTATCATCCAAGAATTGTTCATTTATGTAATGCATTGGAGGTTTCCCCCTCGAAGTGGCTTATTTCTAAGGCGTTGATATCTCTTTTCTTCTATTTTTGGAGCTGGTTACACAACATTTGTAAACTAGTAAGGAGACGTGTAGTATTTGATAATAATAATAATATAAAGTTTGAACAGTGTGGCAACCTTCATTTTTTGAATATGTATTCTCTGTGATTCACTTGTCTCCATGATATCGTCAAGCCTCAATCGTCTAGAACACTGATAAGATGACACATTTTGGAAAACCTAACTTGGAATGTAGAATGTTGGGATCAATCGCAAAGAAAGAGGCCAAAGTGTGGTATTCAACATGACGGTGGCGATCAAAATTCATTTGAGAGAAGCCTACATCCTTCCAGCATCTAGAGATATGTTTTAAATCTCTTTGTTGAATGGATTGAAATATATTGAATTCCCACTCTGATATGTTGATCTCATATTATCTATGCACGGAGGATATTTGTCGTGATTTGATATCCGAGATGGATCGTTGACAAAACAATGAACACCAAAACCATTAAGCAAATGAAAATTTGTGTTCCTCTGGGCACAAGCGATGGATCATTGTTTAATTTTATTATTTCGGTGCTCAATTGCCCAAGATGACATAAAGAATGAAATAACGCCCAAAGGAGATGTAATTCAACAGTCAATAGTGTGCCTTGCAATAGAATCTTCAAGAATTTAGATGCTATGGATCCATTAGCTATTATTGCGTACACAGAAATATGCAATGAAAATATGAGAGTGAAAATTTTCCATGCCTGGTCTCTATAGAAATGATAGGCTTTCACTAGGTTTTCATGGGACCTCTGTGGCGAATTAATGTTCTGGTCACATTCATGATCACTGATTTATGCGGCTACATCACACATATAACGTTTCTCCAACAGCATTATGTGTTAGGATATTCCGACACATAGAAAATAGTTAAGAATAACTTAGTCTAGTGTAGAGTTAGGTAAAGTGTGTTTCTTTACCATGTACATTTGTAACTTATAATCCGACGGTCACGATTTGTAGTGATCTGACAGTTATCTCTCACCTTGGTATTAACGACACTTAATCTGTGGCTTAACACCCGATTGGTCCATGATCTCTATTTAAAGAGCATGGAGGGTCATTTGTTCGGTAACCGTTTATGAGAGAAACATATGTAACTTTTCTTTTTATTTTAATAAATTTCCTGAAGTGGCCGCATTGGCTCAGGCCATGGATTGTTTCCCTCCTTGAGGGTTTTAACCACATGATTATACTGGTGTACTGATTTGTGATCTATTTGTGAGCAGTGACCTTTGGTTCCTGATCTACGGAACTTACCCTGTAGATTCATACATGGTATCAGAGCTATTTTGAGAGTCGCGTCCGTTGTTGATCAAAATCTGAAGCCAGTTTGACTGCATGTGAATGTTGTTTTGTAGATTTACTATTTCTGAAAATTTTTGGGTTTGGATAACTGCTTCGTTGTGTCTGTAGCATCTGTTACAATGAGTAACACCTTTCGTTTCATGCGAAAAGGTTTCTGGCTACCCAAGTTATGACAGTTTATATATAGAGATATAAAGCATCTATTTTGCAGTTATATTTGTTAATAGTTCTGCTTATTTTGGTTCCCTTTTTTTATTTTCATTTTATAGGTTTTATTTATTTTCCGGATCTATACCCTCTTCTCTGTGTATGCTCTTTTTTGTGTGCTGTGTGCGATCTCGACAAATCAGAAACAGGAAAAGGGATTTTTTTTTTCTACGTATGCTCTTTCCCCATGTCTTTGTGTGATCTCAGGAAATCAGAAATACTGAAAAAAGGATAGTTTCCGGTAAGGCTAACCGAAAATCTAACATTCTTCTGTAAGGCTTTGCATTGCATTTTTTTTGCTCGGTTTTTGTGTTTTTTTGTGCAGGAAAAGCCACGGACACCAAAGAGTAAAAAAAACCGAGCAATAATAATGTGATCCTTTTACTATCTCACTTGGTGAGGGGTTATTTTATGAGAATAGAGGTCTTGGGTTCAAGTCTCCTTCTCAAGATTCTTTTGTAAAATGTTTTTGTTCAAAGGGGCAGAATTTTTTTTTTTTTTAAATCCACACTTCATCCCATTCCCGTAACTATTCGGCATCTACAACTAAGATTTTTCAAAAGGCATAACTTCTTCATCCGGGAGCTGTTTTTCGAGCAGTTTTTTTTTTAACGACCTAATTTTTCGAGATATTTCCATTGGAGCAGTTAGTTTCGGCTTTTCTCAGCTTCAATTTTTTTTTTAAATGGAAAGTGCATGCCCAATTATTCTTAACAGCACCAATTATTTCCAATGGCTACCTCACATGGTAGATATACTTAGAAGTAAAGGGCTTTATAGAATAGCCACAGGACAAGAAACTAAACCTTCTGATGATGATAAAGCTACTAAATTCGAAAATAAACAATATCAAGCACGAGGGTTGATAGGAATGTCCATTGCTCAAGATCTTCGATTTCATATCCTTGACATTCACACCCCTCACGAAGCCCTGGAAAAGCTAAAAACTTTATTTTGCATTCAAAATCAAATTAGGGCCCACCAGCTTTAAAATGAGTTGCTTACTTTGGACCCCAATAACTTCTCCTCCATTGAAGATTTTTTATCCAAATTCAAGACCCTCAGAATTATTTTAGAAGGTTGTAAGATCAAAAAGGACAATGGTAGCCTCATCTATTGCATTCTTGCTAAGTTTGGCCCTGCATACTCTGTATTTGTTTCCACCTTCCATTCCAATAGAGAAGTCGTCATTTCTTTAGGAATCACCTACAAGAATCCCTCTTTTGATTCCTTTTGTGATTCTTTGATAAGAGAACAAGAAAAGATTTTACACCTTGGTCTTATCACTGCTAGAAACGCTTCTAAGAAAGCCTTAGCAGCCCAACAATAACCATATAAAAAGAATCCCAAGAAGCAGTATCCAAAAAAATATGGTCCTTAACCAAACAAGGGCCCTAAGCAATTTTAGCTGCAAACTGAAAAATCAAATCACCAAAATAATAAGGCAAATCAAAACAAAGGGAAGAAGACAGATAGACATTGCAACTTTTGCAATGGAGATGACCATATAGAGTCCAAATGTTTTAAGAAGATGGAAGCCTTAGAAGCATCAATGAAGAAGCACAACATCAATTTGGAGCACTCTTCACCTTCATCTTCAGGCATGGCACTTTCTGCCTGTGGTTGTCAAGCATCAAGATCTGGTTATGCACTAAATGTATCTTCTTCTTCTCCTTCTAATGAGTGGCTCATTGATTCAGGAGCTTCTTACCACATGGCTAAAAATAAATCCATGTTTTCTTCTCTAAATTATTGTAACACCAAACATATTTATGTTGGTGATGATAGATCTCTTAATGTTGTAGGATCTGGAACCATTCATCTAAATAATGCTCAGTTTAATGTTGTACTATGTTTTCCTACCTTTTCATGAAACCTTCTATCTGTTTATCAGATAATTCATTCAGGTGAAGGGAAAATAGTATAATTCTCACATCATGATGTTGTAATCAAGGACCTCAAAGATCCTAAACATATTTTAGCTATTGGTGTTGCTGATGATTCCACAAGGTTGTATAAGTTTGACAACTTTGGGTCATCATGTCTTCCCTCTATTTGTGTTGCTCATAATGATGATGTGAGAAAACTTTGGCATGAGCAATTTGGTCACTTAAACTGTTGCTTTCTTCAAACTCTATGTAAGGAAAATATGGCGATGGACCTTCCTATGGTATCTTTCCGAGATGGTGTTTGCTCCGGATGTGTACTCGGAAAACATCATCGGGATAGTTTTGACAAACGTGCCTCTTGGCATGCTTCAGCCCCTTTGCAGCTTGTGCACAGTGATTTATGTGGTCCACTTTCTGTTGTTCCTTTATCTGGTTGCAAGTACTTCTAAAATTTCACTGATGATTTTTCCAGATGCACTTGGGTATATTTCTTAAAACTCAAGAGTGAATTTTTTAACATGTTCTTGGCCTTTACGGCCTTTGTTGAGAAACAATCCGGACATCAAATTCTTAAGTTAAGATCAGACAATGGCGGAGAATATGTTAACAACAAATTTATCAACTTCTGCACCGAGCATGGCATTCAGTCGCAACATATTGTTCCATATCTCCACAGCAAAATGGTGTAGCTAAAAGGAAGAATCGCACCTTAAAAGAAATGGCTAATTATATGCTTCAATCTAAAGGACTTGGTCTCAATTTTTGGGCAGAAGCCAGTAACTGTGCAAATTATATAGTAAATTGCACTCCTACTAAGGTTTTAAAGAATATAACTCCAGAAGAAGCTTGGATCTCAATCAAACCAGATGTAAGTCACTTTCATGTTTTTGGAATTGATGCTTGGGCCCATATTCCAGATGCGAAACATAAAGCCTGAGAACCTAAGAGTGAAAAATGCATTTTTGTTGGATATTCTGAAGATGCCAAAGGATATAGACTTCTTCAACCAAAATCCAAAAATATTATCATTAGAAGAGATGTAAAATTTGATGAAAATATATCGGCCTGCGAGCCTAGTTCGACAAGTGTGCCACCTTTGGCCTGCAAGCCTGATTCGGCATATGTGCCACCTCTCTCTCTCTCTTCTATTTTTAATAGCATTCCTTCTAGTTCAGATGATGATAGTGAGGATGAAAATCCTCTTCCACCTCTTGAAATTGTTCCTTATACTCCACCGCTTCCAAGATGGGTCCTCTCTACTCGGGATGCAGCAGGTTCTCTTGCTGGTGACCTTGTCGATCGACGATGTACACGTTCTCAATTCGAAAGAGCCTCTTCCTTATTGGCTCAAGTTCCAGAAAAAATTGATCCAGAAACCTTTGAATAAGCCTCCAGTCATCCAAATAGGGATGAAGCTATGAATGAAGAGTATCGTTCCTTATTGGCAAACAATACTTGGGATCTTGTTCCTATTCCAAAAGGAAGAAAACTTTTCAAATGTAGCTGGCTTTACAAAACCAAGTTTCGACCAGATGGAAAAGTGGATAGACATAAATCTCGTCTTGTTGCTAAAGGGTTTTCACAATTTGAAGGCATTGACTATACTAAAACCTTCTCCCCTTTTGCCAAAATGAATTCTATCTGCCTTGTTCTTTCCCTTGCTACCTCCTTTAAATGGGAATTCCATCATATGGATGTTAAATCCGCCTTCTTACATGGATATTTTTGTGAATAAATCTACATCGAACAACCCCCTGGCTTTATCCAAAAATACTCCAGCCTTGTTTGTCGCCTTAGGAAGTCTCTCTATGGTCTCAAACAAGCTCCTCAGGCTTGGTGTGCCAAAATGGATAGATTTCTGTTAGCTAATGGCTTTTGTAGGTGTCATTCTGACAACACTGTCTACACCAAGAAAGTGGGTAAGTCCCTCACCATCCTTGTTCTTTATGTTGATGATCTTATTCTTACTGGTAGTGATCCAAAACATATAAACCATGTGAAGTCTAGCCTCAAAAATAAGTTTGAAATGACATACTTAGGACACTTGCATTATTTCCTTGGTCTTCAACTCTTGCGATCCAAAAAAGGCATTACCCTCTCTCAGTCCAAGTATGCCTGTGATCTTCTACACCACTTTCACGTGGAAGACTGTAAACCAGTCCCTTCTCCCTTTCAGTCTGGATTCAAGCTTTCAGTCACTTGTAATACCCCTAAATTTGATGCTACCTTATATCGTCAACTTGTTGGTAAACTTTTGTATCTAACCCATACCCTTCCTAACCTTTCCTTTGCCATTGGTCTTGTCACTCAGTTTATGCACCAACCTCATGAAAGTGTTGGAAATACTGAGAGGGGGGTGAATAAATATTTCTTTTCAACTCTTATTTTTACCAGTTAGATCACTTATATTTAGAACACAAAATGGACAATAATAATAAATGTATTTATTATTTTCTTCTTTCCAATAAATCAAGTACAATATATGTAGGGCTCCAACCCTAGATGAAGACACCAATCTTCAATCTCCCAGGCTCAAACATGTATTTGCATGGCACCGACTTGGACTTCCAAGGCTCCAACCTGGTCAATTCTGAGGCACCAACCTCAAGGACTCCAACCCTATATCTGGTACAGACTCCAACCTAGTCTCTTGAGGACTCCTATCCTCTAGGGCTCCAACCCTATCTTCCAAGGCACCAACCTTGTCAATTCTAAGGAACCAACCTCAAGGGCTCCAACCCTATCTTCCAAGACACCAACCTTGTCTCTATGAGGCTCCAACCTCCTCCTTCATTTCTTCAAGATATTTTGGTTATACTTACGGCTCCCAATATCTTCTTCAACAAGCCCTGACAATATTCATCTTACTCTTCACTGTAATGTACACATCATGTCATCAATGACAACCTTTTCTTCGTAAAAGGTGTCAACGCTGCACTTCATCGTACCCAAAAAATTTCTCCAAGTTACCTCATAATGACTTCAGCGCATCATGGTCTTCAATAGTCCTTCCAAGATCAACTTCTATAAGTGTCTTTATATTTCTTCAATAATGCCTCAAGGCTTGCTCAAGGATATCTCAAGATTACTCCAAATCCTCCTCAAGATGTATATCAAAACTTCCACCAAGAAGTCTGCACCAAGATGTTAAAATGCTCTTCAAAGGTTGCTCCAATGGACTAATACAATTATTCTCCAAATACACCAAGATTAGTCTTCAAAGGAAGTCTTTACAAGTTCCAAAGATAATCCTTCAATTTTCCCTCAAACCCAACCCAAGTCTGCTTCTAGTTGCTTCTAGGACTTTCAAAATGTCTACAAAAAGATGCTTCAAAATCCTTTCAAGGGCTGCTTTAATGACTACAATATCTGCTACAAGACTCCTTCAAGGACAGCTCAATAAGGTATTTTCAATAAACCTTCAAGACACTTCATTAGAGCTACTCCATGGAACTTATCAAACAACGCTGCAATTCTGTTACAACAATTATAGTAAGTTATATTCAATACTTCACCAAGACTTCTATTCTACTGTAACTCTGCTCCAAAGGTCTTCAAGAAGCTTCAATTAGGATTTCCAAAATTTCTTCAAAGTTTGGTTCCTATCTTCACAAAATCTGCCCAAGAGTGCTTTAGTTGTACTTTACCAACACTATGAGCTGCTTCAGCAAAAAATTGTCTTCAACAAGATCTTAGTAGAGCTCCCACATTATTTCAAAAATTCCTCAATTATACCCCAAATAATGCTTCAACAAGGATCTCAATTATGTTGCTTCAGTGTTCCAAGAAGTGTTTTAATAATGCTCCAAGTGTTGCTACAAAATTCTTCAAAGAATAGCTTTCAAAGCTAATTGGGTCACAGGTTTGTTGTAGGACTACTATCATTGATCTGAGGTGTAGATCTGAGCCTCCAATTTGTCACAGGTCTGAGATTATATTTGTAGACTACAATTTTCGGATCTTGTGACTGTCCACACACCATAGTGTGTAATCTGAGCTTCTGTTGTGAGGTATTAAGCCCTATTCAGCTATAAAATAAAAATAAACTGACCCACTGTACCTTCACAAGGTTCTGGACCAGCGTATACAGTCCTTGAGGGTCATAAATTTTTAACCCAAATAATTATCCTTTAAACCCTTCTCGGTGTCCTTTAAAAATTTCCCAAAATATTATAATTATGATCTCCTTTTTTATCTCCTCCGCCTCTTGTAGTTCTGTACTTCTTTTATGAATAGATCACCAAATTTGGATGATAGAATGTCAAGTCTAGACGTCATATATATACAAGTTTTGATCATAAACGAAAAGACATGTCCCTTGGTAGTGAGGCCGACATATACAGGTAGGCTTAGGTCGGCCCAGAATTAATTATATTTTTCTTAACTTAAAAATTCAATATCTCATCAAGCGTTGGGAGTTTCGAGGCAAGTAAGGGCTCATTAAATAGAGGAAAAAGTCCTCTTTAAGATGGTATAGAACTTATAGTGGAAAGATGCCTCCAAGCTGTCCAAAATAATTTTTCTTTGTGACTGCTCTTGAAATTTTTAGTGTGGAAAGTAATTAGGACAGCAAGGTCATTAGGGCTTCTTCATTGTTATGACTCCAAGTTCTTCATCATAGTGTGTCATCAATATCATTCATGTCATCATGATAGTGTAGCATCCATGTCATGTAATAGTGTATTGATATGTCATCCATATGTCAAAGTGCAGCATCCATTAATATGCCATCTAGAGAGCTTCAAGTCCTTCATGTCATCATATAGTTTCCAACCATGTCATGAATGACATCATAAAGTGTAGTCTTCTAGGTTACCAAAAAAGGAACATGATTGACACTTGGCACGTTAAGAATATTTACCATCTTGGTATCATGCCTGTTTCAGGCTTCTTCGTGACATCTTCATTGATGGTATCAACCAAGAGTCATGGTATCATCATCTAGAACCAGGCATCTCAAGAATATTGACATCTCGGCCAATTCCATATTGACATCAATGACAACCTTGACCAACAGTCTCCCCCTTTTTCATTGATGGCAATATTTTTGCCCTTCCAACATGCTCTCCCCCTTAGACATCAATGGAAACGGGGTGCGCAAGTACTCCCCCTATCAAGCTACTTCTATTCATCAATAATAATTCTTCATAAGTATGTTGCTCCCCCTGTCATGGTGATCTTCCTTTTGGCAATGTGGTCCATGATAGCTTGCATTTTTTCATGTGATGAACCAACTCCCCCTGCCTGCATAAACTCCTCTATCTTTTCTTTTTGCTCAAGAAAGAAATATTGCTTCCTTATGATTAAGCAAAAGACATCTTCACAAATTCATGATTTTATTCAACGAAGTTACTCCCAAGATACGATCTATAAAGAATCACAGGCTCCCCCTAACAGTATGCATCGTCTCCTTTTTTTTTTTTTTTTGCAGAGTCTCATCATCAAAACTTGGAATATCATATCTGCCAAGTATGTCATGCGGTGTTGGCTTGAGTGTCTAAGAGACTTTCGGATCCAATTTGCTTCCTTCTCCATACTTGTGTAACTTTCTTCTCTGGCTTGGTTGTCATGGTTTTAGGGATCCAAGTCAAGTTACACTCATGTGCCATATGTCCAATGTTATGGCAATTGAAGCACTCTATCTTGTTCATGAATAAGAAATCATGACTTCTTCTTGCAAAATTGCTTCGAGGAGATTGACATGTACCATTATATTTGTCTTTGTGATATGCCCTACAATCTTTTTCCATGTGCCCAAAGTTTGTACAAGAATAGCAATATCCAAGAAATATACTTTGGTACCTGGGAGATGAAGAGTTCCTTGAAGTACTCTTGAAGTATTTTTGCCTTGGGATTCTTTGATGATATTCATTGCCTTTGTATTCTTGACACCATCTGCAAGTCTCCTTGGAATAGAATTTCTTCTGTTGTTGTCTTGATTCTTCTCCTTGCCCTTGCTGGAACTAGGAGCATCAACATTTTTTTCTAGGTTCCTCACATTTTTGTTGTTTGAAGCATTATCATTCTTGCTTAAGGATTCACCTACATAGCCCAGACCTGATTTATCAAGGGGAGACCTTTGTTGACTTAGGATGTCATCTAGGGTTTGATAGCTTTTCAAGTTTTTATTTAGCAATTCAACTTCCTTTTCAAGAAATACAATTTCTCCTTACAACTTTTCACAATCTTCATCTTTCATAAGTAGTTGCTTCTTCATTTCTTCCATCATCCTTGTTGCTTCATGTGCTTCGATTTCAAGGGAGATGATATTTGATTTCATTATGAAGACTTCTTCATTCTCCTTTGCTAGATTTCTCTCCATTTCTTCTTTTATTCTTGTAGCTTCACATGTTTCGGCCTTGAGAAGATTGATGTCTGATTTTAGTTTCAAGATTTCTTCATCCTTTTCGTCTAGTTGGCATATCATGGTGTTTCTCTCCTTTTCTACTTCATCAACTTGTCCTTCTATGACTGCCAAAGTTTCCATCACCTTCTCAACTCCTTGTGCTCGTTTCCTTGCTTCTTCTAGTTGAGATCTAAGAGAGGAGACCTCTTCCTTGTATTGACCAATTTTTGCTACAAGATTGTTCAAGCTCTTAAGTCTTTGTTCAAGGTGGCTTGACAAAGTTTCTTCCCTTTTCTTTACCTTATCCAATTGATTTGTCATAGATATGATTTCTTCATGATGCTTTATTTTATTTTGATGAAATTCCTCTTTAATTTTGGAGAGCTCCTCATCTCTTTCTTGTACTTGAGGCTTGACAAAGTCAACTTCCTTCCTTGTCTTGTCTTGGTTACCATCTTGCGCATTCTTCTTAAGTTTCTCATTTTCCTTTTTCAAACTGTTAATCTCTTCCATGGAAGCCATAAGTTTATTCAAAAGATCATCTTCAAAGTCTTCTTTGTTCTCTTCATCTTCTAGGTCTTCTTTAGCCTTTTTGTCATCTCTTTTATCTTTAGCTTCCTTGAAAAATTCTGGAATTATTTCTTGTTTTCCATCATCTTCTTGACTAAAGATAATTGTCAACGCTCCTTTTGAGTGAATATCATGAATTTTTTCCCATATGATTTTTGCTGATGAACAGTTTTCAAAATTGGCCTTCACCGAATTTGGTAACCCATTCAAAATTGCCTTCATTTCTCTTTTATTGTACTACTTGAATTCTTCATCCATTGTGTCATTAGTAATCACTGATTTCCAAACTTCAATTCCTTGATTCTTCAAGAAATTCCTCATTCTTGCCACCCATATATCAAAGTTTCCATTGAACAATGGAGCCTTCGCAAATTGATTTACTTCAATTTCCATGGTTGAGGAAGACATATCTTTAGGATAATTGGAGACTTTATTTCTTGGCTTTGCCATTTGTGTTCTAATGATCAACCTTCAAGCTGTTAGGCTTTGAGTGAAGGTACCGGCTCTGATACCAATTGTTGGAAATACTGAGAGGGGGGTGAATCAGTATTTCTTTTCAATTGTTATTTTTACCAGTTAGATCACTTATATTTAGAACACAAAATGAATAATAATAATAAATGTTTTTATTATTTTCTTCTTTACAATAAATCAAGTACAGTATATGTAGGGCTCCAACCCTATATGAAGACACCAATCTTCAATCTCCCAAGCTCCAACTTTTATTTTCCAAGCACTGACTTGGACTTCCAAGGCTCCAACTTGGTCAATTCTGAGGCACCAACCTCAAGGGCTCCAACCCTATATCTGGTATAGACTCCAACCTGGTCTCTTGATGACTCCTATCCTCTAGGGCTCCAACCCTATCTTCCAAGGCACCAACCTTGTCAATTTTGAGGCACCAACCTCAAGGGCTCCAACCCTATCTTCCAAGGCACCAACCTTGTCAATTTTGAGGCACCAACCTGAAGGGCTCCAACCCTATCTTCCAAGGCACCAACATTGTCTCTATGAGGCTCCAACCTCCTCCTTCATTTCTTCAAGATATATTTGGTTATACTTACGGCTCCCAATGTCTTCTTCAACGAGCCCTGACAATATTCAGCTTACTCTTCACTGTAATCTACACATCACGTCATCAATAACAACCTTTTCTTCGTAAAAGGTGTCACCGCTGCTCTTCATCGTACCCAAAAAATTTCTCTAAGTTACCTCATAATGACTTCAGCGCATCATGGTCTTCAATAGTCCTTCCAAGATCAGCTTCTATAAGTGTCTTTAGATTTCTTCAATAATGCCTCAAGGCTTGCTCAAGGATATCTCAAGATTACTCCAAATACTTCTCAAGATGTATATCAAAACTTCCACCAAGAAGTCTGCACCAAGATGTTAAAATGCTCTTCAAATTTTGCTCCAATGGACTAATAAAATTAGTCTCCAAATACACCAAGATTAGTCTTCAAAGGAAGTCTTTACAAGTTCCAAAGATAATCCTTCAATCTTCCCTCGATCCCAACCCAAGTCTGCTTCTAGCTGCTTCTATGACTTTCAAAATGTCTACAAAAACCTTCTTCAAAATCCTTTCAAGGGTTGCTTTAATGACTACAATATCTGCTACAAGACTCCTTCAAGGAAAACTCAATAAGGTATTTTCAATAAACCTTCAAGACACTTCATTAGAGCTACTCCATGGAAATTATCAAACAATGCTGCAATTCTGTTACAAAAATTATAGTAAGGTCTATTTAATACTTCACCAAGACTTATCTTCTACTGTAACTCTGCTCCAAAGGTCTCCAAGAAGCTTCAATTAGGATTTCCAAAATGTCTTCAAAGTCTGGTTCCTATCTTCACGAAATCTTCCCAAGAGTGCTTTAGTTGTACTTTACCAACTCTATGAGCTGCTTCAGCAAAAAAGTGTCTTCAACAAGATTTTAGTAGAGCTCCCATGTTGTTTCAAAAATGCCTCAATTATACCCCAAATAATGCTTCAACAAGGATCTCAATTATGCTACTTCAGCGTTCCAAGAAGTGTTTTAATAATGCTCCAAGTGTTTCTACAAAATTCTTCAAAGAATAGCTTTCAAAGCTAATTGGGTCACAGGTTTGTTGTAGGACTACTATCACTGATCCGAGGTGCAGATTTGAGCCTCCAATTTGTCATAGGTCTGAGATTATATTTGTAGACTGCAATTTTTGGATCTTGTGATTGTCCACATGCCATAGTCTATAATCTGAGCTTCTTTTGTGAGGTATTGAGCCCTATTCAGCTGTAAAATACCAATAAACTGACCCACTGTATCTTCACAAGGTTCTGGACCAGCGTATACAGTCCTTGAGGATCATAAAATTTTAACCCAAATAATTATCCTTTAAACCCTTCTCGGTGTCCTTTAAAAATTTCCCAAAATATTATAATTATGATCTCCTTTTTTATCTCCTCAGCCTCCTGTAGTTTTGTACTTCTTTTGTGAATAGATCACCAAATCTGGATGATAGAATGTCAAGTCTAGACGTCATATATATATTGGTTTTGATCATAAATGAAAAGACACGTCCCTTGGTAGTGAGGCCAACATATACAGGTAGGCTTAGGTCGGCCCAGAATTAATTATATTTTTCTTAACTTAAAAATTAAATATCTCATCAACCGTTGGGAGTTTCAGGGCGGCTCATTAGAAAGAGGAAAAAGTCATCTTTAAGATGGTATAGAACTTATAGTGGAAATATTCCTCCAAGCTTTCCAAAATAATTTTTCTTTGTGACTGCTCTTGAAATTTTAGTGTAGAAGGTAATTAGGACAGCAAGGTCATTAGGGCTTCTTCATTTTTATGACTCCAATTTCTTCATCATAGTGTGTCACCAATATCATTCATGTCATCATGATAGTGTAGCATCCATGTCATGTAATAGTGCAGTGATAGGTCTTCCATATGTCAAAGTGCAACATCCATTAATATTCCATCTAGAGAGCTTCAAGTCCTTCATGTCATCATATAGTTTCCAACCATGTCATGAATGACATCATAAAGTGTAGTCTTCTAGGTTACCAAACAAGGAACATGATTGACACTTGGCACCTTAGGAATATTTTCCATCTTGGTATCATGTTGGTTCCAAGCTTCTTCATGACATCTTCATTGATGGTATCAACCAAGAGTCATGGTATCATCATCTAGAACCAAGCATCTCAAGAATATTGACATCTCGGCCAATTCCATATTGACATCAATGACAACCTTGACCAATAGAAATTCACTGGAAAGCAACTAAAATAATACTTTGATATATTCGAGGTACGGTTCAGTTCGGGATTCATTATAGTCCAGGAGCATCTCCATTGTTGATTGGTTTCACTGATTCTGATTGGGTTGGTGACCCTGATG
Organism: Pinus albicaulis; assembly: GCA_034641835.2. Lineage (NCBI taxonomy): Eukaryota > Viridiplantae > Streptophyta > Pinopsida > Pinales > Pinaceae > Pinus > Pinus albicaulis. Next base: position 38,775,065 of record CM076581.1, on the reverse strand, counting down.
ATCAAAAGTCTACTGCAGGATATGTATTCACTCTTGGTTCATGACCTATTACTTGGTCTTGTAAGAAACAAAGTGCCATCTCTCTTTCTTCACTAGAAGCAAAGTATCGTGGTGCAGTTGAAGCCGGCAAGGAAGCCATGTGGCTTCGTCAGATTCTATCTAAATTTGGTCTTCATCAGCAGCATCTAACTACACTTTAGTGTGATAATCAGAGTGCCATTCAGCTATGTAAAGATCCAATTCAGCATCAGCGTATGAAACACATTGAACTCCACATACACTTCATCAGAAATCTCATTCATGATTGTGTTCTTGAAGTGCAGTACTGTCCAACCAATGATCAAGTAGTCGATATCTTTACAAAGGCTCTCACAGAAGCGAAGTTTACCAAAATTCGATCCATGCTTGGAGTTCAGGAAAGTTGTCATTAAGGGGGGATAGGCTCTAATGCCTCCTTCCTTCTCCTATTGTGTCACTTTTGTAAATCCTTCAATCCTATCCCAATTTTTTCTTGAGGGGGGGTGTTAGGATATTTTGACACATAGGAAATAGGCTCCTTTTTTGTCACCTTTGTAAATCCTTCAATCCTATCCCAAGTTGTTCTTAAGGGGGGATGTTAGGATATTCCGACACATAGGAAATAGTTAAGAATAACTTAGCCTAGTGTAGAGTTAGGTAAAGTGTGTTTCTTTACCATGTACATTTGTAACTTATAATCCGATGGTCACGATTTGTATGATTTGACGGTTATCTCTCACCTCGGTATTAACAACACTGTATCCGTGGCTTAACACTCGGTTGGTCCATGATCTCTATTTAAAGAGCATGGAGGGTCATTTGTCCCGTAACTGTTTATGAGAGAAACATATGTAACTTTTCTTTTTATATTAATAAATTTCCTGAAGTGGCCGTGTTGGCTCAGGCTGTGCCCTATTTCCCTCTTTGATGGTTTTAACCACGTGGTTATACTGGTGTACTAATTTTTGATCTGTTTGTGAGCGGTGACCTTTGGTTCTTGATCTATGGAACTTACCCTGTAAATTCCTACATGATGCCACCATAATGCATCACGCATAACGTTTATGTTGCCACCATAATGCATCATGCATATAACGTTGATGTTTCCACCATAACCAATCACGCATATAATGCTGCTCCAACATCACGTTGCCACCATAACGCATCATGTGTATAACATTGCTCCAATACCTCTGTCTCAACGCTCTGTTGCTTAGAGGCTCTTCCATAACGCATATAACGTTGATCAAAGGCTATGTCATAACGCTGCTCAGAAACTCTTCCATAACACTCCCATGTCATAACAATAACGTTGCACCAGTAATGCTATTCCCATAACGTTGTTCACTGAGGCTGATTTCTCGTTGTAGTCCCCATTAACGCATTTGCAGAGGCTATTTATAACACTTTTACCAATAACGTTGGTAGCACTGATACATAACGTTGGTAGCACTAATGCATAACATTGCTCCAAGATTTACGTTGCTACTGACAAATTCACCTACTGTTTGTTAGGACTCTACTGCGCCATATCTCAGAGAGACGGTATTCTGTGTTGCCAAAATGATGCGACTCCAATATATATGTAGCGTTGGATTATTTTACTGAGGCATTTTTTTTTATCTGCTCAACAATTCCATGTTTCTCAACATCATTAATTTATGGCTCCGCTCGGCATGATTTCAGAGGTTATTGTGAGTGCCACTATTGTGAGCGATGAGACTCATTTTTCCTTGTGAGGCCACCATTTCACTGGAGGGCGCCAAGACATCTCTTTTACTTCGAGGTTGTGTTTCTTTAACCAGTAAATTTTTCATAGAGTGATGCTACTTGATTCATTGTCAAAACCGATTGTATGTGCTTGATAGAGCTTAAAAAAAAATTCGAACCCATTTTCATTTAGATGCAGAGATGATATATATATATATATATAATTTTTAGAGAGTGAATTGATCGATGCATCAATATCTTCATTTCCAAAAAAAATTCCATAGTGAAGTCGAATGATTTGGGGAAAATCCTAGTGATGCACAAAAAATATCCCATTAACTTATTTCCACTGCATTTCCTTGTTTTTCTTTGTTGTAGTTGTCACATGAGTGATCCATTGCGGCATTTTGCACTTGATCATTTTATGTGTTAAAAAAAATATTTTCTCCTTTTGACTTGATGGTGGCATACATTGTTGAAGGTTTTTTTTCTTCGAATTTGAATGTAGGATTGCAGCTTGACCACTTGATGTATTATTCTTTGTTTCTAGTTGCAGGTATAATTGGGTAGAAGATAATTTTATTTTCTTCTTGATGAAGGGATTTTCTTTCAGTTTCATGAGAGTATATTAGAATAGACCTCAGCTTTTCACAGAGCATTTATCATTTATTTCATGAATGTAGATCAATGAATTTCATGTAGACAATCCGAGAATGAAGAATTTAGGGAGAATTTTAACAATGCTAGTATTTCTTCTTCAATTTATTTATTTACATATGTACATGCAGGATATGTACATCAAACAAAAATTGAATTAAAGATCAATGCACCTGATAGATGTTACTTGTGTTCGTGACAAAGAGGGCTTGATCCCATACTCTTATGATGTCTTTGATCATGTTTCTTCTAGGTTGCTTCTAATTCATGATAAATTTGTAAGCAAGTAGTTTCTCTTCGTTGCTTCTTTCTACTCCTATAGTCTCCTCCTTAGCTAGTGCACTCAACTCCCCCCACCCCCCTTTTTTGAATTCTCCCTTCGAGGTCATATTAATGAGCATCATCCATAGACATTATCCCGAGCTTGTTTCTCAGGTATTTGAATGGTTCTCTAGCAAGCGGTTTTGTAAATATGTCTGCTATATGTTCCTTTGTGGGGATGTATTCCATCTTTACTACCTTCTCAGCTACTTGTTCTCTGAGAAAGTGGTATTTTATAGGGATGTGCTTGGTTTTCAAATGAAGCACAGGATTTTTCAACGTGCTTGTTACACTTGTATTGTCACATTTGATAGGAATAGGTTCACTGCAGTTTATTTTCATGTCTTGAAGTGTTTGTTTCATCCACATCACATGTGTGCAACAAGCTACAGCCGCTATGTATTCAGCTTCAACTGTGGATAAAAAGACCGATGTTTGTTTCTTGCTTGTCCATGCCACTAGAATCTCTCCCAGATAGAATGCACCACCATTTGTACTTTTCTTGTCATCCACACAGCTAGCCCAATTCGCCTGTATATGCTATCAGTGTAAAATATTTACCTCTCGGATACCATAATCCATAATTTGTAGTTCCTTATGTGAAAATTTCTTAATGTTACTTATGCAGAAATCTACTGTTAGATCTGGTTATGCTCCTCCTACTTAATTAAATTATTAACTGAAAAAATTCAGCTTAATATCAAAGAAAAACACATAACAGACTTTCACCAATTCAGATCTATAAAAAGTACATGCACACATAGACAAAGTGACACAGTGATTTTTTGGACAAATAATCTCCGGAAAAAACCCAATGCAGAAAAACTGGTCTCTGGTTGTTGGAGGGTTTTATTATTAAGAGTATTTATGAATACAACAAATCTGGGTTCCATATCTGGAAAACCCGATAGAGAAAATATAGATCTGCAACTCACTAGTTGTTATGAAGCCAAAATATTGACTGATCCACACCCTCAAATGGGATTTACAGGAATCGGCCAAATCTAGGCCCCATAAACCCCAGCACTACCTCTGAACCCCATGCTTCAGCCTCTGCATCCCTCAGCATTGGCCTAGAAAGGGTTGTGTAACCCCAGACTAGATGACACAGTCTCTACATTTCCCCTAAGGGTCTCTGTGTAACCTCTGAGGGTTTCCAACTACCTAACGTTGCCCTGGGAGTGATTGCACATCACCTGCATAGCAGAAGCTGCCATTGCGCTGCACAGCTGCTTCCCTCTCTGTTGTTGCTACTCCTACTTCTATGTGCTTCCTCTCTGAAGTTTCTCTTTGTCTCTTGCGATTCTAGACATTGGGATCAGACTATCCCCTTTTTCTAAACTCCCCTTTCTGCGGCTGAAACACTTTTGAGAATTCTTAGAAAACCATGCCCTAGAATCTCAGCTTAGCTTTAGTGCTTTGCCTCTGTGTGTCTTTATAAATGACCCCAAGACTTTCCTTCATACTTTTCTCATTGGAAAACCAAAGGCAATGATGAGATCTTGAATCAATGGCTAAGATTAAAAGAAAGCTTGATCTGTGTGACTTAAGACAATTTCATCACATGTTTAGTTTAATTACTTTAATTATTATATTTTCCTAAGTTTAGACTACATCTGATGCCACCCCCACTACACAAAATCTCAACACTCACTCTTAACACAGAGTATTCTCTAGAAACACATCACGCCATGTATCACAATATTTTGGGCACATGTTTTTGTGTTGTTGATGCTTGGTCTACTGCCACTCAACTCTGCATTATTGTTACCATTTTGTATTGTTGCCTGTGACATTGTCACCGCCACTACCACATCTATACTGCAGATCCCTCTCAATTTTTTGCATATGTTCTACCCATAGAACTTCCAGTGCTAACTGTTGCACTGCAAATTCAGTTGTTGAGGGAAACAATTGAATCTCTTGCCCAATATTTGAGACAAGGCAGTTGGGTTGCAACCTTATCACTGAAGCTCCATCAATTGTTGATATGTGTTTTCATCTGGATAATGATGCACAGCTACAGCTCTGTACTACTTAAACAGACTCCCTCTGCACTGTTGAAGACACATCAACTCCTTGTGCTTAAATCTCTCACGTTGTTGCATTGTGTTTTCCTCCTGAAGCCTCCATGCTTTTGCAGCTCTACTCTGCGTAAACAGATCTGCTCTGCGATGTTGAATTCACATCAGCCCCTACGCTATTGTTGCCTCTACGTTTTTGTTGTGCTACTCCTTCCAGCCTTCATATCTTCCTTTTCTCCATCCGTGATATATGCACCCACTGCTCCACTTGTCCCGCTACTGTCTTAAGGCTATCGTAGCTCGCATGTGATCCAAGAGATGAGATGCTCAAGGATCCCATCGTCATTTTGTAGCTGCTCTACAAATCCATGTCGCCCCACTTTCGTGGTTCATGAGCGCTCATGGTTGCATCATCTTCTGACCCATCATCCGCCACAGCAGCCTTGGAATAAGAAGCTTCCTTGTCCTTTTTCTTTTGAGGACAATTCCTGGCGAAATTTCTTAGTTCACTACACTGCAAGCACTTGATCTTTGATAGATCCTTCTTCTTCTTTCCCTGGTGCCTCTTTGATGCCAAGGCTACATCTTCTTCATCTTCCTTCTTCATATTACTCAATATCGTGTTGTACTGCTTCTTGGTGATTCTGTGAAGTTCTTATTGATGCGTGATTGCCAATAATTTGTCCCAGTTTGGGAGGTCTGCTCTACCCAATATAATTTGGACAAAGGTTTCCCACTCATCAGTGACCGCATTGAGAGCATTCATGACCATAACATCATCCCCCACCTTTGCACCCGTGGCAGTCAAATGGTCTCTAATCGACTATAATCTAAAGAGAAAATGTTCCATGTCTACCCCCTTGGTCATCATGAATGACCGCATCTGAGTCACCAGAAGCATCTGCCTCTGGATAGACTTTCCCTCATATAGGGAAATTAAGGCCTTCCACATCTCATTAGTTTTTTTCTTCTCAGCTATATGTGGGAAAATATGGTCCTTAATTCCATCCATTATCAGCCGCTTGGCATGTCTAGCAGCTTCAATATGCTTCCTCAGGCGATCTGTATCAGTCGGCGTGGCTAGGACTTATTCTGCATGGTCTCTTAGATGATATGCCTCTAGGACTATCAGGATTATAGCCTTCCAAACAGAAAATTTGGGTAGGTCATAAAATCTGTCCTGATCACGCAGTCCATGAGAATCCATATGCTCATAAATATGTCAAAGCTCCTTTTCTCTGTGCTAGAGATATGGATCTAAGGTCCTTGGCGAAACAAGCACCTTCTGCTCCCTCTGACAACTAATTTCCCTTCTTGTAAATCTGCCAAATCAAAAAATTATTCAGCCCTCTTCAATACTTTGATCGATCTGCAAGTTTCTTTGGCTAGAAACTCTCTAAGAAGTTGATCTCCTCCCACTCTTTGGCACTAGTGCTTAGGCTAAAAATCTGAAAACTTCATAAATTTAACCCCACTAGCACATTTTGAAGTTTTGCAGCTTTGCTTCAGGCACTTCTAGATCTGACAGCTTCAAATCTGTGTCACCCTAGTTGGCTTCATACAATCCCAACGTTGCCTCTGCGCAGTAAGTGTGTGGGCCTGCTGGGAGACAGCGTAAGACTGTGTCACCCTGCCCTCTGCGTAACTCTACTCTCTCTGAAATTGTGTTGTCCCTTTAGATCTTCCCTTCTACTGATGTTGTTGCTTTTCCTCCTGCTTTCTGCAACAACATCATTCAGTCTTCTGCTAGTGACCCTCGTAGATCTACAATTGCTCTAATACCATGTGAAAATTTCTGAATGTTATTTTGTAAGAAGTTTTCTGGATTATCCACAGTATTGAGGAACATGTGTCAACGTTTCAAATCCCAACTGGGATCCATCATCATCATTCTAATTGTCTTGATGATGGATCCCAGTTGGGATTTGAAACGTCGACACATGTTCCTCAATACTGTGGATAATCCGGAAAACTTCTTACAAAATGATCACCACAGGAGTTTAAAAACCAAAATTCTGAATGTTACTTATGCAGAAATCTAACGTTAGATCTAGTTATGCTCCTCCTACTTAATTAAGTTATTAACTGAAAAAATTCAGATTAATATTGAAGCAAAACACATAACAGACTTTCACCAATTCAGATCTAGAAAAAGTACATGCACACATAGACAAAGTGACACACTGATTTTCTGGACAAATATTCCCCGAAAAAAAAACCCAATGCGAGAAAATTGATCTCTGGCTATTGGAGAGTTTTATTATTAAAAGTATTTCTGAATACAGAAAATCTGGGTTCCAGATCTGGAAAACCTGAGAGAGAAAATATAGATCTGCAACTCACTGGCTATTCTAAATACAAAATATTGACTGATCCACACCCTCAAATGGGATTTACAGGACTCAACCAAATCTAGGCCCTAGAAACCCCAACGTTGCCTCTGAAGCCCCTGCGTCAACCTCTGCAACCTCTACGTCCCTCAGCACTAGCCTGGAAAGGGTTGTGTAACCCCAGACTGGGTGACGCAGTCCCTACGCTGCCCCTTAGGGACTTTGTGTAACTCTAAGGGTTTCCAACTGTCTAATGCTGCCTTGGGAGTAACTGTGTAGCACCTGCGTAACTGAAGCTGTCACTACATTGCGCAGCTACTGCCTTCTCTGTTGTTGCTGCTCCTACTTCTCTGTGCTGCCTATTTGAAGCTGCTCTCTGTCTATTGTTGATTCTTGACACTAGGATCAGACCAACCTCTTTGTATAAACTCCACTCTCTGTAGCTAAAACACTTCTGAGAATTCTTAGCAAACCACGCCCTAGAATCTCATCTTAGCTTCAATGCTCTTCCTCTGTGTGTCTTTACAAATGACCCCAAGCCTTTCCTTTATACTTTTCTCGTTGGAAAAACAATGGCCATGATAAGATCTTGAATCAATTTTCTAAGATTAAAAGAAAGTTTGATCCGTGTGACTTAAGACAATTTCATCACATGTTTAATTTAATTAACTTTAATTATTTAATTTTCTTAAGTTTAGACTTAGGAAATACATTAAATAATTAATTAATTAAATATCTCCCAAACTAGATGAAATTTCTCAGATCTCTTTCTGGGTCTTGTAGATCATGTGTACTCTAGTCCCTCCACAAATTTTGGGAGCTAGAGCACATACGATGCTACACCCACTACACAAAATCTCAACACCTTGTAGGTATCTAAATATCCTCTTGGTTGCTAACAGGTGATTTTGTTTAGGTGCTTATTGATATCTTGCCACTAGTTTGACTGCCAACATTATGTGTGGTCTATAGGATGTTAGATATAACAAACTTCCTATCATAGACCTTTAAAGTTTTTGATCTACATCTAGCGATCCATCATCTACACATAGCTTAAATCCAGTATTCATGGGGGTTGACACCAGTTTACATTCTTCCATTTGGAACCCTTATAACATATCTCTGAGGTATTTTTCTTGTGAAATAAATATGCCTTTGACCTTCTGTAGGATTTGAAGTCCTGGGTAGAAGGTAAGTTCTCCAATCTTTGACATCTCGAACTCCGACTTCATCTCGTCCGCAAATCCTTTTACCAAACCATTTTTATTGCTGCCAAACATGATGTCATCTACATATACAACCACGATTAATTATTCATCTTCATTACCCTTTATGTATAGATTACTATCAACTCCTCCCTTCTTGAACCCTTGTTTCTGAAGGTACTTGTCCAACCTGGAATACTATGCTCATGGTGCTCGTTTAAGACCATATAGAGCTTTCTTTAACCTACAAACATAGTTGAGCTTATTCGATAATGAAAAACCTTTAGGTTGTTCCATGTAAACTTCCTCCTCTATGTCAACATTTAGGAAGGCGGACTTTGCGTCTATTTGATACACCTTGGAATCATTGTAGCATGTGAAAGCCAAAAACATCCTAATTGCTTCCATTCTCGCAACTGCTGCAAAAGTTTCTTCATAATCAATATTTTCTATTTGTGATTACCCCTTACATACTAGTCTGGATTTATTTCTAATTAGTTGACCCTGCTCATTCATCTTATTCTTGAATACCCATTTTGTGCCAATGACATTCTTTCTAACAGGTCTTGGTGTTAGATCCCAAGTCTTGTTTTTCTCAATTTACTCTAAATATTTGTTCATAGAATTGATCCAATTTTTGTCTTTACTTGCCTCATCAAAGTTCTTTGGCTATATTTGTGACAACATATCTAGATGAACTTCCTTATACTTTTCTGCTAGTCTTCTTGTTTGAACTCCTTCACTTTTGTCTCCAATAATTTGTTTTTCTGGATGATTTTTTTAAGTGTGTCTTGAGGGCCCTTTTGAGTGCATCTATGTATCTTCTGATGTTTCATCCTACTCTTCACTATCTTGGTTATCGCAATGATGATGATCTGAAGGGTTAATAAAGTTTGTGCTTTTGGTTTTATCTTGTGATCCTTCATTGAATCTTACATCGATGCATTCCACAATCTTATGCAGCCTCTTATTCTAGCACTTGTATCCCTTACTTTTTTATGAGTACCCTAAAAATATTCCTTCATCAGATCTAGCATCATACTTTTCTAATTTTTCATCATTATTTTTGATAAAGCATTTACTACCGAAAACCATGAAATGCTTGATTGATGTTGGTTTCCCATACCACAATTCATATGGTGTCTTGTCACAGTTTGGTCTAAGATGTGTCTTATTGAGGATATGTACTGATGTATGTACTTCTTTTTCCTAGTAGGTTTGAGAGATGTTTCTTTCTTGCATCATAGCTCTGGCTATTTTTTGAACATACCTATTTTACCTCTCTGCAAGTCCATTCTGTTGTGGTGTATCTGAAACAGTGTATTGTTGTTTTATCCCAAATTCATTACACGGGTCCACAAACTCATCTAATGTGAATTCACCTCCTCTGTCTGATCTAATGCACTTTATTTTACACCATGTTTGGTTTTCTACTAGTGCCTCGAATATTTTGAATTTTTCGAATGCTTCAAACTTGTATCTGAGAAATGCCACCCATGTCAATCTAGAGTAGTCATCGATTATCAACATGAAATATTTTTCTCCTCCGGGTGCATTTGTTCTCGAAGGCCCACACAGATCCATGTGAACTAGTTGTAGAGGCTTACTACTTGATAGATGTTCTTTGACTTTAAATGATGTTCGAGTTTGTTTGCCCATTTGGTAGAACCTACATATAGTATTTTGGGGCTTCTTTATTGTTGGTAGATCTCTAATTGTTTTCTTCTTGCTTAGTTTGATGATGTGATCAAAATTGAGATGTCTCAATCTTCTATGCCATAGCCAAGATTCATCAAGTTTTTTGATGTAGCATCCTTCATTCTCATCTTTCATGATATATACATTACTCTCTGTTCGAACCCCCTTAACCAATTTTTTTCCTGTAGTGATTGACCTGACTTCACAATCTTGAGCTCTAAAGAGGACCTCACAACCTTTGTCGCACATTTGACTTACACTTAGCATATTGTGTTTTAGACCATCTATAGCAATACACCCTGAGCCTTTCCTCTTCCATTATTCAGACTAATTGTTCCTTTTCCTTTAATTTTACCTGCTTTATCATTGTCGAATATGACATTAACATAATTATTTTCATCCAAGGTTACAAACTTGCTTATGTCTCTGGTCATATATCTAGAGCAGCTACTGTCCACATACCATTGATTGTTTTGATCTTGAGCATATAGAACTAGATCACACTTATTAATCTCCTTTCTCTGTTGCATGCATCTGTTTGTTCTATAATTGTTCTGAGATGAAGGTTTATTGTCCCTAAGATGACATTCGTATGAATTGTGTCCAATATTGTGACAATGAAAACATTCGATAGAATTACAGAGAGGATTATATACACGTGTGAATCCATTATTATCCTTAATTCCTTTTGAATTCCCAAAATCAAAACTTTTTACATAAACTCTACAGTCCATGGCTTTATGTCCAAAATTTTTACAGCAGTAGCAGTACCCGTAGAAGAAATATCTATATCTGGTAGAGGGTGATGTTTGGGGATATAACCATCTAGACATTTGAAATTTTTTTCTTCCAAAGCAATATGATCTATGCTCGTTTGTTGCTTGATTGTTCACCATCTAGTGTTTCTTTGCAGTTGTTCATTTGATGTTGAAGTGTTGCCCAGATTTTTGTTCTCAACTTGTTGAGAGTTATCATTGTCTCCTATGACAACTTTTACAAAAGTGATTGCCTTATTATCCTCTACTTTAGACTTACTGGATTCTCCTTCATAGACTATCTCAGTCTTTACAAGTGGATATCTTTGAGCATTTAATATCTTGTCCAATTGTTCAGAACCTTTTATCTATTGAATGTTCATAGTTAATTTAGTTTGAGCCTTCTCTAATTTCTTCCTCGGACTTACCACCTCTTTCAATCTTTCACACTCCTGATTTTTCTCTTTTATTTGCTGCATTAGAATATCTTCCACCTTCTTTGCTTCTTCAAGTTCAACTTTTAACTTAATAATGTCTTCTGAATTTGATTCTTCTTTTACATATTTCAGAAGAATCTCTTTTTGTTTTCTATTCTTGAGTTTAAGCCTTTCTATTTCATTTAGGGCACTAACCAACTCCCCCTCAAGATCTACCTCACCTTCTTCATATTCCAAAAAATTGTTTTCAACCTCTTCCAAGGCCATCAAAATGAATTCAGAGATTCCATCTTCACAAGAGGATTCATCTAAGCTTTCAGATGCACTACGATCTTGTTGAGCATAAAAAAAAAATCTATTAAATCTTCTCTTTCTGCGTATTATTGAATTTGTTTTTCTCTTTCCCTTTTGGCTGATTTATGCTTTCTTATAGGGACATTTGAAGGCATAACGCTCCACTCTTCCACAATTAAAGCATTTAAATGGAAGTTTCCCTTTGTACTTACTTGTGTCTTTCTTCAATATTCTAACAAATTTTGCTTCTTCTTCATCAGAACTTGAGCATGGACATTCATTTTCTTCTATGAACTTGTCTACCTTGAAGGCTGCCTCCTTGATGTTTGACTTCCCTTTTGGAATTCTCATCTCATATGTTGTCAAGGTCTCATGTAATTGGTCTTTGGTCAAAAGTCCGAAGTATGTTGTTTCTTCTATGGCTGAAACCTTAAGATTAAATTCAGATGGTAATGATCTCAATATTTTCTGAACTATTACACTTTCTTTGATTGTTTCCCCTAGACCTATCATGATGTTCACAACTTCAGCAACTCTTACGAAGAATTTAGCTATATATTCATCTTCATTCATTTTTAAGGCCTTAAATTGTGTTCTATATACTTGCAACTTAGCCATCTTCACCATTTTATCTCCCTCGTGAATATTTTCTAAGTTATCCCAGATTTCTTTAGTTGTTTGACAATGCATTACTTTGATAAATTCTGACTCACATAGACCACTCAAAAGTGCATTCATTGCTTTTGCATTTGCTATGAAATCTAGTTTGACATCTCTATTACTGGTCCCTTCCTGTGGTTCTTCATATCATACCATCATTGTAGCCCAGACTTCTATTCCAAGAGACATTAAGTAAGTCTTCATTCACACTTTCCAGAAAGCATAGTTTTTGCTAATAAATAATGGGGATTTATTCATTGAGCATCCTCCTAGACTAGCCATTTTGGTGATTTAGGACCTCCTTCCAGTTGTTATATTGTTACTGAAGGAACCTGCTCTGATACCAATTGATATTTAAGATAGGAATCAGTAATTTAACATTCTTTACTTTTGCTCGTCTTTCTTTATTATTCAACTAATATTTCATGTTTATGTTACACTGAATTCATTTTGCAGGTGTAATGAAGAGATTTTTCAGATTACTTATCAAGAGTTCAATGTCATTCACATAGCATTCATAATCAACACACAAGGACACAAGATATGAGTGGAAACCCCGAAGGGAGAAAACCACGAATATTAGGCTGAAATTCATGTGACGACAGGTTGTTACTCCTCATTACATCAAATTTTTGTAGTCTCCAACCTACAAGTGGCTACTACCTCCAAGGAAGCTCCAACTCCCACAAATTTTCTATAGGCTACAACCCACATAAGGCTCCTACCTCAACAGAGAACAACATGTTCCTCTTCGAACTATAACATACAAGAGGACAAAAATTTTTCAATCAGAACATCAAGTTTCAGATGCTAGTTACCTCATAGACCATTCTGCTATCAACTTCATTGTTGAATTGTTTATCGTCTTCCATTTTCTCTTCCTCTTTTGTTGTTGTCCATCAATGTCTTTGTACAGAAACTCTCCTTCCTTCACTTGGAAAAAACCTTCCCTTTATGCTCTATGTTGTGTCTTTTGTAAGCAAGCCTCCTTGGTTGTTTGTCTTCCTTGCAGAATATGAAGTGAAGCATTGTCTTTTGGGCTTCCAAAAGAAAACTGCTCTATTACTTTATGTTCAATTTTGAAAATATTTGTAATAGAAAAAGATATTGTAACATCTCAATCAAAAATGATGACAAGTGACAAATCACACTTGTATTGTCTACGTTTTCTATTTAATGAAATATATGTATTTCAACTTTGTCTTAATATATTATGTCCTTATTGACAGTTTTTTAGCCTTCATATTTATTAGCATATCCTTTGCACTTCACATCACTTTCAGCCTTTTGTAAAATAAAACTCAACATACATTAACATAATTTCAGTTAATGACATCAATGCCAATATTTCCAACATATTTTTGTTGTGAACAAAAAATAGGACTGTAAATTGTTCTACACTTCTTATAATTCAGGGGTTAAGCTCTATTGAGGAAATATAATTCATCCCTATCTATCCCATAAGTAAGCTCGTAAGTAAGAATGAGATTTGTTGGTATTTTGTCAACGCCACAAAAATATTGGTTAACAAGAGCATGCTCACAGTACACACCCTTCTAGTATTGAACATGTGGCCTCCAAAATGAAAACACAAATTCTGAACCATCAAGCCTACTCAAGTTGTACATTATATTATGGATCCTTACATTTGTATATTTTTCACTTTTGTTAGTTTTAATATAATAAATTGAGGATTATTGGTGATTGTCCAATCAAGAAGTCGTCAACACTATTCTATTATATCAATAATAGGGAATCCCCTCCACCAACCATTCTATACAATATTATTAAGACAATGTGATAAAATTACAAACTAAACAATTGTATGGGCAGGAAAACAAAAACAACACAAAACAAAAAACAAAAAAACATTTTTCCTTTGGGATTTAGTTTTAACACAACAATTTTTTTAAATAAATCATCACAAAATATAGTACATCGTGGATAATATTTTCCATTACACATTATTAAGCACAAGTGACTGAGAAAACCCAAACATTGCCATGTAGAACATAAAATCAAATTTGCCCCACGAGATAGCTTAGTTGGATTAATACTTCCATAAAATTGTATGCCCAAAATGTAATATGATCCATTCCCTGTCATCTACAAAACAAACTAATAACGCCACCTCCATCCAAGGAACCAAGTAAAAAGGGAGATAACCATGGTGCATGCTACCAAGTTACTTCTCCAACAAAAACAAAAACTAATCACCTTGTATAATTGAGAAATATAATAATTCAAAGAAGCAACTTCTAATGAAAGTGGTGAGGCTTGCCATCCAAATAATAGGGGAGCCGTAGATTTTTAGATTCACACTCCAACAACTCTTATCCTCCTAAATCTTATCCCTTAAATAGCATTGTCAACATATATAGTTGAAAAAAAATAACCTTTCATAAAAACAACTTCTACAATGAACGAGAAGTGATGTTTCACATCTTTTGCACTTTCCCTCTAAATAGTGCAAGAGTCTTTAACTTCTACCACTCACACTTCTAACTCTTATCCTCCCAGATCTTAATCCCTTGGATAACGATCTACCCACCAAAGCGTGAGGAACAATAAAAAGCTTACTGCAACTTACATTATTGATGATTGATGGGCTTCATGGCTCAAGCAAAACTATGATAAGTTTGCTTAGTTCTAAGCCTAAGTTTATGATGACCTCCATGATTAGTAATCGATGGGCTTCATGGTTCAAGCAAAACTATAATATTTTTACTTAGTTATAAGCTCGTCTACCAAAATTGATCATTTCCAGTGAGACTCATCGACCATTATAACAAGGTTATGGAAATGAAAAATATCAATCCATAAACAATATCAATGGAATAACACAATGGTCAATTATAGATGTACAAGGTCCAATCACTTCTTATGACATATTATAGGTGGATATACACCAAAGGTGTTTCTAAGGGAAGGGTTCCCCTTTCCCTTTCGTCATTTGTCCATGTAAAACCAAGGAAAGACAAGTAATGACATTTTATCTCCATCATATGTTTGTGTCCTCCCATTGCATGACACAAGAAGTATTGATTTTTTCTCTTATGATTGTCATCCTTCCTCTATAGCCTCTACATCAAATGCATTATCCTAATTCATCTTCAAAACCCTATGCTATGTTTATGTAGCTGCATCAACGACTCGTAGAGTTCTTCAAGTAGATCCCATTAATACAACAAATAAATAAAGCAGTATATGTTTAACTTTCAAAAATCATTTATTTGTTAGGCTCTTTGTAAGTCATGAACAAAAAAAGACATTATATTTAAAGACTGAAATAAATTAATTTCTATGCACAAGTTTTTTTCAAGAAAAACAAGTTATTAATGTTTGCTCATGCATATCATATCCATTAATCTTGTTGATATTGTATAAATATGCATGCTTTAAGGAAACTTATTAAAAATTTGGCTTTAGCTATTTAATTACAAATAAACATTTTCTCTGGTTCCATCACTATAAATTTTGACAGAAATTCGATAGGCATCTATATCATTTTTTTTCAAATACATAAATATATATAAAAGAAAGAATAATAATAATAATAATAATAAAATCAACTAATAAATCTACTAAAATATGAAAAAACTCCAACATATCATGTCTTATGTAAAGACATCAAAATTAATATCATTAACTCGAAATAACCATATAATTAGTATGAACTTTTACTGTAATTTTATAACTAACTATAATCTGACAAGTAAACCTTTACCCACTCAAAAGATACTGCAAGAATCACCACACTCTCACTTTGTTGGAGAATCATCAATTATTATATACAAAAAAAAAGTGTCTTTGAAAAGTGATAAAAAAGCATACACATTAATGTGAACCCATTATCTTTAGAAATGGAAGCAAAATAACGGGTTTTTTCCACATTAAACCTAACAATGGAAAATAGGATAGAAAGAAATAAAGAAATAAAAGCCTAAAATTCCATATCACTGAGCTTTAATTTACTTGCCTCACTGTCAAGATCCCTCCATTTCAGTTTGTTTTGACTTAAAGTTTCTGTTTTCACGCCCATGTGTACTAGTTTAATATCATCCTTGGCCATATTTTCAAATCTGTTGGAAATATAATTTTCTTGGATTATGTAAACTTGGCTCATTCATTCACTTGAATGGAATGGAAAGTGAAAAACCAGAATGGAAAGCAAAAAACCTCAAGTGAAGCTCAACAATTAGTAAAAGTTGGAAAATGAAAATCAAACACCAAGAAAATTGTGTAGTAATACACATATAATTTTTGTAAATTCAACAATATTAATCAATAAATCCGTATATACATATTTAATCCCCATATATATATATATATATATATATATATATAT
This sequence comes from Pinus albicaulis, assembly GCA_034641835.2. Taxonomy (NCBI): domain Eukaryota; kingdom Viridiplantae; phylum Streptophyta; class Pinopsida; order Pinales; family Pinaceae; genus Pinus; species Pinus albicaulis. Next base: position 38,758,608 of record CM076581.1, on the reverse strand, counting down.
ATATATATAAGGTTCTTCGAATAAATACATACAATAAATTTTAGTTTGAAGTTATGAAATTTTATGGCAATAATAATGCAAGTTTGAGAAATCACACATTTTCAAACTACAATCTACAATAATTACTGGAAAATTTTAGTATGATACTCGTATTTTTAAATCTTTTACTTTTTATTTAGAGAGAAAAGAACCACCTACACATCATTTTTGCTCGTGGGAAAATGAGGATTTTGTCATCTTATTAAATTAATAAGTTAGTAGTAACGTGTTAAGCTCATCACTAATACGTTGTCTAATTTAGTAGTAACTAGTTAAGCTCATCACTGATACGTGCAAGCATATCAATTCTAATTTACTAGTAACTAGTTAAGCTCATCACTGATACGTGTAAGAATATCAATTGATACGTGCAAGCATATCAATTCTAATTTAGTAGTAACTAGTTAAGCTCATCACTGATACGTGTAAGAATATCAATTTTTCTTTGGAAGAAATCCCTTTACAAATATGCATTTTGCTTAGACTGGTATACACCCAATAAACTTTACAAATACTCTTGCACACCATGCCCTTAGAAAGAACTCTCTGCAACCGATGGGACAATTTTTTAAGGCCACGGCACAATTGCCCTGAGAACACTTCCATGAGGTAGAGATAATCAAAAGTCACAATTAACCTTCTATATAATAATCTAATGGTCAGATATTTGCAAATTGATAAAATTGGCAGCAAATAGTATCAAATTTCAATTGCTTTTTTAATACAATTCTCTCACCGCCCACACGTTTTTATTCTTCTATATTTGCTGAACCAAACCCCTTCTTTAATAACTAAAAAAATATCATTTTCTAAACGGCTAGCTCCCTTTGAATCTATTATTCGAAAAGCTCACTCTTGTCTGTATAATCAGAGCTTCATTTAGTTCTCTTGATGATGGGTTGAGTGTCCGAACTCCAACATAGTTTATTTCCAAAATTCTTACTACAAATAAAAATGGTCACTAAAAAGATAAAAATTACAAAAGACAACACAGTTTATTTCCAAAATTGTTACTACAAATAAAAATGGTCACTAAGAAAACAGAGATTGCAAAATACACTCCAGCTGAGGGTGGAGATATAGAATATCCTCTCTGAAAATTACCTTCCAAAGAATTAATTGCCTGATTGTCGCTTTCATATTGCTCATATGAATACAGGAACTAGAGAATCGTGCTTCCCCATGATACTTGAAAATCATATATTTTTTTGTTTATAAATTTTAAGACTTAACTCATCAGATGGAACATCCTCTCTGAAAATCACCTTCCAAAGAAGTGCATGCCTGATTGTTGCTTTCATACCGCTTACATGAATACAGAAACTTGAGAATGGTGCTTCTCCCATGATGCTCGAAAATCCTCAATTTCTTTGTTTATCAAGTTTCAGACATAACTCTTTGGAGAATAGTAACATCCTTCGTTAGTGGCTTGCAAGCTGCCTCTAAAACATTGTTTGGTCAAAAAAACTCAAACTAAACGATCCACAAGCTACCAAAAGCTTCTTCAAATGCCCTCTTTCTACACAGTTCAGGAGTCCACCCTCCTGCCCTTGCCGCTCTTTCGGCCCGCTGCCTTTGTGTTGCTTCATCCTCTGGCATGCTGTTTGCGTTACCCCCACCAATAGGCACTGGTTGTGCTGCAGGTCCTGTTGGCCTTGGCTGCATGAACATAGGTGCTGCTATGGATGGAGCATATTGCCCACCTGCAGTTGCTCCAACTGCCTGAGAATTTTGATCTAGAACCTGTCATATGTAACATGTAAGTAATTCATCTTGTACCTAAACTGGTAAGCAAGCAAATATTCCAGCAATCCAGCAATCCATATATAAATGACCTCCCTGCCAAGAAAAACACTATATCATGGACGACTGGTAAAAAGATGTCATGATGAACATCAGCCCTCGCCATTCACAAAGAAAACAAAAGCATTTGCCCCAAATATTTCCACTGCAAATCAAGCTTGGTATACATGGCATAATTATGTGTACATTAACGGAGAGGCCCAAGGGCGAGCAATATAGAAATGAAACCTGCAAACGAAGGAAATGCCAGCACATATTCAAAAGAATATCCTTTTGCAGCACGGTTCAGGTTGAAAGGTAGCATTAGAATATTTGCAATAAGCACTCAAATCTTATGGGGAAAATAGATGTTCATATATGTTTTCAAAAGGTTGAGTACTTTATTTTCGTATAGGAACTATATACAGAGGTTATACATTATAGAATAAACTGAGAAATAAAACATCCATACAAGAAAGCAGAGACGAGATACCTTTGGTTAATGAAAGTGTAATGCACATGCAATATCTAGTTCATATCCAAAAGGTTCTCTTTAATAGGAATCCAGTCATACTTCTGCTGAGAAAAGGGAAGCCAGCCTAAAGGGCTCACGAATTTTTAAGATCATGTCCCTTGGATGTAAGAAGTAAGAAATTCATATTTTAAAGATAAAAGTAATATTATGTAGGGGTCAATACATAAGAATCACATCTATCACATAAAATAAAAATATCGAGTTTGCACATAAAAACCTAAATGACCATGTGGCTATCACTGACAGCTACATCTCATCTTGGACAAAAATTGTACCACTGCCTAATATATAGCATTTGTATATTCATTTACTCGTACGCAGGCTAACATATAACAAAATAAAAATATCAAGTTTGCACATAAAAACCTAAATGACCATGTGGCTATCACTGACAGCTACATCTCATCTTGGACAAAATTGTCCCACTGCCTAATATATAGCATTTGTATATTCATTTACTCGTACACAGACTAACATATAACAAAATATAACTAACACACACACACACATATTATAGACAGAGAGATTAGTATGAACCCTTCACAATAGAACATATTGCCAAATGTGCACCTTGCAACTTAATCCATAACAGGAAGATGATTTTAAAATGGCATATCACACTTATTATTCATCACCTAGAAAAAATATAGGCATTTGTACATTCATTTACCCGTACACAGACTAACATAGAACAAAATATAACTAACACACACACACACATATATATTATAGACACAGAGATTAGTATGAACCCTTCACAATAGAACATATTGCCAAATGTGAACCTTGCTACTTAAACCGTAACAGGAAGATGATTTTAAAATGGCATATCACACTTATTATTCATCCCCTAGAAAAAATTGAAAACCCGATCAGACCTACAAAATTGCAGATTCAAAATACTGAACATATTTTACAAAAAGTAAACATTTTTTAAAAAGACCATACTTTTTTCACTAGATATTTAGAATTGAGATATTCTTCCTCTACCATGTTTGTAGGGCTTACCAAGCTAATTAATTTTCATGCGTGGTACTTTCCTAAAATATGTTAAGGGAGATGTGATGTTTTTAAAATTCACTTATAGTCAATGCCTTGGAAGTCTTGCATGTGCCCGCTGGAATCAAATTAGAGGCAGTATGGACACACACATACAAGCACACACTAGTATGGGCCCATATCAGAATATTAATACAATGTGATACATAATGTATGTAATCATTACATCCTTTTATGGTTATGTGTTCCATCTTGTGCTGATCTTCATGCCTGGTGGGCAACAGGGCTTATGCCTTGAAGGGCCATCGGACATTGTGGACATGTATGCCATGAGCCTTGCAGGCCCGTAGAACTTATGTCAAACATGTCCACATGGATCATGCCTTCCTGGCATAAAAGGCAAGCCTGGAAATAGGAAAAGTATGGCTGAACAAACAGGAAGAAAAAATCATCATTCTTTAGCTTTTTTGCATTCAACAAAGTGGTGGCAAGAAAGGAGGAAGGCCAACGGCACTTCAATTTTTATATAACCTAAAATTATATTGATTTGTGTTAAAGAGTCAGCATCCATTTTATACTTGGGTTCTTAGGTCTAGGAGTTAATGTATTAATAACAAAACATCTCAAGCAAGGCATTAAAGCATTTGGGGATTTCTTATTGTCTATCAAGAATTATATGACCAAGACCTTCACTACAAAGGATTTGAATGAAGGACTACTCTCAACACTTATAGGTACTTTTGAAGATGACAACATATGGGTAATTGGCAGTGGAGCTTCTAGACATATGGCAGGTGAACATGGACAACTAAAGACCCTATCAAAAGGAACACTTTCTCATTAAGTAGAGCTTGGAGATAACAAGAGCTTTGAGTAAGAGGAATTGGATCAACCACGTTGGAGCTAGAAGACGAAGGAAACATACATCTCAACAATATCCTATATGTCCCAGGTTTGAAGAAAATTTTACATTCCATTTTTGTCTAGAAGATAAAGGAGATAGAATTGCTTTTGTTGATGCAAAATTTATGGTATGGGGTAAGGGATCTAGCATTAATAATGCAAAAAACATTGGAATTCGTGAGGGTGGACTCTACAGATTACTTACACGGTTACACCTCTCTCTCAAGCCTTGGTTCACCTTGAAATCAGTCCATGTGAACTTTGGAATAGAAGGTTTGGGCACCTTCACTACAAAATCTTACCATCTTTAAACTCAATGGTGAATGGCATCCTTGGAAGAGCATGAAGGAATTTGTGAGGGATGCGCGTTAGGAAAAAATGTGAAGAAAACTTTTGGAAGTAGTACTACAAGATCTAAGGAAATTCTAGATCTCATTCACTCTGATGTTTGTGGTCATATGGCTACAAAATCTCTAGGAGGTCATCTGTATTATGTAAGTTTCATCGATAACCACTCAAGAAAGACTTGGATTTATGGATGAAGTATTTGATAAATTTCAAGAATTCAAGGCAGAAGTAGAGAATCTTACAAAAAGGAAGATAAAAGTGCTAAGATCTAACAATGGAGGGGAATACACATCAAAAGAACTCATTGCTTTCTGTGAGGTTGGAATTAAGAGGGAGCTGATAGTTCCCTACAACCCTGAACAAAATGGAGTAGCAGAAAGAAAGAATCGTACAATTGAAGAATGTATTAGAGCTATGTTGCATGATCAAAACTTACCTCAATTTTTATGGGATGAAGCATCCAAAACAGCAGTCTATATTCAAAATAGAAGTCATCATAAGATACTTGACAACATGGCTCCTTAAGAAGCGTTTACCGGAAGAAAGCCATGTGTAGATCTCTGAATATTTGGTTGCCCTGTATACATTCACATTCCAAAAGATAAAAGGAAGAGATTGGATCCTACAAGCATGAAGGGCATATTTGTCGGTTATAATGCCTCGTCAAAGGCATATAGAATCTACATCAAGGAAGGTCACCGAATTGAAGTAGAGATGTGATTTTTGATGAAAACATTGACTACAAGAAGTCTAAAGATCTCCATATTGATTCCGATGATGAAGATCTACCAATATCTGAAGAATGTCCAAGGGAAGAAGAAGATATTATATCGAAATATGAAGAATAAGGTCCCAATGAACCTGTGCAGCAAGTCATAATACCTGAATCTTGTAAGAGACCTGCTTGGTTAACATCTCTTCCAGAAGCAGGAGGACATCATGCAGCTAAAGGAACACTCAGGGAATGTAAAAATCCAAAAAGACATTCAGGGTATGCAGCCTATATGACAAACTTGATTGAAGCAAAACCATCCTCTTTTGAGGAAGTTGTCAAACATCAAGAATGGAAAAATGTTATGAAAGAAGAATATCAATCTATAATGAAAAATGGAGTTTGGGAAATCACACCTAGGCCTAATAACAAATCTGTTGTAACTTCCAAATGGCTCTACAAGATCAAAGATGCAGCAGATGGAAACATTGACAAGTACAAAGCAAGATTTGTGGCTAGGGGTTTCTCTCGAGTCTCAACAGGAAGGCATCGACTATGAAGAAACATTTACTCCTACAGCAAGATACACAACAATAAGATCATTAATCTCTTTGGCAGCAACTATAGGATGGAACATCCATCAAATGGATGTCAAGACAGCTTTCCTAATCGTACCATTGATGAAGAAGTATATATTGAACAAACCTTGGGATTCGAAGTACATAGTAAAAAAAACTCATGTTTGCAGGCTAAAGAAGGCACTTTATGGTCTTAAACAAGCCCCAAGGGCTTGGTATGCTAGGATGGATACATATCTACAAAGGATTGGTTTTTCGAGGAGTTATACAGATCCAAATCGTTATATCAAAATAGTGAAGGATGAACCAGTGATCATTCTTCTATATGTGGATGACTTACAGATAACAGGTGTGGAAAATCGCATTCAAGAATGTAAGAAACAAATGGCAGCAGAATTCGATATGAAGGATCTAGGGATTATGCATTATTACTTGGGGTTGGAAGTTTGGCAGAAACCTGGCGAAATATATCTAGGACAAGGGAAGTATGTAATTAAGATACTACAAAAATTTGACATGATGGATAGCAAACCAACAACAACTCCCATGATCACCAATTTGAAGAGATTGAGAAGTTCAAAATCAAGCTTCGTAGATCCCACAAGCTATAGACAATTGGTTGTCTCTCTGATATATCTTGTAAACACATGTCCAGATATTTGTTTTGCAGTGCATATTCTCAGTCAGTTTCAGATGGAGCCTAGACATGACCACTGGATAGCAGCCAAATATATATTGAGATATCTGCGAGGGACAATACATCATTGCCCGAAGTATGATGGAAAGAACAATATCCATCTAATGGGATATACCAATTTAGATTGGGGAGGCAGTGAGACTGATGGAAGAAGCACAACTGGAGGATGTTTTAGCTTGGGATCCTCTATAGAAAACAAGAATCAGTTGCTTTAAGTATTGTTGAAGTTGAATATATTGCAGCTTGTGAAGTTGGTAGAGAAGTTGTTTAGTTAAGGAAGTTGCTATCTGATATGTTTGAACTTTGAAGGACCGATGGACCCTACAATTATACATTGTGACAACACAAGTTGCATAAGGTTGTCTGAAGACCCCATATTCCATGCAAGATCAAAGCATATAAACAACAAGTATCATTGCATACGAAAATTGGTGCACGATGGGGTGGTACAACTACAGTATATCTCCATTGATGAGCAGATAGCTGATATTTTGACAAAGCCTCTTTCTAATAAGAAGATTGAGTATTTAACAAGCAAGCTTGGACTGGTTGATATTTCCTCCCTAGTTGAGAGGGAGAGATGATACATCATTCTTGTCTTCACATTATGAAGAAAGAATGGAGGATTGGGTAAGCATTTGAAAACCGATACTCTTTGAGGATGAGGTAGGGCATCTAATAGGTAAGAGTAGTCTAAGAGGAGATTCCTTGAGGATGTGTAAATCCAAGACAGGAATAGTCCTACAAGGACCTACCTTGTGAAAATCGGGATGGGGTTATGTGTCTTGAGAGACAACGATGAAGGTGTCTATAAATCATTGTCTCCCCAGCATTGTACTCTAATCTAGTGGAGAGATACGAGTTGTTAGTTAAGGCCTTGTTATATGACAATGTTGGTTGATATGACGAGATGCACTGATATAAACTAAAAAGATAGCTTAAGAGTGTTCAAAAATGTAACTAGTGTTGGTTTTCACAATTGCATTTATGTTAATTTTAGATAACAATGATGTGTTCTATGCTTAGCACAATTACTTCAATGTTTCTTTAGCAGCCCAATGACAATTTCCAATTTAGTTTCCAGCAGCAATCACATTATCCAATAATCACATTGACAGTAAAAGTAGATAGAACATAAAATAAAATGCAGAAGACAAGCCAAGCCAAAAGGACACTAGATCTGGTAGATGCCAGGGAAAAAACCCAATGTGGGAAAACCGTTTGATCAATTCATCTTATTATTATATCAAATTTTCAACAGAGAGAGAGAGTACAAAAGTCAAAGTTGACTTGCCAATATTCAAAGTCAAAACAGTCCTATCAATGCTGCAGTCAAACTTCATCCCTAACCAAAAGTCAAAGATTAAAAACGCAGCAGTCAAACTTCTCTTTCGAAGATCGATCAAAGGTAGTCAAACTTGGCCTCCAGCAGCAGTCAAAGACAGCCAAAAACAATCACAAATATGAAGTCAAACGTGATCAACATGCGGTCAAACAAACCTCTGGTCAACGCAGGTCAAAGTCCTCCTTTTGCCACGGTTCCTGTGCCCAGAAATGCGGCCTGCTAAGACAGAAATACACCTTGAAAATCGAAGTCAAAGGATGCCCAAAAAGTCAAAGTTAATGTTGGTCAACATTGGTCAAACTGCAAAAAATTCAGAGAATTTCAGCCCTGCAATTTTGTCCTGTAATTCGACCTCCTTGTGCCACATGTGGGAAAGAGAGAGAGAGAATGCCCAATGTTGTATGAACCAATAAGAGGAGGAGAGATAATGTGTGAGTGATGATGATGCCAAATGAGGTGAGAGGTCACTAGTATTTATACAAGTCGTTGAGGGTGAAGAGTTATGTCCATTGGGCTTTATGAAACTACATGATGATGTGGCTGACCTGAACAATTTGCACATATGTGGGCATAAATTCAAAATCACACTTCTGCTTGTCCAAATTAGATGATCTTCATATCAATTTTGGTCCTCTTGAAAAGAAGAATTTAATGCAATCATCATCCCCATCAAATGAGTTGTCCCAAGGTGGAATTTGGCCATAGTTGCCAATTTTAACACTCCCTCTCAACTAGGGGGAATTCCACCTGCAAATCCATCCATCGATCATCGATCATCATACCATCCTGTCGTCATGAACCATCTCTATATCTCATCTCATCTCTACTCTGCTCTGTTGAACACTGATATGAATAATGAAGAAAAATCAATCGAAAGTGAGTCACAAGACCTTACCACTCTCCATTGACAAAAGTCAATCTTGTTGTATCTCAAGAAACAATCCCTTGGCTGTGGTAAGGAATCAGTGCTTAAGACATTTTATAAATGTATGTCACAATTACGATATCAAATGGCCTTTGTTTAACACCTTTGGAATTTAATTACTTAATACCCTCAATAATCTGATATAATGAAAGCCTTCACAATGCCATAAATTGTTGATACTTGAATGAAATGAAAAGAAGAACTGTAAGAGAAACTCAAAATGATATGTTGAGAAACAGAATCTATCACTTTTAAGTTTCAAAGGAAATCATGGAGAGAGAGGAAACTCGAAATAATATGTTGTAAACACAGAATCTATTACTTTAAAGTTTCATCAGGAGTTTGTGAAAAGAGAAGAGATGAAGTGAAGAAGTGCAAATTAAGGTGATTTAACTCTTACTCACAGATGTAATTAAGAGACCGGCTGCTACATTACTTCACTTCATTCAAAGAGGAATAAACACAGAGCGAAACTAGAAAGACATATAAACATCAACAGGTGCAGGAAACTTGATCTTCTTTCATTAATTTCTTAGAAAATTCAATACCAAATTAACAGTCATCCAAAGGTCCAAAACTCGGAACCCCTTTTCTTTATTTCTATCTACTTAAATACATCAAAGTAGTTCATAACTGTTGAACTTCTTGAAACTATTCGACTACCTAAACTGTTAAGATTACTTATGCAATCATATAGAGAAAACAAATAAAAACTGGAAATATTGTTCATTTTGTTGAATCTGATGTTGTTGATGCGTCCTCACGAAGTGCCGAGATGTCCTTTCTGGTTATGATGCAGCCGCTGCACAATTCTGTAATGATGCCTCAGTGCCCGACTTGACCCAGTTGTCGTGCTTCCCACAGTGCCACTATACATTCTTTTGCCTGACTCTGCCTATGCTTCTTTATTCATTGGTCACCCCTTCGCATTACCTTATCGCATACACAGCTGCAACTTTATGCAAACCCCGCAGACCTGTGGTTTACGGGCCCACACACAACCTGACCAATCAAAAGCAATCGCACTTCGCAACTTATTCGATATCGCACGTCGGCAACTATAACAAATAGCTTAAATGGTAAACAATAATAATGTCAATGTGCGAAACCACTATGTTTGCAATTTAACCTCCACCGTTGATCTGTGCCCCAATCCAACGGTTCCGCTGTATTATCTCACATCGCCATCTCCCATTTGTCGCATTGCAACCAAAATAATTTACCTTGCGAAGTCTTAATGCTAAACTCTAAACCTGCCGATGTGCGATATGCGCTGAATCGTTGTGCTAACACGTGGCTCCTCCCTTTATCGCATCGTACGTTTCGCTTCTTACCGCATCGCAAGTTATTTTGTTTAACTTGCGAAGTCCTTAACGCATAAACTAAATAATCGTCGATGCGAAATCGCGCTATGTCGACACATGTCCACTTCGCAACTTTTCAAACTTAACTTTGCGATGCAACCTGGTCCATCCATCTCTCACTTTAATTTTGCGATTTAATCCTCGTTGTGAGATCACCTCCTTTGGGAATCTTCTAAAGGTTTTCTGCCTTAACTGATTTCTCTGTTTCTTCGGTTGTCGCCACTCTACAGCTGCATCTTCTCCACACTACTCCCTGCGATAGTTCATTCAATGAACTCGTGCAACTCCATCTTTCTCCACGGTGTTAAAACCCTCCTAAGCTTTATTCTGGTTATCCAATCCTTCGACCTACCTTCACATCTCATCAAGAAATGTTAATGTACCAACATATAAATCAAAATTCTTCTTCGACATACAAACCTTTACATTTTCTAACATATATGCTTTTTTGGTGTTTTGAAAAATATTTCGAAGGAAAATGAGCCACAAGAAGTCCAGAGGTAGAACCTCAATCATACCTCATCCCATATCAAGTTGTTGAACACCATGGATCCTAAATTCCTAGACATAGGGAGTACGACAATACTCGATGTGTCCATCAGTAGTGCTATGGTCCGTATCCACTTTTCACAACTCATTGGCCAGATGAGAGGTACTTCCCATGAGTCCTGGACTACATGGGTAGGATGTATGTTGGGGCATCGACAAGAGAAGGTGAACCACTCATCCTATGCATATGTCAATCATAGGGGAAAGTGAATCACTCACCCTACTCACATCTGTCATCAATCGTAGGGGAAGGTGAACCAATCACCCTACACAAATGTCAATCATCATGGGGTATCACAAGGGAAGGTGAACAACTCACCTTGTACACAACGCACCAATAGGGAAAGGTGAACCCCTCACCCTATGGTCGATCATAGCTCCAAGAAGTACCCAAAGCCCCCTGGAGCTCACAAAGCTCAATGTCCAACTCAAGCGGGACACTCATGGAAGGGCCTTTCCACGACTCCAAGTCTTTCTCGGAAGGCTAAGAATTTGACCTTCCCTAAGGGCCTCATGAGGATGTTTGCGACCTGCTCATCGATCTCGATGTGTTGCAGCCTTATTGCTCCTCGCTATACCATATCCTAGATAGAGTGGTACCTAATATCAATGTGCTTGGAGCAGTCATGGAACATAGGATTCTCTGGAAGTCAAATCCCACTTTGGTTGTCGCAAAAGATCATGGTGGTATCCAGCACGTGCTCAAGTAGCTCACTAAAGAGCTTCCTCAACCAAACAGCTTCACAACAAGCCATACTAGCTGCAATGTATTTGGCCTCGACAGTGCTTAAAGCAACCAAATTATGCTTCTTGCTCATCCAAGAAATCGAAGCAGGCCCCAATGAAAAGCAACATCCAGACGTGCTCTTACAATCCAAGACACTGCCAGCCCAGTCAACATTAGTATCTCCATGTAGCCTCAAATTCCCGACAGTGTATCTCAATCCATAGTTGATTGTGCCACGGAAATATATCAAGAGATTCTTAGCAGCAATCGAATGTATGTGATGAGGCTCGACCATAAATTGACTCAACGTATTCAAAGTAAAGCGTATGTCAGGACGGAAGTTTACCAAGAACATCAGGGCCCCCACAAGTTGTCTAAATTCAGAAGGGTTTTCCAATTTGGGCCCAGCAGCACTACCACATAACTTCTTGAAGTTGAGTTCTATTAGAGTACACACAAACTTGCAATCCACCATCCCACATCTCTCGAGCAACTTCACAATGTATTTTCCTTGAGAAAGGAAAATCTCACCTAGATTTTGCCAAACCTCCAGGCGTAGAAAGTAGTACATCAATCCTAGGTCCTTCATCTCTAACTCGGAAGCCAACTCCCTCTTGCATTAATAAATGAGAGGGTTTGCACCTGTCAGAAAGAGATCATCTACATAAAGGACCAAAATGAGAGGCATGTCCTTTTCAACCTTGAAGTATAGGTTAGGATCAGCATCGCTCCTTGTAAATACCAGCTTCATAAGATAGCTATCAATCCTCTCATACCAAGCCCTAGGGTCTCGCTTCAAGTCATAGAGGGATTTCTTCACCCTGCATAGGTGTGTCCTTCCATGTTGTACTTCGAACCGCTGAGGTTGTTCAAAGTAGACTTCCTCCTTAAGCAAGCCATGCAAGAAAGCAATCTTAACGTCCATTTGGTGGAGGCTTCATCCTTGAGAGGCAACGAGGACAATAATATAGATCAGATAGTGGTATATTGAGCAACTAGTGCAAATATCTCGTCGTAGTCCACTCCTTCCTTCTGAGAGAAGCCTCGAGCAACGAACCTAGGTTTATATTTTTCGGCACTCCCGTCAGCTCCATGTTTGATTTTGTAAAGTCGTTTAGAAGCAACCACAAACTCGTCCTTGGGTCTAGGAACCATGTCCTAGAGATCATTCTTCATGATTGATTCGTACTCCTCATTCATCGCATCCTTCCAGACTTGGTGCTTTACGGCTTCTTAGAACGTACATGGCTCAGATTGAACAATAGTACTCATAGTAACTAAATACCCTTGACTATTTGGCTTCTTACTTTCACGGAATGTCCCTCTTGGAGCAATGTCTTTCAACATCTTCGAGAGTATCTTTGAGCCACAAAGGTATTTTTCTTGAGGTAGAGGGATCACTAGGTGGTGGGTCAATGGGATCCATCAGGCCTTCAACATCGGGCATAGGCTCATTTGTCGAAGGTTCAACCTATTTTTCTACAGCATCATCATTCTCCTTTCTTGGAATGGGGAGATCTTTCACTTTCTCAAGGGCAGTGTCTTCATCAAAGGTGACATCATGGCTTACTTCCACATCTCATTTACCAGGCACATAGATTCTATATGCTTTTGAATTTTCATTGTAGCCCACAAATGTACCTTTCTTCCCAGATGCTTCCAACTTGTTTATTTTCTCTTTAGGCACATGAAAACACACGGGACAACCAAATATTCTAAAATGAAAAACATCAGGTTTCTTACAAGTGAAAACTTCCTCTGGTATCTTGAAATCCAATGCTTGATGTGGGCTCCTATTTAAAAATTATACAGCAGTGTTGGCAACTTCTCCCTATAAGAACTTTGGTAAACCTTGATCATGAAGCATGGCACAGGTGGTTGTTGGGAAATCCTATGAGTTGGCAATTAATCGATTTCCCTTATTAAGACATTATCTTGTGATGTTTTCGTTATTATTAGGTGTTCTTTTCTTATCATCAAGACTAATGCCAAGCAACGAATAAAAGAGGACACAAGACGTAGGCACACTGCTAGGGAAAAACTCCCCTCGAGGGGAAAGCCCGGTGACAAAATTCTTCCTTCATTAGATTCAAGATAACATGACCATGACCCTTACAAACTAGACTCGAGACTAACTCCATCCATCAAGTCATCCTTTCCTTTCACTGTGTTAACACTGAATTCATTCACTGTGTTACCATCGAAATATCATCACTATAAGATCTTTGAGACCTTATCACTGAACCGAGAAAGCACTTCACTTGTAGGAGCAACGAGACCTTATCATAGCAATTCTCACTTGAAGCAGCATTGAATCCTTATCACTGCACTGAGATCTTCATTACTTTACTTATCACCTGTAGGGACACCAAGACCTCATCATAGTGATAGCACTGAATCCTCACGATAGCACCGAACCTGTGGGAACATGAACTGTGATAGCAATTGACTGCGATAGCAACTGAGACTATTGCTCTGTAGTAGCACTGAGAATTCACTGTGGTATAGCACTGAGACTTTACTGCAGTGTATCATCGAGACTTTGTTGTAGCATCAAGACATCACTATAGCACTGAACATGACAAGTTTGGAATTGGTTTCAAAGGAGAATCATCAAGTACAAAGAATAATGCCAGAAGTTATGTTGATGTACTCTCTTGCCATCCAAAAGAAGAAAAGTCATCTCGTCAGGAACAAAGTCCCATCTCAAAACCAAGAATTGAAGAAAGAGCAACTCCAAGGAAGAATGTTGGTTCAAGCTATGGATACTACAACAAGTATCAAACTATTTTTCTTGGGCATTGTTACAATTGTAAAAACCTTGGGCATCAAGCTAAGCATTGCAAGGCTCATAAGAATGAAGCACCAAGATTGAATGATCAAACAAGCCAACTACGTGGTCCTAAAGAGCAAGGACAAATCAAAACAAGATGAATGAAGATGGACAAATCATCAGAAATAAAGCCAAACTTGTCTGCAAAGGATACTCGCAAATCGAAGGAATTGACTTCGAAGAAACCTTTGCACCAGTAGCTCGAATGGAAGCCATAAGAATATTTTTAGCATTTACTTTCTCAAAAGGATTCAAGGTTTATCAAATGGATGTAAAATCAGCATTCCTGAATGGAGATCTCAAGGAAGAAGTTTACATGGAGCAACCAGAAGGATTTGATCTTGCTGAAGTAAAAGACTTTGTATGCAAACTAAAAAAGGCCTTGTATGGATTAAAACAAGCCCCTAGAGCATGGTATGCAAAGTTGGATCACTATTTGCAACAAGAGGGTTTCAAAAAGGGAGTGGCAGGTAGCAATCTCTACATGAAGATGGGCAAGGAAAAACTTCTGATCACTCTGGTTTACGTTGATGATCTAATCTTTGCTAGCAATAATGAAGAAATGAGCCATGAATTTGCTCTAAATATGTCCAAAAAATTCGAGATGTCAATGATTAGTGAGTTGTCTTACTTTCTTGGGCTACAAATATCTCAAACCTCTGCAGGCATGTTTATATCTCAAGCAAAATATCTTAAAGACATGCTCAAAAGATATGGGATGGAAGATTGTGCACTTATGAGCACACCAATGACCACAGATTGTAAATTAAGCAAAGATGATGATACCCCTCTCATAGATGCAACTCTTTACAGATCAATAATTGGAGCTCTCCTATACTTAATTGCTACAAGACCAGATAGTATGCAAGTAGTAGGAATGGTAGCAAGATTTCAGTCAAGTCCTAAACAATCCCATCTAGCAATTGTGAAGAGAATTCTCAAATATTTGAAAGGAACAATTGATTTCGGTCTTTGGTATCCTAAGAGTTCAACTCTTATTGTGACAGCTTACTCTAATGTTGATTGGGCCGGAAGCGTGGATGATCGAAAAAGTACCAGTGGAAATGCATTCTTTATGGGAAATTGTCTTCTATCTTGGCTCAGCAAAAAGCAATCATCTATATCCCTTTCTACAGCTGAAGCCGAATATATAGTTGCTGCTGATTGTTGTACATAAATTCTATGGATGAAGGAAGCCTTGAAGGATGTCAACATAGAAACTAAGCAACCAATTACTATTTTTTGTGACAATATTAGCGCCATCAGTCTTTCAAAGAATCCGATGATGCACTCGAGAACCAAACATATTCCAATCAAATACCATTTTCTCCATGAACAAGTTGCTGAACACAATATGAAGTTGGAATACGTCAATACAAAAGAGCAAATTGTTGATATCTTTACAAAACCCCTTCCACGAGAAGCATTTGAGTATCTTCGCCAAAAGATGGGGGTCATTGCTCTTGCATCACATTAAATCAAGCAGCATGTCAGGGGTATAGTATGTTAGGGGGAGCAGCGTGACAGGGGGAGCACTTTGGCACCCCATTGCCATTGATGTCAAAGGGGGAGAGAAGAAAAATATTGCCATCCAATGACAAAGGGGGAGATTGTTAATCCAAGTTGTCATTGATGGCAACAAGTTGATGAAGGAGAAGCCAGACTATGACCCTATGATTGATAAGCCTAACAATGAAGATGACCTCTTGCTTTCTACACATAAATATTCAAGGACAGTTATAAAGAAAAATAAATTTTCTCTATCTTGGAGGAAAAAATTTTCTATGAGACCTTCTCCATCCTCAAGAGTATAATTTTAGCTTTCTAATGAGCCCTCACTTGCCTCCTAACTCCAAATAGTTTATGAGAACTTGAATTTTTAAGATAGAAAATCATATTTGTTACCCAAGCCGACCTATGCCCAGTTATGATAGTCGGCCCCTCTTCCAAAAGCTGTGTCTGTTCATTTGTATGACAAATTCGTATAAAAAGAAGTTTCGGTTCTAGTTTGCATACAGCAGTTCGGTGAAAAACAAAGATCTCAGAGCATAAGATAGAGTTCACAACTCGAGAACTAAAGAGGTCGAGAAAACATTGTTTGGGTTAATTTGGTGTTGGGTTATCTCTACTACTCAAACGAAAGGAATACAGACACCTGAAATCTGTGTTTCAGTCCAGATCAAGGCTCGGACCACCCTCAGCACTTCAGAACTGCGGTTAGTGAAGCTCGGACCACCTTCAACATTTCAAAACTGTGGTTAGTGAATCTAGGATCACCTACAGCACCTCGAAACTGTGGTCTTCACCATGAAACTGTGATAGTAATTTACCTGTGATACAACTGTGGAGGCTAGAAGGTTTATATCTATTTCAGTCAACATTTGAAGAGCTCAAGAAGGCATGGACATCTGAACAATGACACATTGAAGGGCTCAGACTTAAAGAAGCATAACGCTGGAACCTTTACCCAGTGCCTCGGACCTGTGACACAAGCATCACTAAGTTTGTATACCTTGTGGAGAATTTAACAATGAACTCAAGCCTATAGCTCAGCAGTTGAAGGTCTTGTGAAAAGCTCGGGCTGCAAAAAGATTATTAGCACAGTGAGCTCAAACTTGTTGTTGCCTTTCTTGAAGAATACCTCGGACCTTTTTACTGCCTTTGTTGGAGAGATAACTCAGTACCTGTGATTGATGGACAGCGAACAGTGAATAATGTTGAAGGCGTGTGGAGATTTGAGCGAAGCCTAGAACAGTGAATTTGGAGGCCTATACAAGTGAAGAACTTGAAGATCTTGGACAGTGAGCATATTAGAAATCCAAAGCAGTATTGTGGAGAAGATTATCAATTGTTGAAGTAAGTCTTTCATACACTCTATTTGTTAAAAGTTGAAGGGTTGGAGCCCTATGGGTTAGATCCTCTAAAACAAGGTTGGAGCCTTGAAAAAGATAGGGTTGGAGCCCTAGGGGTTGGAGCCTCTAAAACAAGGTTGGAGCCTTGAAAAAGCTAGGGTTGGAGCCTCTAAAACAAGGTTGGCGCCTTGAAAAAGATAGGGTTGGACCCTAAAAAGTCCAAGTTGGTGCTTCGCAACAGGTTGGTGCTTGATTCATTGAAGGGTTGGTGCCCTCACACACATATTGTACTCAATTATTTGAAATGGGACTGAAGTTCTTATTAATCCTTAATAATATCATTATTATACACCTCTCTGTTTTTTAATTGTGAAGAATATAACTGGCAAAAATTAACAATTGAAAAGAAATACTGATTCACCCCCTCTCAGTATTTCCAACAATTGGTATCAGAGCTTAGTGATGCTCGTGGCACTGGGTAAAGGTTCCAGCGTTATGCTTCTTTAAGTCTGAGCCCTTCAATATGTCATTGTTCAGATGTCCACACCTTCTTGAGCTCTTCAAATGTTGACCGAAATAGATATAAACCTTCTAGCCTCCACAGTTGTATCACAGGTGAATTACTATCACAGTTTCATGGTGAAGACCATAGTTCCGAGGTGTTGTAGGTGATCCTAGATTCACTAACCACAGTTTTGAAATGTTGAAAGTGGTTCGAGCTTCACTAACCGCAGTTCTGAAGTGTTGAGGGCGGTCCGAGCCTTGATCTAGACTGAAACACAGATTTCAGGTGTCTATATTCCTTTCGTTTGAGTAGTAGAGATAACCCAACACCAAATTAACCCAAACAATGTTTTCTCGGCCTCTTTAGTTCACAAGTTGTGAACTCTATCTTATGCTCTGAGATCTTTGTTTTTCACCGAACTGCTGTGTGCAAACTAGAAGACCGAAACTTCTTGTTATACGAATTTGTCATACAAATGAACAGACACAGCATTTGGAAGAGGGGCCAACTATCATAACTGTGCCTAAGTCGGCCTGGGTAACAGATATGATTTTCTATCTTAAAAATTCGATTTCTCATAAACTATTTGGAGTTAGGAGGCAAGTGAGGGCTCATTAGAGAGCTAAAATTATACTCTAGAGGATGGAGAAGGTCTCATAGAAAAATTTTGCCTCCAAGATAGAGAAATTTTATTTTTCTTTATTATTGTCCTTGAATATTTATGTGCAGAAAGCAAGAGGTCATCTTCATTGTTAGGCTTATCAATCATAGGGTCATACTCTGGCTTCTCCTTCATCAACCTGTTGCCATCAATGACAACTTGGATTAACAAGTGATAGCACTAAATCCTCACGGTAGCACCGAACCTGTGGGAACATGAACTGTGATAGCAACTGACTGCGATAGCAACTGAGACTATTGGTTTGTAGTAACACTGAGACTTTACTACAGTGTATCATCGAGACTTTGTTGTAGCATCAAGACATCACTATAGCACTGAACTTAGACATTCGAACTGTGATCACCGAATTTCAAAGAGAAACCGAACTTGTTTTCTATGACTATGCGAAGTCCTCACACGAGTATATATAGTGGTTGCCACATGAGAATAAGCCGACATGAGTGTGTGAACCGTTGTGTTATTATTATGGGCCGACATGCATATTCATTAATTTGTGTAGGCCGACATGTGATCTCCTTATGGAATTTGACTTGATGGAGATCCTTTCAATGGCAAGGAGACTTTGATGGATGGAGGAGTCTTCACAAATATATCTTGACAATAACCTAAAGCCTACAATGGAGGCTTGACCTATACATTTGACCCAAGCATGAACCCATGCTTTAATAAGTCAAATCAAAATAATAATAAATTCCTTTTCACTTTCTTTTGACAAATATATTACATTTGACTCAAATACAATAATGAAGATCGGACCTAGTTATATTTTCCAACACTCCCTCTTAACTAGGGAGGTATTCATATTTACATGTAATCACAAAGGTACATGAAAGATCTCAACACATCATCTATGGATTAGTTTAGGAACTGTAATGCCATGGACTAGATTCCTGACCAAGGCAATCTGTCCGGGTGGGAATAAGATGGACTCAAGCTTTCAGCCTCTCTAGGTACCATCAGGCTTACTTGCTAACCACCAACCCAAAGATCTGAGTATGTATCCAAAAAACAGAACTCTTTAACCAACACCACCTTTTCCAACTTCGAGACCTAGACATCAACACAAAGTGCCAGTCAGATGCCCTCCCAGGAAATGCTTCACTCACAAAGCCTAAAAAATCTCTCCCAATCAAATTGATTGATAACCAGCATGCTATCAAAAACTTCGAGAGATTCACCTGTACAACACAACCCCAATCAATAATACTTTCATATGTACATAATCAAATACAAACCTTCGGGGTCTTCCAAACAGCTTGATGTTGCTTCTCAAGTTTCCATAGTAGGCCTATCAACCGAATCTTTCACAGAAGATTCCTCAATCATACATTTTCCTTTCCTACTGCTTATGCAACAATATATTCTTCAGCAGCATTCTCCAATTTTATTCTCTCACACATGGCCTTCACTAAGACTTATGGTTGTTAGTCCTAGTCTAGTGCATGACACATGCAGTAGAGAATTATATTTGTCACTCCCTCTTAATCGAAGAGGATCTAATCATTCTTGTACAAAGAATATTCTCAACCATCCTCTTATCCTAGGGAGATTCCTTTCAATCAAGCTCCCTCTTAACCTAGGGAGATTTCATTCAAACTCCCTCTTAACTTAGGGAGCTCTACTTCTTCTTTAGGACATCGGAGAATCTTTCATGTCTTCCATCCTACTCATCAGAGTGATTCATATATCATGATTATCACATCAACTTTACTTACGATCATCTTCACCAATTTGAAGATGATGTACCTGCACAACTTAGATAGCAAGTACAACCAAAATTAATGAAGCATGAAGCTAGCCATATCAAAAACTTAAAATAGCGTAAGCATTAGCCTTTACAAACATAATCAACAGGAGACCATTTTTCAACTTCTCAGGTTTAGTTACAAAACCTCAATCACATTCAGAGCTCATCATGATATCGTACTTATTATATCTAGGGTTTCAATATTCTTTCAATGACAAGTTCCTTCATATAGAAAACCCTAGAAGCAAATCAAATCAATGAATCTAACAACTTTTAGAATTCAAATGTCAAATTCCTCACTAAGATTTCATACATATCCTAGATTTCATGAGCATCAATAATAAAAACCAATCATAGCTTAATCAACATCATGACTAGTATCTACTAGAGTTTAATATTCGCCATAGATTTTGATCTTTAAATTCTCAACAATCACTATATAGATTCATAGATTCCAGATTGTCATATCACACATACTAGAGAATTTTAACTACTACTAGGGTTTAGCTGCAAAACCCTAGATTTACAAACCATCATCCTAGACCATCAAACTTTGACTAGGGCTTATTTCCAAACCCTGGGACTCATGACCACTAACATTTACGTCAACACATATATCTAAGAATTCATCAGCACATCATATGTCACGCAATATTCAAATGTTAGACATACACCAGCCTAGACCAAGCTAGGGTTTCAATCAATGGACACATGCCTATGGTTTTCATTCCTAGGACTCTAAATACATAACAAGGGTTTTGCTTATAGACCCAACCAAACCCTGAAGATCTAGGGTTTCATAACATAGCAAAGCAAACCCTTCTACACCAAAACTTCACAAAGTCGGGATTTCAGACAACATCATTCAACCCTAATAATTTAGGGTTTTCATGATCCTACCAAAACCCCAAACATAATATCATTATCAAAAAACTTGAAATAACCTTTTCCAATAACCCTAAGAAGTTTTAGGGTTTCAGACATTAACATTAGCATACCCTTAGGTTAGGATTTTCCAGAGAACTTGTCAAGGGTTCTGTAAGAACAATCAAGAGTGTAAGTAGGGTAGATTTATTGAGTGATGAATCACCTAAAACAAGAATCATCATGATTCAATATTGCTAGACATAATGATGTTAGTAATGCAATCTTCAAAAATAAGATGAACATACCTTTAAGAGAATCTCGTAATGTGTACAGTTTGAAACATACCTAGAAATGTTTTAGGGAAACCTATTACGGATATCTTGAAGTGTTCTCTTTGTATTAAGCCGTCATCCTTTATACCTATAGTATATACTTACAAGCACAACATGTGATACCAAGGACATGATTTAATTTCTCAAGTTAGATGTCCTACATAACCATGGAGGATGGAATCCTATAAATATTATTTTCTTCTTTCAATCAAGGACTTTTACTTGACATCCTAGATTACTTGTAATTTCTAGAAAATAAGGATCAACATTCTAATATGAGATTTAGTATGTTATCTAGGGAGTGCAATCTTTATCCTAGGCTAACTATGTACCATTTGAAAATCTTTATGATTATACTTACCTTGTATTTTACATACTTTCGATTTATGCAAGCTCATCAACCTCGTCAATACTTACTTGTACTCAGATCCTGAAAGAGTGCTTCATTTGTGCTTGAGTTTGTAAGGACAGACTTCGGATAGATTATGTGATGACATAGTCCACTTCAGTTTGTACATAGCAATAACATCCATCATCCCAATCTTCGTTGTTGCAGAAGTAGTGGCACAGTTCATTAATGATGACAATGTGGTGGTAGCGAAAGCTTCTTGCTGTCGTAGCTCCTTATTTCTGTAATCACTGTAATAGCAATGAGTTTATAACATTGTAATAGAACAAAGACTGTAGTGGCACCGAACCTATAATTATTGTGATGGCCTTGTTGGAAATACTGAGAGGGGGTTGAATCAGTATCTCTTTTCAATTGTTAATTTTATCAATTAGATCACTTATATTTAGAACACAAAATGAAGAATGATGGAATAAATAATTTTATTAATTTCTTCTTTACAATAAGTGAAGTACAATAATGATATAGGGCTCCAACCCTAAATGAAGATTCCAATCTTCCAGGCTCCAACCTGTATTGTGCCAAGCACCAACTTGGTCTTTCCAAGGCTGCAACCTTGTCAATTTGAGGCACAACCTCTAGGGCTCCAACCCTATCTCTGGTATAGGCTCCAAACTGGTTTCTTGAGGAAACCAATCCTCTAGGGCTCCAACCCTATCTTCCAAGGCACCGACCTTGTCTCTATGAGGCTCCAACCCTCAACTTCACTTTATCAAAATATGTTTGGTTATTCTTCACAGCTCCCAAAGTCTTCTTCAACGAGCCCTGTTACACTTAGTCTCCACATCACATAATCAATGACAGCGTTTTCTTCGTATGAAGGTGTCTCCATTGCTCTTCATGACACCCAAACACTTTCTTCAAGGTTACCTCATGATGGCTCCAATGCATCATGCTCTTCAAGGTGAGTCTACAAAATTCTCTCCAATCTACCTTTCCAAAACTTCAAGTCTTCTTCAGCAAGACTTCTATGGCTACTCCAATAATGTATGTCATCAAGATTGCTTCTACAAGCTTACTAGATGCTACTCTTCAACAACAACTTCCTAAAACTGCTTTGACAAGGATTTCAACTTGCTACAAAAAAGCATGCACAAATTGCTCTAGGGCTAAGGTAAAACTTTATATAAAATGCACCTTCAAGACAGTTGTAAACACCTTCTACAAGAAGCTCCACAATGTCAAGATGGTCTCCAAGTCTGCTTCAACCATGCACTAGGGACTGCCTCAATATGGTGTCAACTCTTCAATGTCTGCTGCAAAGGGACTTCTACAATTCTGCTCCAAAGATGACAGCTAACTCCACAAATCCGAGCTTATATCTGCAATCTGAGTTCACAAGTAATGACTGTCCACTGTACAAGATTAAATCTCACAGATCTGGGCCTTCAAAGGTCTGTGGCAAGGCCTTACTGTTGACAGTATGAGCCTTCACTTACTGATCCAAGGTAACTGTGGTAAAGTCCGAGTTAAGGAGGTGACAGTCCACAGCAAGGTCTGTTACAGGACTTGTTCATACATTGACTATAGGTGTGTCTCTGAGATTGTTTTTCAAGCACTATACTGTAGGTGTGTCTCTGAGATATCCTTAGACCACCACAAAAGGTTAACCACAACTTTTAAGGTAATATGAGGTGCACTGAGCTATAGAACTGAAACTTCTCACAATCCAAATATAGCTCATTACAGGAAAATTGTCCGTAATGTCCTCCATGGGTATCTTAATGTCCCTGTCCTCTTCAACTGTGTTCTGTCACATTTATGTGATTAAGGTTGTTGTAGCTGCCTATGGTGGTATCGAGCTCCTAACTCTTCAACAGTCCGAAATCCAGCAAGAGATGAGGTGTAAACAATGAAAATAATCTGATGGCACAGTTCCACGAGTTGAGGATAAGATCCACAGATGGAAAACTGACCCTCGCTGTTACAGATCCACCATGACACAATTATTTCTTTTATTCTTCTTGACTGTTCACAAGATGTGAACATATATCCCTATCTCATGTTTATCCGAGCTGTAATAGATATTCAAACCGAGATGATGATGAGGAGTGAGGTCCGAGACTTTATATTTATAGTGATTTTTCCACGACTAAATGAAATGACGTGTTTTAAGGGTAGGCCAACTTGAGAGGTTTTAGCACATGTCGGCTCAAGTAACAGCTATGATATTCCATCTTAAAAATTCGATTTCTCTTAAACTATTTGGAGTTAGGAGGCAAGTGAAGGCTCATTAGAAAGCTAAAATTATGCTCTAGAGGATGGTGAAGGTCTCATAGAGAAATTCTGCCTTTAAGGTAGTGAAAATTAATTTTTAATGTGACTGTCCTTAAATTTTATGCATAAAAAGTTTGGGACAACATGAGGAATGTTTGAGACAGTGTGGCTTCTTCATTGTTATCAATGTCATCATAGGATCATAGAGTCATTATGTAGGAGTGTTGCATTCATGTAGCATCACATATCAACCAAGTCATCATATACTAGTGCAGTGATATGTCATAGTGCAGCCTTCATTAATTTGTCAAAAGCTCCAAAGCAGTCTTCCAATCATGTCAAGGTGTGGTCATTCTTCAAGAGTACGACTTCATCAATTACAGTCCTCCACTTCAAAGGCTTGTATAATGGCACTTAAGGTCTAGATCATCAATTAAGGCACATGATTAGCACTGGCAACATTATAGTTAGTTCAAGGACTTGTTCGGGCAACACTTTTTCAATAGTGGCTTGACATCTTCGTGGCTTGACATATTCATTGATGAAATCTTTATCAACCAAGAGTTATGACATCATCATTTGGAACCAAACATCTATTGTCATCAACCTTATCATCACATTCTGGGGCATCTCAAGAATATTTTCCATCTCGAACAATTCCTTATTGACATCAATGACAACCTTGATTAACAATCTCTCCCTTTGTCATTGATGGCAATATTCTTGCCCTTCCAATATTCTCTCCTCCTTTGACATCAATGGCAAATGGGTTGCCCGAGTACTCCCCCTGTCAAGTTGCTTCTTTTCTTCATGAATAGTAGTCCTTCATAGGTATGTTACTCCCCTTGTCATGGTGCTCTTTCTTCTGGCAATATGGTGCATGATAGATGTGTTTGTATTTCTTCATCTGATGAACCAACTCCCCCTAACCGTATGGTCTCTTTTTGACAAAGTCTCACCATCAAATACTTGGAATATCAAGGATGACTTCATCAATTCAACAACATGCGTTGTTGGCTAGTGTGTTAAAGATACTTTCAGACCCAATTTGCTTCCTTCTCCATACTTGTGTAATTTTCTTCTCTGGCTTGGTTATCTTGGTTTTAGGGACCCAATTCAAGTTACAATCACGTGCCATATGTCCAATGTTATGACAATTGAAGCACTCCATCTTGTTCATGAATGAGTAATCACGACTTCTTGCAAAATTGCTTCTAGAAGATTGACAGGGACCATTATATTTGTCTTTGTGATATGCCCTACAATCTTTTGCCATGTGCCCAAAGTTTGTACAATAATAACAATATCCAAAAAATATACTTTGATGCCTAGGAGATGAAGAGTTTCTTGAAGTACTTCTAAAGTCTTTTTGCCTTGGAATTCTTTGATGATATTCATTGCCTTTTGTATTCTTGACATCATTTGTAAGTCTCCTTGGAGTAGGGTTTCTTCTAATGTCATCTTGACTCTTGACTTTGCTAGAACTTGGAGTATCATTTCTTCCTGGCTTCCTCACATCCTTGTTGTTTGAAGCATTATCATTCTTGCTTGAGGGTTCACCTGCATAGCCAAGACCTGATTTATCAAGAGGAGATCTTTGATGACTTAGGATGTCATCTAGGGTTTGAGAGCTTTTCAAGTTCTTATTCAACAAGACAACTTCCTTTTTAAGAGTGGCAATTTCTCCTTTCAATTTTTCACAATCTTCATCTTTCATGACTAGTTGCTTCTTCATTTCTTCCATCATCCTTGTTGCTTCGTGTGCTTCAATTTTAAGGGAGATGATATTTGATTTCATTATGAAGATTTCTTCATTCTCCTTTGCTAGACTGTTCCCCATTTCTTCTTTTATTCTTGTAGCTTCACATGTTTCAGCCCTGAGAAGATTGATGTCTTATTTTAGTTTGAAGATTTCTTCATCCTTTTCTTCTAGTTGAGATTTAAGATAGGAGGACTCTTCCTTGTATTGACCAATCTCTGCTTCAAGATTGTTCAAGCTCTTAAGTCTATGTTCAAGGTGGCTTGACAAAGTTTCTTCCCTTTTGTTTGCCTTATCCAATTGATTTGTCATAGATATGACTTCTTCATGATGCTTTCTTTTGTTTTGATGAAATTCCTCTTTAAGTTTGGCGAGCTCCTCGTCTCTTTCTTGTACTTGAAGCTTGACAAAGTCAACTTCCTTCCTTGTCTTGTCTTGATTACCATCTTGCACTTTCTTCTTAAGTTCTTCATTTTCCTTTTTCAAACTGTTAATCTCTTCCATGGAAGCCATACGTTTATTCAAGAGATCTTCTTCAAAGTCTTCTTTGTTCTCTTCATCTTCTAGGTCTTCTTTAGCCTTGTTGTCATATCTCTTATCTTCAACTTCCTTGACGGATTCTGGACTTCTTTCTTGTTTTCCATCATCTTCTTCACTAGAGATCATTGTCAACGCTCCTTTTGAGCGAAGATCATGAAGTTTGTCCCATATGACTTTTGCTGGCGAACATTTTTCAAAATTGGCCTTCACAGAATATGGAACCCATTCAAGATTGCCTTCATTGCTCTTGTATTGTACTCCTTGGATTCTTCATCCATCATGTCATTAGTAATCACTGATTTCCAAACTTCAATTCCTTGAGTCTTCAAAAAATTCCTCATTCTTGCCACCCATATATCAAAATTTCCATTGAACAATGGAGACTTCGCAAATCGATTTACTTCAATTTCAATGGTTGAGGAAGATAAATCTTTAGGAGGATTGGAGACTTTCTTCCTTGGCTTTGCCATTTGTGTTCTAATGATCGACCTTCAAGCTATTAGGCTTTGAGTGAAGGTACTGTCTCTGAAACCAATTGTTGGAAACACTGAGAGGGGGGTGAATCAGTATTTCTTTTCAATTGTTAATTTTACCAGTTAGATCACTTATATTTAGAACACAAAATGAAGAATGATGGAATAGATAATTTTATTAATTTCTTCTTTACAATAAGTAAAGTACAATAATGATATAGAGCTCCAACCCTAGATGAAGACTCCAATCTTCCAGGCTCCAATTCAATTGTTAATTTCACCAATTAGATCACTTATATTTAGAACACAAAATGAAGAATGATGGAATAGATAATTTTATTAATTTCTTCTTTACAATAAGTAAAGTACAATAATGATATAGGGCTCCAACCCTAGATGAAGACTCCAATCTTTCAGGCTCCAACCTGTATTGTACCAAGCACCAACTTGGTCTTTCCAAGGCTCCAACCTTGTCAATTTGAGGCACCAACCTCTAGGGCTCCAACCCTATCTCTGGTATAGGCTCCAACCTGGTTTCTTGAGGACTCCAATCCTCTAGGGCTCCAACCCTATCTTCCAAGGCACCGACCTTGTCTCTATGAGGCTCCAACCCTCAACTTCACTTTATCAAAATATGTTTGGTTATTCTTCACAGCTCCCAAAGTCTTCTTCAACAAGCCTTGTTACACTTAGTCTCCACGTCACATAATCAATGACAGCCTTTTCTTCGTATGAAGGTGTCTCCATTGCTCTTCATGACACCCAAACACTTTCTTCAAGGTTACCTCATGATGGCTTCAATGCATCATGCTCTTCAAGACAAGTCTACAACATTCTCTCCAATCTGCCTTTCCAAAACTTCAAGTCTTCTTCAGCAATACTTCTATGGCTGCTCCAATAATGTATGTCTTCAATATTGCTTCTACAAGCTTACTAGATGCTGCTCTTCAACAACAACTTCCTAAAACTTCTTTGACAAGGATTTCAACTTGCTCCAAAAAAGCATGCACAAACTGCTCTAGGGCTAAGGTAAAGCTTTATAAAAAAATGCACCTTCAATACTGTTGTAAACACCTTCTACAAGAAGCTCCACAATGTCAAGATGGTCTCCAAGTCTGCTTCAACCATGCACTAGGTACTGCATCAACATGGTGTCAACTCTTCAATGTCTGCTGCAAAGGGGCTTCTACAATTCTGCTCCAAAGATGACAGCCAACTCCACAAATCCGAGCTTATATCTGCAATCCGAGTTCACAAGTAATGACTGTCCACTGTACAAGATGAAATCTCACAGATCCGGGCCTTCAAAGGTTTGTAGCAAGGCCTTACTGTTGACAGTATGAGCCTTCACTTATTGATCCAAGGTAACTGTGGTAAAGTCCGAGTTAAGGAGGTGACAGTCCATAGCAAGGTATGCTATAGGACTTGTTCATACATTGACTGTAGGTGTGTCTCTGAGATTGTTTTTCAAGCACTGTACTGTAGGTGTGTCTCTGAGATATCCTTAGCCCACCACAAAAGGTTAACCACAGTTTTTAAGGTAATATGAGGTGCACTGAGCTATAGAACTGAAACTTCTCACAATCCAAAATATAGCTCATTACAGGAAAATTGTCCGTAATGTCCTCCACAGGTATCTTAATGTCCCTGTCCTCTTCAACTGTGTTCTGTCACATTTCTGTGATTAAGGTTGTTGTAGCTGCCTGTGGTGGTATCGAGCTCCTAACTCTTCAACAGTCTGAAATCCAACAAGAGATGAGGTGTAAACAATGAAAATAATCTGATGGCACAGTTCCACGAGTTGAGGATAAGATCCACAGATGGAAAACTGACCCTGGCTGTTACAGATCCATCGTGACACAATTATTTCTTTTATTCTTCTTGACTGTTCAAAAAATGTGAACATATATCCCTATCTCATGTTTATCCGAGCTGTAATAGATATTCAAACCGAGATGATGATGAGGAGTGAGGTCCGAGACTTTATATTTATAGCGATTTTTCCACGACTAAATGAAATGACATGTGTTTTAAGGGTAGGCCCACTTGAGAGGTTTTAGCACATGTCGGCTCAACTAACAGCTATGATATTCCATCTTAAAAATTCGATTTCTCTTAAACTATTTGGAGTTAGGAGGCAAGTGAGGGCTCATTAGAAAGCTAAAATTATGCTCTAGAGGATGGTGAAGGTCTCATAGAGAAATTCTTCCTCTAAGGTAGTGAAAAATAATTTTTAATGTAACCATCCTTAAATTTTATGCATAAAAAGTTTGGGACAGCGTGAGGAATGTTTGAGACATTGTGGCTTCTTCAATCTTTGGCTTCTTCATTGTTATCAATGTCATCATAGGATCATGGAGTCATTATGTAGGAGTGTTGCATTCATGTAGTATCACATATCAACCACATCATCATATACTAGTGCAGTGATATGTCATAGTGCAGCCTTCATTAATTTGTCAAAAGCTCCAAAGCAGTCTTCCAATCATGTCAAGGTGTGGCCATTCTTCAAGAGTATGACTTCATCAATTATAGTCCTCCACTTCAAAGACTTGTATAATGGCACTTAAGGTCTAGATCATCAATTAAGGCACATGATTAGCACTGGCAACATTATAGTTAGTTCAAGGACTTGTTCAGGCAAGACTTTTTCATTAGTGGCCTGACATCTTCGTGGCTTGACATATTCATTGATGACATCTTTATCAACCAAGAGTTATGACATCATCATCTGGAACCAAACATCTATTGTCTTCAACCTTATCATCACATTCTGGGGCATCTCAAGAATATTTTCCATCTCGGTCAATTCCTTATTGACATCTATGACAACCTTGATTAACAGGCCTAAAACTGTAGTCTCTATGGAAACGCTGAAACTATAAAGTTTGTAATGATCCAAACCTGTGGAAGCACCAAAACTGTCCACTATAATTTCCGAGCAAGATTATCTCGGTAATTTGGACCTGAACTTCTATCTCAGAGATGATCGAAGTGGTGTCATTTTGAGGTATACCAAGATCCTTCTTATCAAAAGCAAAGACTGAACTGGCTCATTGATCTTGACATGTTTGAATGCAGACAGAGAATACTTCAAACTGAAAATATTGCCCTTTAATTCAAACTGCCTTTGATCATGACCTTAGCTCTGACACCATGTTGGGAAATCCTAGGAGTTGGCAGTTACTCGATTTCCAAATATGAAGGCTGAAGATTTTCCAGCAGTTGCAAATTTCCAGTTATTGATGTTATCTATAATTTCTTATTCAAATTTTTTCCAAAAATTGTTAGAGATTATTTTGTAACCAGTTCCTTTGTGGAATCTGAAGCTAGTTCAATAGGAAGTCTATAAATATGTTGTAATAAGACTAAGCAAGGGTTGGAACTTGTATGAAGAAAGGGTCTGCATTTTGATGTAAAGTTCTGCACTGTACTGAAACGACCAACTTCATTAATACAAAAAGTTTGTTTCAGTATGCCTATGTGAATCAATTGGTGATGTCTCTTTTCATGTGATATTGTTATTTTCCCACTTTTCCATGTGTTTTCTACCTTTATTGTTTAAGGAAGATAAAGGGTTGAATTCGTTTAAATACACTTTGTCTGGCTTACAAACAATATTCTTGTTTTCACTCTGATATGAAGTATAGAATTAATCCCAGCATGCTCTATATTTAATTGATTTCTAATCCTCTTCATCTTACTCATCCCACAAATGCTTAAAAGATCCAAAAGCTTGCGTACCTTGCCCTATTACTTCTATTTTGTTATTTTTGTATTTGATCATCCTAAGATTCATGACTCCATTACCCAATGGACTTTCCTTGCAGTTTCAACCAAATCTCTGAAAAAATCAACCTCTGTGGTACCTCTCAAATATCTGAGAATCCATGAACAATGCTTGCAGGTAAAACAACATTGCAGAAATAATGGGTTTACAGGCTGAAGGAAGAATATGGAGGAAAACATAGGTACAAAGATAGACTTGTGGTGAAGGGGTTTGTATAGAACAAAGGTATTGACTTTGATGAAATATTTTATCATGTTGTTAAGATTACTTCAATCAGAACTATTTTAAGTCTTGTAGCAATGGAAGATTTGCATTTTAAACAGTTAGATAACATTCTCCATGGAGATTTGGAGGAAGAGATCTATATGCAGCAATCACAAGGATATGAGATCAAAGGGAAGGAAAAATTAGTGTGCAGGTTAAAGAAGAGCTTGTATGGCTTAAAACATGCTCCAAGGTAGTGGTATTAAAATTTGACAAGTTTATGTCTGAACAAGGTTATACTAGATGTCACTCTGATCATTGTGTTTATCTGAAAAAGCAAAATGATGGCAGCTATATTATATTGTTATTGTATGTAGATGACATACTTGTTGCACAGTCTAACATGCAGGAAATAAATGTTGATTTGTGGTACCTCTCAAATATTTGAGAATCCATTTCATTGCCATCCAATGTTCTTTTCCTGGATTGTTCATGTACCTGCTTACAACTCCCACTGCACGTGTAATAT
The DNA here is from genome assembly GCA_034641835.2 of Pinus albicaulis. Lineage (NCBI taxonomy): Eukaryota > Viridiplantae > Streptophyta > Pinopsida > Pinales > Pinaceae > Pinus > Pinus albicaulis. The sequence continues at coordinate 38,727,366 of CM076581.1, read as the reverse complement.
CAGGCCTTGTGCAGACGATTGCATACATTAAGCTTCCAACTGTTGATACATATGGAACTTTAGACATATAATCCATTTCATATTGGGTCTTGGGGCACATCTCCTTACTAAGTTTGAAATGGCTAGCAAAAGGTGTACTAATTGGTTTTGCATTATTGCGCATTAAATCTTTTCAACACCTTTTGTATGTACTCATTCTAGAACAATGTTAATTTGCGATCTTCTCTGTATCTAGTTATTCTCATACCAAGGATTTGTTTTGCAGCTCCCAAATCCTTCATTGCAAATGAATTTGCCAATTTTCTTTTGAGCACATTTATTTCCTACATGTTAGACTCTGCAACAAACATGTCATCTACATACAATAACAATATAATATAGCTGCCATCATTTTGTTTTTTCAGATAAACACAATGATCAGAGTGACATCTAGTATAACCTTGTTCAAACATAAATCTGTCAAATTTTATATACCACTGCCTTGGAGCCTGTTTTAAGCCATACAAGTTCAACTGAACCTGCACACTAATTTTTTAGGACACGGCTTTTTGGGATTCTTTTGATATGATTGTTGTTGGGCTGCTAAGGCTTTGTTAGAAGCATTTCTAGAAGTGATAAGACCAAGATGTAAGAGTTTTTCTTGTTCTCTTATCAAATAATCACAAAAGGAATCAAAGGAGGGATTATTGTAGGTGGTTCCTGAAGAAATGATGGCTTCTCTAATGGAATGGAAGGTGGAAGCAAATACAGAGTATGCAGGGCCAAGCTTAGCAAGAATGCAATAGATGAGGCTACCATCTTCCTTTTTGACCTTACAACCTTCTAAAAGAAGTCCAAGGGTCTTGAATTTGGACAAAAAATCTTCAATAGAGTAGAAATTATTGGGGTCCAAAGTAAGCAACTCATTTTCAAGCTGGTGGGCCCTGATGATCGAAAGTCTACTGCAAGATATGTATTCACTCTTGGTTCAGGACCTATTACTTGGTCTTGTAAGAAACAAAGTGCCATCTCTCTTTCTTCAGCAGAAGCAAAGTATCGTGGTGCAGTTGAAGCTAGCAAGGAATCCATGTGGCTTCGTCAGATCCTGTCTGAATTTGGTCTTCATCAGCAGCATCCAACTACGCTTTGGTGTGATAATCAAAGTGCTATTCAGCTATGTAAAGATCCAGTTCAGCATCAGCATATGAAACACTTTGAACTCCACATACACTTAATCAAAAAGCTCATTCATGATCGTGTTCTTGAAGTCCAGTACTGTCCAACCAATGATCAAGTAGCCGATATCTTTACAAAGGCTCTCACAGAAGCAAAGTTTACCAAACTTCGATCCATGCTTGGAGTTCAGGAAAGTTGTCATTAAAAGGGGATAGGCTCTAATGCCTCCTTCCTTCTCCTATTGTGTCACTTTTGTAAATCCTTCAATCCTATCCCAATTGTTCTTAAGGGGGGATGTTAGGATATTTCGACACATAGGAAATAGGCTCCTTTTGTGTCACCTTTGTAAATCCTTCAATCCTATCCCAAGTTGTTCTTAAGGGGGGGTGTTAGGATATTTCGACACATAGGAAATAGTTAAGAATAACTTAGTCTAGTGTAGAGTTAGGTAAAGTGTGTTTCTTTACTATGTACATTTGTAACTTATAATTCGACAGTCACGATTTGTAGTGATCCGACGGTTCACTCTCTCCTTGGTATTAATGACACTTGATCCATGGCTTAACACCCAATTGGTCCATGAACTCTATTTAAAGAGCATGGAGGGTCATTTGTTGGTTAATCGTTTATGAGATAAACATATATAACTTTTCTTTTTATATTAATAAATTGCCTCAAGTGGCTGTGTTGGCTCAAATCGTGGACTGTTTCCCTCTTCAAGGGTTTTAACCACGTGATTATACTGGTGTACTGATTTGTGATCTATTTGTGAGTGGTGTCCTTTGGTTCTTGATCTAAGGAACTTACCCTATAAATCCCTACAAATACCACCATCCAAGGAATTTGAAGACCCTCCGTTTATTAAATAAACAGCAGTATCTACAACATCTAGATAAACAGCAGTATCTACAACATCTACCCAAAATTGTAAAGGCAATCCTGCAGGCAATCTCATGCACCTTGCACGCTCCATGATTGTCCTGTTCATCTTTTCTGACACACCATTTTCTTATGGTGTTCTTAGAACTGTCTTCTCTCTGCGAAGACCATGCTCTGAATAGTACCTATCAAACTTTTTGCTGCAATATTCACCTCCACTGTCTGATCTGAGACACTTCAGCTTCTTTCCTGTCTCAATCTCAACCAAAGCTCTCCATTTCTTGAAAGTATCAAATACATCAGATTTATTACGAATACAATAAATCTAAGTTTTTCTATTTGCATCATCAATAAAAGTAACATAATAACGAGAGCCACCGAGAGATGATACCTAAGCAGGTCCTCATACATCTGTATGCACAAGCTCTAATTTTTCGCTCTTCTTTTCTTTCCCAACTCTAATAAATCTGGCTCTTTGGTTTTCCATAAATACAATTCTCACAGAATCCAAATCAATATTCTTCAAACCCGGCAACAAATTTCTTGAGTGAAGAATCTTCTTCCCTTCTCACTCATGTGTCTGAGCCTATGATGCCATAATGTTGCATCTGCTCCTTTGGAAGTTGAAGCATTAACAGAGTTAGAAATACCATTGCATAAATACAATGTGCCAACCTTTTTTCCTTTTGCTATTACCAGGGCTCCTTTAGTGACCTTGTAGGTTTTATCTATGAAAGTTGTCACACAACCTTCACCGCCTAACTGCCCTGTTGAAATTAGATTTTTCTTCAAATCTGGAACATGCCTTACCTCCTTTAATAACCATTGGTTTCCATTTTGTTGTTTTACAAGAACTTTACCCATTCCAACGATTTTACAGGGTTTATTATCACCCAGACGAACCTGTCCAAAATCTCCTTGAACATAGTCATGAAAATATTTCTTATCAGGTGTGGCATGGAATGAGACCCCTGAATCTACCACCCAGGAATCAATAACATTTTATAAAGAAAGAATCAAAGCACCCAAGAATCAATAACATTTTATAAAGAAAGAATCAAAGCATCTTGCAACACTTCACATGTCACATTTGCTTCATGATTGTTTTCTTGTTGTGCATCTTCTTCTTTTCCCTTCCGAGATTTACAGTCTTTCTTCAGGTGTCCTTTCTTTCTACATTTCCAGCACACTATCCCCAATCTGGACTTGGATCTGTCTTTCCTTGATTTACTGCGATATTGAGCTCTTTCCTCTTTCCATTTTTCTTCCCCTGGTCTCTGCACTCAAAGCATTACCCGATGTCTCACCGGAGCTTTTCCGTCGCATTTCCTTGCTAAGGATAGCATCGACAACATCATCAAACTTTAAAGTACTAGATCCGGAGACAGTTACTAATGGCCATAACTAAACCATTCCAATTTTCTGACAATGAGCACAGAAATAACAGAGCCCTAACTTCATCATAAGAGTTTACCCCTACAAAACTTAACTAACTGGTAACCATATTAAATTCATTTAAATGCTCAGCAACAGATCCACCTTCCAACATCTTCACACTAGATAAATGTTTCATAAGAAATACCTTTTTTGAGGCCGAGGGTTTTTCATATAGTTTAACCAATGCCATAATTAAACCCTTCGTTGTTGTTTCCTTCGAAATATTGAAGGCTACCGACGCTACGAGGCACAGCCGTATTGTTCCAAGTGCCTTTCTATCGAGAATCTCCCATTCTGTATCTGTCATACTCGACGGCTTCTTTGTTTTTCTGCTCAATGATAGGTACAAATCTTTCTGATACAATTAATCTTCCATCTACATCTCTCACTGCAGGTAGTTTTGGCCGTTAACTTTCTCGACCCTAAACCTACCATCTTCTACCATTTCTCCCACTCGAACCAGGGACCCTTATTTCCTGTGAGTTTATCAGCCAAATACACCTTCGGCGCTGATACCAGTTGTTAGAAAATTATATATTACAGAGCAACGGAACACATAAAATACGCGGAAACACAAACACAGAAAACATATAAAACAAGAGAGACACAGATATATGTGGTTCACCCAACTTGGGCTACGTCCACGGAAACAACCAGTCCTTCCCTTTATATTATCTAGTAAAAATAAAGAGACACAACCTACAGCAGATTCGTTGTAATAATCCTCTTCTCTCTCACACAGTCTCCCTTTCTATTTTTCGTTCAGAATATACACATGATACATAGTCGCAATACAATTCCCTCATACAACAAAGGGATTGCCTTCTAGGGCAAAAAACCCTAAATTAAGCATAACTTCTATTGTCAAATCATCCGCCTAATGAATGGCCCAAACTGACTACAAAATTACAATATGTTACAAGGTAATTTTACATATGTTTACCCCCCAAACCACCCCCCCCCCCCACCAGGGGGGGCACCAAAATGTCGACGTCGCCCCCCCTGGAACCCCCTTACAGCAATCAAACGACGGGCGGCCTTGTCGCCCCATTAAGAACAGGGGTCCAACGCGAAGATACATCTAAATAAGGAAGATAATCAGGCTCCACAGCCAACAATTTCCAAATTAGTCTTCTTTTCAACCAAATTTGAGAGGGCCTTGTACCCAATGAAGTGCCTTGAGGCTCCACTATCAATCAACCAATGATCCAAAGTATCTGGAGGAGAGGCAATAGATAAAGAGGAAATAAGATAAAATTCATTTTGTTTCTCTATAACATTACGTTCCTCATACTTAGAATTTCTCGTCCTTTTGGGAGGTCAACCATTTCCATATGAGTAGTGGGAGCGTTTCTCTTTCCTTTATTGTTGAACCTTATGTTCCTTTGATTTCCATTGCCTTTGTAATTGTTGTGGTTGTTGTTATCATCGTCCCTTGGAGTATCCTTCTTGTGACGACACTCTCTAGCATAGTGGCCAAACCTGTTGCAATTGTGCTACAAGTTGTTATTGTAGCACCTTCCTCTTAGCATGAGCAGAGAAAGCAATAGGCTCATTCCCATTTGAAGGTTTGTCTCTCTCTGATGGCGCAAACAATGGAGCTTAAGTAAAATATACATACAATTTACACAACAAATACAATCCAAACTCAGAACAATTCATTGAAATTCAAAATATTTACAATAAGAAATATTGGCCTAATAATTGGCCACTCACTCCTCACTCTCATTCCTACACACTTCACTCCTCTCATGCCTCATTGATTTATACAAATAAATCTGAACCCAAAGTTGGTTCTAGATCCTAAACAAATTCCTACAATTTATCTCTAGATTCTCCCATGATCCATAAAACTCTCACCTAATCCCTTATTTCTAGATGAGATCTAACTAACCCTCAAATCTCTCTAACTCTTCCAAATATTCTCGAACTTTCTCTTATTTACAATAATTATCATTCTCTCCTAAAACTATAGGAAAATACAATAATAATTAAATCATAACTTAGGGAACCAACTCCCGTGGTATGCATTCAACCCTAGGTTAGATGCTCCTGCATCAGCCTTCCCAGGTAAAAGAAATTCAAGGTCTCCTGACCATATGCCTTCATAAATTGATCAAAATTCCTCCTGGATCCCATACTTTGGTTTGTAACTGATCATCCATTCTTTGTTGTTCTGCATCAATTGATGTTACTTTTAATTCCTTGGGTTTCCAAATTTGTTTTGTAGTCTTATATCGACCTTTGTCCAAGTTCACAAATACAATTTGCTTCCTCATCATCCTCGCCAAGCATTGTTCCTTGCTCTAGTTCATCTGATTTATCTAGAGTTTTTCTGCTTCCCTTAACAAACTTTCAACTTGTGCTTCTTTCTTATTGCAATCAACTGCTTGATTGGCCATCTAGTTGTCCTCTTCATTATCCATCCATGTTTCTGATTTTGTAGCAGCTCCATCAACACGTCAAATCGTGCCTTCAACTCAACAATCTCTTTCTCGAACTCTTCATCATAAATGCCAACTGTTATGGCATCACTGTGGTTTTTCCCTGAATTATGCAAATGACTATAACCGGTCCAAACGAGCCCTCCAAGCCAGAAATGACCGGTTCGGTACCAAACCAGCCGGTTTTGGCACCGAACCGATTGGTTCCGTACCGAACCAGCCGGTTCCGTACCGAGTCAGTCCGATTCACAAGCCTGGGCATTAAAAAAAAAATGGTTTTATTTTTTATTTTTTTAATTATTATTTTTCCTAGTTACTAACGCTACCCTAGCCCCCCAACCCCCCCCCCCATTGGTTTGGTGCCGAAACCGGCCGGTTCCGTACCGAATCGGTCCGGTTCACAAGCTTGGGCATTAAAAAAAATTGATTTTATTTTTTATTTTTTAATTATTATTTTTCCTAGTTACTAACGCTACCCTAGCCCCCCTCCCCCCCCCCCCTCGCTCTCAAGCTATTTAAACACCCCCAGTCCCTCTATTTCACTCACACTATTCATTCAAATCTCTTGCAATTATTGAACTAGGTTTGGTGAGGAGAATTCAGAGAGTTTTTTGTAGGGTTGTTCTGAAGGAGATTCTTTGCAGATTTGAAGAGCTAATTGGAGTCTTGGAGAGTTGCTAGGTTGGTAGATTTGAAGAGCTACTTCAAAGATTTTTTTTCCCAATATATCTTTGGGTTATCTTCAGTGGTTTTTGCAACTGGTGGAAGATTTTTTTTTATTTTGTTGACGTTGCTACATGGTTCATTTCAAAGGATTTTGGAGCTGATTTTCTCCAAAAATTTAGAGGGTAAATCAAGGGGCAGGGGAATCAAGCCATAATCTCATTGTAGACTTGGATGCTACTCATTCTTCAGATGAGGATGAGGAGGATGATCAGGATGATGATTTTGATGATGATTGATGATTGATGATTTGATCATTGATTTGTTATTGTCGTAGCTTGTAGTATTGTAGGTTGTAGTATAATACTATGATCTATGATGTTATTTTGGACTATAAAGGCCTTTTAGAGCCTGCTTCTTGATGTTTGTCACATTTTTGTTTCAACAATGTTTTGCACTAAGTGCTATTTTGGTTATATGCACTATTACTTGCTATATAGATGATAACTTTTGCATATTTGTGTATAAACGATTTGGATTCATATGGATGCACATGAATATATCTTTTTTCTTTAAAATATGAATATTTTATGTATTTTTGGTAAACTGGTTTTTTTCAGTTCCGGTCTGGTTCCGGGTCCACAAGGTTTTTCGGTTCGATGACCGGTTCAGTTCTTATAACATTCGTTGTTGCACCTCCTTAGCTCGTTCAATGAGAACTTCCGCTTTTCCTTTATATATTCTTATCTTATTATCACTACAATTTCATTTTCAATCACCTGCAACTATTGCAATCTACAATTATTGCAAGATTTTTTTCAAATTGTCATTACAATATATTGACTAGACTTTGGGTGTCAGGCTCTACCGATCATGCACCCATTACATTCAATGACTTCAATATACTTTCTTATGAATTCAACTTTACAACTTTTACATCGAGAGACTTTTAATTGTAAGGAGCTCTAACCATTTCCACTTGACTTGACAAACTCACTTGATCAACTTATTTCATAAACTCTTCAACTTTACTTCATCGAAAAATTTCTCAAAAGAAAAAAAAAGTATTTAATAGGATTCTGGTGTTGACACAACTTACTCGACTCTTCTCCCCGGATGCGGGTGACAGAACTGACATGCTTGACAATCACATCTCACACACCCCAGAGGACGGAGATCTTCTGCGCAGAGCCTCACCTGTTGCAGATCCTCAAACCGTTAGCCATCCGCACGAGACTCACAAAATCAGGAATGATGACGAGACGATGGAAACTATGTCACCCTGTCGAGGGCATCCCTTCGCATCTACCACCATAAATGATCATCATATTAACCCGTATAGCATCCATCCCCCTTCCCTCGAGCCTGCTCAGGTGATCGATCATTGCACGTAGCTGCATGTCAGGCCTACTCATTGCTATCCTCCTCGCACACATCCTAGCCTCTTTAAAAAGATGAGCTCTCAACCCTGTTCAACCCACAGTTTTTTACCTCTGCCTTTCACTTCTCTACCTTTGCTCTAGCATTTCCTTGACTTCAGTAGGCTGCGGAGCGCTCTTCTCAGCGTTGTGTCGTGTAGCCCCTTCTGGGCTGTTGCATCCCTTTCTGCCCACCTCTCCCCCAGCGATTCCGACCCCCTAAGCCCCAGCGTTGCTTGCCTTGTTGTGTATCCCTCCCTGGACACCTCCCCCCACCTCATCGCGCAATGGCTCCCACACTTCGCCAGAGAACTATCTAAGGCGGACTGCGAAGGGCTCTCCCTAGCCACTATCACTATGGCGAGGACAATCGACTAGAGTCGATGGAAGGCCCCTCCTCCGACACTTTTGCGCGTCAGAGCCCCGATCCCGAGCAAGAGGAAGTAGCCCCTGGGCAAGTTGCGCAGAGAGGTAGGCACGGCCCGTGGAAGTCCACCATCACTCCCTAAACGCACCCCAGTACCACAAGACTGACCTGTTGCCGGTTCAGGAGAAGGAAGATGATGATTCGGACGTCTGGGTGAAGGATTTCGATGGCAACTGGATGCGTGTCCCTAACGGCATAGATCCGAACTCCCCCATCCTTTGCGCACCAGTCCACAAACCTAGGCATACAATGGCAAATTCGGAGGAAGTCGTTGCACAAGCACCTCCTTGCCCCATTGAGGAGGAGGTCCCCAACAGCGATGATGAAGACGAAAAGTGAGGCTTGCGCAACTGCACAGCTCTTCCATGTTTTTTGTCAAGCTTGCCATCAGTGCTTTTTTGCTTACGCATATTTTGTGCTATTTAGATACACCAGCGCTACTGCGCATAATGTAATTTTCAGTTTTAAGTTTTGTTCGGGTTGGTTTCCTCCTTTGAGGCAGCCCCGAAACCGAGTTACCAATGTTGGGATTGGCTAAGCGCAGCTTGCCAACCCATCCTGTAGCATATGTATTTCTTTGTTTTCAAATTAATAGAATAGCGTAATTTACCAAAAAGAAAAAAACTTACTCGACACTTCTACTTAACTTGATCCTTACATTGAGAAACGTTTTCATTCATAAGATCTCAACCCTCACATAACTCTCTTCCCATTTACAATTAGACTTGAGTTTGATTTTGGCCATGGACTTGAATCCAACATTTTACATTTTCTCGTCAAACATGGACTTCTGAATATGGACCACTTAATTACAATAAATGTTATTAATCAAAGATGTTTAAACTTTGATTAATTGAAAAATGAAGACTTTTTAATATCCCACTAAACCTTCCCAAAATCCACTTTTATATTCCAAGAAAATGTCTTTCTTGAAATTTTATCTTTTTATAAATCACTTTGCACTCCTTATTTAACCATAATCTATATTTAGAAGCCTTTACAACATTTACATTTCCTTCCTCGTAGCTTTTCACTCTTCCAATGAACTTTATGACATATTATAATGTTACTTTTCACTAACTCCCATCATAGCTTGTCATTGATATATTTTCTTTTCTTGGCATCATGCTTTAATATAATTGTTAATGTTTGTGTTTTTCCACGTGATAGCAATTATAGAATCAACATACATACCTTTAATGATGCCTTCGTCATTCATTCATCGATTTCAAACTTTGATGGAGTTTAAACCTTTGACATACACAGATAACTATACTTCTCATCGAATTTGTGTCTTCTCTCTAGATGGTCCGCTACAACGAACAATTTTAAAAATATATCAACACTGCTACAGCTTCGAAGAAGTTAATCCCACGGCATCAATTCAATCACCAAAGGTCGTTCCAGCCAATCGATGGTCTCACAAATTTGAGGCAACTTTGTCGGACGATGAAAGCAGATTTGACTTCTGCTCCAATCTTTTGTTGTTGAATATTTTTTTGATATGCATGCACTAGTTGTAACGAGGACCACGAAAAGCACACCTTCAAACACTTGTTGGAGAGATCAATTACACACGGACACCATAGCTCTCAACGCATCCATTCATCAATGCAGCACTTGTCTACGCACATTCCTCTACGCAAATGTGTTCTCAGCAGTTTCACGTGATCCATTCAGTCTGTTCTGCTCTTGATCACACAGTAGCAATGATCAACGTACAACAACCTCATATGTCCTTTTCAAATTGTTTCAATAGTGTCGTGGCATCTGGTAGAGTGCCAGCATGGGAATGTTGGTTGTTGCGCAAATTCTCCTCGTGGAAACTGGCTCGTATGGTGGATCTATTCCTGAATTAGCTCACAACACAACGGAAAATTCGACCTATAGGTTGATCTTCTGCATGGCTTATGATATTTTTTTGCATAAGGTTGTTGTTAATTTTTTTGGGGGGAACTCAACCCCTATAACCTATGTTTCCTGCAATATTGACAACCTATGAGATTACAATACAAAAAAACGATTACAAGAATAGGACTGGCTCACAATTTTCCACAGAAAATCCGCACACCACACCCTACTGCTTCTCTGCGCAAATGTCTCGCACCAAGCGTCAATAGAAACTTGTTTAACTCCACAGGTAGCGACTGCAACCTCTGAGTAGATCGAATTCTCTAACAATAAAGAGATGATAGCTCCTCCACTTTTCTGACAGCGATTCTGCGTAATTTTAGATTGCACCAGAGATGATAGCTCCTCCACTTTTCTGACAGCGATTCTGCGTGATTTTAGATTGCATAAATAGCAAATAATACAACAAATCATTTGATCTTCACACTTTTCTCTCACCAACAATGCACGGTCTCAATTTTGAGATGCCATATCCGTAGAAACAAAACAGTGATTGCTCGCAGCGATCTTAACACACAAAAACTTGCTCCAACAACGTTGCCCTCTTCGCAGCAACAGGCGAGAGATTCACTCAACAATGACTCCAAAAGCACAAAAATAATCCTTCACACATCACTCTCCACTGTTTACAAGAAATCAATCTCAATTAGGGCTCTAATACCAAAATGATGGCACAAACAATGGAGCCTGAGTAAAATATACATACAATCCAAACTTAGAACAATTCATTAAATATCAAATTATTTACAATAATAAATATTGGCCTAATAAAAGGCCACTCACTCCTCACTCTCATTCCTACACACTTCACTCCTCTCATGCCTCATTGATTTATACAAATAGATCTGAACCCAAAGTTGGTTATAGATCCTAAACAAACTCCTAGAACTTCTCTCTAGATCCTTCCATGATCCATAAAACTCTCAGCTAATCCCTTATTTCTATATGAGATCTAACTAACCCTCAAATCTTTCTAACTCTTCAAAACATTCTCGAACTTTCTCCTATTTACAATAACTATCATTCTCTCCTAAAACTATAGGAAAATACAATAAAAATTTAAATCCTTACTTAGGGAACCAACTCCCTCGGTACACATTCAACCTTAGGTTAGATGCTCTTGCATCACTGTCCATCATCCTCGTCTCTTCTTGAGTGCATCTAGCCAATAATTCATCGAAACTAGGAATCTTGTCAGTGTTGAGAACGGTGGTTTTAAACACGACCCATGCTCTTGTAAGACCTCCAAGAGCAATGAGAGTAAGCCACTGTCAGTGGAGTGTAAAAACTCTGGTAAAACTGATAAATATATATTATTAATGATGAAAGATGAGATAAGAGATGATTACAATGAGGGATCGCCTGGGCTTTAAATATAGCCTCAAGGTGTCCCTTGGTGAAGAGGCATGATCTTTGGATCATGCCCTTTCAGTTAATAAACCTAATATAACTATATCTAACTAATAATTAACAAAATATTCATAACATTGCCCCTCTCTTAAAGATGCTTTGTCCTCAAAGCATATGTAATCGATGGACAATGTTGACGAATGTCTGGTTTCCACGAACGGCGAGCTCTTGCTTCCCATACTTTAAAAAAGTCATGGAGCATATTCTCGAGTTCAGTGTGTTGTTGATCTGGATAGTGAAAATATCTGATATTGACAGGGTCGGATCCTGTCTTGATTTCTGGAGACTCTTCATGGCTCCCTTTTGAAGATAACATTTCTAACTGCTGACATTGTACTGTAGATACGACTTGATTTCCTGGGGCTTGGAATCCATACAACTTGTATTTCTGCCCTCTCCACTTAAAACTTATAAACTGCTTCTGATGGTTGGCAGAATAAGTACCTAGAGTTCGTAGCCATTGAATTCCTAAGACCACATCTACTCCTCGTAATGGAACGGTGTAGAACGGAGATTCTAAATGAAAGTCTTTAATCTGCAATTTGACTTTATGGCATTTTCCTACTTGTTCAATCTTCTTACCATCGGCCACCATTACCTTCATATTAGGCATGGAAAAGGTAAAGAGGTTGAGTCTTTTGGCCATGGTGGAATCTAGAAAATTGTGCGTGCTGCCTGTGTCTATTAGAACCATTACATTGTTGTCCTTAATATGTCCTCTTAACCTTAGGGTTTGAGGTTGTAATATGCCTGTCATAGCTGATAAGGACACTTGCGGAATAGTTTCGCCCTCCACTTCTGGAGAGAACTCTAAATTGTCTTCTAACCCTTCTATACACGAATCAGTACTGTTAGTGTCGTTAGATGCTTCACAGCTGTATAGATTTTTTGCTTTTCCATTGGCACATCTGTGCTTAGGGTCCCAGTTTTCACCGCAACGTTTGCACTTGCCCTCTCGTATTCTTTGTTTTTCTAGACTAGATTTTTCGTCTTCACGAGGATGGACAGGGACATATGTTGTGTCAACCACATTTTCAGATTGAGGAAACCGTCGTCTCGAATATACTTTTTCTGGTTTTGATAATCTTTCCAATTTCTTTTCAGCAGCTTTTGCTTTTTGCCTTGCTACTTCTACAGACGTGATTTCGTGTAGTTCTAGTTCTTCTTGAATGTGGACTTTAAGTCCCGAGATGTAAGACTGGATTAGACGAGATTCCGATAATCCGGGTACTCGTGTTGCCAAAGTCTCCCATTCTCGCGTGTACTCATCCACATCTCCTTTTTGGCGTAATTTGATAAAGGTTGAAAAAAAAATTTCTTCTTTTATGCCTTGAAACCTTTTGAAGAACGCATCCTTAAATTTCCTCCAACTGATAGCGAGCGTCGTCTTTTTCCACCACATATACCAATTGTATGCTTCTCCTTCCATTTTCATGGAAGCATGTTTAATTTTTTCATCATCACTAGTAATGTCATAAATTTCAAAATATTCTTCTGCCTTATTAAGCCACGCAACACTATTCTTTTCATTACCATCAAATTTGGGTAGGTCAATCTTGGCTTTGCGCTGAATGCATTCCAGAGCTGCTTGTTTTGAAAATCTGCATTACTATCATCTTGATGATGTGGGGAATCGGTTTTTTCCTGATGCTTGTCCGAGTTCCCTGAATCTGCGGGACTGTTTTGTTGATTTGGTTCCCTGTTAGGAGATGTTGGGGATTGTGTCTGACCCAACTTATCTATTTTATCATTTAGTTTGTTAAAAAGTTCTTTCATTGTTTCTGTGGTCTCGTGATGATTTAGCCACATTTGTCTTTCTATGCGATTTGTTGTATCATTGATTTTTTTTATGTCATTGGAGTGCCCTGAAACTGTACCTTCCAGATTGACTAATCTTTTTCCGAATTCTTCGGAATTGTTAGTGATTTGCTTCTCAAGATCTCCCAATTTCTTCTGAAATTCCGCCATCGACATTGACGAAGACATCGAGCGTGTATGCGGTGGGGAATATCTTTCTGCCAGTTTCTCCTCTTTTTTCTTTTAAAATTAATTAATTAATATATTTAATTAATTAATTAATTTTTTTTTGAATTAATTAATTAATTATTATTTAATTAATTAATTAATTAATAATAATTTATTTTTATTTTTAAAACTATATAATTATTATATATATATAATTTTTAATTAAAAATTATATAATATATATAATTTAATTATATAATTGTTATATATATAATTACAATATATATATATATATATATATATAATTATTAATTTAACTATATAATATATTTTATATAATTAAAAAAAATGTCGTTCCGATTTAACCACCGTTTCAAAAAACCCAACCGATTGATTTATAACACACCTGTCCAATATTCCCGTCCGGTTAAAAACAAAACAGCACCGTGGCCAATCCCGTCCGTTCACAACAGATCGATAATATTTTTAACAAATCGATTTGTCTTTTAATGTATCGATGCACCGTTTGATAGTTAAACAAATCGATTAATATATGGAGTGTAAATCGTAATGTGTAAATCGTAAAATCGTTGCCTTTCTGATTTTATCGTTGCCGTTCTGAATTTTTCTGATACCACACGCGTTTTAATGGAGTGGTGTTTTGACCGCCGAATTTAAAAAGCCATTACCCGTCCAGATTTTTTAAAAAAAAACAACCACAGAATTTTTAAAAAACGCGGTTTTTTTTTTTCTGTCTCTGTCGTAGTGGGGTCAGCCGAATGTCTGCGGCTACCGGACAGGTGATACCACTGTTCCGTGACAGGACTGAGTTGTTAACCTGTAATCTTGTTCACCTCGGCCTCTTATTTCTGTACCTCTCAACTGTATACTTCACCGTGCTGTAATAGGAAGCTACAGGTCCACTGTTCCGAGTTCAGGTTTGAGGTATTAATGTTGAGCCTTCAAAAGTCTGTCACAAAGCCTCAGAAATGTCACTGTTCCCAGCTCAAAAAAGGTAACTGTCTACGGTTCAAACTCAGGTTGGAGTCCTCCAAAATGCTTGCAGATCCAAGCTATAATGAGTGTGACTGTCCAGTGGTCTGGTCCCTTAAACAAATCTGACCTCTATCTGAGTAGCTGTCCACAAATCACAGGTTTCAAAAGATGACTGTTTTATAAAAAAAAATTGTGAGGGAATTGGGTAACGCAGAGCAGGAGTGAGGGACAGGTTGGGTAGTGAGAGGTTTAATGTAGGGAATGAAGGCAGCGGGGGGTGGGGAATGAAGTGTACAATTCTGTACTTGGTTTCTTAAAAAAATTTCTGAAATTTCCGTCGAAATTCTTTAAGCTGATGATCACACAGATCCAAAGAGCGATGGCTCTGATACCAATGGAGTGTAAAAACTCTGGTAAAACTGATAAATATATATTATTAATGATGAAAGATGAGATAAGAGATGATTACAATGAGGGATCGCCTGGGCTTTAAATATAGCCTCAAGGTGTCCCTTGGTGAAGAGGCATGATCTTTGGATCATGCCCTTTCAGTTAATAAACCTAATATAACTATATCTAACTAATAATTAACAAAATATTCATAACAGTCAGCAACAAATTCTCCAATAGATAGAAGGTCATTCTTGATTTGTGTGATCCTCATGAAGTAAGATATAATAGACTCCCCTTTGTCGATATTGATGTCCTTCAACTTGTTTTTGAGAAAGAGGATTGATTTGCATTGTTTGCTTTGAAGATCCCAACCAGCTTATCATACATCTCCTTAGATGTTCCCAAATAAAAAATATAGGCATCCAAATGCTTTTGAACGTAGTTTATGATAATTCTTTTAGCTTTGACCTCAACGTTCTTGTACTATGTCTTTCCAGCAGCAATCACATTATCCATTAATCACATTGACAGTAAAAGTAGATAGAACATAAAATAAAATGCAGAAGACAAGCCAAGACAAGAGGACAGCAGATTTGGCGGATGCCAGAGAAAAACCCAAATGTGGGGAAAACACTTTGATCAATTCTTCTCATTATTATATCAAATGTTCAGCAAAGAGAGAGTACAAAAGTTGAAGTTGACTTGCCAATATTCAAAGTCAAAACAGTGTTGTCAATGTTGCAGTCAATTGCAGTCAAACTTCAGCCCTAACCAGAAGACAAAGATGGTCAACGCAATAGTCAAACTTCTCTTTTGAAGGGCAGTCAAAGGTAGTCAAACTCGGCCTCCAATAGTAGTCAAAGACAACCCAAAAAGAATTACACATCTACGGTCAAAACTTGGTCAACCTATGGTCAATGTAGGTCAAAGTCCTCATTTTTCCTTGGTTCCTGTACCCAGAAATGCGGCCTGCTAAAACAAAATTACACCTTGAAAAATCGAAGTCAAACGATGCCCAAAAAGTCAAAGTCAATGTTGGTCAACGCTGGTCAAACTACAGAAGATGCAGAGATTTTCGGCCCTACAATTTTGTCCTATAATTCGACCTCCTTTTGCCACACGTAGGAGAAAGAGAAAATGCCCAACGTTGTAGGAACCCGTGAGATGAGAGAGAATGTGTAAGTGATGATGATGCCAAATGAGGTTAAAGGTCACTTGTATTTATACAAATCGTTGAGGGTGAAGAGTCATGTCCATTAGACTTAATGAGCCTACATGATGATGTGGCCAACCTAAACAATTTGCACATGTGTGGGCATAAATTCAAAATCACACTTTTGCTTGTCCAAATTAGATGATCTTTGTATCAATTTTGGTCCTCTCGAAAAGAGGAATTTAATGCAATCATCTCTATCAAATGAGTTGTCCCAAGGTGGAATTTGGCCCTAGTTGCAAATTTTAACAATTTAAGTCATGATGTTATATATTTGTCAAAAGAAAGAAAAAGAAATTTTATTATGAAAGAAAATTGACTTATTAAAGAATAGGTTTCATGCTTGGGTCAATGGTCAATGGTCATTAAGTCAAAGCACCCATTGAGTGCTCTAGGATTTTTATGTTGAGTCAAATTCTAAGTCAATGTATTCTAGACCCGTCTTGGGCTATTTAAAATCAAGAAAGAAAATTGTTTTATGTCTTGTCTATCCTCCACCAAGTCAGATTCCTTACTTAACAAGTCAGCCTCAATCTCATCATGTCGACCTCAAAAGTATAGACTCCAACCATACTTGACATGTTTTAAAGAGATTTGATTCATGAAGTTCATCTGCAATTTGAAGTGTGAAAAGGAAGTTTTCAAGGAAAGGAAATAAGGACGAGATCTAAAAACAAAGGGAGAAATATTCCTAGCCGAAATTTATATGACTTTGCCATCTATGGGAATTGCAGGACTAAGAGAACAATATTGCAGTAAAGGTCGAGGATTCTAACTAAAGCAGATTTATGTTGGCATAAGGAGGTCAACTTGGTGGATGGAGAAGAGTTCTTGTCTTAGTAAAAAGGTATTTGTTGTCTCATCTTGATTTGAATCTATAGTGGAAGAGTTTGACTGGGTTTTTCCATAGCTGAGTGCCTCCATCTTGTGTTCTCTTGTTGTCTTTGAAGTTTTGACAATTATCTTGATGATGAAAACATAATGAAGAAGAACTAATAACTAATCACCGGGAATGGTCAAGAAAAGGAGAAATCTAATAAATAAGAAACCCTAATGTCACCTTAATGGATTTCTCAACATGGTATCAGAGCTAAGGTCGGCAAGTCAATGCAGCTAAAGATCACTTATGTGTTAAAATAAAAGGGTTTCACATCTACAATTGAAGACTGAAGCATCTAGAAGGAAGACCAAAATTATTTCTAGGAATAACTATAAAACATTTCCTCTACAATTTGACCATAGACCTGGGAAATTTGAACTATCACAAAGAAAAGCCTAGAAACTTTGCTTTTTAGGATCGAAGGGCTAGGCATATAGTCTAGTCAAGGTCGAGCCCATTGCAAAAGAAAGCGAGGATCTGAGCATAAAAATAAAGGTCTGAAATCACCTTTTCAAAGATCCGAAATTTTAGTACTTCCTCAGCGTTCTGGGATGATTGAATTAGTTTTTAAGGTATCTCTTACAGCTTCTTAAAGAAAGGATCCAAGACCGAGTCATCCAAGGAGCATTGCAAGGTCTAACTCATAGCAATAGTCACTTAGAAAAAGGGAGTCAAGACTCCTGTGATGACAAAATACAAACTTGTGACCATCTATTTATCCAAGTCCTAACAGTACTTTGTAGGGTGTCTCTTGAAATCAAAGTATGTTTGTATTGTATGAAGATTGTTAGGCCAGATTAACAAGCCCTAATCATAGGGTCTATCTCTCAAGAAATATATATTTGTCAAGCCTATAGAAACCTCTCGTGTATCTAAGTACATATCCTTTGAATTTGCATTAAAAATGTAAGAGAACCAGCCCTATTAACTATAGCAGTAAAGGAAGTAGTCCTTCTTGTTGAAGAAATTGTGTGAAGTTTACAATTATGACCTAACCAGAAGTGGAAAAGGAGCAGTGCAATTATTTCTTTTTGAATATCCAATGAAAAGAATAAACATATCAAAGAACTCACTACAATATCTAAAAGCAGTCTACAAGGAAGAGCTACAGGTGTTCCTTTTTGCATCAATAGGAGAAGACCTTTCGTGGAATTTCTTGGGAACTAGTTCAAAGCAAATCTATCTCTATATTAAGGAAGGAATCAGTGTACAACAATGAGCAGTATTCATGACATCAATAAAATTGCAGTACCCCTTGAAGGCAGCGTTTGACAATCTTAAAGAACAAGGAAAGCTCTATAGCAGCTTCTATGATCATGGAGGACAGTACGTAATTGTGAGGTTCTAACATGAATTGTCTTAGGATTTAGTGGTTCATATGAATCTAGGGTATGCAGTTTCCATTATATTAAAGATTCTTATCTAGGATTGAAAACCCTAAATGTCACATGAAAAACCCTAGTCGTATAGAAACCCTAATCCTAATCACTCATTACTCTTGTCTTCTAGGGTTTGTAATTGGAAACCCTAGGATTCCATCTTTTGTTTTAGGGAAACTCTAGATTGTCGAATTAACATCATGCTTTTAGTATCGCATATTTTGCTTGGTTGTATTTGTCAATAAGTATTATATGTATAAAAAATTATAGCTAAATTCATAGGGAGCACGTCAAGAATTGATGTCCTACTAGGTTTGTTAAGAACAACTCAAGGTATGTCTTAGATCACAAGTTTTGTTGTAAAAGATATGACCAATCTCACTTAAAATTTGCTTTACATTACTAACATCTTTATCTCTAGGGTTTTGAATCATAAAGTTCTTATTAGGGTGATTAATCATTAGATTGAATCTACCCATATTATACTATCTCTTGTTATTTGATCATTCTTGTGAAACCCTAACCCTTAAGGTTCATTGTAAAACCCTAGCCTCTTATTGCTAAGGGCTTGTCAATGTTAATAATGAAACCCTAGTCTACTTGAGGGTTATTGATAAAGCCTAGAACATATATCCTATTCTTTTGAAGTTTAGGGTTTTGATAATGTCATGGTAAAAACTCTAGTTCTTTAGGGTTCAATGTTAATGTCTAGGTTATATAATGAAACCCTAGATTTTTAGGTTTTGGTGAATTAGGGTTTGTATGATCCAAGATCCAAGGAATGAAACCCTAGGTGTATATTTGTTTGTATGCTTCAAACCCTAACCTGATCAAAATTGTTATATCTAACTTTGATGTATTGATGTTTGTATCTTGGGTTTACCTAGTAGATATTGATATGAGATTCTAGTGCATGATAATGTAATCGTAGATATGTATATGTGAGTATGCTAACTTGATTGTTGATTAATGATATAGGGTTTGTAACAAAACCCTAGTAGAATCTGTTATGAATTCTAGAACATAATATTGAAGCACTAGATGTATAGTGCTATGATCAGATTGATATCTTGATTGAGTTGCTTTAAGTCTTGATAATGGAGTCTAGGTTTTGTGACAAAACCCTAACAAGTTGTTGAAATCTAAAATATAAAAGATGTGACCCTTACTAAATATGAACCTAACTAGGTTTAGGTATTTAATGTCTAAAGCTTGAATGTTTTGATGCTTCCATTGTAATGACAAGATTTTGACATGGTTGACTTTATGCTTCTCTATATTTGTATTTGGTTGTACTTGTTATTAAAGTTTTGTACATACATAATCTTCAAGATGTTGAAAATGTTTGTAATTGAAGATGATAATAATAATGAGCTTGATGAAGGAAGCTATAAGAACAATGATGATCAAGACAACCTTGATGTCATGAGAAATAAATAAAGCCTTGAAAGATTGTAGTCTCCCCAATATTATAAAAGAACAAAGTTGTTGAGCTGAGAGGGAGTTTTGATAGAAGAAAGGGTATATTTCCCCAGTTAAGAGGGAGGGCATACTATGATAGCCATAGTGAATACCTTGAAGAAAGAATGAAACCAAAGAATGGATGAAATTAATACAGATGGATTTGCAAAACAAAAGATTTGAAAAGTACCAAGGTTGTATTTGGTGCTACTGAAGAAGTGAAAGAAGAAGAATGCTTCCTTCAAGTTGTATTTGGATAACTTGATGATGATATAAATAGCATCAGAATGATTGAGGACCCTGAATGTTTGTGTTTACTTGTATATATACTTGAAGGTTTATTACTAATTAGGGTTGTGATTGTGCAAGATCGCTCCCTAAAAAGATTGAACGTTTGAAGCATACATGGAGCAGTAGATATATATATGATTTAGTTGATAAGGAGAGATGAAGCATCTTATGGTAACAAGATGCTTGGGAGGAAATCTGGCCGGCCTATGTGCTGATGTCTAGATCCCGAAGTAGGGAGGGTGGTGTTGGCCATGGAGCTCCGACCTTAGATTCGCACCTAGATCTTTGGGTTGGTGTTAGAGCTTAAAAGCCTGATGGTACCTAAAATGGCTAGAACTTGAGTACACCTTAGTCCCACCCAATTAGACTACCCTATTCAGGTATCTAATCTGTAGCACTACGTGTGTTGTGAACTCTTCATAGAGCATATCATTTTGAGATCTTCCATGTACCTTTGTATATATGTAATTATGAATACCTCCCTAGTTAAGAGGGAGTGTCGAAAAATGTAACTAGTGTCCACCTTCACAATTGTATTTAAGTCATGAGTTAATATATTTGTCAAAAGAAAGAAAATAAAATTTTATTATGAAAGAAAATTGACTTATTAAAGCATAGGTTTCATGCTTGGGTCAATGGACATTAGGTCAAAGCACCCATTGAGTGCTCTAGGATTTTTATGTTGAGTCAAAATCTAAGTCAATGTATTCTAGACCCTTCTTGGGTTACTTAAAATCAAGAAAGAAAATTATTTTATGTGTCTTGTCTATCCTCCACCAAGTCGGCTTCCTCACTTAACAAGTTGGCCTCAATCTCATCATGTCGGCCTCAAAAGTACAGACTCCAACCACTATATATAGCAACCATAGTCGACCCGTTTTAGAGAAATTCGATTCATGAAGTTCCTCTGCAATTTGAAGTGCGAATAGGAAGTTTTGAATGGAAGGAAAGGAGGAGATCTGAACAGAAAGGGAGAAATATTCCTAATTGAAATTTGTGTGACTTTGCCACCAATGCGAATTGCAAGACTAAGGGAACAATATCACAGTAAACGTCGAAGACTCTAACTGACGCAGATTTATGTTGACATACGGAGGTCAACTTGGTGGATGGAGAAGAGTTCTTGTCTTAGTCAAAAGGTCTTGATTGTCTCATCTTGATTTGAATCTATAGTGGAAGAGTTTGACTAGGTTTTCCCCTTCTTAGGGGTTTTTCCCTGGTTGAGTGCCTACATCTTGTGTTCTCCTATTGTCTTTGAAGTTTTGACAATTATCTTGATAATGAAAACATAATGAAAAATAACTAATCACAAGGAATTGTCAAGAAAAGGAGAAATCTAATAAATTAGAAACCCTAATGTTGCCCTAATGGATTTCTCAAACAATGAGATGGCTTACCAATCCAACTCTTCTTATGAGATCTCCTCAGTATGAGAATCTCCTTGTACCATTATGAATACCTTACTCATTAAGAGGGAGTGTTGAAATATGTAACTAGGTTCAATCTTCATAATATGTAATGTATTCTTGATTCTTGTGTATTGTAAAAAGAAAGGAAAATTATTATTATTTTTATTATTTTTAGCATAAATTGCATGCTCAAGATTATTTTTGTTTTCGGTCAAAGCACCTATTGAGTGCTTTTAAGTTTTGTCATAGAGTCAAGAAGTCAAAAGAGTCATTGCCACATGTATTAGACCCTATTGGGCATTTTGTAACAAGTCAAAAGAATTTATTTTGACTCAAGAGTGTCAAAATACCCCTCCAAGACCAAGTCGGCCTGGCAATGAAGAAGTCAGCCTAATTAGGACTATTCGTCCTCATTGGACACTCACTCATTCATTCGATCAAGGAAGCAAGAAGGCAACCGAAGGTTTAGAAGTAAGGAAGACAAAAATTTCGATTTTTCTCTCTCTATGTCTCACACTTGCGAAAGAGGCTAGGGTTTTTGTAGCTACAGGGTGGAAGTTTCTAAAGAAGCAAAGAAAAGAAAGTCAATTTGATCACCTACAAGCCTTTGAAGAAGCAACCCAAGCAAAGGAAGGAGAAAGCCTAAAAAGCCCTAATTCATCCACACGTGCAAAGTTGCAGCTTGATGCAGGGGGCGAAGATTGCAGATCTGCAGCGAGGCCCGAAGTTTGTACCTGGCAGTCGAAGTTGTGTATTTGGAATTGATTTGACGTGGTTTGACTTGGTTAGAAGAAGCACATCCTCAAGAAAGCTTGACTTGGTCTTGGAAGGGTCTTGGTCTTGGACTTGTTCTAAAGGTCTTGGACTTTGTCATTTGAAGAATTTATAAGAAGAGATGAGATTTTTGTGGGTTTTCCTCTCTAAGAGAGTTTTTGGCCCTAGCTAGCAACCTACATCTTGTGTCCTTGTATACTATTTATATTCATGTTTTGGTAGTTGTTTGATGATAAGAACAACATAAAATAAGAGAAGAAGAAGTTAATAATAAATAAAAGTACAAGAATATCACAAGCAGTTATCAAGTCATAGAGATCACTTCAATTGTATCCCTATTGATTTCTCAATATATAATTCATTTTTTACCCCTCAAAATGTGTCTTAGTGGAGAGTTGGGGAGGAGAGATCGAATATTGACCACCCATACCCCATACAAATTCTCTAGACATCACTTATTACAATTTACATATAAAATTTATTAAAAATCTCATTTTACGGGAAATTTTAATAATTAAAAAACTGACATCGAGACTTATTCAAATTCTGCAAAATTTTATGAGTTATCTAACAAGGTAATATACATTGCCTCTAGACACTGGGACTCACTCAAGGCCTTGCCATCAAGCTGCACTCCGGCTTTGGGGTTATATCTGAGAGAAAAAAAATCCGATTAATTGTTACACACCGAAAAGCACAAATAATTAACCAAGTAAAAAAAACTCCCCATAGTGAACTCACTCGATGACAAAGTCCTAAGCTACCTAGGCCTGTTACATGACTCTATTTTATCATGCTAATGTCGCTTTACAACATCCCCGCAAAGCTTGTGGAATCTGAGTAAAATAGAGAGGAAGAAGAAGAAAGCTTAAAAGTTTTGATGATATTTGAATTCTGTAGGTACAATAATCCTCTAACATATCCTTGGGTATGGAGTCTTCAAATATTCAAGTACACTTCAATGGTCAACAAGTCCCTCCAAAGGAATTATGTACATTTCCTTTACCAACTATCGTATATTCCATGAACCAGTGCTACTTGTTGGTGAATTAACGTGATTCACCTAAATCGATGAACCAACCAAATGATCTGCGTTGATTTGCTTGTGTCATAGCCATGAATGCATAGAAGGTTGACTCCTCCTTTATCTACTTTGCGACATGAGCTTATTGGTGAGGTCCTCCCTGGTTGGTCTTCTAGTCAGCCAACCTCTTTATGCAATGCTTCTTCATATGGTCTATTGTGCCACAATAATGATAAGTAATGGTCTTTTGATCCTCTGTGTCATCTTCACCACCACTCTAGCCTTTTTTCTAGTCCCCTTTTCCTTTGCCTTTGAAATTGGCAACAAAGGCCTACTTGGAACCCTTATCTCACTACTGCTACCAAACTGTTTCTTCCATCTATCCTTCTATAAGAGCTTATTGCAAAGCTCTCCAACCTACAGGTCAACATAATTGTGTCATAAGCTTTTCAACATGATTACCACCATGTCCTCTTCTTCCATATTTTGGCCAATAGTCTCCAATTGTTTTCGAATGTCCCTGATCTGGAGTAAGCGCTCTTGTAAGGATGCACCCTCACTCATCGTGACCGAAAACAGCATGTCCTTCAAAAAGAAAGCTTTGCCTTTGTCTGAAGCCTCATGCAGATCTTTCAAACACTTCCAAATTGCTGCTAAAACTGCCCTACCTGAACCTCAAGAAGCATTCCAGCTGTCACAAAGATCACCATTACAGATTTTATCTTGGCTATCAAACTTGTCCTGGTCTTTACCCACAATAGTCGGTCAAGTATCCTTGCCAAGAACAATGTCTGACAAACACTTGTACTCAAAAATAGCCAACATACACTGTTACCATGTATTGTATTTTTTCCCAGAGAACTTTAGGTTACCTTCTAGCATGATATTGGACAACGAAGCCATAGATACAAGTCAAGAGTGCAGAAAAATAGATGGCTCACAATAGCTATAGCAGCCACATATCACTGATAAATACGCGAATTTAGGAGATATCTGCCCCAAATCAGCCCAAATATACTTATATCTGTCAACCAATAGCTGAAACTTCACATATCTAGATAGATCTACTCTCAAACAGCTCAAAAAAACAGTCAGATCTGCTAATAACCAGCATCAAAACAGTGAATTTCCCCTTGGATCTGCTGCAAAATAATAAATCAACAGCTAAAACTTCCAAATCTACAAATCTAGGCA
The DNA here is from genome assembly GCA_034641835.2 of Pinus albicaulis. NCBI lineage: Eukaryota > Viridiplantae > Streptophyta > Pinopsida > Pinales > Pinaceae > Pinus > Pinus albicaulis. The sequence goes on along the minus strand of CM076581.1, from coordinate 38,702,643 downwards.
CCAATATAGGAAAAAGCAATGTCAATTTGCTTCCAATTCGTCTATAATGTCAAAGAAACTGAGAAAAGCATAGCCTGGACCGTAAATCAAAATTTTCTGCACTTCTCTGAGCAATTTCGTATAGATTCCATACAACTGTACGGATTCCATACACTTATATTGCTGTACCATACAACCTCTGGAAATGATGGCTGAAAACAGCTACTAAAAAATATTGTATGGTGGCTGAAATTTCTTAAGAAAAGACCATGCTTCAAAAAAAAAAACAAAGCAATACCTGGTTTCAATGAAACCCTTTTGGCTCTTTACTGTACTATGCCAGCGACCCCTCGATCCATCTCTGTCAACAACAGTCCCTAGGTCTTCATGATCTCACACACTCATCTAGTCACGTTTTTCTGATTCTCCAGATCATCATAAGATGGAAAAGAAGAGCATACTTGGAGGATTAAATTGGCTCTGATACCATATTATGGAAACCGAATAGATAGAGAAACCAAGAAAACTTGAAACGGTTCTTTGTATTGAGTGAATAGTTAAAAAGCAAAAGCCTTTTTACATAGGTTACAGTGGAGTAGAGTCAATCCACTTTATGAATGTGGGATAGACCGAAATTTAAAGTCTAGTAACTAATTGACCATTACTAAGCGAATATTTACTTTAATAAATATCATTGTCAGAATAAAACAATTGAAGGATTCAAGAACAGAAGGAAAGTAAAATCAAGTAAAGGATTCAATCACAAAAAATAGAAACGATAAAGTCTAGATAAGTTTGGGGAAATGTTTTCTGAATTCATTGAATCACCCAGCAGGGATCAAAAAATACTTACAAACCCCAGTCATCTCTTAACATTTGGGAATATAATGTAACATTTCGAGGAAGCATCTGGCTAGAATTATGCTTCCTATTTTAAACTTGGCAGGGCAGTATCAAACCTCTTCCCTTTAAATATGAAGATTAAACTTTCACTCATCTATATATTTTGATGACAATGAAACCCTTTGGCTCTTCACTGTACTATGCCAGCGACCCCTCGATCCATCTCTGTCAACAACAGTCCCTAGGTCTTCATGATCTCACACACTCATAAGATGGAAAAGAAGAGCATACTTAGAGGATTAAATTGGCTCTGATACCATATTATGGAAACTGAATAGATAGAGAAACCAAGAAAACTTGAAACAGTTCTTTGTATTGAGTGAATAGTTAAAAAGTGAAAGCCTTTTTACATAGGTTACAGTGGAGAAGAGTCAATCCACTTTATGAATGTGGGATAGACCAAAATTTAAAGTCTAGTAACTAATTGACCATTATTAAGCTAATATTTACTTTAATAGATATCATTGTCAGAATTAAAGTAAAACAATTAAAGGATTCAAGAACAGAAGGAAAGTAAAATCAAGTAAAGGATTCAAGCACAAAAAATAGAAACAAGAAAGTCTAGATAAGTTTGGGGAAATGTTTTCTAAATTCATTGAATCACCCAGCAGGGTTCCAAAAATACTTACAAACCCCATTCATCTCTTAACATTCAGGAATATAAAGGAAGCATCTGGCTAGAATTATGCTTCCTATTTTAAACTTGGTAGGGCAGTATCAAACTTCTTCCCTTTAAATATGAAGATTATATTTTCACTCATCTATTTATTTTGATGACAAAGGAACCACTGTGAACGGGATTTAAAGGTTAGAAAATTTGCCAAAAGTAGGGCTTGTAGCCTTGTACCATATCAGAAGTACAGTCTGTTGCAGCTTGTGTTTGATGCTCCTTCAGAGATTTCGCTAATTCTTCAGCCTGCACCAGAGTTCACGTGAAGGAAGTAACTCAGAAAATGAAATAGGATCAAAACAAATATTATCTTATACTGAACGGTATGATAAATTAATAGAGCTGTTATAAAATCCTTACTTATCTGTTCTACATTTCTGCTGCTACTAAGATCACATAGATATTGTTACTTTTTCCATGAAAAAAATCCAACTGTTTTAAAATATTTTATTTTAATGATTGTGTTGAAGGATTCATACATTGAGAATTTAAGGAAACTCAACGGGCGTATAACTTTGGAATGTCTCAAGGTTTGTTCAAGTAGTGTTTATGCAAAGGGAATGAAATGTGTAAGCCCATCTGAGAGCAGATCCAGGTTACAACATTGAGCTGAAGCCAAAGCATTGACTAGACATTATATACTGGTGAGAGTCCACATGACCTACTTATGTATGAGCCTGAGCCAAGGTATGAACTAAAATACCTTGCGGGCCCGAGAGTTTATTATCTGTTCAGCATTTTCTTCCTGATACTTCGCAATATTTGCTTCAATCGCTGCAACATCTACTCCCTCCACCAGCTTAAAAGCTGCACACATGAATATGGGTTTGAAGTCTGCCTGAAAAGAAATAATTACATCATTCTTAAAGAAAATTTGCAGCACAGATGCTAGACCCTGTCAGATATGCAAACACACAAAAGGTATTGAAAGCCAATATTTCATGGCTATCAAATTGCCACCATGCTCATCACATAAGCGCATTAAAAAATCCAATGCCTTTATTATTTCTGTGAGTTTACTGCAATTGTCGAAATTAGAAAAGTGAATTAAAAACTAAAACCAGAAACTGAACCAATTCCCAAAATATGAATTCAAAAGAAAAGAGAGAGGACCATAAAAAAGTCAAAGGGATAAATGATATACATCAAGATCTGCAAAGCTCTCATTTTTGTGCTCTACAGATATGGTATGCCTTCTGCATGAAACAATTAAACAATGAAGGAACGTAACTTACTCATGTCCTCAACCTCCTCTAAATAGTCATTGTAATCTCGAAGTGTTGGAAAATCTTCCTCTCTTTTATTATATCTGTTTCACAAAAAACAGACAAACTTAGACAAAAAACCTGAATAAACTTCAGTCATGTGACAATTTTCAAATAATAACAGTATATGGTGTTCCATGGTACATTTCATGTGACAGATACCCTGTAGCTCCTATGTCTTCATATTGTAGTGTCTATAATATCGACAAGGAGTTCAGTGCCCTGAGATGATCATCAGTTCTTTCCATAGCAAAGGAATAACCGTATTGGACATTATGTCTCACTGTAAATGTACATAAGTCCAATATTCAAGGATTTTAGCCTATAGTGGCTTCCTAGCACCATCTCTATGTCGAACAATGTAATGAACGATAATTCATCTACAAGAAAATAACCAACATGAAAAGGACAACATAAAAGAATCCATACAGATTAATAAATATGTAATTAATAATGAATAAGTGTGTTCTTAGAATACCATGTGACGTTATGTACAAATATACATTGAATGGTCACATACATGAATATTAAACATGTGCCCCATGAATATCATCATCATTATAGCATGCACTTTATGTTTGTTATATAGGCTTTCCCTTCAAAGATGCTTTGTCCTCAAAGCATAATAATGGCTGTCTTTGCTCTTTATTGTAATGCTTTCACATCTATTCCTGATACTGCATAATCGAAAAAACAAGGCAATATGATATTCAAAATAATAAACAGAATTGTCATATTGTGGAAAAGTCACTCCACCTTAGTTCAATCTTTATGTGGAACTATGCTTATAGTGTTTTTGCATATAACTGTTTCTATTGTGAATCCAAGAATGACTGCTATTTTGAGACAAAATTGTACTGGAATTGATCTTCTTCGTATAATATTGTCTTTGTTCAGAGCAATGTTGATACTTTGAATGGTTAAAGCGTCAACTCTTGGGATTAAGATATAGATAAGGTGTCCTTGTAATTTTATTTTTCTTTGCCACAATTTTTTATATTCTTCATTCACTTGTATTTTTTACTTTTTGGCACACAATTGTGTCACTCTCTCCATCACTGATATTTTATTAGTTTTAACACATGGATTTTCCAACGTTTTTGTAACTACCCTTTGTATTTTGACATCTGAAGATATGCCCAATTCAACCAGATCAGTCATTGTTTCCTTATCAATCAATGGATGTTTGTTGAAAAGCTGTTCTAGTTCCTGTTTTGTCTTCTCTTTGTTTTTTAACTTCTTGATTTGTGCTACTTTGACTATGATTCCTAACTTTTAGTTTGTGTAGCTCATACAGGTGTTCTAGTCTCAGATGGTGTCTATGAGGCTAGAGAAAACATTTTCTCCAATACCCAGTATTTGTTTCATGAGAAAAGGCCCTGATTTGATTTAATTAAGCAGTAATTAAAGTTTATCAAATCTAACTTAGGCAAATAAGCTTAATTAATCAGTATTAATTGGGATATATCGATTTTTCTCTAGAGACTTCTGGAAAAGTCACTTGATGGAGTCAAAATGATCTTAGTCATCGATTGTGATTAGATCATGACTGTTGATTTGTCAATGGGAGATTATAAGAGGAGATCGAGGGTCATTTGGAGAACACGAAGGAGACACAAATTGTAGTGAGATCAAGGGCACAAAGACATCAACATTAAGGGTTTCAAGTTTCAACAGAGATTGTCGGAGAGATTCTTCACAGAGATTTCTAAGGAGGATTGGAGTTCGATTTTTCTGCAGTGAGAAGCCGATTTTCCAGTAGTGCGAGTTGCTCCAGCAGGGTGTGCAAATTACCCAGTTTGGCATTGCGAATTGCTCAGTGAGGATAAATTCTGAAGCAAGGAAATTTGAACTGCAGAGATTGATTTGCACAGAACTGATTTGCCGGGAGAGACAGACATCCAATGGAGGTCGTAATTATTTTCCCATCCAGTGCGAGCAGCCAAGAACACTGAGTTTCTAAACCAGGGCTGCACGTGTGAGCCGAAATCAGCTCCAAAAAGGGAGGCCGAATTGGTTTTGGTGGGTCGAATAGCTTCCAAGAGGTCTAAGGAGTCTAGCAGAAGTGAAGAAATAATTTTACCGAAGCTTTGCCAGTGTCAGGCAAGCAGTTGTAATATTTTTGCTGAAGAATTTTAATAATCAAACCCTCATCTACAGACTGGGTTTCCCTTGGTGGGTCAAATAGCTTCCAGGAGGTCTGTGGAGTCTAGACAAGTGAAGAAATAATTTTACTGGAGCTTTGCCAGTGATTGTAATACTTTTGCTAAAGAATTTTAATAATAAAACCCTCATCTGCAGACTAGTTTTCTAGGGACATTTGTCCAAGAATACTGGTCTTTTATATTTGTGTGTGTGTGCATATATTTCTTAGTTCCTATAATTATTTTTCGTGAAGTTACAGTAGTGTTTTATTCAGTGTTTTCCACAAGTTGATTGCAGTTGACAAATAATCTGAAAAGATAGGAGAATAATAAACAGAAATTGCAACAGTAATCAAAATTTCACATGGTATCAGAGAGGATTTGAGGGAAGAAGCTAGATTTGTGCAGGCACAAGAAGGGAAAAGCACACGAGAGTTAATACCCAATTCGATTATACCTAGTTCGAGTTCTTCGGTCTATATCTCAAGTTTATTTGAGCTTGCAGTTTTCCAGAGATGGTCCAGCAGAATTGAGAGATCAATACAGATTGGATGGAGCCTCTAACTTTGGAATTTGGAAGGCCACGATGTTGTTCCTATTGGACGAGTATGGTCTGAAGGAGTTTGCTACAAAATTTACAGTTGTGCCAACAAATCCCATCTAGTTTCATGAATAAAGGAGAAACAATGCCAAAGCAAAGAGGATGATTCTCAATGAAGTGAGAGATCATATCGTTCCACACATCCCATAGAAGGGTACAGCGGAGGAGATGTGGGATGCTATCGTCAAACTGTACCAGGATCCGTCAGAAAACAGGTAATTGATCCTCAAGGAGAAGCTGAGGACCATCAAGCAGAATAAGGGAGAAGACGTGACTACCTATTTCACCAAAGTTCAGTCTGTCAGAGATGAACTAGCTGCAGTTGGAGAGAAACCCAATGATGATGAACTAGTGCGTATAGCACTCAATGGGTTTTCGTATGGTGAATGTTCGTCCATGTGATTTCAAGATGAGACAAACTTCCAGATTAGGATCAGCTATGGAGTGACTTCACTCAGGAGGAGCCGAGGCCCAGCTCAGTCGAGAGCACCAGCAGCAGTGGCAAGGTACCGAAGGTTGAGAAGGAACAGGAGAACGTAAACTTGGCAGGAAAAGGCAAAGCGAAGAAGGGGTCCAGCAAGGGGCAAGGCTCAAAAGGAGAGAAGACCAAGAAGGACCTAACAAAGGTCAAGTGCTATGATTGTCACGAGTTTGGCCATCATGCCAATGATTGCCCATTGAGAAAGAAGGGAAAGAAGCAAAGTTGCAGCTTCAGCAAACGCAAATGAGCTCTCTAGCAGGATGGAGGAGGAATTCGCATTGATCGCTTGCCTGACTAGCTCGACTTCACAGGGTGTCTGGTAAATAGACAGTGGTGTTGAGAAATTCATGAGGCAGCGTTAGGTTAACTTATTCTTGGTTTCTCTTACTTGACATTTACCTGTGATATTTTATTTTACTTTTGTTGATTATGTTATTATTCTTATCTTCAAAAGACCTTTACGGTTGGGTTCACTCCACTTGGACCACTCAAAGCAGGATCATCTTCTGCTCCAAAGGCTTCTTCATAGTTCTTCTTCCTAATAGCAAGGATTACAAAAAAGCCCTCACAGGTGGTCCTTGGTTCTGGGGAAAGGCTGGTCTCTTCCTAACCCCCTGGTTCCCAGACTTCGATCCCTCCATGGCAATCATCACCAAACTCCCGATCTGGGTTCGACTTCCTAAACTGCCTGCTCACCTTTGGCATCACACGGTCTTCCAAGCCATTGGTAATTCTCTGGGTCGCTTTCTCGCCACAGATGCCTCAAGAGGCCTGAAGGGTCTCTACACCTACGGCAGAATTTGTGCCGAGATTGATATCAGCAAAGGATTACCTGACCAAATCATTCTTAAAGTCGAGGATTTCTCTTGGTCTCAAACTTTGGACCATGAAAACACTGCTTTCCGATACCGGCACTGCCATCAAACTGGACATCTTTAGAACTCTTGTGCTCAATTTCTAGCCCATCAAAAATTAGGTATTCGCAAACCAAAAGATAAAAGCTGGAAACCCTTTGACCCTCCCCCCTTGGAGGACTTTGATTCCACCAGCTCTGAAGATGAAGAAAGTGATTCGGACGATGAGATTGCTACTCAGCAACAGCCTCATCCCTCTGCTGCCCCTGAGAAGTCCCCTGTCTCCTCTGTGGTTCAGAAGCGCTCACATGTGTCCAACTCTTCCGACTCGGACAAAGATGCTCCTCCTGGGAGCAGCAATAATTTGCAAGTGGTCTCTATCGCCCCGACCCCTGGTGGCTGGGTTAAAGTTACCAACAAGAAAGGGAAGAAGGTTCGCCTTGAGCACTCTAACCACTCGAGTTAGGGCCCTGCGTCTCTTCTTCCTGGCAGCTCCTGCTCCTCTTTGTTTGTTTGGCGGCTCCGCAGCCTGTTCTATTTCTGCCGTGAGCTCGTGGACTTTTTGTCTGCGGCCTCTGCCTCCGGCTGGTTTGTTGCTTTCAGTCATCAGTAGCTCTTCTAGTCCTGTTTGGCTCGGCAAAGTTTCGATAGTTTGTTTAAGTTGGCTCCTCTTGTTATGTCTGGGGAACACGATCTTCCATTTGTTCTGTTTGTTGAAATTTGGTACCAGAGGACAGGTGGTTCCCTAAGGCTTTGATCTTTGCCCTAAGGAAAAGTGTCCAAAAGAATTTAATTTTTTTCCTAAAGTGACTTTATCATTTTTATAAAGTCAAATCTAATTTTAAAGTGACTTTAAGTGATAAAGTTACTAAAGTGACTTTAAGTGATAAAGTGACTAAAGTGACTTTATAAAGTTATAAAGTCAAATCTAATTTAAAAGTGATTTTAAGTGATAAAGTTACTAAAGTCTACTTTTAAAGTGACTTTAATAAAGTCAATGTAAAATTAGAAAGGAAAAGTGACTTTGGAAATAAATGACTAAGTGGGTCTTTATTAAAGTGGGGTGAATTAAAAAATAGAAAGTGAGATTTAAATGAGCATTTAATCTCAGCCCTAGATCTCAATCTATTTCAGCCATTGGATTTAGGGATTCCCCAAAGTCACTTAGGGTTAGGTTAAAGGAGGAAAAGGAGGAAAAGATCATTCATTCTTTCATGAGCAGATTGAGAGAAGGAGAGCAAGAGAGCAAGGGAGATTTCTGGGCAGTGAGGAGAAGGAGGCAGCAGCTTGGCACACTTTCCAAGGCCGCATTTCAGCAAGACCGTACAGCTGAGTTAGCACAGTGAAAGGCAGAATTTTTGGGCACGGTTTTCTAGAAAATGAGGTCGTACAGCAAGATTGGGCACAGAAATCAAGGCAGCAAAGGGTTGTTCCGTACAACAAAGTTCTGTTGTGTTTTTGGCACAAAAATCGAGATTTTGGACAACAGTATTTATTGTTGTTTGCACAGATTTTGAGGAGGCCGTACAGCTGCATTTATTGCAGATTTCTGGGCACGAAAATCGAGGAGGACGTACAACATTTATTGCTGTTCTGTTTTTGCTGTTTGCACATTTTCCGAGGCGGTGGTTAAGCACGGAAAACGAGATAAGTTGTAAAGTCTGTTTGCTGATTTTTTTTCGCTGAATATTTCTCTCACTGTAAAAAACACTTTCCAGAAATAAGGAGCTTTCGAACTGGTTTTCCCCAAGAGTTGTAGAGGGTTTTTCCAGGGTCATGTTGACCAAAAATATGTGTCAAAATGTGTGAATGACTGTTTTATGTGTGCTGATATTTATTTCTGCATTTTCCAGCATTCTGTAATTTTTCCAGAATTTGTGTTTTCAGCAAAATTTATTTTCCAGCTTGTTAAATGTATGGATATGGAAAAGGGCATTTAACTATTTTGGAGTAATAAGGTGAAACTGAAAACCGGAGTGGGAAAACAGAAATTTCTACATGGTATCAGAGCTTGAGTGCTGAAGTGCAGTTTGAGACAGCAAGGAGAAAAATACAGCCTGCTGATTTTTCACTCAGAAAATTCCAGCAAGCTGATTTTTTCACAAACAGAATTTTTACCTTTACTACAGCAGTGCTATTTTTCAATTTTAGGACAGCAGGATGTCTTTGGGACTGAGGGTGGAGGATAGGTTGGATGGGCATACCAATTACAGTGTTTGGAAGGAGAGAATGCAGAGTATCTTTGAGGAGGCGGAAGTCTGGGACATAATAGTGCATACCGCACAGAACCCTGTAAATGTGCCTACTGATGCTACTCAGTTGGCAGCATATAATAAAAAGAACAACAAGGGTAAGAGACTGATTCTAGACGGAATCAAAGACCATTGCATTCCTCATGTGAGAGGAAAGAGAAATGTTCATGAGATGTGGACAGCATTGACCAACCTCTACCAGAGTACCAATGAGAACCGAAAAATGGTCCTGAAGGAGAAGCTGAAGAACATTAAGATGGGTAAGACTAATAGTGCAGCTGGATATCTCACAAAGATTACTAATGTGAGAGATGAGTTGGCAGCGATTGGAGAGGCCATTCCACCCACTGAGTTGGTGCGGATTGCAGTGAATGGCCTCCCTAGTTCATGGATGAATTTTGTTGATGGGGTTTGTGCACGTGAGACCCTTCCCACATGGGAGAGGTTTTGGGATGATTGCATTCAGACAGAGATCAGGAAAGGTCAGCTTGGGGCAGCCAAGCCAGTTGAGCAGGATGAGGATGTAGCACTGTTGGCAGGACGCAAGAAAGGCAAAGGGAAGAAGCAGGCTTCCACAAGCGATGGTGGGGGCAAAGGCAAAGGTAAAGGTAAATAGGATAACTCACAGAAGGACTATTCCAAAGTGAAGTGTTGGAATTGTCAGAAGATGGGACACTATGCAGTTGTGTGTCCGGAGAAGAAGAAGAAGAAGGGGAAGAACCAGAGCATGGCAGCTTCAGCAGAGGTTGAGGACTTTGCAGATCGCTTTGACAGGGAGTTTGGGTTCATTGCGTGTGAGTCTTCTAGTGCAGGATTATCTGCCATAGAGGTTCAGAGGGAGCATGCATTTCCCTCGATTAGCGGAGCATCTTTGGGTATCTGGTATGTGGACAGTGGGGCTTCACGTCACATGACAGGAGTCCGTGAGTACTTCTCAGAGCTTTCAGAGAGTGGCACTGATATAGAGGTAGTACTCGGTGATGACAGAGTTGTTAGAGCAGTCGGTGTGGGAACATTGACATTTCAGAGGGAGTCTAAACCTCCCTTGAAAGTGTCAGATGTTCTTTATGTGCCAGGGATGAGGAAGAACCTCGTATTTGTCTCAGCTTTGGAGGACAGAGGATATGAGATACTGTTCAGGGGAGGACAGGTGTTGATGTATCCCAAGGGCACTCCAGCTGATTCAGCTAGAGTGATAGGTGTACGCCATGCAAAGGTGTACAAGTTTGCATTTCAGCCCCTTTTGGCATTGAGCAGTAGTACCGACAGCAGAGCTAGCAGTTCTAAGTTGTGTGAGATTTGGCACCGTAGGATGGGGCACATGTATCATGGAGCCTTGAGGACTTTGCGGGAGATCACTACAGGTGTGCCAGATTTCAGTATTGATCACTTTGACACTTGCAGAGGATGTGCGATGGGCAAGTTTGCCAAATCCCCTTTTCCCAGCAGTGACAGCAGAGCGACTGGGATACTTGATTTGATTCATTCCGATGTGAGCGGTTGGATGTCTCATGTTTCTTTGAGTGGGTATGAGTACTATGTCTTATTCATTGATGATCACTCCAGGAGGACCTGGATCTATTTCTGGAAGACCAAGAGTGAGGTCTTCAAGCGGTTTCAGGAGTTCAGAGCTCTTGTGGAGACACAGACAGGTCGGAAGATCAAGTCCCTGAGGTCGGACAATGGGGGAGAGTACACCCTTGGAGAGTTTGTTGACTATTGTGCGGAGGCAGGCATTAGGAGGGAGTTCACTGTTCCTTACAACCCCCAGCAAAACGGGGTTGCGGAGAGGAAGAACAGATCCATCGGAGGGGCTGCCAAAGCCATGTTACATGATGAGGGGTTGCCATTGTTTTTGTGGGCAGAGGCCTGCAACACAGCTGTTTATTTGTAGAACAGGAGTCCGCATCGTGCCTTGGGGCACATGACTCCAGAGGAGGCTTTTTCTGGGAAGAAGCCTGATATTGGTCATCTTCGTATCTTTGGGTGTATCACATACTCCTACATACCCAAGGAGAAGAGGACAAAACTAGAGCCCACCGCAGAGAAGGGTATCTTTGTGGGCTACAGTGAGACCTCAAAGGCCTTTCGGATTTACATTCCTGCGCAGAGGAAAGTTGTTGTCAGACGGGATGTGAAGTTCGAGGAGGACAGGGCCTTTAGGAGGTCACGGGAGTTAGAGTATCTGGATCAGCCAGACCCTCGGCAGCAGTTGAGTCAGTCACAGGGATCCAGTGGGCAGGGATCAGGAGGATCCGGAGGTACATCTATGACGATGTCAGGTCCGTCAGTGGGGAGTGGCTCACCGAGTCAGAGAGGTGGTGCTACGGGCAGCATGCAGAGCAGTCCATAGAGCAGTTCACTGGGGAGTCCACTGATGGACAGTTCACACGGTACCTCAGCATCTACAGGTTCAGGTGCAGGCAGGAGGACAGCAGACAGACAGTCAGGAGTTCAGGCTCCTGATGTTGAGGAGGAGGAGTTTTATTCTCCGGCGAGAGAAGTGTGCTCAGGGAAGAGGAAGCCCAAGTGGCTTCAGGACACCTTGAGAGATGCCACATCTGTTGCTGAGCCTAAGAGGCCGGTCAGAGAGAGCAGACCACCTGAGAGGTTTTGTAGCTATATGGAAATGGCTACCAGCATCCTTGACTTTGAGCCTTCTAGCTATGAGGAGGCAGCTAGCCAACAGGTCTGGAGAGAGGCCATGCAGGAGGAGTATTCTTCTATCATGAAGAATGATGTTTGGGAGGTGGTGCTGAGGCCTGAGGGCAAATTTGTGGTTACTTCCAGATGGCTTTACAAGGTAAAGCATGCTGCAGATGGCAGCATTGAGAAATTCAAAGCGAGGTTTGTGGCTAGAGGGTTCTCCCAGGTAGAGGGAGTTGATTATGAGGAGACCTTCGCTCCCGTGGCTCGATATACTTCGATCAGCTCCATTATATCGATAGCAGCAGAGATGGGTTGGAAGATCCACCAGATGGATGTGAAGACCGCATTTCTCAATGGCTTCATACGGGAGGAGGTGTACATTGAGCAGCCACAGGGCTTTGAGGTGCATGGGAAGGAGTCCCATGTGTGCAGACTGAAGAAGGCCCTTTATGGCCTGAAGCAAGCTCCCAGAGCTTGGTACTCCAGGATAGATACTTACTTGCAGAAGATGGGTTTCACAAAAAGTGAGGCAGATCCGAACCTTTACTATATTGTGATAGGTGAGGAGCCTCTCATTCTGGTGCTGTATGTGGATGACTTAGTCATTACAGGTGCAGAGAGACTCATAGAGCACTGCAAGAGAGATCTTGCAGCGGAGTTTGAGATGAAGGACATCGGCTTGATGCATTACTTTTTGGGTTTGGAGGTGTGGTAGGAGGAGGGGCATTTCTTCCTGGGGCAGGGGAAGTATATTGTGGATATCCTTAGCAGATTCCACATGGAGGATTGTAAACCCATGTCGACACCGATGATCACCAACTGGAAGAAGCTCCATGCTTCGGATTCCGAGTTGGTGGATCCCACATTGTACAGACAGCTGATTGGTTCCTTGATGTATTTGGTCAACACTAGACCAGATATTTGTTTTGCAGTCAACATGATGAGTCAGTTTATGTGTGAGCCTAGGAAGGTTCACTGGGTGGCTGCAAAACACATTTTGCGATACTTGCAGGGGACAGTGGATTATGGTCTGGACTACAAGCAAGGGGATGGAGTGAGATTGGCAGGTTACACTGATTCTGATTGGGCAGGTTGTGCTTCTGATAGGAAGAGCACTTCAGGGTGTTGTTTTGGGTTGGGTTCGATAGTGGTGTCATGGTTCAGCCGGAAGCAGCAGTCAGTAGCATTGATTTCAGCGGAAGCAGAGTATATGGCAGCCAGTCTAGCTAGTTGTGAGGCCATCTGGCTTCGCAAGATGTTGTTTGGCTTATTTGGTCAGCCGTTGAGACCTTCAGTGATTTATTGTGATAATCAAAGTTGCATTAAATTCACGAAGAATCCAGTATTTCATGACAGGTCAAAGCATATCGGGATCAAATATCATTTCATTAGAGACTATGTTCAGAAAGGAGCTGTGAAGCTTGAGTATATTCCCACTGATGAGCAGGTTGCAGATATTCTTACCAAAGCCTTACCACGGGGCAAGCATGTCTACTTCAGAGACAAGATGGGTGTGGTGAGGAACACCTTCCTCGGTAAGAGGGAGTGTTGAAATTTGGTACCGGAGGACAGGTGGTTCCCTAAGGCTTTGATCTTTGCCCTAGGGAAAAGTGTCCAAAAGAATTTAATTTTTCTCCTAAAGTGACTTTATCATTTTTATAAAGTCAAATCTAATTTTAAAGTGACTTTAAATGATAAAGTTACTAAAGTGACTTTATAAAGTTATAAAGTCAAATCTAATTTAAAAGTGATAAAGTTACTAAAGTCTAATTTTAAAGTGACTTTAATAAAGTCAATGTAAAATTAGAAAGGAAAAATGACTTTGGAAATAAATGACTAAGTGGGTCTTTATTAAAGTGGGGTGAATTAAAAAATAGAAAGTGAGATTTAAATGAGCATTTAATCTCAGCCCCTAGATCTCAATCTATTTTAGCCATTGGATTTAGGGATTCCCCAAAAGTCACTTAGGGTTAGGTTAAAGGAGGAAAAGGAGGAAAAGATCATTCATTCTTTCATGAGCAGATTGAGAGAAGGAGAGCAAGAGAGCAAGGGAGATTTCTGGGCAGTGAGGAGAAGGAGGCAGCAGCTTGGCACACTTTCCAATGCAGCATTTCAGCAAGACCGTACAACTGAGTTAGCACAGTGAAAGGCAGATTTTTGGGCACGTTTTTCGAGAAAGAGAGGTCGTACAGCAGGGTCGTACAGCAAAATTTGGCACGAAAATCGAGGCAACAGAGGGTTGTTCCGTACAGCAAAGTTCTGTTGTGTTTTTGGCACAAAAATCGAGATTTTGGACAGCAGCATTTATTGTTGTTTGCACAGATTTTTGAGAAGGCCGTACAGCTGCATTTATTGCAGATTTCTGGGCACAAAAATCGAGGAGGACGTACAGCATTTATTGCTGTTCTGTTTTTTGTTGTTTGCACATTTTCCGAGGCGGTGGTTAAGCACGGAAAACGAGATAAGTTGTAAAGTCTATTTGCTGATTTTTTTGCTGAATATTTCTCTCACTGTAAAAAGCATTTTCCAGAAATAAGAAGGAGCTTTCGAACTGGTTTTCCCCAAGAGTTGTAAGGGGTTTTTCCAGGGTCATGTTGACCAAAAATATGTGTCAAAATGTGTGAATGACTATTTTATGTGTGCTGATATTTATTTCTGCATTTTCCAGCATTCTGTAATTTTTCCAGAATTTGTGTTTTCAGCAAAGTTTATTTTCCAGCTTGTTAAATGTATGGATGTGGGAAAGGGCATTTAACTATTTTGGAGTAATAAGGTGAAACTGAAAACGGGGGTGGGAAAACAGAAATTTCTACACTGTTACCAGCTTAACATTCTGTAACTCTATGTACTTTATTTGCCTTTCAATACAACTGCTGAATTACAAAAAAAAAATGTTATTATTCTTATCATCAAATAAATGCCAAAAATATGAAATCATACATAATGAACACCAGATGTAGGCACTCAGGCAAGGCAAAATCCCTCTCCTTGCGGAAAACCCAGAAATTCTTCTTCTCTTCTTTTAGAATCAAGTCAAATGAGACAACCAGGACCTTTTACCAAAAACATAGACTACCTCCAAACCACCAAGTCAGCCTCCCACACAAGCAAGTCAAACATCAGTCAAATTCTTCAAGAGTCAACATGAATTAGCCCTTCAACTAAAGTTTCAACCCCTTCTGCAATCCTGAAGGTTCAGCCCCTTCTGCAGTCCTAAAGTTTCGGCCCCTTCTGCAATTATATTGTTCAATCACACATATGGCAGAGTAATATGACTTTCTCACTTGTATTCCTTCCTGTATGCCACATCAAAAACTTCTTTTTGTTAGGTTCTTCGTGCCCTTTTATCTCACTTCTAGTTTCAAATCGAATCCTTCTTGAATCTACCCCTCAAATGGTCAAATACATGGATATATATAGTAGTTTTACCCTGCTCTATTTAGGCTGGCATGAAGCATAGGGCAAGTCAACTTAGTGATGGAGAATTGTATGACTATTTTACATAAAATAATTCTCTCTTTTTGACACAATGAGCCTAAAAAGGTTCCTTACAACCCACAGCAAAATGGGGTTGCTAAGATAAAGAACCAGTTGATTTCGGAGGCAGTACGAGCTATGTTGTATGACCAAGATCTCCCACGCTACTTTGGGCAAATGCATGCAATATGAAAGTCTATATTCAAAACAAGGTCCAACATAGAGCGCTTGGCAAGATGACTCCCAAGGAGGCTTTCACCGGGAAGAAGCCAGATGTCATTCATTTCAAGATATTTGGCTGCCTAGCGTACTGTCACATTCCAGGCAAGACACATTCGAAGCTAGATTAGACTGCAGAGCGAAGTTTATTTCGTAGGGTATAATGAAACCTCGAAGACATACATGATCTTCATACCAGGGGCCCAGGAGAATTATAGTCAGGTGGGATGTCGAATTCATAGAGGAAAAGGTGTACAAAAGATCTAGAGAGTTGCCAGCAGCTAAAGATTAGAGTGAGCAGCTAGCAGAAGCTCCCAAAGTTGAGTAGTGAAATCAGGGGCAGTGACAGAGCACGAGTACAGTCATTAGTACGAGCACGAGTTCAAGTGTGAATGCTCCTAAAGCTTCCCAATGTATGGAGCAACGGATGTAGCAAATTAGGGAGATGCATCAAGAGGACATGGAGGTGGACATGCCTAACTCCACTGTTGGCAGGAGGAACCATGATGTTTAGGCTACACTAAAAGATGCTCAAGAGTTTGTAGGGGCTCCTAGGACGGGCAAGAGAGAGCGAAGACAACCAAAGAGGTACACTAGCTACATTGTGTTAGTCAGTCAGCTAGTCGATAATGAGCCTTCTAGCTATCAGGAGGCTACACAACAGCAGTTGTGGCGGGATGCAATGGTTGAGGAGTGCACCTCAAACATGCAGAACGAAGTTTGGGAGGTTGTACCGAGACCAACAGAGAGGGCGATGGTTGGATCACGATGTATCTATAGGATCAAGCACGATGCAAATGGCAGCATCGATAAATACAAAGCGAGGTTCATGGCCAAGATTGCAGGGCATGGGCTTTGTGAAGAGTGAGGCAGGCAGTAACATCTACTACTTGGTCGTTGGAGATGTTCTCATTCTTGTTTTATATGTGGACGACTTGTTCTTAATTGGTTCACTAGAGGTCATTGAGGAGTGCAAGAGGGACCTTGCAGCAGAGTTCAAGATGAATGATTTGGGGTTAATGCACTATTTTCTAGGTATGGTGGTATGGCAGACAGATGGTGAGATCTTCCTTGATCAAAGGAGATACTGTATCGAGATCCTAAGGAGATTGTAGGGCCATGTCTACACCCGTGATCAACAATTGGATGAATATAGATGCATCCAAGGAGAAGGATGTGGACTCCACTTTGTACAAGCAGTTGATAGGCTCTTTCATGTATCTGGTCAACACCGGGCCAAAGATATCCTATGTAGTTAACTCTCTAAGTCAGTTCATGGTGGAGCCAAAGAGAGCGCATTGGATAGCAAGGAAACATTTGCTGAGGTATTTGCATAGCACAGTTGAGTATGGGATCAGATATGCTCGAGGTGATGGTGTCAGTTTGGTGGGCTATACTGATGCAAACTGGGGAGGGAACACAGTAGATCGGTAACGCACTTCAAGGTGTTGATTCGGCATGGGATCAGGAGTTGTTTCTTGGTACAGTAGGAAGCAGAACTCTGTGTCACTGAGTTCAGTCGAGGCAAAGTACATAGCAGCGAGCATGTCTACATGCGAGGCCATATGGCTTCAAAAGATGTTGGGAGCCTTGTTTGGTCAGAAAATAGAGACGACAGTGATAAACTGCGACAATCAAAGTTGCATCAAGTTGTCAGAGAATTTGATGTTTCATGGCAGGTCAAAACACATAGACACGAGATACCACTTCATCAGGGTTTGTGTGCAGCGCAAGATTGTCTAGCTACAGTATATACCTACAAATGAGCAGGTAGCAAATATTCTGACGAAGGCTTTGGGGAAGGTGAGGTTTATCTTCTTCAGAGACAAGTTGGGTGTTATGCGGAACACCTTCCTCGCTAAGAGGGAGTGTTAGCTTGTGTAGCTCAAACAAGTGTTCTAGCCTCAGATGGTGTCTATGAGGCTAGAGAAACATTTTCTCTAATACCCAAAATTTGTTCCATGAGAAAAGGCCTTGATTATATTTAATTAAGCATAAATTAAATGTTCCTAAGCCTAACTTAGGGAAATAAGCTTAATTAATCAGTATTAATTGGGGTAAATCGATTTTTCTCCAAAGACTTCTAGAAAAGTTCACTTAATGGAGTCAAGATGATCTTGGCCATCAATTGTGATTTGATCATGGTCGTTGATTCGTCAACGAGGAATTATAAGAGGGGATCGAGGGTCATTTGGAGAAAATGAGGGAGACACGAATTGCAGTGAGAGCAAGGGCGTTGAGGCAGGGTAGGGACATCAGCAATAAGGGTTTCAACAGAGATTTCCAAAGAGATTCTTCACAAATATTTCCATGGAGGATTGGAGATCAAATTTTCTGCAATAAGAGGTCGATTTTCCAACAGTGTGAGTTGCTCTAGCAGAGGGTGTGAGTTAGCCAGTTTGGCAGTGTGAATTGCTCAATGAGGAGAAATTCTAGAGAAAGGAAACTTGCACATGAGAGATCAATTTGCACAAGAGAATTGATTTGTCAGGAGAGACAAAGATTTTCCAGTGAAAGTCGTATTTATTTTCCTAGGCAGTTCGAGTTGCCAAGAAGGTCGAGTTTCTCAGCTAGGGCTGCACATGGGAGCCAAATTTAGCTTTAGAGGGAGGCCGAATTAATTTTGGTGGGTCGAATAGCTTCTAGGAGGTCTGAGAAGTCTAGCAAAAGCAATGTGGAGAAAGTCGAAGTCGGGATTAAATCAACAAGGGTCCAGAATTGAAAAAGTCGTTAAAGTCGGGAGGTTTTGGAAAAAAGTCGGCAATATTCATTTTGGAAAAAATCCCGATTTTTTCAAAAAAAATTAAGAAGTCGTTAAAGAAACTACCTCACTTGCGATTTTCTGGAAAAACCACTGATTTAATCCCGACTTTTCCAACTGGGAAAAAATCGCCAAAAAGTCGGTCGATTAAATCGGATAGTTCAAAAAATCAGACTTTGCCAATTTAATCACGACTTTTTGGCAACTTTTTCCACACTGGCCAAAAGTGAAAAATAATTTTTCAAAGCTTAGCCAGTATCAAGCAAGTAGCTGTAATATTTTTGTTGAAGAATTTTAATAATAAAACCCTCATCTGCAGAATGGTTTTCCCTTCGGGGTTTTTCCTTCAAAAAGCATAAAACCGCCTTTCGCGAGGTCCTCGGCCCACCTTGCAATAAACTTGTTGGTTTATGAAGGAATCAGCCGGTTTATGGCCGGTTAGGCGCATAAACCCTAGCCCGCAAGGTTCAAAACTGGATTTTCTACCGGTTTTTTGAAGAAACATATTGCTGTTGGATGATTTTTATTGCTGTCTGAAATATTTTACCTATTGTTGAATGAATAATGCAAGAGCAATGTTGTTGTATAATATTTCTGATTGATTGAAAACCCTAGACAAATAGAACCAAATAAAACCCTAAGGACAAAAAATGACCTTGGGACACTACAGGGTTTGCACCAATACATAATGGAATATATATATATATATATATATATATATATATATATATGTGTGTGTGTGTGTGGGGGTTTGTCCAACACTTAATGGAATATATATTAGAGAGAATATATATATATATATATATATATATATATATATATATATATATAACCTAGTGAATTACTTTCTACCACTCTAGAACCTAATGACTTCCTTTCTACCACTCGTTATACAGCCTTAAAGCTAGCGTTGTCCGCGATCTTTTTATGAGACGGAAATATCACGTATTTAATAGCGATTCTGTTACTACTATTCTTAATATGAAAATACTAGTATTACTAACGTTCTATCGCATGCTCAGAATCACGTTATTGATAACTCGTTTCGATATGGTCGAACCGACTTAGCGTCGGGAAGATATGGCGAGGTAATTGGTCAAGCATTACCGATAGAGAAGAACTAAAATACATTCATTGGTATGGAGCATTAGAAGAAGAGCCACATTTGTCTCTGAAGTCCTCATTTGATTCCTTACGGGACAGAGGGTCGAATGGCTCGTTTCTCACACCCTAGTTTCCCTATGCAGAATTGAGAAAATGGCTGGGCAGTTTAATAAGTACGCGTTGAAACCGGAGACGACTATATAATGAGATACATGTTTGAGTGTCAGCGAGTAAAATGTGCTCCTTCGAATAAGAGCAGCCTTAAGGCTTTCCATGCCAACTTCGTCTCTACGCTCGGAAAATAATAGTTGTCCTAGCGATCCAATCCATATCACTTATAAGGAAATCGATCCCTTATCCGTTCTGACGCGATTGAACATCACTGAAACATCACTGAGAGAGCATAACAGCGAAACCCCAATCCTCCGCCATAATTCACAAAAAACAAGTAATAAGCACAACAATCCCAACCCAAATTTAACACTTCAGTGAAGCATTAGCACATATGTGATAAGAAAACGAATGTAGGATTGATTTGGTGTTTCACGGTCAGTCAAGATAACCAGGGTTTTGAAGCGAGAGATTGGGCTGCAGAGTTTTTCTGTGTAATTGCGCTGCAGAGTTATCAAAACAATTATAAATTAAATTATTTGGTTGACATATTGAGAGGAAGTAAAGCAAACTTACATGTTGGCTATTCTTCTTCTGATGGCCGCCTCCCTACTAAAAGAATTGCCAGCCGGAGCGACCACCATCGCCAATTCTTCTTCTGATGACTATTTCCCTTTAAGCAACTGAATGATCGAGTTTCACTAGATGACTGAATGATCGAGTTTCACTAGATGACTGAGAGGTAAGCGTTCCCACACTCCCGCCCTCTGCCCGGAGTGCGAAATAAAACCTTTTCAAACCCAACCGTGAGGGCTTCCATCTATATGCATCTTCATGGAGGTCAGAAGTGTTTAAATAATTATGCATGTTGCAAGAGGGTCATGGAAAAGTGTAAAGGTTTATTAGGGAGTTCGAAGGTAAAGGTTTAGTAGGGAGTTCGAAGGTTTTGAATTTCGTTGGCTTGGTTATTGATCTTAAAAATCCACCGTAATTAAATACCACGCCATGAAATGATAGAGAAGTGAACTCTAGCAATACCCTAAGTGATAGTATATTAATGCCGAAGGTGATCCTTGTCAATATGTTATTTGCACTAAGAATTTCTAGTTGGTTATTGTAGTAATTATTTGTAGTTGTGTGATTTGGGGGAAGAAATTATAATTGTGGAGATGATATAGATAATAGTGGTAGAGTGTGAATTAAGTGGGAAATTAAAATGATTTTGAAGTATTAAATAAAATATTTTATAAAATGGAGAAAATTTATATAGGTTATGGGTTTTTCTTTATTTCATGTTGTTAGTTAACATTTTTATGGAATATTTTGAAACTAAGGCTCTTGAAACCTTTCACCTCAAACTTAAATGTTGGAAGCATTTTGTAGATAATACTTTTGTCATATGGTCCTATTGTATCCTTGCTCTCTGCAATTTTTTTTCTCATCTTAATAGCATCTTCCCCCACATCTAGTTCATTATGGAGCTGGAAGAGAACCAATCCCTTCCCTTTTTGGATGTCCTTGTCTCGCGCATCTTTGATGCCTCCCTAACCTACCAAGTCTACCGAAAGAAAACTCATACCTATAGGTACCTTCATGTTAACTCCTCCCACCACCACCTTGCTCAAAAATCTTTCGTTCTCAAAATCCTTGTCACTCGTGCCATTCGAATCCTCCCAATCCTTTCCCAAGGAAAAAGTTCATCTCTCCAAAGCTCTTAAGTCTAATGGTTACTCCTCTTCCCAGATCAATAAGGTCTTTTGCTCTAGCTTCCATCCTTACACTCCCTTAGCCAAGGTAACCCTTCATTACATTCAAGAGGTTACTAATCATTTATCGAGGATCCTCTCTAAAAAGAACATAAAAAACTTCTTTAAGCCCTAGAGAACCCTCAACTAACTCTTCGTATCATCCAAGGATAAAGATGACCCCGTGTTAGGTCTCGAAGTCTATGAGATCCCCTGCTCATGTGGAATGTTAAGACAAACCAGTAGATCCTTTAAAACTCAGTTGAAAGAACACATGGTTGACACCAACTACAACCGCATTGCAAAATATGTCATTGCTAAGCACTCTCATTCTACCAAACACCTTATTTGTTTTGACAAATCTAAAATCCTAGCATTTGCCCCATACCATTTTGGTCGGGTCATTAGGAAGCCCTTGAAATTGAAAAATGTTCTAATAACTTTAACCGGGATGACAGTTATCAATTAAGTCACTCCTGGAAACCCACCATCCACTTTCTATCATCTAAACAACTTTACTCTAATTCTAATTCTAACATTTCCTAATATCTTCTTTTATTGCTCTTCTCATGATCAATTCCTCTCCAATAATTAATTTAATTAATTTAATACTAAACTCCCTTCTCAATTTCCATCTTTGTCATTTTAAATATATCATTTCATTTAAACCATTTAACTCGTTCTTATTTGACTCTAAATCATAAAGTTAACATATTTATTACAATTCAAACCTAATCCTTTGAATTTCAAATCTATAGTCCAATTATATTATTATATTAAATTATAAATCCAAAACTATAACACAATAATAGAACTACAAATCTTTCTCTTTAACCCGACCCTTTTTGAAATTTAGCAAATAAATTTTAATTCTTTGAGAAAAAAAATCTATATTCTAATCTTTACAATTTTATTCAATTTATAATTCCAACAAAACCATGTTAACTCATATAATAAACATATTAAATAATTTAAATTTGATTTTAAATTTAAATAATTCAATCATCTCTTTGACCATCATCCTTCCTTTATTTTTAATTTTTTAGCTTATTTAATAATTTAATTTTTAAATTTTATTTATTTAGTAATTTAATTTTCAATTTGATTTTAAATTTAAATTCAAATACATCTCTTTGAGTTAATCAATTTATCATCATACCCTTAAATTTCCATCTCTCCAATGGCTAGTTTTTCCTTTAATCCATAAATTTTGGTCCAATACTCTTTCTAACATTTGTTACAACTTCTTGCCCTTGAAGATAGGTGAAGTCCTGGAAACCTACCATCCATTTTCTATCATCTAAATGCCTTTCCTCTAATACTAATTCTAACATTTCCTAAACGCTTCTTTAATATTGCTCTTCTCATGATCAATTCCTCTCCAATATTTAATTTAATTAATTTAATACTAAATTCCCTTCTCAATTTCCATCTTTGTCATTTTAAATATATCATTTCATTTCAACCATTTAACTCGTTCTTATTTGACTCCAAATCATAAAGTTAACATATTTATTATAATTCAAACCTAATCCTTTGGATTTCAAATCTATAGTCCAGTTATATTATTTTATTAAATTATAAATCCAAAATTATAAGATAATGATGATGATGATGATGATGGTTAGCGTCCACTGACCTAAAGAAAAGAGTTATTTGATTTGATTTAAGATTTTATTCCTATGCTCAAAAAGCTTGGAGAGAAGCCTCTCGAGCTCACTATAATTTTGACATCTTAAAAGGCTAGGAAGGTCAATATTGCAACAAAGATTATGAAATTGAGCTCTAATGTGGTTGTAAGCGAGGCACTCTAAGAGGAAGTGATTTTCATCCTCGATGTTCATATTCTCACAGAGATGGCAGATCCTTTCCATCCATTGTGTTTTAGGAACTGTCCAAAAAAAAATAAGACTACAAATCATTCTCATTAACCCCACCTTTTTTAAATTTACCCACTAAATTTTAATTCTTTGAAAAATTTTCTCTATATCTTAATATTTATAGTTTATTCAATTTATAATTCCAACAATCCAAGATTAACTCATATAATAAACATATTAAATAATTTAAATTTTATTTTAAATTTAAATTATTCAATCATCTCTTTGACCTATCATCCTCATTTATTTTTATTTTTTTTCCGCTTTTCTAACCATTAGTTTGTTATTTAATAATTTAATTTTAAAATTTAATTTATTTAATAATTTAATTTTCAATTTGATTTTAAACTTAAATTCAAATACATTGATCATCTCTTTGACTTAATCAATTTATCATCATACCCTTAAATTTCCATCTCTCCAGCGGCTAGTTTTTCCTTTTATCCATAAATTGTGGTCCAACACTCTTCCTAACATCTATTACAACTTCTTGCTCGCCTCAAATGGGAACAAGGGCAAAGACAAAGACAAAGAAAATAGTTCCAGATAAAAATAAATAAATAAATAAGAGCAGCAAAAATAAAGAAGAGTCAACCATTTACAGTCCCACATCCACACCTCTTACTTGGTCATAGGATCTCTATGTCGAAGAACTGATGAAGGTCAGGACAAGGCTGGAGATTTTGGAAGCCAAAGAATATGAGAGGGACGACAAAATTTCAGAGATCACATTTGCAAATCGGTGTTTAATGGAGGGTAGTAAAATTTTAAAAGAACAAGTAACAATGTTACAAGAGGCTCTAGAGACAGGGAAACAAGAATGGAAAAGCATGAATACATCGTGGCAAACCATGACAGAATCAAGGGCAACAAACAAGGATGTGATAATTTCTAAAGCAACTCGGATAGATACACAAATATCTCAACAAACAAATCTTTTGAAAGAGAAGACAAAAAATAACAATAGGGAAGATGGTCCAAAAGAAATCAAAGATAGAGTTGAAGACACTATTGGTTACATAAGGGCAGAGGAAGAAGAAGGCAAGTGCTCGTAGAGCATAAGAAAGAGAACACAAAGAAAGAAAAGACAGGGAAACAAACTTGATTATCAGGGGAATTGATGCAGGGGCATTAGGCCCAAGGAAATACTTGGTATTTTAGTAAACATAAGGGGGTCTCATGGTTTTAATTTCTTATGTAATTATTAGTATTTTGAATAAAATAGTGAGGAATTGTAAATTTTCTCGAATCATTGGAGAACATGAGGGGAAGTTGATTAGTTAGGAATGTGAAGAGTCAGTTTCAGTAAATCTAGGGAATTAGGCTAAATTTAGGACTTTGAGGAATTTCAAGAGTTTTGTTGAGTGTTAAGGGAGCTAAATCGAATTATTATTATTTTGTATAGATAAGCCTCAAAGGCATTGAGCAGGGAGATCTGGAGAGACAGATTTGAAGTAGGCTTGGAAACTCATAGTTCCTGTGAGCCTACAGGCAGCTAAACAGGGTCAATTGATTTTGAAGATCTGGTCAAGACAAGAAGAATTTTGTAAGTGATTTCATTTTTGTATATGAAAAAGTCTGTTTCTGAATTATGTGTATATGGGCCGATTGAATTCCATGTAAAGAACTGGTAGAATTTCAATATGACACCGTGATGAACTATGTGTGATTTAAGTTTAAAACTTCTAGATTTAAGTATTGAATTGATTAGATATATTACGAATTTGGGCGAGTTCATATAACCCATTTTATGGAGAAATTATGTATTTCGTGGTGAATGCACATCACTGTGGAAGTAGTGCTTGAAAATAGTTTGGAATCTTCAAAGAAGATCCGGAAATGAAGTGAGTAGAGAGATAATCCAAAGGCGAGCATAGCCTTTTGAAATATCACACTACAGAGATCGTGAGAATGGATCAACGGTGCCGTATTTAAAGGAATGATCTTTAATAGTGTGATGGGGATTTGATTTGTGAAATCAATGCCATCGTAAGAACCGTGAGGGCTTGAATATTGGTTGAACATAGTTAAAGTTCAGTTATCGACCATTAGATAAGATCGATGGCACAGTAACATTCAAATCGATACTCAACAAATATTGGGTGAGCGTGGCACATGATTTAGAACCATTGTGGAATTAAGTTCAAGCGGTGCGTTCAAGTGAAGAATCGAGACGCAATGAAATCCAGGTTGGAATCACATTGGGTTAGTGTGTTTAAACCACAATATAGTAATCCCTTGAGGAATTAAATTCTAGATGAACGATTCAATAGAAACAGTGCTTTAATCTGTAGTTGAGCGTGTTTTGCATCGAACTCTGTCCATTTGAAGCGATATCGCTTGAGATCAATCCGTAGCAGTAAGACGAAGAAGCCAAGTTTTAAAGGGGTAGAATTTTGAGTTAAACACACACACAATTATTGTATTATTTTGAAAGAAAAATACTACTGGCCCGCACAGCATCGTGGCTTCGAAGTTGCCAAGAAAATGTAATGACTTAATGAATGATAACATGTCATCTCCCAAATATCGCCTATTTTTGTAAGATGCCGTGTTGTTTTGATAAGTAAAGGCATTTACCATCATTGAGGCAAGGGATCCAAGGGAAATCACATAGCAAGTTGTGGGCTTGTTAACTCCATGTATGGCTAGCGTTCTTTTCATTGTTTATGCATAAAAGTGGGGACATTCTAAGTGATGAGCGATTAACATGTTTTAAACCAGGGTTGAAAAATTATGTTAATGAAATGCTGGGCAGTAGGATTAAGAGTCCTTATATTGTTGACTATTGTTGGCACCTTCGAGTAATTTAAACCAAGGTATGGATTAATGGAACGTGAAATCGAATGGACATTAAGAGAGAGCGAAGATTTGGGGTTCTAAATTGTATTGATTCGCATTTTATAAAGTGGGTTATTTCCATGATTTATAACCACAGGGTTTTAAGGAAGAGAAATGCTTTCAGGTATGGTTGTGATATGGGGTTTATAACCATAAGAATTTTAGTTTAATATCTCAATCTCAAATTTGAGATATAAAAGTTTCCGTAGATATATTTAAGATTGCCCAGATCTTGAATTTAAGGACAAAATTGGTTGCATGCATTTTTATATGCATTGAGAGTGGAATATGTGGGTTTGGCAGGGCAGCCCGCCATCAAGTGGTATCAGAGCAGGATAAGCTCTTTGAAATTTAATTTTTGGAATGTGGATGTGTGCTGAAAGTAATGAGGAAAATTTGAAGTTTTAAATCTGTTTAAGAGTGGTTGCAGATTTGAAGAGGTGTGCAATGAAGGTATTCAGATTTGCAGAATCTGAATTTGAAGGCAAAGTGTTTTGAAGATTGCCAGGATATGTTCTGAAGATGTGAACACAGGTGTGATGGTGATGGAAAAGAGATCATATTTAAATCTGACAGGACAACGTGTAGTGTAGCAGAGCATTAGGAGAAATTGCAGAAACAATTGCAATTGGATGTTGAACAAACCTTGAAGGTGAGGTAATTTTTTATTTTGTTGGAAGATTTTGTTTGCAGAATGCAGATTGCAGACAATTGAGGAGCATCTCAGCAAGAAGATCACAGCTTTGAAAAGCAATGATGAAAGAAGCCAGTGAAGGTTTCTAAAGAGAAGGAGAGTGTGGCAGAACCTGGAGAATTCCCAACAGAGGTTGGATGAAAAGAGAACATATGTGTTATTGAGAGGTTGCAGATGAGTGAAGCCTGAAGGAGCAAAGAGGAATGCTTAGAAGGTTCCTGAAGATAGAGGAATTGTACTTGCTAAAAGACCGGATCCAGAGAGAGGATTGGTGAGGTAAGTTGTAACAAGGAGGACTTGTTATTGCAGAGGTTTTAGTGCAGCCCGTGATGAATGAATTAGAACTCATGAAGGAGAAGATGGCTACTGATAGTCATAGCAGAGATTGCAGAGGTTCTGAGAGAGGCCACAATAGGATGAAGATGAAGAAAGAGGATGCCAAAACAGCTGGCATACAGAGACAGTTAAAGAAGGAAGAGTATGAGAAAGAGGTAGCTAAGATCAGGGAGCAGTTCAACAAATTGAAACTGATGATAGAAGAAAGCTAGAGAGTTGTTTGGCTCATGAAGAAAAAGGTAAAGTGGCATAGGCTACATATGAAGAAAGAGTAGATGATACATGCTTAGCAGAAAGAGAGATTACTCAGAATGATTGAGTATTTGGAGAAGGACTTGAAGACTGAAACTTCAAGTGAGACCAAGGAGTCAAATGACTTTACATATGATGATTTTTGTATGTTTGCAGGAAAAACATGTGGAGGTGGACAAACTGTTGATGTTGTCACAAAGGAAGAAAATAAGACAGCTAGATATTTTGAAAATGTCCATGCACAGTTGGAGAAGAGTTTTACTTTCCAGTACATTGGAAGCAGAGGAAGTCTAAATTGTGATGATGGGCAGAAGCTGGAAATTGAGCAGTCAATTGGACAGCTTGAAGAGACTGAAGAGAAGACCATTGAAGAATTTCTAAAATGTATAGAAGACTTGGAACAATAGGAGGATTTGATGATCAAATCATCAAATGAGACCATGGGGTCTTATGGTTTTAAAACTAACAAGATTTGTGCGAATGCAGGTATTGAAGAAAACAATTCATATGATGAAACTATATTCAGTGAAGTTGAAAGTTGCCAAGCAAGATATGATGATTATCTTTCCAATGAAGATCAAGTTGAATTACTGCAACAAAAGGAATTCATAAATTCCTTGTTTTATGAAAGAAATTGTTCCAATGAAGTTGTGTTTGATGATGATGAATTTGTTGTTAATGATGATAATGACAAATTGATTTTATTAAATGGCCAAATGAAAAGTGATGGACAGATAACTGGAATCATTGCAGAGATGGGAAATCAAAATTCTATTATGATGGAAGAGGAGGAGATGGTGATAGTAGGAAGCTTGACTTGTGATAAAGAGGAAGGTAGTGAATATTGTGAAAATGTTTTCTCATATGAGATGGTAGAATTGTGACATGAGTTGAGTGTTCTAGAGCAGAGGATAGAAGCACATAGAATAAGTATTCATATTGTAAAGGCACAGATGAACGAGAATGAGAAGGTTCATTTTTATGAACCAGAACAAGGAGACATCCTTGAAGAGGATGATGCAGACGAGAGACTAACTGACAGTCTCAAGAGTTTCTTGGAGGATTGGAATCAACACATTGATGTGTTGATGACAGAACAACATATTGAAGTGTTGCTGGAAGAAATAGCAGAGCAGCAGATTGAAGTGTTGCGAGAGGAAATGTTAAAGCAACAATTTAAGGTGTTGCCAAAGGAGGAAGAGACACACAAGATTTATAATTTTGAAGGTTGTTTTATGATTGAAAGTACTGATGGAAGGACTAAGGAATGTCTAGCCCAGGAGAAGAAAAGAGATGATGACAGTGACTGGCAATTTAAATACCAGTCCAAGAAATTGTTGAAGTCAGAGAATGAAGAAATTGTCACAATTGACAATCAGGAAGAGTTTTTCTGCAGCAGCAGACAAGAGGGTATGGATGATAGGGTGGCCGCAAGATTTCAGCAAGCTAGCGCAAGGGCTCATCAATTAAGAGCAAGAGCCGCAGTAAAAGCAGAAGTAGAAGTTCAACGATTAAGAGGAAACAATATCCAGCAGTCAGAAGACATATTAGACAGGGAAGTTGAATTGATAAGAAAGCTGATGGTGAAAATATCTCAGAAGAAGGTAGCAGCAAGAAAGAAAGGAAGCAACATCAACAAGAGAAAGACAATCACAGACTGTGAAAGCTTAGCAAGCAGAGAGATGCAGCATAAGATATGGAAGCCTGGAGAAGTGCAGAAGAAGAATATTGCAGCAGATGATCAGTTGCAGAACAAAGTATGGGATCCAGGAGGCAAAAATTAAAAGCACATGATCAGGGGATCATGATTCATTTTTAACCTTGGGAGTTTGATGCAGGGGCATTAGGCCCAAGGAAATACTTGATATTTTAGTAAACATAGGGGGGTCTTATGGTTTTAATTTCTTATGTAATTATTAGTATTTTGAATAAAATAGTGATGAATTGTAAATGTTCTCGAATCATTGGAGAACGTGAGGGGAAGTTGATTAGTTAGGAATGTGAAGAGTAAGTTTCAGTAAATATAGGGAATTACGCTAAATTTAGAACTTTGAGGAATTTCAAGAGTTTTGTTGAGCGTTAAGGGAGCTGAATCGAATTATTATTATTTTGTATAAATAAGCCTCAGAGACATTGAGCAGGGAGATCTGGAGAGATAGAGTTGGAGTAGGCTTGGAAACTCAGAGTTCCTGTGAGCCTATGAGCAACTGAACAGGGCCAATTGATTTTGAAGATCTGGTCAAGACAAGAAGAATTTTGTAAGTGATTTCATTTTTGTATATGAAAAAGTCTGTTTCTGAATTATGTGTATATGGGCTGATTGAATTCCATGTAAAGAACTGGTAGAATTTCAATATGATACCATGATGAACTCTGTGTGATTTAAGTTTAAAACTTCTAGATTTAAGTATTGAATTGATTAGATATATTACGAATTTTGACGAGTTCATATAACCCATTTTATGGAGGAATTATGTATTTCTTGGTGAATGCACATCACTATGGAAGTAGTCGTTGAAAATGGTTTGGAATCTTCAAAGAAGATCCGGCAATGAAGTGAGTAGAGAGATAATCCAAAGGCGAGCGTAGCCTTTTGAAATATCACACTGCAGAGATCGTGAGAATGGATCGACGGTGCCATATTTAAAGGAATGATCTTTAATAGTGTGAGGGGGATTTGATTTGGGAAATCAATGCCATCGTAAGAACCATGAGGGCTTGAAGATTGGTTGAACATAGTTAAAGTTCAGTTATTGACCATTGGATAAGATCGATGGCATAGTAACATTCAAATCGATACTCAGAAAATACTGGGTGAGCGTGGCACATGATTTAGAACCATTGTGGAATTAAGTTCAAGCGGTGTGTTCAAGTGAAGAATTGAGACGCAGTGAAATCAGGGTTGGAATCACATTGGGTTAGTGTGTTTAAACCACAATATAGTAATCCCTTGAGGAATTAAATTCTGGATGAACGATTCAATAGAATCGGTGCTTTAATCTGCAGTTGAGCGTGTTTTTCATCGAACTCTGTCCATTTGAAGCGATATCGCTTGAGATCAATCCGCAAGAGTAAGACGAAGAAGCCGAGTTTTAAAGGGGCGGAATTTTGAGTTAAACACAGTCAAATACCAGATTTTCCAGTCAGCGATTTTGAAAGAAAAATACCACCAGTTCCACACAGCATTGTGGCCAAGAAGCGGTTTCAAGAAATAGAATGCGATCCAATGAAATTATAACACGTCATCTCTCAAATACTGCCTATTTTGCAAAATATTTTTCGTGTTAAAGCGCAGTGATGGAAAAAATGTGAATTGCGTTCGATCATTAAGGCAAGGGATCCAAGGGAAATCACATAGCAAGTTGCGGGCTTGTTAACTCCATGTATGGCTAGCATTATTTTCATTGTTTATGCGTAAAAGTGGGGACATTCTAAGTGATGAGCGATTAACATGTTTTAAACCAAGGTCGAAAAATTATGTTACTGAAATGTTGGGTGGTAGGATTAAGAGTCCTTATACTGTTGACTATTGTTGGCACCTTCGAGTAATTTAAACCAAGGTATGGATTAATGGAACGTGAAATCGAATGGACATTAATATAAGAGAGAGCAAAGATTTGGGGTTCTAAATTGTATTGATTCACATTTTATAAAGCAGGTTATTTCCATGATTTATAACCACAGGGTTTTAAGGAAGAGAAATGCTTCCGAGTATGGTTGTGATATGGGGTTTATAACCATAAGAATTTTAGTTTAATATCTCAATCTCATATTTGAGATATAAAGGCTTCTGTAGATATATTTAAGATTGCCCAGATCTTGAATTTGAGGAAAAAATAGGTTGCATGCATTTTTATATGCATTGAGAGTGGAATATGTGGGTTTGGCAGGGCAACCCGCCATCGGGAATAAGATATTATGGAGGAATGAAATTACTCTCAATTTAACAAGGGACTTTCTAAAAGAGAAACTACATTGGAAAGGGAAAATTTGCCAAGCAAGGAGGATGGGGAAGATATGTGAAGAGAGGCCTCATCCCATAAAAGTCACCATAGAAAGTGTGCAAGACAAACACCATCTCTTGAGAAAAATGAAACCCTTGAAAGGCTCACACTTATTTCTAGATGAAGATTTAACCAACAAACAACAAGAGGAGAGAATGGACGAAGTGAAGAAAATTAGGGCAGCAAGAAATGAAGGGAAAAGAGCATGGTTGTACGATGGTAAATCAATTATTGCAATGTTTGGGACCCAGGAAAAAACAAAGCAGCAAGCTGACAGTGAAGAAAAAATAGAGAATTCGATAATAGGGAGGAAAACAACAAGAGAAACATGGATGAAAATGGGTGAAGACTCAAATTTGAGTCTTACGTGTCAAACTGTGTAGCAGTCAAATCCTACCCAGGTCTACCTAAGTTTAGTTTGTTGAAATTGTAGAGGCTACCCTTGGAGGAGGGGACCTGGGTTAGGGCCTATCGTGGAAGGTAGAGACATAATTTGTCTCATGGAAACTCATGAACATGATGGTTGCAAAACTCATGTGTTTGACGATTATTTGAAGTTAACGGTTTGGAACAAGGTAGCAGAAAATGACAAAGGGTATGGGGGAATACTAGCTTTAGTGAAAGAAAAAGAAGGTTGTCACGTTCAGTTGATGAAAGAAGATGCAAATAAACAATATTCATGGTTCAAAATATCAGAGAATGAGAATCACATAAGAATTGCATCATGTTATTTTTCCCCTCAAGTCTAAAAAACTTACAAAAAAAAGGGGCTAGACAGCAAGGATTCGCATGCAGCTTTAAAGCAAGATATTGTCGCATACTTTCAGCAGGGAGAAGTGCTTTTAGTAGGCAATTTTAATTCTAGAAAAAACAAATCAACAAACTAGTATTATTTGTTGCAAAGAGGATCATAATCCTATTTGGCTCACTGAAGAGGAGAATCCCCAATGGGTGAGATGTTCAGAAGATGAGAAAGTTAGCAATCGTTTTGGAGAGGAATTGCTTACATTGTGTGGTGCTTTCAACTTAATTATTTGCAATGGTCTAGACAGATGGAAAAGGTTGGGAAACTTCACTTGCAACACATACAATAAGGCAAGTGTCGTTGATTATGTGATTTGTTCACAAAGCTTGATAGAAAATATAGAAGAAGTTAAGATTGGAGAGCATAATTGGGACTTAAAATCAGACCATAACCCAATTTATATAAAGTTATCATGGGTAGAAGAAAGACAACATAGGAGAAAAACCCAATGCTCTCAACAATCACTACCAAGGGGCAAATTTCTTCTAACACAAGAAAATTGTACTACCTTCAAGACAATGCTGGAGAGATTAATTCAAAAGGAGAAAACTCGTATCCAAAGCTTCAATAGTCATGAGTTAACAAATATAATTCAAAGGGAACTTGAGAAGTGCAAAAGAGAAAAAAATAGGAAATCATAATCAAGTTGTTTTCCTGTAAATGCTTGGCTTGATGAGGAATGAAAAATGGCAAGGAGAACCCTAAAAAAGACAGGCAAGGAGAAGATGAATGTAAAGTTATATTAGCATATACTAAAAAGGAAAAAAGATGAGTTCATGCAAACAAGGCAAGAAGAGTTAATATATCTAGGCAAGAATAACCCAAAGCGTTTCTGGCAGTAACTTCAACCAAGGAAGAAGTAAATCGAAAATAATATTACAGCCAATCAATGGTTTGAATATGCAGAACAACACTATGAGAAATAATCAGAGTTGAGCCTCCCTTGGGGCTCAACGCAACTATAAAGCTCTTCGCGTTACAAGAGGTAGAGATTGAAATTAAGAAGCCGAAAACAGGAAAGGCAAAAGACTTGGTTGAACTTCAAGCTGTGTATCTAAAATGGGGAATGAACACTCTTGCACCGCACATCATGGAAATATTCAACAACATCAATCAACAAGGATTCCTAGGAGACTAGACAACTAGCCTAGCAATACCCCTTTTTAAAAGTGGAGACATTAACAATCCTTCCAATTATAGAACCATTATGATCAATCCTTTGTTTGCAAAGTTTTTCGGTAGCATGGTAGAAAATAGAATCAGTAAGTTGGCAGAAGTAAAAGAAAAGAGAGCAAAAGGACAAGTAGGTTTTAGGCCAAAGCATTCTACAGTGGATCAGGGCATCACGTTGAGACACGTTATTGAAAAGGTTTGGGGGGATAAAGAAGAATTATTCTTCTATTTTGTTGACTTTAAAAAGGCATTTGACACAGCCCCTAGAGATAAGTTGTGGCGTAGAATGGAAGAACTTGAAATTTCTTTGCATTATAGAGTTGTTATCCATAGACTTTATGAAGAGGTGAAAATCAAAATAAGAACCTCATCGGGTATTTCAAAAAGCTTTAGAAGTGACATTGGAGTCAAGCAAGGTTGTCCTCTATCCCCTACTCTTTTTGGTTTATATATTGATAAACTGGAAGAGTGGCTAAATTTGTAAGGTGGGGATGGTGTTCGGTTGTGGGAGTTTGTGATAAAGCTTCTTTTATATGTTGATGATCTTGTATTGATTTCTAAATCGGCCAATGGATTGCAGATGCACCTACATGCCCTTGAGCATTTTTGTAGAGCAATAGGGATGCAAGTCAATATTAACAAGACCAAAATAATGATTTTCTCTAATAAAAGGAAGCAGAGTCAACATACGTTCTTCTTTGAAGGCAACATTCTTGAAGAAGTAAATGAGTACAAATACCTTGAGATTGATTTCAATAACAAACTTAATTGAGAGGACTACACAAAGAAGATAATCTTAGGAGGGTGGAAAGCATTATATGCTCTTCAAAACAAATGTAGAGAGGTAGAGTTATGGGATTGGAAAACGATTAAAGTGCTTTTCAGACTCCTAGTTTGTCCAGAGATGCTATATGGGTGTGAATTGTGGGCTAGCAACACCCCTGTCTCAAAATGGAAGCAAATTGAGAAAATCCAAAAATGTTTGATCATGAGAAAGTTCAAAATAAAATGTTTGGTACCTTATGAGATAATGTTGAGTGAAACATGAGCAACTCCCATCAAAGCAATTTCTATAGTGTGACTCATAAGATATCTAAAAATAATTGAGTAAATGGGAGTACGTAGATGGCCTAATGTTATCTTCAAGGAAGGCACAGGTGAAAGAAATAAAACATGCATCAGACAAAACTACACATGAATGCCAAAATGGAATATCTACCTCAATGCTTGT
Source organism: Pinus albicaulis (assembly GCA_034641835.2). NCBI lineage: Eukaryota > Viridiplantae > Streptophyta > Pinopsida > Pinales > Pinaceae > Pinus > Pinus albicaulis. The sequence continues at coordinate 38,668,212 of CM076581.1, read as the reverse complement.
CCCACAAATAGCAAGGAGCTAAAGAATTTTGTTATGGAGAAGTTTCGTAAACATGTATGGGGAAAAGAGTTGGGTAGAAAGAAGCAATACTACATTGAAGAATTCAACCCTACGCATGATCTCCAACAAAAAGAGTACATTGGAGCTAACATTATGTGGAGGGAAAAGGTTCTTATTGCTCAATTAAGAACCAACTCACATCAACTTCAGTGTGAAACAGGACGGTGGAAAAGGCCTAAAGAAGCTTTGGAAGAACGGGTGTGTACATTTTGCACGTATGGGGTAGTGGAATCGAAAAAACATTTCATTTTGGAATGTGACGCATTCAAAGACATCATAGAAAGTTATGGGAATATGTTAGCATCGGTTTCTTGGAATTGTCTTTTCAACGATGGGATTGTTGGAAGGTTAGGTCAACCCATCATCAGTTTGAATAAGAAATTGACTGAAATGCAAAAGGCGAAAAACGGGGAACTCGTAGTCTCATAAACTATTTTTAGTCTTGTGGATGTTAAACTATCATTTCATTTCATGTTCACCCGAAATGTCGAGCTCCTCGAACAAAATACACACGATTCCAAAAGTTCTCATCAAATAAATAAATATATATATATTAGAGTATATAAGTTTATGGATGTGAATTGTGTGATTATTATTTTTATTCACTCTACCAATCCGGAAGGACATAGAAGATAAGTGTATTCCTTGTCATTTAAGTATATATATATATATATATATGAAGTGGAAAATTTAATTGCCTACTAGGGGGCAAGGACTTGCATAAATTTTGGTGAGTACTAACCACTAGTAAGTCTGCACGTTTACATTTGTATTCCGTATTAAGCATTCTATTTTTCCTTTGACACTGTATTACTTCGTTTTTGACCAAAAAAAATGCAATTTCTACATAGTTTAACATTATGGGTTGAATTTTATTATTATTTTTATTAATATTTAAAATCATTTATCTGCAATATGATTGGTTCGGTCTTTTCCTCTAATGATTATTATTGCGACTTTAACACAATACAATGCCATGTGGATTTTTCCATAATTTGTTGATGCAGTTGCAATATTATGCCATGAGTTTATACACTTTTAGATTCTTCATTGTTAAGTTTCATAGGAAACCACCTTAAATTAATATCTTTGAAAAAAAATCATAGTCACCTAAATAACATATTTACCATCAATTACTACCCATCAAAGTTAAGCAAGTATTTGCATAAAAACTGGATAGGAACAAGATATAAATAAAAACACTTACTAGGAGTTGTTACTGCCCACCATTATTTATATGTCTTCATCACTTTAAAAGAAAATATGATCCAATAGGACTAATAAAATGGGGGGAAATTCCTACAAGCTTAAAATTTAGTCAAAGGTCAAAGAAAATAACCTTTGGGAAATAAATAAATAAATAATAAATGACTAAGTCAAAGGTTAAAGAAAATACCATTAGGAAATAAATAAATAAATGATTAAGTCAAAGGTTAGAGAAAAATAAGTCATTTAATTATTATATAATTATTTTAAAAATAAAAACCACTTATTTATATTACCTAGGTATTTATTGTTTATTACAAAATTGACTTTCCAATTGTCTATAAGTGAGAATTTTTGAAAAAAAATTAGTTGGATGCAATTTGTGTAGAATCCTGCAGGGATTCATTGAAATCACAAGTTCGACCAGTGAACTCTTCACAATAGAAGTGTCTGGGGTTTTTCAAGGTGTTGAATCAATATATTGAGTCAAAAAATCAGTTTTAACAACACAAATCAAGATTTGAGCACATACTTTTTTGGTTTGAACTCCAAAAGTATCACTTATAGACAACTCTATTTGGTTTAAGCTCGTGAAAATGAAATGAATTTTAAAAAATAAATTATATATATATATATATATATATATATATATATATATATATATATATATAATTTTACTTAATGTCAATAAGAAATCAGTAAAAATTAATAATAATAATAAATAAAAATGGTTGTCAATTCAAACAACAAATAGTTAAGTTAATAAAGTAGCTCCATTTTTAATATTTATATATTTTTTAAGGAACATATTCAACTTATCTTTCTTTTATTTATATATATAGAGAGAGAAAACAAATACACTTTAAAATGTATCCATCTGTACTTTACCTAAAAAATGTAAAACCTTTTAGACAACTTTCTCAACAAAAACATTATCACTGCACTGAGACATTGTTATTTTTGCTAGGTAGCATTGGATTCTCCACCACCACAATGCAGAATTACAATTAACAAAATACCTCAATTTACCAATCAGTAAAACCTAAATTGATTGAATTCTAAACCTTGAGACTAACTTGAATTCAATATTTCTACTTTAATTTTGATATATTTAAACTAAGGGTCAAGTACTAGTTGCTATGTAGCACTTATTTGTTAAGGTGTACAATAATACATAATAATGAGTTGTCTTTAAGTGAGAATTTTTGAAAAAAACATGGTTTATTTTCCAACCTAATTTGTCTAGAATCGGACAAGCATTCATTGAAATCATAATTTTTATAGGTGAATTATGCACATTCGAAGTGCCCCAAGGGTTTTTCAAGGTGTCGAATCAATATATGCACTAAAAAACCAGTTTAAATAACACAAATCAAGGTTTGACCACAATTTTTTTCATCATATTCGAGCCAGAAATCGGCCGTAAACTCCAAAAAGTCTTACTTAAAAGACAACTTTCATAAATAATGTTAAGCAATAACTCTTGGTAAGTATATTTATTTACATCTTGTTCCTATCCATTTTTTATGCAAATAAGTGCTCAAATAAACTCCAAAAAGTCTTACTTAAAGGGCAACTCCCATAATTAATGTTGAGCAATAACTTTTGGTAAGTACATTTATTTACATCATGTTCTTATCCATTTTTTATGCAAATACTTGCTCAAACTATGGTGTGCAATAAATGAAGGTAAATATGACATGAGCTATTTTCAAAGATTTTAGTGGTATTGTATTGTGCAATGGTTGTAATAAAACCTTCAAGTTATGGTCCAATCATATGTTTGAAAAATATTTTCTCAATAATATTGAAAAATATTTGTTTTTCAAAGTTAAACATTATAATTTGCATACCCGAATGGGGGTTAGCGAACCAAGAAGTATGGGCGCAATAGTAGAATCCAACCACCCATATAGGCTTGATGGAATTTAACGAGTTGATGTCATGGCACCCACCTCAAATGCAAGTGTGTCTGAAGGCATATGCACGGAGTGTCAACACATTGGTCTATTTAATGGCGACTTTAGTTTTGATGGAGAGACTAACGTCCTTGTGATGTGGTGATTTTGTTAGTCAGTGGTGTTAGCGCATGGAGTCACTCCTTGACTGTAAAGAAGTAAGCCTTACACATCATAGTTCGTTTCAAAGTAAAATGTTTTGAGTGGTGGGATGGTTTCTTAAAGAGTTTGAAATGATTTTTACTCTTTTAGACTTTCATGCATTTGGCAAGCTGTGGAAAGTATAAATTGTATGGGTAAATTAGTAGTATATGGGAGCAGATTTCAACAAATGAAGGGTGACAGATAGCTGGTACTCAATCTAAGAAATATGCATATCCTAAATCAGTCACACAGCTACAAGAGTGTTCTTTTACACAAAATCTATTTTATGTAAAGGAAACAACATTTAGAAAGAAGATTACATGCATAAATAATTTCATAAATATTTCACGAAAACTTCACTAACGTGCTCTACACAACATATATATGATTTGTAGAAGAATAAGCAATAGTTAATTAACTATTAAATCCTCTAACAGTTCTCTTACTCAAACTTTACTAGTTGTTGCAACTCATAAATCAAAAGAGTAAAACAATGAGAGAAACACACAATACATTAGATAGTCCTTGAATCACAAAATCCTCCAGCATGAAGTGCAAAAAGGAGTTTTCTTTTTTTATTATAAGTCTTCAAGTCGACCAAAATCCAACCCTCGAATGGAATTTACAAATGATATTTATAGAGAGAGAGGCACCAACTCCATCTCTCCTAAAAAGAAGGATCCACTCGTCCTCACATTACAGAGTTAAAGGACATTAAAGATATTTCCTATCGAAATATAACCAACAGGACACGTGTAGATAAGAAGAAAGAAGAAAGTTGGAACTATGATGATGAGTGTGTTGATATGCTGCCCCCTTTTCTGCTAATTTGTCTCTCCATGACCTTGGTTCTTTAATAACCACGTGTCTTCATTAAATGTGACTTTTAACAACCTCAAAACCACTTATCAATCATCACTTGACATATCCATATTGTTATGAGTCCTTTTCATCCTTGGACTTGCTCGAAAACTTTAGTGACAACTGTCAAAAATAATTTAAAACAGGCGCTACCGAAACTTCTGATAAAAACTTGTAACTGCGCAAAAACTGTAATGCTACCGGAATTTCCGGTAGCGCCCTGTTTCTTTTTAAAAAATGCACAGCAAGTACTTCAAAAATTTTGTGCAGACTTAAATACATTCTAAAGATTGAGCTTGTTCAAAAATATAAGTAGTAGGCAAAAAATTATTTAAGTGGGATATCCTTTTACCTCTCCTACATATGAGCTTCAACTTCTACAAGCTTACCCAAGTCTGTTTGTTTGTCAACTGCTAATTTTGACCTTGTGGTCCTAGTGGTTGTCTCTTTGGCAATGGTCTTTTTCTCTTATGAACTCTTCTGGATTTTTCTTCTTTTTGAGGATCCTGCTTTCTGCTCTAAAGGGGCTTTACCCTTGTCTTTATTTTTGGACCCACTAGACTCTACAATTGAAGTAGTTACACTTTGTAACCCTTCAGATTGCCTCTCTACATCTACGACTTCTATCAGCAAACTTGGATTATGCGAGGCTTTAGATTTCAGCCTAAATTTGTTTTGTCTCTTGCGTGTCTTTTCTTTCTACCAACAACTTGTTTTTCATTTTTTTCCCTTTTATTGCTGCTAATATCATACCCTGCATCCTTCAGGAGTTCCTCATTAGACTGGTGGGTTGATATTCCTTCTAAGTCTTTTGTTGAATTTCTGCTTCCGAAACTTTCGGTAGCACCTGTTCTCTAGATTTTTCTGTATCTACAGACTTTCCTCTTCGTGCTTTGGCATGAACTTTGGGAAAAGGAGAAATAGGAGGTACAATCTTCATTGATTTGGGCTTGCAAACCGATGAACCTTCTCCTTTCTCCAACTGCTTTTCAAGTTTGGTTGGGGAAGCATTTTCCTTTCTGCCTTTAGCCTTTTTGTAGATGTTCTCCTTCTTAGCTTTTCTCTTAGTCCTCTTACCAACTGATGAAGTAGTTGGCTTCTGAATTTTCACTTTCTACTTGGCAGGTTGAGGATGTTGTTGTGAAGCTAGAGATAGCTGAGCAAGAATATATTATGTATGTGTAGGTTGGCCTACCCTGTAAAACAGAAAGTGTTACTAATTTCTTTTCCTTAGTTCTTATATAACCAATACCTTGATAAGAGCCTGATGATATAAGCTATACTTTGATGTTGTTGCATGAGTTTGTATCCTAGCTGACATCTTAGTCAATCTCTTTAGCAGAGAGAATGGTAGGTTGAGGGTATTCATACTTGCAACATGAAACAAAAACCTCATGTGATAAAGAAAAACAAAAATATACCTCCTCTCATAAGTAAGGTAAACCTTGATGAGCTTAACAGCTTCAGCCCATTCACTCTTGAGATAACTATTAGGAATCCCTTTAGCCTAGTTAGGTTCTTTGTGTTCATATTTGATGAAACTGTTGAGGTCTCCTCCAATGATGACTTGGCCTTTGAACCATTTTTCTCCTTCCCGTGGAAATCTTCAGCAATAAAGTTTGTTGATACCTGCAATCTAAGACTATCGACATTTGCTTCTTTCCCATCAAAATAACGAAAATTCGTTAGCTACTCCTAGATGAGAGCTTCCTAGTCTTGAACAAAATGGATACCACCCTACCTGAACAAAGAACCTCCTCACATTTAGATTAACATCAACTAGATCAGCTCCTTGGGGTTCAATGTGTTTTAGTTTTCCTTCTTTCTTAGTCATCTTTAGCAATAAAGAAGGTTGTTTGCTATAATCTGATAGGTGTCAAGCTCACCTAACAGGTGTTGTTGTATCTTGAATGCAAACTGTCTGAAATCTAGGTCTCCTTCCTCAAGCTGCTCACTGGAGCTGCTCATTCAACAACAACTAAACTCGAAACTAATGGTTTTCCCTTTATTTCGGTGGTTTAAAAATATATGTTGGTTCACCTTTCCATGCATGATATTTTTCATAATGGGAAATATCTTGGACTGTAAAATACACCTTGTGGTATTCATGATTAAATTTAGTTGGATGTTTTGTTTCAGATAATACGATACAGGGGGCTGGAGCTAGAGCTGATAGTCATCTCCATCATATCCCTATGACAAGCCTATAATTTTGGCAATGTTCATATGTGATCAATCCAAACAGTCATCACATTAAAATTGCAGATCCACGATCTACCTTGACACTTAATACGTACCTCGACATGTGGATATAACAACTCAACTGACAGAGAGGACAAATAACAGTTGGCTTTCTTAATTGAAAATTGACACTTAACTTCTTCCACGTATGACCACGACTTAACTCGACATCACTCAAAGTAGACCTTTCCTATCATGTGCCATAGCTCATGATAAAAAGTTTAAAACATAGTTGATAACGGGAACACGTGGCTAACACAAAAGCGAATGCATTAGTTTTTTTTTTTTTTTTTTTTGGTTAACAGGGGAGGTTACCGTAATTTCCGGTAGCATCAGGTAAAAGAAAAATAGACAAAATACATAATTAAAAAAGACTGTCCAACAGGGCTAGAACATACGCTACAGAAATTTTTGGTAGCGTTCTATTTTTTTTTTTGAAATTTACAAATTTTTATCGTAAAAACAAAAAATTTAAAACACACTCATGACTTAGCATAGAACTGTGCTAACATTGGTTCCACAAGGGATAGAGCTCTCCCTGCGAGGCTCTAAGAATCTTTTGCAATTTTAGTGCCTTGTCATTAGGTTATGGAGTCTTACTATGAAACACACTGATATTTACAGTGAATTTAGGCCACCAACAACCTTAGTAAAAGAATTCCTTGAGGAAGTGCTCATTAAATGGGCCTCCAAACAATTGTGTCCCATCAAGATGTTGCAACTTAAAAGTATTATTTTCCAAAATATTGGAGATTCTGAAAGGACCAAGCCATAAAGCATCAAATTTGGAATGTTTACCTGGGTCTTGATGTTGTGCATCCCATTTCAACATCAGATATCAATCTGAAAATCTTATTTTTTAGTCCCTTTATAAAAAACTTGCTTTACAACTTGCTGATATTTTCTTACCAAATCATATTGTTGTTCTCGCTTTTGCTGCACTTTTATGATCTGATAAATTCTTCTGGTCGTGTCATTTGACTCAGCTTCATGATATTGCAAAAATTTAGCTACAAGAATGGCTAATTAGACTGGAAAAACAACCTCAATTCCATAAACCATTTTAAAGAGTGATGTATTAATGGATTTTTTATTGTCACCCTGTCAACTCATAAAGAAAATTTCAGTCTAGGGTCCTAGGATTTCTTTTTTTGCTCCAATAGCTTGGTGATGATTCTTACCAAACTTTTGTTAGATGATTCAGCTAAACCATTCCCTTGTGAATAGTGAGTTATAGAGTGAGTAAGTTGAATACCATAATCTTCACAAAAATTTACCAAAGGTGTAGCTTTAAAGACAGTTGCATTATCTACTACTAACCTAAATGGACATCCAAATTTGGTTATGGTTCCCTTTAATGATAACTTTATGAGTAGCATTCCTGGTAGGTATTTCTTCAATCCATTTGGTGAAGTAATCAGTTGCAACAAGAATCCAACGATGTTGTCCACTTGAAGGTAGATGAATTTCGCCGATGAAATCCAATCTCCATTGCTAGAAAGGTGCAGAAACAACTATGGACTTGAGAGGCAAAGATTTCAAATGTTTCGTACCAGTGAACTTATGACATTTTTCACATGCTCTCACCTCGGCACATACATTATAAAATAAGTTAGGCCAAAAATAGCCAGCTCTTAGTATTTTGTATGTAGTAGTTCTCCAATAATGATGACCTCCACATACACTACTATGCATATCAAACATAACCTTCTTAGACTCATATGGGTCAATGCACCTCAACAAAAATCATGTAGGATATTTCCAATATAAACAATTATCCTTGATGCAAAATTTAAAAGTTTTCAGATTCAAAGATCTCACTCCGATTTTATCGAAATTCGAAGGAGGTTTAAAATGCTGCAGAAAATAAATGATATCCTTATACCAGTTGCACTCAACAAGATTTACTTCTACTGTCATGCTGTCAATAGGTTTTGAAATTTTCCCTTCTAGATTATCATCCATGAAATTCAAGCCCAAAACTCAACAATTTTCTTTAGCTACAAGTTTGGTTAATCCTTGACCTTTGATTAGTTTTGTAGGCTTTATCTCTAAATCAAATTCAAAAACTTTAGTCACTCACTTACTTCTTTTTCCATCAATATCAGTCTGAACTAATATTTCTCTAACAACAAATGAAGGTACACAGGAAATAATTTGAGCATGCAGAATAGAAACTCTAAAAGCCTTCAGAGCTTTAACTAATGCATTGGCATGCTTTTCCAACATTTCATACTTCGATTCTGCATCTAGAAGGGCTCTGCTAAAAAATTCTACAAGAGCTTCCTTATTTTATGCATATTTTTGTAATAAAACAACAACAATAGTATCTTGAGAGGCAAATGAGAAGATTTATAAATGCTTTGAGTATTCAGGGCTTACCAACTGAGGTGCTTCAATGATAAATTTTTTTATCAGCTCAAATGAATTTATGGCTTCAAATGTCGACTTGTCTTCTTTGTCCTTCTTCAGCATGCAAGTAATATGCTTCACCACTTCGGCAAAATTAGGATTGAACCTTCTTAAAAAATTGATCTTACCAAGGAAAGATTGAATCGCTTTCTTGGATATTGAAAGTGTTAAGTTCTGAATTGCAATCACTCTTTTGGGATCAATTTTCACTCCATATTTAGAAACTATGTGACCCAACATCTTACCTTCTTTAAGAGAAAAATAAGACTTCTTTGGATTGAATGATATACCATATTTTCTGCATTTAAGAAATACTTGTCTCAAGTGTTGAAGGTGCTCTTGATATGAAGCTGAAAAAACAGTAATATCATCTAAATAGATGACCAAGAATTTGTATTTTTCTCCAATGAATGCAAAGTCCATAGCACGCTGAAAAGTAGTCCCGACATTCATAAGTCCAAATGGCATCTTTTCATACATGAATGTTCCCCAAGGAGTAGTGAATGTTGTCTTCTCTCGACCTTCCGACCAAACAGATACTTGGTTGTACCCGGAGAACCCATCTATCATGGAAATTATGTCTGACCTGATTACCTTTTGAAGAATATGATCCATCTTTGGCAATGAATAATTATCTTTCTTGGAGCATTTGTTAAGATTCCTGAAATATACACATAATTTGACTTCACCACTCTTCTTTCTTAATGGAACTAGATTAGCAACCCAATTTGAGTATCTCAATGGAATGCTAATTTTAGCATCCAAAAGTTTCTTCACTTCCTTCTCCATCACTGGTAACAATAGTGGATTGATTTGTCTTAATTTATGTTGGAATGGCTTAGTACCATCTTTCAATGGTATACTATGGTCAATGATAGTTGTGTCATATGTCTTAAGATCCTTGTATTTCCAGGAAAAAAACATCAACAAATTCACAAAACAACTTGTGGTATTCAATCTTTCTTTCTTCTGATCAAGCTTTTGACAACTTAACATACCTTAGCTCTAATTTTGTACCCAAATTGTAATCTTCCAATTATGCATCTGCTTCAACTCACTGTGGTTTAACTAAAACATCTTTGTGATAAAAAACCTCCTCAAGTGGGATTAACCCTTTAGGAATATGATTGGTAGGCAGCTGTATGATAGGCTGATCAAAAATGTGTTTTTTCATATTTTTGGTATCTGATAATCAACATTATCCTTCATGAGATCTTCATCATGATCAATGTTTAGGACAACAAATTCTTCAACAGTTTCAATGAATCTTCTAATCTCCTGATCATCCTAAAAAACTTTCCAATGTTTGACATTGTCAGGAATGCAAATTCTAATCCTAACTTCCACTTCATATTTTAGCTGTATAGGTATTGGAATCTTGAATGAGCTTGCTGAAATAGAAAGTGAATCAACCAAAATATTACTTTCTCTTAGAACAAAAGAAATGTTAAAGGCCAGGAATGAATCTTATATAATGCTCCATACTACATTCTAGTAATCTCTGAGTCTGGGATGCTTAGTTTGATAAACATTTATGATTTGTTGAATAATAAGTTCAACATCTCCAAAAATAGAAATTTATGAAATATTCATGTCTTTTGATATTTTTAAACCAATTAAAAGAGCTTCATATTCAGCCACATTATTAGTTGCTTCGAATTCAAGTTTGAAAGAAAAAGTGGAGCTCTCTTTTAGAGGGGAAATGAGAACTATTCCTACACCATCTCCTTATCTAGAACATGAGCCATCAAAATACATTTTCCACACCTGAGAACCCTCATGACTGATTTTAATTTCAGCAGGCTTCAAAATCTGAAAATTTTTTGTAGGCAGGGTAGAAGTATCCATATGTAGAATGCTTGAACCCACATAAGTTTTTCTAGCATAAATCAGATGATTAGTGGGGTTTTTGTTGTCACTAATAATATATGCCAGCTGAGATTCTCTATAAAGTCTTTTTTGTTCTCCTCCAAAAACAGGGACAATAGCATACGTAAAATCCATTTGCAAGGTTCCTCCCAACCTTCTAATCCATGATCTAGAAAGTAACATGCCAAATATAGGGGGAATCTCAACTAAATAATATCCATCACCATCCCTCTCATGGGTAACTGAAAGAGGCTTATTGCAAGGTCTTTGATGACACCAAGGCATTAAAATTTCCGGGAATCAAAAGAGTAGAGGTCCTGGTATTCTCTAGTTACTTCTAGACCTAGTTCATCCATGACTACCTTGGGCATTAAATTATGTGAGACTCAAGAGTCCATTAGGAAATTATGCAAGATCTTATCATGAATATTCAGAGATAGATAGAAAGGAGGGGTAGATTCATCTTTGTCTTTGACCAATGGACCTAAAATAATAGTGGGCTTGTCATCTTGAAGGTTAAAAAAATCAGAGGCTACTTCAGTAGGTGGAGTCTGAAGAGATTTCATAAAATTATTTTTTAAATCATCATTTTTCAAGAGTTCTACAAGAGGAACATGAATCTTTATCTTTTGTATCTCATTCTCAAAATTGAAAGCATGGGGCAGCTTGTGAGAAATTTTTACTTCAAGTGAAGAAGAGTTAACTGCTACGGGAAATTCCGGTCTGCTTGGTTCAACTACTTGTTTTTCTACTGGAATTTTAATTGTATGCTTATTCTTATTTAGTTGTGAAACTGGCCTGGAGTTATCATCAATCTTCTTTGATATGAGATTGTATCTACTTTGATGATCAACTATAATCATTGAATGATCATAACTCACTTTATTATTCTGAGTATATGACATGAAATATTCATAATTTGCTTGTGTACGATGAATCAATCCTTCTTCATCTCTTATAAAATTGATATCATCACCTTTCTCCAACCCTTCAGCTTCCTCTTCATCTTCAAATATAGCATTCTGCAAAGGGGGCTGCACTTTTTTATCATTAAAATATCTTCTTTCTCACTGCAAGATTTGATGAGCATTAGGTATTATATATTGCTGCCTATTAGGCTGATCAAATGAAAAATTTCTAGTAGTAGCTGGTCTTGCTTCCATCTTGAGCTTGGACATCTCAGTGGTCAATGACTTGACCATCTTAGTCAGCTCATCTAGCTTAGGATCTACGTCAGAAGCTCCTAAAGATGAAACTTCAACTTTTTGCTTCCTTTTTTCTCTATCAATCCCTCCTTTGAGCCTATCAGGTGCTAATACATTAGATTCTACCTCCATTGCATTATCCTGCATTTGTGTTAGTTTTGTAGATCTTCTTTGTCTCAATAATAAACAAAAATTGGGATCAAAGGCACCAGCATAAGTGATTTTGGCTGAAGCTTCAAGAGGCTTGATTTCAGTAGGTATTTTTCTATACATCTTATTGAATCTCTTAGAAAAATCAGAAACTAATTCTCCTTCTTTTCTTTTTATTGCACCAAATTCAGTGATATCATAAAAAAAATTTCTTATCACCCCATTTCCTTAAAAATGTATCATCTGGGGTTTCAATTCCAGTGATTCTACTAGCTGACAAAAATCTAAACCATTTCCTAACATCAAGCTCAAGGCTCTGAACAAAAACTTTCATCCAGACATCTTCATGCTCAATATTCAAATTGTCAGCATAGGCATAAAAATCAGCAAGGTCTTCTTCAACTGTTACCTCTCCCTCACCACTAAATTTAGGCATATACTTGAGATAATATCCTACAGGTAATGCATTCATAGGTTGATGTAAAACCAAAGGGGCATACCTTGCAACAACAATTGCATCCATTCAGTTAGGGGGTGGGTTTTGACCTACCATGGTATGAGTTGTTGGGATTTGTGGAACAAAAATTGGAGGATTGTGAATATAAGATGACGAAGCACCAACACTTGATATAGAGATTGTTTCTTGGTTGGAAAACAAGGGAGGTACATGATTTTCTGCAAAATCAGGGGATAGAGTTTGTAAGACTTCTTTAGGGACAACCTTTGAGAAAACAGTAGCAGAGGCAACACAATTTTGTTTACTCTTTTCTTGATTAGCTTCTTAGGATCAGGGACTAGGATCCTCAAAGGGAAATATGGGTTGGCCCTATTTCTATCCCTTCTAGGAGCCAGAACTTCAACAATGGAGTCGCTAGGTGTAAATAAATCTAAAAATACAGCTGGAACTGTACACCTCAGAACCAGACTTATAACTTTGTCATTCACCCAGGGATAAGCTTCAATCTGCCTCCTCGGTAACGACGCCAAAGATGTTAGCGCAAGGAGTCACTCCTTGATTGCAAAGGAGTAAGCGTTACACATCATAGTTTATTTCAAAGTAAAAGGATTTGAGTGGTGGGATGGCTTCTTAAAGAGTTTGAAATTATTTTTACTCTTTTAGACTTTCATGCATTTGGCAACTATAAATTGTATGGGTAAATTGGTAGTATAGGGGAGTAGATTTCAACAAATGAAAGGTGTTAGATAGCTAGTACTTAATCTAATAAATATGCATATCCTAAATCCGTCACACAGCTACAAGAGTGGCCTTTTACACAAAATCTGTTTTATGTAAAGGAAACAACATTCAGAAAGCATAATACATGCATAAAGAATTTCATAAATCTTTCATGAAACCTTCACTAACATGCTCTACACAAGATATATATGATTTGCAGAAGACTAAACAACAGAAAATTAACTATTAGATCCTCTAACAGTTCTCTTACTCATACTTACTAGCTGCTGCAACTCATAGATTAGAAGAATAAAACAACGAGAGAAACACACCATACATTAGATAGTCCTTGAATCACAAAATCCTCCAGCATGAAGTGAAAAAAGGAGTTTTATTTATTATGATAAGTCTTCTGGTCAACCAAAATTAATCCCTGAAATGGAATTTACAAGTGATATTTATAAAGAGAGAGGCACCAACTCCATCTCTACTAAAAATGAGGATCCACTCTTCCTCACATTACCTAGGAGTATAGGTCATTAAAGATATATCCTATCAAAATATAATTAACAAGACATATGTAGTTAATAAGAAATAAGGCAGTGGGAATTGTGCTGCTAAGTGTAGAAATTATACAAAAAATATGTATGCCAATGGATTCAATCCGATCATGTAATATACTAAAACAAGATATTGAATCCTTCTACAATATTTGTGGAAATGAAACACGATCGCACAATCACACCAAGTAAGAGAAAGAAGAAAAGCAATCACACAACATAGATATTTTTCTTGGGGAAAGCTTGATGCTCAAAACCCCTCTATCTCTATTGTATAATGAACCAAGGAATCATGAAACAATACAATGCACTCTTCTCACAAGAATCTGCTGCACTATCCTGACTGTCTCACACTAATCCGGACAAAATTGGGCTAGTACTTAGCCAATTCTCAACCTCTGCTTAGCCTGCCTTTCTTATGCAATCCCTAAGCAATTAATCCCTATTAATTAGGACAATTAGGCTTCATTGAATGCGCATTACATCATGGGCATCCTATGGTGTATATAATTGTGCCCGAGCAATTTGCTACAAATACAACTAATATATAACTTCCCTTTAACCTATGTCTTAACTGGGTCTTCATCAGAACTGACATGCATGCAACTATTAATAGTAAATCATCAGTCACTTGACAGATCACTGCATGTGAATTAAATCTGATTTAATTCCCTTGACCTCTCACTAGTGCAACACTCAGTTACAACTAGTTAAAGTGATTTTAACTCAATTAATTGAGTTAACTAATTTCTCATGCATTAAACTAATACACTAACTGCAAATTGGATTCTAAAACAAATAGAATCACTCTACATGCCTCACCAACCACCCTCAACTCGAATTTCATGAGCTAACTGAGTCTATCGCACTCAATTAACTATTACAAGTGATTATGAGATAAGATTACAATTTATTTAAGGGATAAATAAATTTGACACAGATTTATTCTAATTTAATTAAGAAATAATTAAATCAAAAGCCTCCAAGGTAGCCATTTATGGATGCCATTTTCTGGATGTCGTTTCTGGATGCTAATTTCACTGTTTCTTGTTGCAAATTTCAACGGTCCCTCTCAACAAGAAACGAATCAATCTGTCATGATTCCATACCTTTGGAATGTTTTTGCATGCAACACTTCTCTAGTGTTGTTCACCCATGCAACCATCCTGAAACTGAATACCCTAAAACAACTGAATAAGTATAATGCATCTGTCATTAGAGTCCTCTGGCTACTGGATCCTACTACAAATGTCTACTAGACTCTTTGCGCTTCTGACATTTGCATCCATCCACTCTGCACTGCTGCCAACTCTGATCTGCACTCCAATATCTGACACCTGTCACTTTGATTTTTGTGTTCTTGACACATAGTGCGTCTATCTAACCGATCCTTCCTGCTAATGTTGTACTATGGGCTCCCTGTAGGCAGGTTCGATCCATGAGACACATCATCTCAATGAATCTTTCCGAAATTTCTTCTTGGGATTAATTATGCACATCGCTCCACCTCACACCTGAAGGTATAGATGCATGTACTCCCTCTGCCATTTTAGCTCGAAATTTCCCCCTCTTGGAGGTCTCTACTTTAGTGGAATCTTCCACTCGGTCTCCTCTCTTCTTCTCCAATTGTGGTTGCGCCACAAACTTATGAGACAACTTCTGAGGTTGCATGTTGAGAGGTAATTTCTCCCTCTTAACCACCAAGTCATTAACCACTACTTTTATCCTCAAAGCTTTGCATGCATCCTCAACCTCGAGTGCATACAATTTCTTGAATCTTGAACTGATTTGCTTCACCTATCTTGTGGCTATGTGTTTAAGGAACACCTTTCCTTTTCTAAACATCACCTCATAACCACGGTCTTCCAATACTGCTACGGAGACAAGATTCTTCCTTAGGCCTGTAACATATAAAACATCTGCTAGTCTGAGATGGGAGCCAGACTCCCTCTGAAAGGTAACTGTACCTATGCCAGTCGCACTATACCTCCCGTCATCTCCAAACTCTATGTTCTGCTGGAGGTCCTTCTCCTCCAAGTCGCTAAAGAGATCTCTATTCCCCATCATATGGAACGAGGCACCGCTGTCTAGATACCACATGCATCCCATTACAGTGCTGGCCATGCATGCAATGAGAGTAAAATCAAGCTCGAACTATGAATCTAATGCTTCACCTGCTGCAATTGCAGCTCCTTATTGCTTGCCTTCTTCTGTGGACAATTTGTAGCATAGCGCCCATGCTCGTGATAGTGAAAACATCTCATCTTGGACAAGTCTTTCTTGCTCTCTTTGCCTTGGGATTTATTTCCCTTGGCCTTATTTTCCTTACCATCCAAGGCACAATCTTCCTTGTCATTAGTCTTGGATGAGGATCCATCCCTGGTATTCCGCCTAAATTCTTCTTATACCAAATCCGACCAAAGTCGCTCCCAATCTGGTAACTTCTCCCTCCCATTGACATAGTCCTGATAACTATGCCAACTCTTGGGAAGGCTTAGAAGTTCTAGGCTCACCAAGTCATCATCTGCTACGGTCACACCAACACTTCCAATCTCATCTCGACATTGAGTGAAATTCGCCAAGTATGTTGGTACCGTCTCGCCCTCCTCCTTCTTGATTTTCCTGAGCTTGTCCTTCAACGCCAACTTCCTTTGGTCACTGCTGTTTTGAAAAAAGATCTGTCAAGGCCTTCCACATTGCATATGGAGTCGCCTTTTCATGGATACTTGAGACAATGTGATCTTGAACTCCCTCTAATAAGATCCTCCTCGCCCTTACTACCTTCTTTTGCCAAGCATCAAGAAGAGCGACGTTTGCTGTTGCGGGCTTAAGAATATCATTATCAATGAATTCTTTCAACCTGTTTTCAGCCTGAACTACCTCCATTCTGTCTTTCCATGCAATATAATTAGAACTTCCATCAAGTTCATATTCCAATATTAATCCATTGAAATCCATCTTGATCCGCTTGTCGCTCCAAAGAAAGTATTTGCAAGTTTGAATATTGTTCAACACAAACTTAATTTATTCTCCACTGTTGTGATTTCTGGCGCTCTGATACCATGTAGAAATTATACAAACAATATGTATACCAATGGATTCAATCAGATCATGTAATATACTAAAACAAGATACTGAATCCTTCTACAATATTTGTGGAAATTAAACAGGATCACATAATCACACCAAGTAATAGAAAGAAGCAAATCAATTGCACAACACATATATTTTTCTCAGGGAAAGCTTGCTGATGAAAACCCCTCTATCTCTATTGTATAATTAACTAAGGAATCATGAAACAATACAATGCACTCTTCTCACAAGAGTCTGTTGCACTATCTGACTGTCTCACACTGATCTGGACAAAAATGGGCTAGTACTTAGCCAATTCTCAGCCTCTGCTCATCTCGCCTTGCTTATGAAATCCCTAGGCAATTAATTAGGATAACTAGCCTTCCTTGACTGTGCAATACATCATGGGCATCCTATGGTGTATATAATTGCGCCCAGGCAATTTTCTACAAATACAACTGATAGATAACTTCCCTTTAACCTTTGTCTCAATTGGGTCTTCATCATAACTGACATGCATGCAACTATTAATAGTAAATCATCAATCACTTGACAGATCACTGCATGTGAATTAAATCTGATTTAATTCACTTGACCTCTCACTAGTGTAACAATCAGTTACAACTGGTTAAACTGATGTTAACTCAATTAATTGAGTTAACTGATTTCTCATGCATTAAACTAATACACTAACTACAACTTGGACTCTAAAATAAATAGAATCAATCTACATGCCTCACCAACCACCCTCAACACGAATTTCATGAGCTAACTGAGCCTATCACACTTAGTTAACTATTACAAGTGATTATGATATAAGATTACAATTTATTGACCAATTTACTTAAGGGATAAATAAATTTTACACACATTTATTCTAATTTAATTAAGAAATAATTAAATTAAAAGCCTCCATGGTAGCCATTTTTGGATTCCATTTTCTGGATGTTGTTTTTGGATGCCAATTTCACTGTTTCTTGTTGCAAATTTCAACACTAAGTGTGCTGACATGCTACCCCCTTTTCTGTTGATTTGTCTCTCCACAACCTTGGTTCTTTAATAACCATGTGTCTTAATTAAATGTGACTTTTAACAACCTCAAAACTACTTATCAATAATCACTTGACATATCCATATTGTTATGAGCCCTTTTCATCCTTGGACTTGCTCGGAAACTCTGTTGACAACTGTCAAAAATCATTTAAAACAAGCGCTACCGAAACTTACCTTAAAATCCTCTAATCGTGCAAAAACTAGAATGCTACCAGAATTTCTGGTAGCGCTCTATTTCTTTTTTCAAAAATGCACAACAAGTACTTGAAAATGTCTATGGAGACTTATACATTCTGAAGATTGAGCTTGTTCAAAAATATAATTAGTAGGCGAAAAGGTATTTCACTGGGATATCCTTTTACCTCTCCTCCATATGAGCTGCAACTTCTGCAAGCTTGTCAAATTCTATTTGTTTGTCAACTGTTTATTTTGACCTTGTGGTCCTAGTGGCTGTCTCTTTGGCAATGGTATTTTTCTCTTTTAAACTCTTCTGGATTTTTCTTCTTTTTGAGGATCATGTTTGCTGGTCTGAAGGGGCTTTACCCTTGTCTTTCTTTTTGGACCCACTAGAATTTGCAATTGAAGGAGTTACATTCTGTAACCCTTCATATTTCCTCTCTACATCTAAAAATTCTGTCAGCAAACTTGGATTATGCAGGGCTTTAGATGAGTTAGTCTAAATTTGTTGTTGTCTCTTGTGTGTCTTTTCCTGCTACCAGAAACTTGTTTTGCATCTTTTTTCTTTCTCTTGCTGCTAATATCATATCCTGGATCATTCAAGAGTTCTGTTGGGCCGAGGAAAAGGTACATTTTACCCTATCTTTAGCATGATTTATTATTAACTTTTATATGTTTTCCTTCATTTTATAAATAATTCAAAGGATAATAATGTAGAAGTAGGGTAAAATGAATTATTAATAAATAATGTATTTAATAGTATAAAAACTAACTTTTGCTGTCTTTATTGATAGGGAATTCGAACAAACTAACTGTTGACCAAACGACCAAACAGGAGTAGTCAAGAAAAGCAAATGCAATTGCATCCAGTTCCTGAAAATAAGCAAGAGATGAAAAGACACGACTATCTTTGAAGCATTCGGCTCATGACTACGAAGCCTCAGGATCTCCTGGTCCTGAGGATTTGTTATTATTAGTTTTGTTTCTCCTTAAGTTATAAAGGTTGTAGGTGAAAGAGAATAGTAGAAAATTTTCTGTATATTGTAATTTTCTGTAATAAACATTTTATTCAGACAAAGTTTGTGAACTCGTGATGATGTACCTATTCTATTGATTAATGAAAGAGTTAGCGTTTTCATTATAAGCGGATTCTGAGTATTTCTTGGCAGAAGACTTCTGGAGGCTACGGGCCTAATCCCTAGGAGTTCTCCTGTTATTTTGTGTTATATGCTTATTTACTGATTCTCGCAATTTTGTTATTCTTTATGCTTTCTAGAATTACAATTCATTTCAGTAATTGCAAGTGTGGTGTGTTACAATTTCCTTTTCAAATAGGTTGAATTTATCATTAATATTACTTTACTGTTGAGTGATGTTTTTACATTCATTAGATTCGTTTCAGCATGGTTAAGTAGTTGTTGTTCAGTTCTACACATTAATTATTTCTTGAGTTTTCCCATTGCAAGTGTGAACGTATGGTTTGTTGTTAAATTATGAAGGTTGTTTTAATTGAATTATAGAGAGTTCCATTGCAAAACGTTAATAGATCATTGTTGTGCAATTTATTAAGTATTCCTTTTCTATTGTTGTTCAATTCATTAACCTTGTTGTTCAATTGCAAAAGATCTTTAATTTAAACAATGTGTGTTTACTTTCAGCATAAGATCAAACTAGAGTTTCATCCTTTGATTGGCATGAAGTATTTCGTAGTTTACTTTTGAATTGATTGATTGGAATTCGAGAATTGGATAATATTTCTTACAATGATCTAGAGTAGTTGACCTCTGATTTTACTCGCGTATACTTTTCTTGCACTCTTGAAATAAACAAACTTGCCCTGGTTTAATGATTAATGTGAAGCATTAAGGTTACTTTTAACAGTCACCTTTCTGAACCAACATTTTGGCATCGTTCCCGGGGAGAGTATTTAGGAGTGATGTCTTTTTATTTTTCCTTTTGTTGTGAAAGAATTGGGTATTGAAAATGGGAGGTAAGAACCCGCGTATTAGCAAGCAAAGCGCTTGCTCTGCAGCCCGCTTCTCAGCAATTGTGCAAAGGTTAAAAAGGTTAGGTGTTTGTTTTTTTATGAATTACTAGAAAGAAAAAGATAGAATTAGATTGAAACCCCTCGTCTAAATCCACAAAACCCAAAGGATCGGTGGTCCTTGGCAGAACAACATTCATAGACGAAATCATCAGGAAAGTTGAATCTAAGGCATCTGTAGGACCCAAAATCATTTCTGAAAAGAGTCCTACCACAATCTTTCAAGCAGCAGCCTCACCATCTGTAGCCCACGCCGAGATTCAGAGTGAAAAATAAGGGTATGAACGGAGCTTTCAGACTATAGAACATTTAAGTCCTGACCCTTCATGATCAGGAGATCATGTCCAAGTTAAAAAATTCTCAAAAATGAAAGTGCTCAAAAATAGTTGCAACCTGAACGATCATAAAGGTCTCGTCTCTACGATTTTGGCGCCGTGAACAGTTCGCAAAACAGAGGTCATATGTGTAGAAATTTGAATAATTTGCTGAATTATTCACCAAGATTATCCTGGTCACATACTATTTGAGCTTCATACATAACACATAATCTCTTCTACGCATTAATCATCACATGCGGAAATAAAAACAACAAGCGGTATTGAAAACATTCACATGCGCACATAGAAATTCAACACATATAACACAGTATGTATACCGGGGAAAGCTTACAGCCGAAAATGCCCTACTGTTTGTATATTATAATGAAGAAGAATCATGTAACAATCTCAGTACAATACTCCTCACAAGTACTCAGTACTGTCTCCAAAATTTACACACAAACTAGCTCAGTTTTGAACAAGTCACGGGTTCAAAACTCTTCCACTGTTTGCCTGCCTCTACTGCGCAATCCAAGATGAGAGAGTGAATTGAGAATGAATTCGAATTCCCTTGGCTTTAACTGCGCAATCCTCATTGGCAATCTCCTCCAATGATTGTGCAAATCTCATGCACACTATAGTCACAACTGATAGTAGACTCCACCCTTTCTCCTACCTCTTCCACTGGTATTCACTGAACTGTACATGCACTGAGTTAACTGATGTGTTCTTTAGTTGATTTATGAGTTAATAATTAGTGAATTAAATAATATTTAATTCACACCTCTCATCTCTAGTGTATTAGTCAGTTTAACTAAATATAACTAGTTCAACTAAGTTAAACCGAACACAACTCCATCAACTGTCTCATCAACTCTACCAAACTCTACCACATGAGTTCTAACTGAAGTCAACCATGCAATAGCTCAACTAACCCATAGGAAATTCGAATTTCCTTCTGCCAGCTGCATGTGCCACATCCAAGCATCAAACTGAAGTGCTCCAAGAGGAAAAGACAATGTTTATAGTCCAAATATTATTAAGGGCTAATAATATTTGACTGTTCTATTTTTAGACAGGCAATCTAAAAATAGACTTCGACCTGTATGTTTAAAAATAGATGTCCATCTATTTTTACCAACTTGACCAATCATCCAAGAATAGCATCCCGCAACTCCTAGATCATGCTCCATATGTCTAAAAATAGACATAGTGTAGGTTTTAACCCTGAACATAAATTATCTACACACGAATCTTATAACAGAAAATAAACAATAGCGAGAGTATAAAACATAAAACAGATAAACACAGAGATTTTCCCCTGGATCCCAAATCGGGACGACCAGCTTGATTTTTCATTATATTCCTTTTTAATTTATAACATATATACATCTGAAGCATACATAAACCCCAATCCATAAACCACGGATTAGAACATAACCGTAGTTCCCTTGACCGGATCTACAAAAATAAAGAACAAAAACACATGTGCCCAAACCTGCAAACATGTACAAACCATGGACGCGGACTACCCACCGGAAATTAAGGACCAAAAATTTTCGTCGGGCGCTGGTTCCCAGATGGGAGCTCAGCCCATAATCCCTCCCCGTTCTTGGTATATAGGAAACTATAACTTATGTGTGTAAATACATTGAAAGAATATAACACATACCCAACATTCTCCCACTTGTTGTTTTTTTTCCACAGGGGGCCACAGGAGAGCTTAGTCATTGGGCCAATTCTTCAACACCCATTGTTTCTCTACACCAAGAGAACTTCTGAGTGCTCACAGACTTCGTCAATGCATCTGCAGCATTCTTCAAAGTGTCCACCTTTACCAGCAACACCCTTTTAGCCTCAACCATATCTCTAACAAAGTGATATTGAACATCAATGTGCTTTGTCTTTGAATGATAAGCAGGGTTCTTAGCCAAGAAAATTGCACTTTGGCTATCACAGTCTATCCTTATAGCTTGCTGTACCAACCCCATACTTGAACACAAGCTCTACAACCAAACTGCTTCCTTGCTTGCATGAGTGGCTGTTATGTATTCTGCCTCTGTAGTTGAAAGAGCGACTACAGACTGTCTTTTACTCATCCAACTGACTGCGCCTCCAAATAGGCTAAACACATACCCACTTGTAGATCTTCTTTGGTCCAGATCTCCAGCCCAGTCTGCATCAACAAAACAATGAATGTCCAACATTCTTTCCAATCCTGGTCTTCCCTGGTAGCATAAGCCATAATCACTAGTGCCACGTAAATATTTGAAAACCCGCTTCACTACTGTCCAATGCTCCTTCCCTGGGTTTGACATAAACCTGCTCAATACTCCCACTGCATGTGCAATGTCTGGTCTAGTACAGACCATTGCATACATCAGGCTACCCATTGCACTTGCATATGGAACACGGGACATATCCTCCTCTTCTTCTTGTGTCTTGGGACACTGTTCAGCAGACAGCTTTGCACCTACAGGAATAGGAACACTCACCGGTTTACTATCCTGCATATTGAACCTCTGCAATATAGTCTCGACATACTTCCTCTGGTTTCACCAGAGCTTCCTCTTTGCCCAATCTCTCTTAATTTCCATACCCAAAATATAGTTTGCAGCACCAAGATCCTTCATGTCGAATTTGGAGAACAGTTGGGTCTTCAAATCTTGGATAATTTCTTTGTCATTTCCAATCAACAACATATCATCCACATACAAGAACAAATAAATAACACGGTCACCAATTAATTTAAAATAAACACAGTGATCCTCCTTGCTTCTGGTGAAGCCAAGTCCCTGTATATAGGTATCAAATTTCTGATACCACATCCTTGGTGACTGTTTTAACCCATATAGAGACTTCTTCAACCTGCATACCAGTTCTTTCTTACCCTTAACCATAAAACCTTCAGGTTGCTTCATGTAGATCTCCTCTTCTAGATCCCCGTGAAGAAATGTTGTATTCACATCCATCTGTTCTATCTCAAAATCAAATGCAGCAGCAACAGATAAAAGTAATCTAATAGAAGTAACTTTGGCAACAGGAGAAAAAATATCACCAAAATCAATTCCCGGCACCTGGGAATAAACTTTCGCTACCAACCGAGCTTTGTATTTCTCCACCTTGCCTTCTACATTCATCTTCTTCTTAAACACCCATTTGCTCCTAATGGGCTTCCTTCCAGCCGGCAACTCCACCAAATCCCATGCATCATTTTTGTGCAAGGATGCCATTTCATCAACCATGGCCTCCTTCCATAGTTTTCCATCCTCTGAATCTACTGCCTCCCTGACAGTTCTGGGTTCATCATCAATTATAGTTAAGGCAAAACCTGAACAGAAAGCAGATGGACTATACCTTTCTGGTTGCCTTCTTTCCCGAACTGATCTTCTCAAAGCTGGAGTTTGTGGCTCTTCATCTTCTGAGTCTTCTTCTATTGTAGAGTCTGATTCATCCTCCTTTAGCTCAAACTCTATCTTCTCAGGTTTCTTTAGTAGGACTTCAAGTTTAACTATATCTTTCACTTCTCTAAACACCACATCTCGGCTGTACACAACCTTCCTTGTTTATGGGTTCCAAAGCTTGTAACCCTTTAAACCATCCTTATACCCAATAAAGATGCACCTTTCAGATTTATTATCCAACTTGGCCCTTTTCTCCTTTGGAACATGTACATATGCATCACATCCAAATACCCTTAGATGTGAAAGAGAGGGTTTCTTACCAGTCCATACCTCATGTGGGGTCTTAGACTCCAACGCTGGATGAAATTTGTCGCCAAGTAGCATGCGATCTCACTTGCCTCGCCGAGAATTCTTGTCCTAACCCGGTACCACTGAGCATGCTTCTTGCCTTTTCCATCAGTGTTCTATTCATTCTTTCTGCAACTCCATTTTGCTGAGGTGTGTATGGAGTAGTCTTCTATCGTGCTATACCACACTTCTTACAGAACTCTTCAAATTCATTCTTGCAGAACTCCCCACCATTATCTGTCCTCAGCGCCTTTATCTTCTTCTCTGTCTGGTTTTCCACCAGAGCCTTAAATTCTTCAAATTTGTCAAAGACTTCAGATTTCTTCCTCAAGAAATATATCCATGTATTCCTTGAGAAGTCATCTATGAATGAAACATAGTACACAGACTTTCCCAGTGATGGAACTGACACAGGCCCAAACACATCACTGTGCACAAGTTCTAATATCTTGTTTGCCCTCTTAGCACTAGAAGGAAAACTCACCTGATTCTGCTTCCCATATACACAATGTTCACAGAAATCGAAATCCAGAGAACAATTAGACATACCTTCTACCATACCATCTCTATGAAGTATCCGAAGGCCCTTCTCTCCAATATGTCCAAGCCTTTGATGCCATAGCATGGTCTTTTCTCCAGAGACAGCTAAACTTTCCGTCCCACTTTCAGGAACCACAGAACTGTTACACTCATCAATAACAGTGCTACCTTGTAGCTTGTACAGAGTTCCAGTCCGAACTCCCCGCATTAATACCAGTGCTCCCCGAACCATCTTGCAGGCATCTTTCTCGAACACTGTTTTTACACCTGCATCATCCATCTTGCTTACAGAAATCAGATTTCTGGCCAATGCAGGAATATGCAGAACACCGGGAAGTGTTCTAATCCTTCCACCTTGTAGCTTCAACTTGACCTTTCCACGTCCGATGATTCTGGCCTTCCTATCATCCCCTAGGAAGACATCACCACCATCATATTTCTCATACTCGCAGAACCACTCCCTATGAGGAGTGAAGTGAAAGGATGCACATGAGTCAATCAACCATGACTCATGATATACATGTGTATTTGAAGAAGAAGCCAAATACACATCCCCACCTTCATCCGAGGTGGTTTTTGCCTCTGCAGAAGGAGCATCATCAGATCCCTTTCCTTTCTCAGGAGCTTTAGATCTGTAGTCCTTTTTGTAGTGCCCTTCCTTTCCGCATTTCCGGCACACCTTTACAAACTTTCCAGGATATTTAGATCTCCCTCTAGATTTAGATCTCCCACTCGAAACCTTATTCTTGTTTATGTTCTGAGACCTTCCTCGTACAGATAAGGCATCTCCATTCTGACCCTCCATATTTCTCCGTCTCATTTCCTCCGACAGCAAGGCTGAGACAATATCATCAAAGTTCAAGGTAGTTGTATTGCTACCTATTGCAATAACCAGACTGTCCCACGAGTCTGGTAGAGAGCACAAAAAACTGATACACTTATCTTCATGTGAGATTTTAATATCAACAGACGACAACTGACTTACCACAGTATTGAAGGCATTCAGATGCTCTGTCACCGAGTCTCCCTCCTTCATCCTTAGGTTATACAGATTTTTCTGCAGGAACAACTTATTCACCAGAGACTTAGATTGATACAAAGTCCCTAGCTTGTCCCACAAGGTCTTCGCCATAGCTTCCCTAGATACATTCAACAATACTGAATCTGAGACACACAACCGTATTGTGCTCTTAGCCTTCCGATCCAGTTTCTTCCAGTCTTCATCTGACATTTCCGTTGGTTTAGTACCTGGATCTACCGCGATCCACTGATCTTTATCCACCAGCAGATCCTCCATCTTGAGCTTCCACAACTCAAAACTCTGACCATTAAATTTCTCGATCTCTATCTTTCCGCCGCTCGCCATCTTATTTCACCGCAAGAATTGATCCCGCAGATCTCCCACTAAACAGGGTCTACCTTAGGCCCGAGCAAAAAACCCTCAGTGGAAAAGGCGTCCCCTTGAAGCCGAAACAACTCTGATACCAAATGTAGGTTTTAACCCTAAACATAAATTATCTACACACGAATCTTATAACAGAAAATAAAAAATAGCAAGAGCATAAAACATAAAACAGATAAACAAAGAGATTTTCCCTGGATCCCAAATCGGGACGACCAGCTTGATTTTTCATTATATTCCTTTTAGTGTTACAACACATATATATACATGCCGAAGCATACATAAAACCCAATCCATAAACCCTGGATTAGAACATAACCGTAGTTCCCTTGACCGGATCTACAAAAAATACCAGGGGCCGAAAACCATCGTACCCCAAAACCATGTGCAAAACCATGCACAAAACCATGGATGCGGACTACCCACCGGAAATTAAGGACCAAAAATTTTCGTCGGGGTGCTGCCCCGGACCCCGACAAGGGGGGCTACCGCCCCCCCTGTGACCCTCCCATTGCGCCCAACGTAAAGGGGGGGCTATCGCCCCCCCTCTTACCCCCCCGCGCGTGCTTAGTCGTGGAAAGAATATAACACATACCCAACACATAGTCTAAAAATAAACTTTTCGACAAAAATCACATGTGTGGTCCCCACCTAGTTTAGGTGATCACTCTCCAACTAGGATCAGGAAAGATGTTTTAGGAGACCTCCTTCACTGTTTCTTGTTGCCATTTTCAACAATATGCAGAAGTTATGAGGGTTTGAAAAGCTCAGTAAACTCCAAAAATGAGTTGACCAAGTTTGACTTTTTTAGTTTTGGAAAATAAGAATTAAAAAAGAATATTCCAAGGAATATTCCCAGAATATTCCCAGGAATATTCCCAGAATATTCCCTAGAATATTCCATATGGGTGAATTATGTTTTGAGAAGTGGCAAGTGCTGTTTGGAGGTTGGATTGGCTTTTTAGGAAATTGGCCTATCATGGGCTGCCACGTGGCCCCAGGCCATGGAGAAGTGGGCCTATTTAATTTTTTTTTTTACATCTCATGAGGTTTGAACCACTGACCTTCTTTCTGCATGCCGCGCGGGTTACTACTGCACCATACATTTGTTCCTTGACTATAGTGGGAACCGTTACATATTTGTGTTTTAACTATTTTGCGGCAAAAAATTAAAGGGGCTAGCCCGACCCCATATGTCCCAGGCACGAGAAACCTGGCCTAAAGGCCTTAAAACCACGGTCTAAATGGTTAATAACTACCACGTGGCCACATAGAGATTTGAAATTTAATGCGACAGTTTTCAAAAAGTTATGTTAGCAGTTTTGAAGGCGGCTTGGGCGAAAGGGTCATGTGACCGCCATACCCCAACATTAAATTTAACCACCAGTAGTTACCGCCAACTTTGGGTGGATCCGACAATTTCGACGGGTTTTGCCAAATTTAGCGCCCTAAACTGGAGTTGCTCCACATTTAGTGGAGGTTTTTTAGGGATATTGGGAAAATTTGTTTTTACCATAACTCTCTCATTATTCGACCAAACAGAGTGCAAAAATAGTCAATTTTTGGTATTATCGACATTATGAAGAGTTTGGTATAGGTTTCAGAGCCATTAGAGGTCATTTTCAGTAGGTTTATCTTCAGGGAAGATCAAGGAGCCATCAGGGCCACCATGGTGTAGGCAGTGTATTGGGCATACTTTATCTGTTTTATGCAAATGAATAGTCATCTCTGGATATTTCATACATTATGAAGCTGATTTTACAGAGAGCACAACCTATTGAGGCTTATTTTCAATTGTACTTACCATTTTTGAGCAATAAGATATGAGGGACATGCCATTGGGAGCTGGACCAGCAGATGTAGCCCAGGAGGGGTGAACTGCTTCATCAAATTTGCTGAGTAATGTGCTATGTGATGTTTTATTCTCTGTTATTTATTGTTGTACAATGATAAACAGTTAAAATACTTAATTAATCCTCACATAGAAATCTGTTTAGCAAAGCTAAAACTATTTGCTTCACTTGCAAACTTCAGAAAACCTTATGCACACATTTTAATTATTGTTTGGATACTTAGCACAAAAAAACTAATACATTCCATTTAGATCACTTCATAAGAGGGAAAATCCTACAATTTGCAAGAAGGAGAGGGATAAACCAGTAGTGCTGTCAGGATAAAAACTCTAGAGCCTGGATCTACTGAAATAGTGGTTGAGACAGAGACACCCAGTATTCCAGATCGAGGTAGTGCTACAAGGCCTCCTCCAAATCCACCTCCTAATTCCACTCAAATTATTCTCCCAGAACAGGAAATTCCTGAAGGTTATCGACACATCTTTGATCAGATGTTGCATAATCAAAGCCAGAGACTGACATAAACATTGGAGTATCCCATTGTTGACCCAGTTGCAAATGGCCCTATGAAAGCTATCCCGTTACAAAACATCCCCGCCTTCCATGGACTTACCTCGGAAGATCCGGATGCATTTTTATTTGAATTTGATGTTTTGTGTAGATGATATAATTACACCACTAACCCTCAAAAACTAAACCTATTCCCCTCTACATTAAAGGGGGCAACTCTTCGTTGGTTTATGGGGCTTGGTGGGGGAACCATTAATAGTTGGGATCAAATGAAAAACTCTTTTCTTAATAAATACCAAGATTACTGCTGGACTCGAGAATTAAAAGATGAAATCTTGAAGATGACTGCAAAATACAATGAGACATTAGAAGAGAAGAATATGTGAATGATTTCAATATAATTTGCAAATATCTCCATATACTACACTGCCTAAAGATATTCTAAAAGCAACAATGATTAAGGGAATGAAAGAAGAATGGGTAGAAACACTTAATATAATGGGAAAAGGAGACAACTATCTAGAATATTATGATGACATTATTGCATTGTGTATCAGGTGCTCTCGAGGTAGTACGCGGAATAGACCAGCTGGACGAGATTCAGTTACTAGGAATTATAAACAGTTAGGGGGCAGTGTAACCAGAGCAGAATTCGGTAATCTCTTGGAAGATTTCAAAACTGATATCTTGGGCACCCTCACAACACAGCTAGATGTCCTAAAAGCCAAGCAGAAGCAACCTTTAGTAGAACATAACTTGGCTATTTTTTTTCCACGATGTCGGAAGAAGCATAACCAATGGGAGTTTCTATTAGACATGGTCTGGACATGTGTTATATGTACCAAGGACCACGCCACTGAACAATTCCCTTCACTTCCAGCGTTGAAAGAGGTCTTTAAAGGAGTGGAAGAAGAAACATATTCGATATATCTAATGAATCAACGTTGATAGTGGCAAGCTCGACCAGGTATGTCACAAGAACCGTCTCAGTTCTTTCCTTCTTCACAATTTAATCAACAGAACTTTGGAACATCATGGAAAAGCCAATCACCTTTTTCTGCTTGGCCATTCCAACCATTTTCCATGCACCCTTGGCCAATTCAATCCTCTCTAGTTAATGGTTGGCCGAGTTTTCCTTTCTTTCCTTCCTACTGGCAAAACAATCCATATTAGTCCTAGTGTCCTGCCTCCACCTCACAAAATACAAATTGGTCTCAAAACTGGCAGCGATCCTTGGGAATGACCAATTTACCTATGCGAATAAGGGCTCAAACTCAACCCACATTACCAGCTCCATACCCATTAAAAAAAAATCCTCAGCCTATTATATGCCCTCAACTTCCATCTCAACCAAATCCTAATCCTAATAACATATCGGTTCAGCTGATCCAAATTGTTGAGAATCCAGACTCCGAAACTGAACAAAAGGAATGCAATGAACTTATGATGAGATCAGGGTGCATTATTTCACCTAAAGAAGATACTACCCTGCCACAAATTGAGTCTAAAATTCAAATAGTACCTAAACAATCGACTGTGACTAAAACAAAGATAGAACAAGGGAGGGACACAATTGACCAAAAAGATCCTAAAAATCTTATTATTTCCTCTCCTCCATTCCCTGCGACATTAGTAATACCCAAGCCAATTGTATCTTCGGATTTTAATCTCATAGGGGAATTAAAAATTCTTTGCATTAAAATTCCTCTCCTATAGGCCATACAAGATATTCTTATTTATGCTAAAATAATTAAAGAATTGTGTGTAAAAAAACCTGTGAGGAAAGCAAAGACTTTTCCAACTGTTCATGTAGTAGGGACATTGTCGGATTTACTTTTAGGTAAAGAAACACCAAAAAAATATGAGGATCCAGGAAACCCCATAGTCACAGTCCACATCTATGGCCGCTCCTTTCCAAACACGTTAGTCGATTTGGGGGCAGATATTAATATTTTAACTATAGAAACCTATGAAACACTTGGTATAACAAGCTTGGAACCCACCTCTACCTTGCTAGAACTTGCTGAACAATATGTTTTTAAACCAAACGGTACATTACAAGATATCGTGGTTTCTTTGGACTCATGGGAATACTCGACAATTTTTTTAGTTATTAATCCAAAAAGTAGATTAAACGGACATCCCCTGATATTAGGACGACCTTGTTTAGTGATGGTTTATGCTTACATAGGCTTTCGAATAGGCAACATGACCATTGATAAAGGAGATGCCATAAAGAATATTGCTATATATCTCCTTGCTAAACCAAGTTTTCCTATTATAAGTATTCACAAACAACCACATACATATTGGGAAAAAAACATTTGTTCACCATTGACAATAGTTGAAGCACTCGAATTCAAAGATCAAACTGAAGATGATGTGATCAATAACTTTATAAATCAATCATCTACTTCAGGGAATTTAAAGTGCCAAATGTTAAAATCAGTCCTTGATAACGAAGCACAAGAAGACCCCCTAGTGGATATCGATGACCAACACATACCCACGACTGTTGTTCGTAACATCATGCCAATTGAGATCGAACCAGGTAAAATTTTAAATATCAATCGCAGTCTGGATAGTGACCAACAAAAAAAGCTCGTTAAAGTCTTGCAAAAATATAAAGGAGCCTTTGCTTGGGACTACCCAAACATGAAAGGTAGAGATCCCCAACTGTGCACACATCATATTTACATTGAAACGGATGCTCGCCCCATCCGACAGCCTCAGCAAAGATTAAACCCACACCTAAAAGACATTGTAAAAGACGAATTACAGAAGCTGCCAGATGTAAAATTCATTTATCCTATTTTAGACAATAAATGGGTCTCTCCATTAGTGGTCATCCCTAAAAAGAATGGTAAGTGGCGAATCTGTGTGGATTACAGAGAACTGAACAAAGCCACACAAAAAGACCACTTCCCCCTTCCCTTTATTGATAAGATCCTTGATACATTAGCAGGAAAGTGGTTGTTCTCCTTTATTGATGGTTTCAGTGGTTATAATCGAATCCACATAGCCCTTGAAGACCAAGATAAAACAACCTTCACCTGCCCCTGGGGTACATTTTCCTATAGTGTACTTCCATTTGGTTTATGCAATGCCCCAACAACATTTCAAAGGGCCATACTTAGTATTTTTTCTGATTTAATAAATGAAGGGCTCGAGGTCTACATGGATGACTTCAATCCATATGGATATGACTTCGATTCGGCACTGCAAACAATGGAAAAAGTATTGGAAGGATGTATTGCTACCAGATTATGCTTGAGCAACGAAAAGTGTTACATGATGATGATCGAAGGCGTGATCCTAAGACACTACATCTCTGCAGCTGGAATACAGGTAGATTCGGTAAACATAGAGGTAATTCTCTTATTAGCCACACCTTGTACTCAGACATAGGTATGTAGTTTCCTTGGATATGCAGGGTACTATCATAGGTTCATAATTTTTTTTTCACAAATTGTTGCACCTTTGTATGCCTTAACTGGAAATGTTGAATTCCATTGGTCTAACAAATGTGACACTTGTTTTTCAGATTTGAAGAAATTGGTCTCGACTGCACCAGTCTTGCGTGGCCCCAATTGGGAGCTGTCCTTTCATATTTCTTCGGATGCATCAGATACAACGATATGATCTGTTCTTAGTCAAGAGGAGGACAAGAAGCCCTATGCTATTTACTATATCAACAAGAATATCACTCCTACTGAACTAAATTATACAGTGACCGAAAAGGAATTCTTGGCTGTCATTTATGTTATAAATAAATTTAGACATTACATAATTGGCTATCAAGTATTCATGTATACTGATCATTCTGCCATTAGATATTTAGCTAACAAGCCTATTACAAATGGGAGAGTGACTCGTTGGTTGTTTATTTTACAGGAGTTTGATATAACTGTTAAGGACCGTCAAGGGAAGGAGAATGTAGTTGCAGATTTCCTGTCTCGAGTCCCAAAGACAAATGACCTAATGACGGTAGTTACTCGATGAGTATTTGTTTGTTGTGGCAATAAAAGTGCCATGGTACATAGACGTAGCAAATTATCTGGCAGTAGGAAAGCTACCAAGACACTTGAAAACAAATAAAAAGAAGATAATTGTTCAACGCAGTGCTAGATTATCTTGGATTGGTAGATACCTTTTCCACACAAGAGCTGACATGCACATACATAGATACATTCGAGAAGACGAGATCCATGAAATCTTGAAAGCTTGCCATGACAAACCATGTGGTGGACATTTTGCAGATCGCAGGACATGGCACAAAGTATTACAAATGGGCTATTATTGTCCCACAAATTTTAAGGATGCAAAGAAATATGTGCAAGTCTGCGATAGTTGCCAAAGAATGGGCTATTGTGGCTAATCCGACGAGATGCCATTACAACCACATTTGGTAGTAGAACCTTTCGAACAATGGACATTGGACTTTGTTGGGCCATTCAATCCTCCATCAAATTAGAAGGCCTACATACTAGTTGCCACATAGTACGTGATGAAGTGGGAGAAACAGTGGCTTTCCCAAGGGCTACGGAAGAGTTTGTGATTAATTTTATTTTTGAGCTATTTGTGTAGTATGGCTTACCTAGGGAAGTGATAATTGATGGAGGGGCACAGTTTGTAGGACATAAAATTACGGCCACTCTATGGAACCACCATGTCACTCATAGAGTCACCTCTCCCTACCACTCGCAGGCGAACGGGCAGGTCGAAAGCACCAATAAATTCATCGACGCAATTCTCACTAAAACAGTCTCAACACATCGCCGGGGCTGGGCTAGTAGACTGCTAGAGGCCTTGTGGGCTTATCCACAACTTGGTTAAACACTACCGGATATTCTCCATACCACCTAGTATTTGGAAAGGAACCAATTTTACTTAGTGAATTTGAGATAAATAATCTTAGAGCAACCCAGGATGTGGACTTGGATTTTACAGAGGCCCAAGTTAAAAGACTTCAACAAATAAATGAATTTGATGAAGCACGACTACTTTATCTACAACGCACTACAATTATTCAGCAAAAATGGGCTAAGCTGTAGAAATTATATAACTAATGCATTATACATCCAATATTCTCCTGATCACACACTATTTTAACTTCATGCACAATACAAAATCTCTTCTACCATTGATCATCACATGCGGAAATTAAATCAATTGCATGCACACATTGAAACCATAAAAATTCACACATATGAACACAGTGTTTTAATGGGAAAGCTTGAAGCTAAAAACCCCAACTATATGTATATAATATATTTCATAGAGATCATGTAACAATCTTCATACAAATCTTCTCACAAGCTCTCAGTACAATCCAATCGCTACACACTAATTAGGCTTGATATTGCAAATCCATGCACCGATCTTTGCCACCTGCTAGCCTGCCTCTACTGCGTAATCCCTGCTAAAGAATGGCTTTGAATGAACTCAAATTGGTCCAGCCTTGCTCACGCAATCCTCATTGGCATCTCCAGTCACTGGGTGTTGCAAATCATGCAACACTATAGTCACAACTGATAGTCAACCTACTCTTTCACCTACCTCTCCACTGGTCTCCACTGAAACTGTCCATGCACTGTAGTTAACTGATGTATTCTTCAGTTGATTAATGAGTTAATAATTAGTGAATTAATTAATAATTAATTCACACCACTCTCACTAGTGTATGAATCAGTTAGACTAGATACAACTAGCTCAACTGTGTCTAACTGAGTTAAACTGAACACAACTCCACCAACTACTTCTACAACTCCACCAAACTCTGTCACATGAGTTCTAACTGAAGTCCTCCATGCAATAGCTCTAGTAAACCCTTAGGAATAGCGTAATTCCTTCTGTCAGCTGCTGTGCCACATCTGTGCACTTAACTGAAGTGCTCCAAGAGAATAAGATAATGTTTAGAGTCCAAATATTATTAAGAGCTAATAATATTCGACATATCTATTTTTAGACTAGGAATCTAAAAATAGATTCCGCCCAATATGTCTAAAAATAGAAGTCCATCTATTTTTTCCAACTTGACCAACCATCCACAAATAGCATCCTGCAACTCATAGAATATGATCGACATGTCTAAAAATAGACTTGTGCCAAAAACAACCTATGGGCCCACTTAGTGAAGGCGACTCTTTTCAATAAGCTCATCATCTTGTTGCATTCTCAACACTCCCTCTCAACAAGATAGGGATTATTTTCCACCCCGATCCTGTCTCTATGGTATTCGAATTCGCTCCTGGTGAGCACCTTCGTCAAGATATCAGCATCCTGCTCCTTCGTAGGAATGTAAGAAAGTAACATGATCTTCCGCTGCACACAATATTTGATATGACGGTACCGGATGTCAATGTGTTTAGATCTATCATGAAATACTGGATTAACCGAGAGTTTGATGCAACTCTGATTATCACAATATATCACAGTAGGATCTAAGTGTGAACCGAACAACCCAACCAGGATCTTCCTCATCCATATAGCCTTGCATGCGACGGACTGCATTGCCGTATACCGGCCTCCGCGGGCGAGAGTGCCACGGATCTCTCTCATTCCCTCTTGTGCCCAGCTGTTGTGGGCCGTCTTGCGAAAATCCCTCCGGATGTGCTCTTTACGTCAGATTGGGTTCCCTACCCCGATACTGCATCCGTGAAGCCATGCAGCTTCCTCTCATGACTGTCTGGCCACCACAATCCATATCCCGATGTGCCTCTGAGATATCTCAATACATGCTTCCCCGCCTTCCAAAAGAGCTTGGTAGGCTTAACCATAGCTTGTGAAAGCTAGTTAACAACATAGCATATGTTAGGTCGTGTATTTACTAGATACATAAGCGACCCCACCAACTGTCGGTAAACAATGGCATCCACTACCTCTGCCGATGTAGCATCCTCTTTCCTCCAACCACCAGGAAGAGGAGTGTCGATAGGCTTGCAGCCATGCATGTTGAACTTCTCCAGTATCTCCTGAGCATACTTGCCTTGAGACACAAACAATCCATCACTGCGCTGCCAAATTTCCAATCCCAGGAGATAATGAAGGAGGCCCAAGTCCTTCATCTCAAACTCCTTTGTAAGATCAGCCTTACATGAGTGTATCAACAGTTCATCACTTGTTAGTAGTAAATCATATACATAAAGTACAATGATCAGCAACTTACCCTCAACCACAATTTGGTACAGGTTAGGATTCACCTCACTCTTGGTGAATCCAAGTCCGGTGAAATAACTATCTATCCGTCTGTACCAAGAACGAGGTGCTTGTTTCAGCCCATACATCGTTCTTTTCAGCCTGCATACATGCGACTCGCTGCTGAAGATCTCGAAACCTTCGAGCTTCTCTATGTACACCTCCTCCTCAATGACTCTGTTGAGGAACGCAGTCTTCACATCCATCTGATGAATGTGCCACCCCATTTGCGCTGAGAGAGCAAGAATCGTCCGTATGGAAGAATACCTTGCGACAGGTGCAAAGGTTTCCTCCTAGTCGATCCCCTCAATCTGTGAGAAGCCCCGGGCAACAAATCTTGCCTTGTACTTCTCCACACTCTCGTCAGCTGCTTGCTTCACTTTGTAGATCCATCTCGAACCTACCACTTATTTCCCTTTCGGCCTTGGGACAATCTCCCATGCACTGTTTATGATAATCGAATCATACTCTTCCACCATGCCATCTACCCACGAAGGGTCCTCCACAACTTCCTCGAAAGAAGATGGTTTTTTCACGATACACTTGCTCATCAGAGTCATGTATCCAGTATATCGGTCAGGTGATTGTCTCTATCTGTGCTGTGATGTAAGGGCTCCTACATTTTGCGTTGCATCTTGATTCAGTCGCTCAACTTCTGTAGTGCGCTTCCGCCCTCTGATGGTTGGCACTGCATGAGTGGTTTCTTCCACTTCATGAACCTCCTCTTGTGGCTGATCCACATCCTGAGGCTCATCCTTAGGAACTAATAGCTCCTCATCTGCATGCAAGTGTGGCTCCCTCTCAAGCGAACACTTCATGGGTTTCTCCTCATGAAATTTGATATCCCGTCGCACAACAGTGTTCCGACTGTCTGGAAAATACACACGATAGTTGTGGGGTGTTTCTGTGTACCCCACAAATATTCCAACCTCTGCAGTTGGCTCTAGCTTCTTCCTGGCATCCTTTGTCACATTAATGTAAACAGGTGAGCCAAAAATCTTCAAATGAGAAATATCAGGCTTCTTACCAGAAAAAACCTCCTCTGGTGTACTCATGCCAAGTATCCTATGAGGACAACGGTTTTGCACATAAACCGCAGTATTGCATGCCTTAGCCCACAAGTGTATGGGAAGGCCCTGATCATGCAACATCGCCCGTGCAGCACCCACAATCATTCTGTTCTTTCGTTTCGAGACCCCATGCTGCTGTGGGTTATGAGGCGCTATGAGCTCTCTTCGAATTCCTTCTGCGCTGCAAAAGTCCTTGAATTCACCAGAGATGAATTCACCACCATTGTTGCTCCTAAGAGCCTTCACCTGATTCCCCAACTCTTTCTCCACCAGTGCCTTAAACTTACATAACTTTGAGAATGTCTCGCTCTTCTTCTGCATGAAGAAGATCCAACACTTCCGAGAAAAGTCATCAACAAAGATCACATAATACTTGTGCTTTGTTGTCGAAGCTACTGAGAAAGGTCCACACACATCTGTGTGAATTCTTTCAAGGATCGTCGTGGTGCGAATATCCTTCTCGTGAAAGGTGGCTTTCACAAATTTTCCCAAGGTACATCCCTTGCACTGATATGACTGCGCAAGTGTACCCTTAGGAAGCCCAGTAGAAATTTGCTGCAAAAATTTCAAAGCTTCATGGTGAAGGTGGCCCAATATCCTGTGCCACAACTCGCCCTCATCCCGGCTCACCACTCCTTCTGCCTTGCCTGCCATTGCTGCGCAGCCATCTACCTGCAATTGATAAAGGTTCTTAACTCGAATCCCTATCCTCCGGGTTTCACCAGTTACCTTACTGCACAGGAAAGCCTTTCCCTCGCTAAAGACAACATCATATCCCTTGTCTTCCAACATCGCCACAGAGATAAGATTATTCTTCAATCCTAGAACATGCATGACTTCCTTCAATACGAAGGGTTTACCAGACTCCCTCTCAAAGGAAATGGTCCCGATACCGGTCACACTGTATCTACCATCATCGCCCATCTCGATGTGCACTCCAAGATATTTCTCATCCATATCAGTAAACAACTATTTGTCTGCGGTCATATGGAAAGACGCACCACTGTTAAGAAACCACAATGATCCCATCACACTTGAGACCAAGCATGATATCAGTGAAAAATTCAGCTCAAACTGCGAGGCTAAGGCCTCTCCAACTACAAATCCAGTAGCCTTCTTATTTTTCTTCTTTTGTGGACAATTAGTGGCGTAATCTCCGTGTTCGTGACAGTGAAAGCACTTCACCTTGGACATGTCCTGCTTCTTGCCTTTCGCACCGGATTGAGAAGCATTCTTCTTTCCCTTCCCCATCCTTGCTTTGGCAGCCAAAGCACAATTTTCTTCATCTTCATTCCTCAATGAAGATCCATCCTTGGTACTCCACCTTATCTCCTCCTGCACAAGATCCGACCAAAGTCGCTCCCATCCTGGCAGTTTCTCCCGACCATTGACATAGTCCTCATAGGAATGCCAACTCTTCGAAAGCCCAAGGAGAGCCAACCTCACCAAGTACTCTTCATCTATAGTAACCCCCACACTTCCCAGCTCATCCCTGCACTAGACAAACTTCATGAGGCACTTGGGTATACTGTTGCCTTTCTCCATTTTTATCTTCCTGAGTTTATCCTTGAGCGCCAACTTCCTCTGGTCGCTCTTGCTTTGGAACAAATCTGTCAAAGCTTTCCACATCAAGAATGGAGAAGCTTTACCATGAAGGTTGGACACTATGTGATCCTTCACACCTTCCAACAGAATCCTTCAACACTTTTCTGTCTTCTTTTTCCATGCGTCAAGTGCAACAGCATCGCTAGAAGCAGGTTTTGGAATTTTTGCATCTATGAATTCCTTCAACCCATTGTCCTCCAGCACCGCCTCCATCCTGTCCTTCCATGCAATATAATTCGAGCTGCCCTCAAGGGCATACTCCAATCAAAATCCGTTGAAAGACATCTCAACTTTGACACCAAGAAAACACTGCTGCAAATTCGAATTCCACCAGCACAAAACTCAACCGCTTCAATGATTTGCAATTGCTCCAATGATCAATATAACTCTAATACCATGTAGAAATTATAAAAATAATGCGTTATACATCCAAGATTCTCCTGATCACATAATATTTTAACTTCACGCACAATACATAATCTCTTCTACCATTGATCATCACATGCGGAAATTAAATCAATTGCATGCACACATTGAAACCATAAAAATTCACACATATGAACAAAGTGTTTTAACGGGAAATCCTAAAGCTAAAAACCCCAAAGATATGTATATAATATATGTCATAGAGATCATGTAACAATCATCATACAAAGCTTCTCACAAGCTCTCAGTACAATCCAATCGCTACGCACTAATCAGGCTTGATCTTGCAAATCCATGCACCGATCTTTACCACCTGCTAGCCTGCCTCTACTGCGCAATCCCTGCTGAAGAATGGCTCTGAATGAACTCGAATTGGTCCAGAATTGCTCACGCAATCCTCATTGGCATCTCCAATCACTGGGTGTTGCAAATCATGCAACACTATAGTCACCACTGATAATCAACCTGATCTTTCACCTACCTCTCCACTAGTCTCCACTGAAACTATCCATGCATAGTAGTTAATTGATGTATTATTCAGTTGATTAATGAGTTAATATTTAGTGAATTAATTAATAATTAATTCACACCACTCTCACTAGTGTATCAATCAGTTAGACTAGATACAACTAGCTCAACTGTGTCTAAATGAGTTAAACTGAACACAACTCCACCCGACTACCTCTCTAACTCCACCAAACTCTTGTCACATGAGTTCTAGCTGAAGTCTCCATGCAATAGCTCCATAACCCCTCGAATAGTGTAATTCCTTGTCAGCTCTTGGCTACATATGTGCACTTAGGCGAAGTGCACGAGAGATAAGATAATGTTTAGAGTCCAAATATTATTAAGAGCTAATAATACTCGACATATCTTTTCTTAGACTGGCAATCTAAAAATAGATTCTGCCCAATATGTCTAAAAATAGAAGTCCATCTATTTTTTCCAACTTGACCAACCATCCATAAATAGCATCCTACAACTCATAGAATATGATCGACATGTCTAAAAATAGACATAGTCTAAAAATAGACTTGCGCCAAAAATAGCCTGCGGGCCCACTTAGTGAAGGCGACTCTTTTCACTAAGCTCATCATCTTATTGCATTCTCAGCATAAGTGGCACAATAGCCTCATAAAAAATAAAAAATTCCAGAAAGGAGATTGGGCACTCCTATACGACTCTAGATTCCAAGACTTCTCGGGTAAGTTACAAACAAGGTGGCTCGGGCCATATGAAATTCAAGAAGTGCACAAAAACGGTATCATTACCTTGACCACCATAGATGGATCCGGCTCTACCTTTCGAGTCAATGGACACCGGGTGCGCCTCTATCATAAACAACTCACAAAAGAGTCTTTATGCCCGCAGGTGCGTGACGATCCCACTATCCAAATTTTAGCTGCAGGGAATAATGAACTTGCAGCTTCAATTTCATTAAAAATTGTTACTTTTTTTTTTTTTGTAAATAGTGTATATATGTTGCGTGCATTTGATTGGAATTTACAGCTTTTTCATCCTTGTATAAAATAATTCCATTTTCTTTCTCTTTTGATTGTTTTTGTTGTTCAATCAATTGAACAACTGCTGTTCAATCGACTGAACAACTGTTGTTCAAAGAAAGTGAACACCCACATTATTTTTCTTTTGTGTGTTTGATTTCTTTTGATGTTCAAAAAATTGAACAGATGATGTTCGGAGCCATTGAACAGCTGCTATTTGAACCAAATGAACAATTATTTTCAGTGCGTTCTTTTAATATTTTTGTTGTTCAATAGATTGAACAATTGCCGTTCGATCCAATTGAACAATTTTTTTTTTTAGCATGTTTTTTTTTTCATGGAATAGTTGATGTCCAATTGATTTAACAGTTGTTGTTCAATCCAATTGAACAACTGTTTTTAGCGTGTTTAAAATAAAATAAAAATTAATTTTGTTGTTCAATCCATTTAATAGCTGTTGTTCAATCAATTAAACAATTGCTGTTCGAACCCATTGAACAACTGCATTCTTGTTGTTGTGTGTTTTTACAAAATTTGTTGTTCAAAGTAGAAAAGTTTTGTCTTTTGTATTTTGATGATTTCCTTTTAATATCCACTCTTCCTTTACACATTGTTGCCATAAAAACCATCTTATTGAATGAGGAATTTGCATCTAAAGAAGGGAAAAGAAATGACATTACTAATATTATGCTCTTTTGAAATTTTGATAGATATCTTTACTTTGGAAGCTGACATGGTTTATCTATATAATGCATGGCTGTATATCTCCTGTTCAGACATATTATCACACAATTCATTATCATAGTCTTATGTCAGTTTATCTTTTGACACTCTCAAGTGGTAATTCTCTTTGGCATGAGTATATAGGAATAAGGGCATCATTTGTATTGGCATTCTTTTTACTTCTTACACCATCACTAACTCTTAAGGAGTTAATGAGCCTCCCTCCATTTATAATAACAAGAAAATATATCTATATGTGCAATTTTTTTTTTAAGAGAGTATAGGGGGTCTCATTACGAGCCAACCTACCATGATCATGAGGATCTAAAAAGTGACATTACCACAATGGCCACCACACTAGGGTAGTGTTATTCTCGACAACTAAAACTGCTTGAAGGACAGGAGGTCTCATCACGAGCTACCCTGATCACTCTGTTAAATCCCCGTGAATGGCACTATGACTATCTGACAACCACACCAGCATAGTGGTCTCTCCA
This sequence comes from Pinus albicaulis, assembly GCA_034641835.2. Taxonomy (NCBI): domain Eukaryota; kingdom Viridiplantae; phylum Streptophyta; class Pinopsida; order Pinales; family Pinaceae; genus Pinus; species Pinus albicaulis. The sequence goes on along the minus strand of CM076581.1, from coordinate 38,626,629 downwards.
TAAAAGCAGAGTGTCTACTTTTTGAATAAAGGATTCTGGCTCATTTTTTTGGGTTAAAACAACAACCCTGTCAAGGCTATGGATGCCTGCTGGCAGCAGTGGCTCTGCTTGTGGTATTGGAGTATTTTTGACAACATCCAATTATTTTATATGCCCCTATCTCCTATTGATCCATTCCTGAAACGGAGTGCACTGTTTTATTAAGTTTTAATATTATAATAACCTATATCCATAATCAACTTTGATTTTAGATGAATTATCTTCATTATGACAAATTGAGTGATAACAACATCAGTCATAATCTGTCACCTGTCATGCTTCCGTTATATTATGCCGTCAAAATAGGAAATATTTTCATAATAATTGCTCCTCCGCTTTTCTCCCTTTTTGGTCATTTCCACCTGATGTACATTTGCGATTATTTCCAACCTCTGACTTCTATTTCATGTGCATTCATGATTTCTGCCACCTTTCCTCTTTTATTGTGCTTAAAGGGCGTGAACGACCTTCTCTCATTGGAGGGGGTGAAAATATCTATAATAAACAGGCATGCGAATAAATTATGAGGCTCCGTTCGGATATGCTGATTGGACAATATAATCATTGCATTGACGTCATGTAGTCACATTTCTAATAATATATTTTATAAGGGTCGCATGCAGTGTTTTTATTGTTTTTAACTAACAAAGTTGAAAGAAGCGCATGTCGAAGGGTGAAGAAACCAGTTCCGAAAACACAGTTGCTATGGGTGGAAATTCTCTTCGCAATGAACCCACAAACTTTCAAGTTACAGAATTGGCTCACACTGTTCTCCAGGAATCTGGTTGGATTTCATATTTGAACAAGCTACAAGGGTTCAATACAGAGATAGCAATTGAAATCCTGCAAAACCTGCGGGAAGTGCACGCCATAGTTAAAGGCAGAATTATACCAGTCTTCGAAGAAGTAATTGTTGAGGTCTCTGGACTTCCAATGGAAGGGAAAAAGTGGGTTGATTAACATGTCCTCATACAAGAAGCAATTTTAGTATATCAGGACCCATAAGAGAAATTGGTATGAAAAGGAAAAGGCATGGACCCTACATCCTTGAAGCAGCCTTGGCGAGAACTGGCAGTCATCATCCAAAGATATATCACATGCGATGGACACCAGGACATGGTAAAGTCTCGTCAACTCAAATTGTTAGTTGTACTCAAACAAGATACTTCAGTTAATTTACCTTTTTTCTTGAATTCTATATTGCATGACACTATTGTTCGGATTAAAAAATCTAAAAACCCTTAGGCAGTTGTCAACCATCATGGCCTAATAAAATTGATTATTTTTCATGAGTTAATTAAACATCAATTAGCATGGGATAGCTTTTTCAATCCTTCCCTACCTGCCCTTGAAGAAAACCATGATAGAGAAGAAATTGAGTGTCCAAGAACAGGCATAACAATCCCTAAGAAAGCTAGAGGGAAGAGAACTTGTGTCTTGACCTCAAGTCTAGTAAAACGGAGATGGTCCGAAAGAATAAAACATCAAAAAAAGATCTCAGCATTGCCAGATGAAACAAGGCCATCCTATACACCCCCTTCGGGCCCTCAGAATGCACCATTGCAGGGTTATGAGGAGGAAATGGCTCAAGTATTAGAACATATGAGAGCATCTTGTGAAGCTAGAAGCCCATTTGAACAAATTGAGGAGTAGAGGGATTTTTCGAACCAATCTGCCTCTGCTGGCAGTTATGGTCACACTGAAATCCTACCTTCCATTGATGAATTGTAGGATTTGAGGGATTTATCTCCCTCTAATAATGAATTTTGAATAAGGAAGACCAGATAGAGAGAGCATCTGAGTCTGGAAACCATTCAGGGGATACTGTTTTATTAGAACATGACATAAGTGTTGATACAACTCCTCTGACACCTGAAGAAAATATTGCTCCACCCAGCCAATATATCAATGTTGGCACAACCTCTTTAGCGCCTAAAGAAAACATTATTTTGTTAAATGATAACCCTAATACTAGCACAACCCTTCCTGAACCCGAAGTTGCTGTTGCATCTTCCCCTGCCAGAACCCCTTTGAAGGAAAAATCAGTTTGGGCTAAGTTGAGAAAAATGTGCAGGAAATGCAAAAAATTGAGAAAAACAGTGAAACAATTAAGCGAATGGTTAAAAGAGGCGAGCAAGGTCTAGAAGCCTAAGAAGGAATTAGATACCATGGAAACCCAAAGAAATTTTGTCACACAAACAGTAGATGATGCTGAAGTCTCTGTGCAGACTGATTTGATACCTACAAAAGACAAAGAAACTCAAACAGAGGAAACACCTGCTTATACTCCTTTGGTACAAAGAGCTTCCAATCAAAAGCTTCACAATGAATTGATCCAAATGCAGCAAGAATTGGCCCGATATCAGAAAGAAGTAGTGCCCTTACAAGAACATCAGACATTACTAAAACGATTTAATGACCTTACTGCTACTGAAGATCAAGCCTTTGCCCAACTTAGGGAAGAAAGAGTGAAAATGAAAAGGGCACAGGCTCAACTGGATCAGGCTAAGAAATAAACCAATGTTGTATATTCTCTTTACTCAGATGTGTTGTATTGTAGAGCACTGGCCACCAATTATGCTTTATTTCTAGTAGAAAGGTATTTGTTGTTGAAGATCAAGGTTGTCAGATCAGGGAAGCCTACTAGATTTCAATCCACTAAAGAATTCGTCCAATGTTGTAATGATCAAGATGAACACGTCCAACACCTTCTGTGTGAATTGTACTTGCACAATTTCTTTTTAGAAGAGGAAAGAGATAGTAACCCCAATCCCCTCATTGGGGAAATTTAGTTCCAAGATTTTTTGTATTTTGCTAAAAACCAGATTAGATGGGCTACAATATCTTCCATAAAAGAGAACATGGGTTAGATTTATGGGTCATAGGGGAACCTACAAAACCTCTACATTTATTCACTCAACATAAGAGGTTTATGCAACGAGAAGGAGTGATCGCCAAGCTAGGGCCAATTCACAAAGATATTGTACAGAATGGGAAAGCATACTTCCAGGATATTCAGGAGGAAGCTTTATTAGCAACTAAACAAAAATGGCCAGCCTCTACCAATAACGTTAAGAACAAAGAGCTATTTGGTTATAGGAATTTTAAAGCTGCTGCTTCTCGTTTTCATCTATATAGTAATCTATTTTTAAACATGGGTCCCACATGGATAGGATGCAGATATAGATGCTCCATCATATGGTACCCTCCTGAAGACTACCACCATGATTATGAATTACCAGAGGGACATAAAAACTTAGCATTTGCAAAAGTGAAACAAAAGTATGGTTTTAGACTTTACAAGGAAGAAGTATATCCTGCCTATTCCTTAACTCAACTAGACCTCAATCATACGTTTGCACGAGGACATGAAAAAAGGTAAGCAGGGGAGCATGTTGGGCCAAGGAAAAGGTACATTTTACCCCTATCTTTAGCGTGATTTATTACTAACTTTTATATGTTTTCCTTCATTTTAGAAATAATTCAAAGGAGAATAATGTAAAAGTAGGGTAAAATGAATTATTAATAAATAATGTATTTAATTGTATAAAAAATAACTTTTGTTGTCTTTATTGATAGGGAATTTAAACAAACTAATTGCTGACCAAACGACCAAGCAACATCAGTCAAGAAAAGAAAATGCAATCGCATCCAGTTCCTGAAAATCAACAAGAGATGAAAAGACACGACTATATTTGAAGCATTCGGCTGATGAATACGAAGCCTCAGGATCTCCTGATCCCGAGGATTCGTTATTGTTTGTTATGTTTCTCCTTAAGTTATAAAAGGCTGTAGGTGAAAGAGAACATGAGAGCTTTTTCTGTATATTGTAATTTTCTATAATAAACATTTTATTTAGACAAAGGTTGTGAACTCGCGATGATGTACCTGTTCTATTGATTAATGAAAGAGTTATCATTTTCATTATAATCGGACTCTAAGTATTTCTTGGCAGAAGACTTCTGGAGGCTACGGGCCCGGTCCCTGGGAGTTATCCTGCTATTTTGTGTTATATGTTTATTTACTAATTCTCGCAATTTAGTTAGCTTTACGATTTGTAGAATTACAATTCAATTCAGTAATTACAAGTCCGGTGTGTTACAATTTCCTTTTCAAATAGGTTGAATTTATCATTAATATTCTTTTACTGTTGAGTGATCTTTTTACATTCGTTAGATTGATTTCAGCATGGTTAAGTAGTTGCTGTTCAACTCTGAAAATTCATTATTTATTGATTTTTTCCATTGCAAGTGTGAATGTATGGTTTGTTGTTCAATTCTGAAGTTTGTTATTAATTGAATTATAGAGAATTCCATTGCAAAATGTTAATAGATGATTGATGTTCAATTTATTAAGTATTCCTTTTCTATTGTTGTTCAATTCATTAAGCTTGCTATTCAATTGCAAAAGATCTTTAATTTCAGCATTATGTGTTTACTTTCATCATAAGATCAGACTAGAGTTTCATCCTTTCATTGGTGTGAAATATTTCGTAGTTTACTTTTGAATTGATTGATTGAACTTTGAGAATTAGATAATATTTCTTACAATGATCTAGAGTAGTTGACCTCTTATTTCACTCACATATACTTTTCTTGCACTCTTGAAATAAAAAGAATTGCCATGGGTTGATGATTAATGTGAATAATTAAGGTTACTTTTAATAGTCACCTTTTTGAACCAGCAAGTTCCTCATCAGACTTGGTGGGTTGATATTCCTTCTGAGTCTTTTGTTGAATATTTGCTTCCGAAACATCTGGTAGCACCCGTTCTTTTGTTTTTTCTGTAGCTACAGACTTTCCTCTTTGTGCTTTGGCATAAAATTTGGGAAAAGGAGAAATAGGAGGTACAATATTCATTTATTTGGGCTTGCAGGTCGATGAACCTTCTCCTTTCTCCAAATTCTTTTAAACTTTGGCTGGGGAAGCCTTTTCCTTTCTGCCATTAGCCTTTTTATAGATGTTCTCCTTCTTAGCTTTTTTTTTAGTCCTCTTACCAACTGATGAAGTAGTTGGCTTCTAAATTTTCCATTTCTACTTAGCAGATTGAGAATGTTGCTATGAAGCTGGAGATAGCTGAGTAGGAATATCTTGTGTAGGTGCAGGTTGGCCCTCCCTATAAAACATAAAGTGTTCCCATAACTGGTTTCTTTTCCTGAGTTCTTTAATAACCAATACCTTGATAAGAGCCTAATGATATAATCTATACTCTGATGCTGCTACATGAGTTTGTATCGTAGCTGACATGTTATTCAAGCTCTTCAACATAAAAAATGGTAGGTTGAGGGTCTACATACCTACAATTGGAAACAAAAAACTCATGTGATAAAGAAAAACAACAATATTCCTCCTCTCACAGGTAAGGTAAACCTTGATGAGCTTAACAGTTCAGCCCATTCACTCTTGAGATAACTAATAGGAATCCCTTTAGCCCAGTTAGGGTCTCCATGTTCATCTTGATGAAACTTTTGAGGTCTCCTCCAGTGATGACTTGGCCTTTCAACCATTTTTCTCCTTCCTGTGGAAGATGGAAAGCTTTAGAAATAGACTATGCTGATACCTGCAATCTGAGACCATAAACATTTTCTTCTTGCCTATCAGGTCCCTATATTACTAGAATAGTCCCTTATTGTTGTTAGTGTAGCCCCCTTATTGTTATTGTTGTACCCATGTAACCCCAATATTGTTATTATTGTGCCCATACATTATTATTGTTATGTCGGCTAGTATTATATTATGACCCCATGGACTCCTATATATAGAAGGATGTTTTGTCATTTTTATCATCAAATAAATTTTCATTTATGTAATGTAAAGGAGGTTTTCCCCTCGAAGTGGCTTATTTATAAGGCGTTGATCTCTCTTTTTCTTCTATTTTTGGAGTTGGTTTCATAACATTTGGAATCAGAGCTTTGGATTCTAGGGTTTTGCTACTCCAAACAGGTCATCGTGGAATTTTCGCTATAAATTTTTTTATACGAAGGTTCAGAATATGAAAGTTTTATCACGTGAAGCCGTAATCCTGAGGAACGTCGTGTAAAAATTTCATATCTTTGTTCACAATATTTCCAGAGATATGATCTATGGAAGTTAAGGTTTTGTCAAGCTCCCGAATTTAAGCTCAAAGAGGCGACCGTGGGAAAATCATCATAAATCTCTCTCTGAGCATCGGATTGGGATTCTGTGAGATGTGGCAGAATGTACACGGACTGTAGTTTTCTATGTATCAATTTTAGAGCTGAAGGAGGAAACAATGACACGTGACACTCTGTACAAGTTTTCTCTACTGAACCAATCCATAATTACGTCATTGTGGGAGATTGGGAATAAATTTGTCTTGAAGCATCCAAAGAATTTCAGACCCGTGACATTGGAAAGAAGATTTAGAGGGATACTACAGGACCAAATTTGAGATATTGAAGATCAGAAATCACAAAGATAATTCAGTTTCAATATCGAGCTCCTCAAAAGCAAGAAAAGGTGTGTATTTTTTTGCAAATTGCATAAGTCTTGTTTGAAAAATTAGTTTGAAGGGATTCCAAGGGAATATTGTGTTAATATTCAATAAGAATCAGCACCCACACTAGTGCATTAAGCGCCTACACTAGGGTGGGGCCCACAGGGCTATTTTTGGGTGCATGTCTATTTTTATTATCCCTTAATTTAGATGGACATTAAACTGTAATCTATTCTCAATGTGGACTTGAAATAGTTAACTGAAGTGGAAAATTCAGTTAGCTAGTGAATTTCGAGTTAGAGGTTGGTTGGTGGGACATGCAGAGTAATTCTAGTTGTAACAAAGTTCGAAGTGCAATGGTGCATGAGTTGATGCAAGTTGTAAATCAGTTTAACTCAGTTAAGTGAGTTAAACTCAATTGTGCTAGTTGTAACTGAAGATACACTAGTGAGAGATCTAGTGAATTAAATATTAATTAATTCACAATGAATGATCTCACATGAAACTGAGGATTTACTATTACTAGCTGCATGCATGTCAGATCCAGTGGAGACCCAGTTGAGTTGTAGGTGAAAGGGAAGTTGACTATCAGTTGTGACATTATCCTCTTGCACACATGCAATAAAATTCTCATTAGATGTTCCCATGATACTTGCACATTCAAGGCAGGTAGGATTTCATCAATTCAAGGATTGCATTAAGCAGGGATTGCACAGTGAAGGCAGGCTGTCTGGAGACAGTAAATTGGCTAAGGAATTTGCCAATTTTTGTATGAAAGTGTGAGACAATTATCTGATGTACTTAAGACTCTTATGAGGAGTTTTGTATGTAATTGTTTCATGATCCATGATATAATATACAATAGAAGGTAGTGGGGCTTTTAGTTGTAAGCTTTCCCTGGGAAATTGTTTGTGTTGTGTGTGATTGATCTTTCTTCATGTTCATGTGATTAGCGATTGTGTTTTTAATTCCGCAAAAGATTTGTAGAAGTGATTCAGTATTTAACTTTAGCACATTGTTAGATCAGGTGAATCCAAGATATACATGCTTTTTGTATAATTTATACATGGTATCCGAGCACATGAAATTGCAGAAGTGAAGCAGGAGTTGAGTTTGTGACTGGATAGAATTCAAATTTGTAGAAATACATTCTTGGTGCTACAGCTGATTCAAGATCAAAATGGATTTCAATGGCTCGAGGTTAGAGCATGCAATCGAGGGCAGATCGAACTACATTTCTTCTAAGGATAGGATGGAGGCAGTACTCGAAGACAATGGCTTGAAGGAATTCAGTGACAAAGACGTTCCTAAGCTAGATGCTGCAGATGCTGCCAATATTGATGCATGAAAGAAAGTGGAAAAAGCGAGGAGGATCCTGTTGGAGGGATCACGAGGCTAAATTGTCTCAAGCCTCCATGGGAAAGCCACACCATATGCTATGTGGAAGGCTTTGACAGATCTATTCCAAAGCAGAAGTGACCATAGGAAATTGGCGCTCAAAGATAAACTCAGGAAGATCAAGATTGAAAAGGGCGACACCATTCCAAAATATCTCACAAAGTTTGTCCAATGTCGGGATGAATTGGGGAGTGTGGGAATAATAGTCACTGATGATGATTTGGTGAGCTTGGATCTCCTAGGACTTACTAAGAGTTGGCATAGTTATCAAGACTCCATCAACGGATGGGAAAAATTTCCGGATTAGGAACGACTCTGGTCGGATCTGGTGCAGGAGGAGTTCAGATGGAACACTAAATATGGATCTTCATCTAAGAAAGAGGATGGAGAGAAATGTGATTTGCCTTCCAATGCAAGGAAGGGGAAAGGGAAGAAGTTTCCTTCAAAATCCGAGTCCAAAGGCAAGAAGCAGGACATGTCCAAGGTGAAGTGTTTTCACTGTCACGAACATGGGCGTTTCACTACTAACTGTCCACAAAAGAAGAAGAACAAGGAGGATGTTGGAGCTGCAGCTGGTGAGGCCCTTGCCTCACAATTTTAGCTTGAATTCTCCTTTATTACATGCATGGTGTCAAGTGCATTGAGATCAGTTTCGTATTTGGATAGTGGTGCTTCCTTTCACATGACGAGAGATAAGGAAATTTTCAATGACTTGGAGGAGAAAGATCTCCAGATGCATATTGAGATGGGAAATGATGGATGGTACAATGTTACAGGGATTGGTACCATTACCTTTCAGAGGGAGTTAGGTAAACCATTTCAATTAAAGATGTAATGCATGTACTAGGTTTGAAGAAAAAACTGGTCTTAGTCGCAATGTTGGAGGACAAAGGCTATGACGTTGTTTTTAGTGATGGAAAAGATTTCCCGCGACATAAAACAATGGGTCAAGCAAAGAGGATAGGGATTCGAGTTAAGAATCTCTACAAGCTGGAGGTAGATGGTTGCGTTGCCATGATGGGCAAGGCAGAGAAAGTGGTGAGCTGGGATGAGGGCGAATTATGGCACAGGCGATTGGGCCATCTTCATCATGGAGCCTTGAAAGCCATGCAACAAATTTCTACTGGACTTCCAATGAGAACACTTGCTCAGTTAAATCAGTGCAAGGGTTGTGTTGGGTCAATTTACTCGGTAAATTAACACGAGCATTTAATTATCAATCTGGGTTTGTAGAACTTAGAAGCATCTCCAAAATATATGGATTTCAACCACAGTCAAGTTTAGAAGATGAATTATTGATGATTAGGGAAATGCATATTACAAATATAATCTAACTTAATTAAATTCTAAACAATAGATCAAGATATATGAAATAATAATTGAAGGGGCTCTTCACTAAAAGAGGACCTGGTTGTCCTTCATCATTGATTTGATTTTATCATTAATGCTATTGTGAAAACAAGAATTCAGAAAAGCAGGAAAAGATGAATCTTAGTTTTGAGCTCTTAATAAGATAGAAGAAGTATTTAATTTAAATACTGGTTTGTCCCTTCATATGCAGAAAGAAACAAGATTAAGATCCATCAGCAATCAAAGCATGTAAAGGCATGTAAAGATGAATTCTAACGGAAAATCTCGAGTCGATAGAAAGAGTGCTTAACTTAAACACTTGTTTGTCCTTTCATATGCAGTTTAAGAATGATCATTAGATTAACCAATACTTAAAAAGCAAATATAAGCAAACTAATTTAGAAATTGCAGCTACGATGAATTCTAATTGAAAATCTCGAGTCGATAGAAAGAGTGCTTAACTCAAACACTTGTTTGTCCTTTCATATGCAGTTTAAGATTGATCATTAGATTCATCAGTAAATAAATCAAACATAAGAAAACTAAATCAGAAATTACAGTTACAAAATAAACTAAGAAGTGCACTTAGCTCGGTGTGGGGGCCCTCCACCCTTGCCTCGCACACTGAAGGTAGACTCAGCTACTTAAGACCTCAAGCAATCAACTAGCATGTAACAACATCAAAATATGATAGAATAGATCTTCAATTATGTCTCCAAGTCTCAGAAATAATAATAATAAGCCATACAAGTTCCATTCTACTCTTAATTGGAGAAAGAGCACTCCTATTTATACATGAGTGCATTGAAAAAAAGATAAGAAACTCATAATTACAAATCCAGTCTTCTCTCAACCAATATCCCTATAATTACAAAATATGATCCCTTAAAATCCTCACTCATTCTCACAAATCTTGGATAAGATATGTTATCCAAATCTCCATGATATTCTCCTTGGAATCTTCCATGATCTTCTCCTTGGAATCTCCATGATCTTCTCCTTAGAATAATCTTGAACAATTATCCTTTGAATTATTGAAATGGTGGAGGAAATTTTCAAGAGGATTTTGAATAATTCTTCCAAATAATCCTACACATTTACAAAGCTCATCCAAATTTAGGATATTAGTGAAATATGTCAATTTTCCAATAATTAATCACACATTCTCTAATAATATTAAAAATAAATAAATTGGAAAATAACGAGGCAAACCTACGGAGATGGTATGCTAAATGGTTAAATGAGGTAATGGAATGTGAGGAATGGCGAGGATAAACATGATGAAAATGTGACAATTATGAGACCCAAAAGGTTGCAACATGGGGAAGTATGTAAAGTCCACCTTTCATGAGAAGGAGAATCGTGCTTCGGGGATCCTTAAGAGAGTTCACACAGATGTGTGTGGACCATTCTCAGTTGCTTCAACAACAAAACATAAGCACTATGTAATATTTGTTGATTACTTTTCTCGTAAATGCTAGATCTTCTTCATGCAAGGAGGATCTTGCAAGGGAGTTCGAAATGAAGGATATGGGCCTCCTTCATTATTTCCTTGGATTGGAAATATGGCATCGAGATGGTGAAATTTTTGTGTCTCAAGGAAAGTATGCAAAGGAGATACTGGGTAAGTTTAGCATGGAGATTTGCAAACCCACTGGTACTCCTCTTCCAGGAAACTAGAGGAAAGAGGATGCTACTTCTGGAGAGGTAGTGGATGCTACTGTCTATCGACAGTTAATGGGTTCGCTAATGTATCTAGTGAACACGAGACCAAACATTTTCTATGTAGTTAACCAACTTATTCAAGCTATGGTTAAGCCTACCAAGCTATTTTGGAAGGTGAGGAAGCATGCCTTGATATACATGAGGGGCACATCAGAGTATGGTCTATGGTACAAAAGAACAGATGGAGTGAAGTTGCATGGCTTCATGGATGCAGATTGGGCTGGAAGTCCATCGAACAAAAAGAGCACATCAGGGGGGATCTTTAGCATTGGGTCGAAAGCAGTTTCCTGGTGCAACAAGAGATACGTGGCACTCAGTTTAGCGGAAGCATAATACATGGCAACAAACCAAGCTGCATGTGAGGCTATCTGGATGAGAAAGATCTTGGTTGGTTTGTTTGGTTCTCAGATGGATCCGACAGTGATTCATTGTGATAATCAAAGTTGCATTAAACTCTCTATTTCTCTTGTGTTTCATGATAGGTCCAAGCATATAGATATCCAGTACCATCATCTCAGATATTGTGTGCAGAGGAGGATCATGTTGCTTCAGTACATTCCCACAGAAGATCAGGATGCAGATATTCTAACGAAGGCGCTCACCAGGACCAAATTCGAATACCATGGAGATAGGATCGGGGTGAAGGATAATCCCTTTCTTTTTGAGAGGGAGTGTTGAGATTCAACAAGAAGATTTAGCACCCACACTAGTGCATTAATCACCTACACTAGGGTGGGGCCCACAGGGCTATTTTTGGGTGCATGTCAATTTTTATTATCCCTTAATTTAGATGGACATTAAACTGTAATCTATTCTCAATGTGGACTTGAAATAGTTAACTGAAGTGGCAAATTCAGTTAGCTAGTGAACTTCGAGTTAGAGGTTGGTTGGTGAGACATGCAGAGTAATTCTAGCTGTAACAGAGTTCGAAGTGCAGTGGTGCATGAGTTGATGCAAGTTGCAAATCAGTTTAACTCAGTTAAGTGAGTTAAACTCAATTGTGCTAGTTGTAACTGAAGATACACTAGTGATATATCTAGTGAATTAAATATTAATTAATTCACAATCATTGATCTCACATGAAATTGAGGATTTACTATTATTAGCTGCATGCATGTCAGGTCCACTGGAGACCCAGTTGACTTCTAGGTGAAAGTGAAGTTGACTATTAGTTGTGACATTATTCGCTTGCACACATGCATGAAAACACTCGTTGGATGTGCCCATGATACTTGCACAGTCAAGGTAGACAGGATTGCATCAATTTAGGGATTGCATTCAGCAGGGATCGCACAATGAAGGCAGGTTGTCTGGAGACAGTAAATTGGCTAAGGAACTTGCCAATTTTTGTATGACAGTGTGAGACAATTAGCTGATGTACTGAGGGCTCTTGTGAGAAGATTTTTGTATGTAATTGTTTCATGATCCATGATATAATATACAATATAAGATTGTGGGGTTTTTAGCTGTAAGCTTTCCCCGATAAATTATCTGTGTTGTGTGTGATTGATCTTTCTTCATGTTCATGTTATTAGTGATTGTGTTTTTAATTCCGAAAAATATTTGTAAAAGTGATTCAGTATTTAACTTTAGCACATTGTTAGATCGGGTGAATCTAGGATATAAATGCTTGTTGTATAGTTTCTACATATTGAAGCATAAATATCAGTATTGGGTTATAAAATGCCACCTAAAAAGAACTCAACACCCATTAACCCTTCAGAAGGCTCTTCTATGACTCATGAAGAGGAAGAAGGGAAACACGACATTATTATCAAAATTACAAGAGCAAGTGCACCAAATTTCGCTCTCCAAAAGAGCAACAAAAAACAAAATGGAAGTTTTGAAGAAAGGCGTGGAAGCTAAGATGGATGGTTTGAAGAATGACATGGTTTGAAGAAAGGCATGGAAGCTAAGATGGATGGTTTGAAGAATGACATGGAAGCTAAGATGTAGGGCATGGAAGCTAAGATGGAGGGCATATAAGCTGGCATGGAAGCTAATATGGATGACATGGAAGCTAATATTGATGAAAAAATGAAAGACAACATGGAAGACATGAATAATGATCTAAAAGCAGACATGGAAGGTTTGATGACAAGGTTGATACAAGAAATGATTCCTAATGGCGAAAATATAGTAGAGGAAACTCATGATGAGAACAAAATAAACGTTAATCGTGATTTCATAAACTCCAATGTTGGATTGAAGACCCACCGTATTACAAATATCGATATGAGGAAGTTTGATGGCAAGGATCCCATAACATGGATACTACAAATGGAGAAATATTTTGAAATCAATAATGTGAAAAACACACAAAAGGTACGCATTGCAACTTTATATTTAGAACAAAATACATATTTATGGCATTGATGGCTTTTCCCCCATAATTTTTTTTTCACTTGGTCAATTTTTACGAAGGAAATGATACCACATTATGAGGATACAAAGAGCAACACCTTCTTTAGCCAATTGATAAATCTCAAACAAAAGGGTTCAGTGGTGGAGCACATTGAGGACTTCCAAAAATTGAATATAAGGGTAGTTGATATTCTAGAGGAACACAAGATTGATGTCTTCATAGGGACTTTAAAGGATAACATCCAACACGAGGTTTGAGTTTGGGAACCTGATTCATTGGAGAAGGCATTCAAGTTGGCAAGAAAAATTGAATGTAAAGTTATGGCGACAAGGAAGCCTACCACTCACATATATAAAGATAGAAGTGTTGCTACTGCTAGACTTCCACAAACTACAAGGTTGACACCACAAAAATTGAAAGAAAAAAGATAAAAAGGGATTTGATACAGTTGTGATAGAAAATACACTAAAGGTCATAAGTGTGCTAAGAAGAAATTATTTTACATAGATTGTGAAGAGGAGGAAGAAAATGAACAAGAAGTTTCAAAAGAAGAGGAAATACACTAGGAAACAACACAAAAGAAAGAATAAATGAGTCCGACCATATCGTGTAATGCATTGGTAGGAATTACCACTCCTTAAAATCTCAAGATAGAAGGAAATATCAAGAAGCAAAAGGTAATAGTGCTGATTGATTTAGGTAGTACCCATAATTTTATTCATTGTAAGGTAGCCAAGGAATTGAATTACTTCCTTAGCTACTCCTAGATGAGAGCTTCCTAGTCTTGAACAAAATGGATACCACCCTACCTGAACAAAGAACCTCCTCACATTCAGATTAGCATCAACTAGATCAACTCCTTGGGGTTCAATGTGTTTTAGTTTTCCTTATTTCTTAGTCATCTGCAACAATAAAGAAGGATGTTTGCTATAATTTGATAGGTGTCAATATTAGGGGAGCTCACCTAACAGGTGCTATTGTATCTTGAATGTAAACTGTCTGAAATCTGCGTCTCCTTCCTCAATCTACTCACTAGAGCTACTCATTCACCAACAGCTAAACTTGAAACTAATGGTTTTCCCTTTCTTTCAGTGGTTTTAAAATATATGTTGGTTCACCTTTCCATGCATGAGATTTTTCGTAACGGGAAATATCTTGGACTGTAAAATACACCTTGTGGTAGTCATTATTAACTTGAGTTGGCTATTATGTTTTAGATATACGCTACAGGTGGCTAGAGCTGAACGGAGCTAGAGCTGACAGTCATCTCCATCGTATCCTTATGACAGGCCTAAAATTCCGGCAACAATCATGTGTGATCAATCCAAATATTCATCACATTAAAACTGCATATCCACGATCTACCTTGACACTTAATACCTACCTCGACATGTGGATATGATGACTTAGCTGATAAACAAGAAAAAAAACGGTTGGCTTTTCTTAACTGCGGATTGACACCTAGATTCTTCCACGTATAACCATGACTTAACTCAACATCACTCAACATAGACCTTTCCTATCATGTGACATAGCTCATGATAAAAAGTTTAAAACATAGTTGATAATGGGAACACGTGGCTAACACAAAAGCGGATGCACTTTTTTATTTAAAAAAAAAAAACAGGGGAGTTTACCGGAATTTCTAGTAGCATCGGGTAAAAGAAAAAAAAAAACATGAGACATAATTAAAACAGGCTGTTTGACAGGGCTAAAACAGACGCTGCCAGAATTTTCGGTAGCATTCTATTTTTTTTTTTTTTTTGAAATTTACAAATTTTTATCCTAAAAATAAAAAATTTAAAACACATTGATGACTTAGCATAAAACTGTGCTAAAAAGTGGAAGGTTCTGCAGTCTGGTATGGGATCGCTTAGAGCGAAAACTCGTTGTATTGATAGAGTATTTGTGGTGGTGAGTTTGGGAAGCTGTAGCTAGTATGTGTTTGAGGGAGCAACTAGTGACATACTCTAGAGTGGCATAGGGGAAAAGTTGTCAGCCCAGACGGTCCACATTTGGGATCCCAAGATAGCAACCCGTGAGCAAGTTTCTTCATCATGATTCACTTGTCAACGATTGTGTGAAAGCCTTGGCATCTCACTGGTGCGTACGTACTTTGTGTTGGGAATATCCCGCTAGCATCAGGGTAACTCTACAAGAACATTCCCTTTTATTATTTTTCTTCAATTCGAATACACATAGTGGTGGTGGCATTATCTGGGGAGGTCGGTCCTGGGACGAGTTTCTGGCAGGTAGTAGTTGAGTAGGTGGTGGTGGTGTGAGTAATTTGGCGTGGAGATTAGAGGACATTGTGTGGCGTAATTCCATCATGTTAAGCTCTTGACCACCTCTCGACCCACCATAAATCACTCATCACTATATGTTGTCAAGCCCCTTTGGCCTCTTCTAGGACGAGGTTGGAAGGGGGATTCTTGGGAGTGTTAGGCCCTGAGCTGGTAGGTTTCATTTCTATGTTATGGTATTTGGAGGTGTTTCATGTTGTGGTTACGGGGCATGGAATTTTGGCCAAGTGACTCTCTTGGGAAGCAAGCCATGCTTCGCCAAAGGGGTCACATGAGGAGAGGAGTAGGTCGGCGAGGCTAGCTAGATGACCATGATGGTAGTGAGCGTGGCCTTGGGGAACCTGTGGACCCCAACCACAAGGAATTTATAAATTTTGTTGAGTTGTAGCCTACCCTGGACCATTCCGAGGGGCATTTAATGCAAGTAATTACCCTGTTGGAGCGACTTAGCGATGATAGACATGGGGATAGGAACATTTTCATAGAATTCATGAATGTGTTGCAGACTCGTCAATGGAGGATACCCTAGAAAGTCTGGATACCTTGGTTCAGAGGCAAAAAATAGATATATAAAATCTGGATCGAGTGGAAGCCCTTCTGGTGCACATGGAAGCTCATGTCCATTACTCATTCAAACCACCCTCCTCACCTAGTAATGTACTTGAGAATATTGCTCTTGTTCACTCCTCAATTCCTGGATGATAATCAATTTTTTCTTGGTGTTAACGTTTTACTGGTCATACCTGCCTTTTGCTCTTTTCATGCTTCGATTATATTGGGATTTTGACATATGTTTTGGTTTCTTTCTCCTAACCAACAAACCCGGTGAGAGTGAGGTAGGAAGAATTTTCAAAATTGTACTCAACAATGTAATATTTTCCTGAATTAATAAAAGCATTTAGACTTAACAAAAAAATAAAAATAAAAATAAAAAACCATCATAATTTGCATTGGTATGTGCTAAAATAATAGCAATCAATAGGCTAATCGATTACTAGAGTTTTGCCTTGGCAGGGACTAATAGTATCACATTATAAATTTGGACGAATGGAAAAGGTGAAAATTATATATTTAAAAATGATTGAATATATACTTATTTGTTAGTTTAAAATTTTAGGCAAATAAATATTATTTTTATATATTAATTTTTTTTTTATATCATTTTATTGGTAAAGAGATTTGAAGTCTCGTTATTGAGCAATCTTGTTGGAAATAGGGAAATTTTTTAAAAGTATTTGAAAAGGTATGACATGGATAAGACATGATCTCCAATTAACTAATAAAACATAAAACAAATAAATGGATTTCAAAACAATACGTGCACGCGCGCGCGCGCGCGTGTGTGTAAGAAATCATCTAAATTGCTTTTTCTTTTGAAGAATGAGCTCTGGAGGCAAATTCAATAGTCTGGTCAGGTACTATAGGGTTTGATAATGGTTTGGATGGAGTTGGCTTGTTGGGCATTAGAGGCATCATTATATGTATGGTAAGGGTCCTGACAGTATGGACCAGTCAGAGTGGATGGATTTCTCAATGAGTTTTGGTCACATGAAAATCTTTGTGTCTAATGAGGAGTTTAGGAAGTCAAGGGCTTTCTCTCTCAGGGTAGGTGGTCACTATAATGAGGTTATTGTAACTACAATAGGTTTTTCCTCAATGGTGATTCTATTGCGGGCCAGGTGGTTGGTAGTCAGGAGGTTAGTTCCTTGGGCATTCCTCCCTTGGTAACTCTGATGACTTAGGTTTTTACATCCCCACAGGTAAATGGAGGTGATTTGGCTAAAGTAACATTGATGGGTGTTAATTTTTCGAAACCTTGGTTCCCTGTTGGGTTTGTTTTTTCTACTCTAGAAGTTTCTTTAGGGGGTTTTCAGGAAGGAGGGTTTGTTAATCCTGTAACATTTTCATGGATGGGTTTGTAACTTTCTCGGCAGTAGTGGGGGGAATGCAGGAAGTGGAATGGGGAAAATTCTCGTCTGTTGAACAGGTGGTGGAAGAGTTTCAGATGACCACAATCAACTTTCTAAACTTGTTCGTGGTGGTTAGGAATGGTGATGTGCAGGGATTACAGTTGTCAGATGGGGAAGAACATGAAAAGGAAGGTGGAGGGGAGGAAGCATTACATTTGCCATTATGAAGGGCTCATCAAGCTCAAAATAGAAGCCAAGAAAGAACAATGTTTTTAAAAGTGAAAAAATCCATACTCCATACAAGATGAGTTTGGATGATGATATTTAAATGGAATAGGATGAAGCCATTGCAATTAAGGTAGTGAAAATGGTCGAAAATTTAGCCTAGAAACCCTCCAAGAGTGGCTTATGGTAGAAATCTCTCCAAAGGATCAATCCCCCTGTTTAGTCAATTCAGTGTTCTGAATTGATAGCATAAATTATTGACCAGGGCTTGTAAACTAATGAGGTATACTTGCACTATATGTGCCTAAATATCCTTATTCTTATTTCATTGTTTTTAGTATTTTGTTGATGTTTTTGAATTTTAGTATGCTATTCTATGTTCTAAAGATGACATCAAATCTATGTCAAAAAGGAAAGAAAAAGAGAAACTTAGACTAAAAAACAGAGTGTAATTGTAAATTATGTGAAATGTAACTCAAGACATTATTTTTCAACCTGATCCTTTTAGTTAGAGGTTTGTTGGAATAATTTGTGAAAGAGATTGAACTCCATTGTGATGAGGATCCTCCTAAAAATAGACAACAACTTAGAATATTATAGCGCAATTTTATTCATATGATAGAGATATTTTGGAACAACTTGAGAAGAAAATTGCTATAATATGCTAAGGATCTCCTATGAATATTTGAAACTACTTATGACATTACAACTAGATCTCGTTCATCAGCTAGAGATTTATTGGAAGAGTTTATTGAAGGAGATTAGATATAATGACATAAGGATCTTCTAAACAAGAAGTAACCCATAGTATTGCAATTAGGTCTTTTTTGTGATTTAGAGATTTATTGGAACAATTTTGAGAAAAAGACTGTTTGTAACAATATGAGGATCTTCTATCTAATTTGCAGAACAGGAAATACTAATTAACTCAATCATAATACAACCAAACCTTATTCATATAATAGTGATATGTTGGAAAATATTTTATGAAAAAGAATGGCTGTAGGATAATGTGGATATTTTAATCTAAATAACAAAAGCTAAGGTGCTGGTAACTCAAGATGTCACAATTAAATCCATTCATTGAATAGAGATATGTTGGAAAATCTTTGAGAAAAGACTAACTATAACATCATGAGAATTTGTTAGTTAAGCAAACAATGCAAGACATGATACTAAAAGATATGAACTCAGACAACTGTCTAAGTAAGAAATATAACAACACATAATTCAAAGCTACTTATCTAGAAAGCATGTAGAAGCCTCCTTGGATAGCAGGGGCCCTCTGCTATCAATTTGGCATAAAAATCTCTAACTCCTCAAGTTTGTCTTCAATACAACATCAAAGTTATGCTTCTTCTTATTATCAAAAATACTTTGAAACAGAGTATCATAGTATTGGAAAAATAAGAGTTAACTTGTTTTCTCGGTCTCACTGAGCTAAATTTATAGGCAATTGCATAACTGATATTGAATGAAAGTAGGCACAGGTGTATTCTAAAGTCAAAATCAAACTAAAACTCCTTTTTAGGACTCGTGATTTGCTGAAAGAAAATCAAGAGTCCTTATCCTTATAAATATCTGCTTCTCGGACTTTTGTTTTGACCACGTGCATAAGCATCTCTAGTTATTGACTCAGCCTTTGTGGATGACAAGGAATGATGTAAGAAAGATTTAGAATCTAACCATATACGCCTTTTCTTCAGATGACAGCTGTAGCATGTGCAAACACCAAAATGGCTACGGAATGTGTAACTGGCTACAGAATGACTGCATTCTGTTAGCCACCTATAAATTCTGATATACCTAATGGTGGCTAAATTTGATGTCAAGCCTTAAAGAGATATATTTCCTTTGAAAATCCATCATATTTGAAGTCTTATGATGATTCTCTGCCCTTTGAGTTAATCTTCATTGTTGTTTCATTATAAGCCCTCAAAAACCTGCTCATTGCCCAGAGAAAACTGCTCATAATGCTCCACTTCCCACCATTTACCTCTCCATTTCACTCCCACAAAATCTCCATTTTTCATCCTTGTTTCCTTCAAAAACCCCACGAAACCCCTCCATTTCACCTCTAAACCACCTTAACCCTATTTTAAACCTTATATCATCCTTTTATTGGGTTTAAAAATCCTTTTTTTTTCTAGCCCACTGAAACCCTCATTTGGCCTTAAAAACCCTTTATTCTGACCTAAAAACAGTCTTCTGCCCTTTAAAAAGTATTTAGCCCCCGAGGGCTTAAGTCACCCGCTAACCCCGGTTCTCCCCCTCCATGAGACCATACTTGAGCGCTTATCCCTAAGCCCTCCTCTCCTCATATTTCTCCGCGGATGCACCTTTTCCCTTTATAAATCTTTCACCCGACGTTTTACCCCCTTTTTCAAAACCTCAGCCTCTTATTAAATCTCTGATGTCGATCGAAGATCTAATGACCAGGATGAAACCCGATAACCCATTACGCGACAAAATAGATGTTGGCCCCACCTCCATACCTCATGCATCTTGCATCCCATCACGCTCTCCCACAATCGTTCGATCTGCCGCCCATCATTCGACAGCCAGCGCGTTATATCGCGTAATTTTTGAGCCCTTCCCACAGTGCACAAATTTTACGCGATAAAAGTGGTTTTAAAAATCCATGCGTCTCTCGCTGAGTGGAATCATGTTCCAAAAGTTAATACGGCCTCTCGCCCCTTTTTTGTGCGCGAAAACCATTCTCGGTTTCCACCGTACCACCCTCCGCAACACAACTTCCTCTTTTAATCCTGGCCATCGATCTCTGAGATCGCATGGCCCATATTATATCGCGATAAAATTTCATTTTCTCATCATCCTCCTCCCAAACGACTTCATCCAACGATCTCCACCATAGATCATCCTGATCTAACGGTCCACGTTCATCCTCGCACCCAAACCTCCATCGACCTGGTTAGCTGCTTTGCCAGGGTTTTTTCCCAATTTTCTGGTGTAATCACGTTCCGTCTCACTGCTCCTCCACCCCTCGAACCTCTGCAAGCAATCTAAACCAAGCCCGCATGATTTTATAACTGTTTATTGTGTGTTCACAGGTTTTTCCATGGCTGATGAAGGATGAACGTTTTACAGTCTTGAAAGTGACACAGAGGCTCCGAAAATTATCTCAGGGCCAAGAAACAACATCAAAAGGACCAGAAATAGAAGGCGAGGTCATGTCAATCATCGGATCAGATTCATAAACCCTCAGTGACCCTCCAGCTCAGCGAAACCCTCCACCTGTACACAAAACAATCAGAAAGATAAGGATCACACATCTAGTGGTAGAAAACAAGGCATAGAAGATTAATAAAACATTTGAAGGCATCAGTACAGAAGCAGATCGAGCAATCAGCAAAGTGAAAACATAAACAAAGCTAAAATAGGTTGAAGTACAAATAGACAGAGCAGTGATTAGTGTAGAAAGTTGATTGACAGACATAGCCCATCGCCATGCTCAAAAGCCTGCCAAGCAGTTATTACACCAAGGGAGCTACTACAAACTGTCAGAAGCAATTATTTAGAAGTATGGGAGTCCTCATAGCCCATTCTTCACTTGACTCACACCAAGAAGATAACAATACCACTCCAGATGGTTTTCTTCCCAAGGACACCCTGTGGGTGATTTTTGTCATATCAAAATGGTCTCAACAAGCTACATATTTATTGATCCTGTCTAGAATTCAATGAAATGTTTAAGACACAAAATGGGGCATTCAAATGCCCTCTCCTATATATGATGATCATTAAAACCTTCTTTACCTACTTTTCCTCATTTTTCCTATAAAGACTCTTTGAAGTCTCATTGTAAAAGGTTGGCATTTGGTGATTTCTAAAGTAATACATATTGCTGCTTTGAAGAAGCATTGGTGTTCTGAAAGAGTGTGGAAGTCCCTGTTTTTTTCTGTTGATGAAGGAGGCTGGACCATTGGATCCCTGAGCCTGGTTTCAGTGAAGTAATCTCTTATTGTTAATGTTGTTTTCATGTCTATCACTTTGTTCCATTTTGCTTTGACTTACAGTAGGATAAAAAATTGAGGCAAAGAAATGAGTCTTAGAAGCACCTCTAACCTGTTTATCCTTCACTGTTTATATGTTTTCCACTATCGAACATGACAAGGTAGTCTAATAGCTCTCTTGAATATTCAGTTTGTTTTATTTCAGAAATGGTTAATTCAGTTGTGTTAAATACTGTTTAGGCGTTCCCTCTTTCTTTACCTCTGAATATTGTATCTGAAATCTCCCTTTGATTATTAATGCTTGTAGTTTGACAGAGAGGCTTGTTTCAATCATACCCTCTGTTCATCATTGTAATCATTGTGTTAAAGGTCCCTATAATTGCAATCCTAGATGTCTAAGGTGTTCCCTCTTCTTTGAATGCAATTGTATGTCTTTGTTGATTTAGCTTTCAGTAGTGAACTTATAGGAGGAAATAGGGCGTTCCCTGAATCCTATAATTCATTGAGGGGGTTTTAGTCTGCATTTCTCCTTTTCTTTGAGTATTCATGTTGCTTAAAGCCAAAAAAAGTGAGCTTAATAGAGGAAATAGGGCGTTCCCCGAATCCTTTAAGTCATTGTGAGAGGGTTTAGTCTGCTTTTTACTCTTAGTCCTTAATGTCCATCCCATTTAACCTATATCGTTCAACAAATCCTTGACCAAGTTAGATTTTCCCTTTGGTTTCCCTTCCTTCTCAGTCAGAACTATTTGGACTTTCACATGACTCCATTGCCCAATGGCTTGTAGATTCCCGTGCTCTATCTATAGTACATGAAACATATTTGTCCAACCAAACAAAAAAAACAACCCTACACTTCATAACTAGCCTAAAAACAATTTCTAAACCATTCAAGACACATCCTTATAAACATATTGAGAGATCCCTCTCTGAGACTAGGAGGGCTAGATACTAGAGCTCTAAAGTTTGGTTTTCATGTTGCCTTGTCACTTGGCATGCCAATCTGCCAAATCACAAGACCCCAACTGTTACACTGAAAATTGTCACCCTGAAATTCTGCTGTGTGTATGAGCTCATTATTACTCATACTTCTCCCTTTTGCAAGTCTAACATATCAGTTCCTCATGTCAAGCCTTGAAAATCAGAAAAATTCCTAAAAGTCTCCTAAACTTTGGTCTCGCACTTTCTGGCTATCTCGCCTGCGGTCCCGCACCCAATGTTCAGCTTTCCTGCGTCCCTGAACGCACTTTATCTTTGTTATAGGTGCGAACCCCTGTAAGATTAAAAAGGCACAAATAAATCCTAAAAAGCTCAATAAAAGTGAATTCTGGAAGCTTCTAGAATGAATTTTGCGGTGGCAGAACCGCTCTTGTGAGGTGCATGAATCCCTTACCTTATGGAGCTAACCCCTTGATGTGAGGAGCTTATCCCTTTGAAGGAGGATTCTATCCCTTCATACTTGGAACAGAAAACCTTCTCTTTTCCACTATAAAAAGAGGCATTGGGTAGCCTCAAAGGGAGTTCAAGCTTTTAGAATATTTGAAGTTAAGTGCTGTTTAGATTTAGACTCAGTTAACTAAGAATTTTTTGAGGAGAGATTGCATACCTCTATTTGTCTTGGTTGAAGGAGTGCAGAGCTTATCAAAGTAAAGGAGACTCTTGCTTCAGACCTTGGAAAGTCCTGTGCAACATCAAGGCTCAGGTTGTAAGGATTTTCTTCTTTTTAAATTAATACAAATATACTCATTTTTCTCAATAAGCTTTCAATCAATGGGTTATTTCATAGATTCCTTGATCACTATGATAAGCATGGTTTATGATGACTTCTATACAGGTGCTATGTAATATTTTGCTTGTTTGTGACTGCAGGTTTACGAGGAAAACTCCTTGAAGCGCGCGAGGGACAAAAACGACTTCAAACAAGCACTGGACAAATGGTAATTCCTTAACACCTCTATAGAGCTTTTTGTAAACCTTACATGCTTAGAGAAAGATTAGTATGTTTGGCTGTTTGTTGCTGGATACTTTTAGTACTAGGGAGATCGATCTTGTCCGCAAGACGGATTAATCCTCCAACACCAACATAATGGAAAACACGGTGGGACCTATTGAGTATCCAATTGCTTGAATATCTCTTAAAACTCTTTAGGCCCTTAGTTTGACAAACAATACCCTGAGAATTTTCATCCCACCTCATCATCAACATAATGGCGATCACGGTGGGACTTAATGAGTATATGATAGTCTATCTAACTCTTGTGCACTCTTTAGTCCTTGAAATCTCTAAGAAAATCAGTTAGTGGGCCACAGAGTAGATTCTATTTGTTTGAGCACCTTAGCTAAGTGTTAAGATCAAACATAGGACACTCTCATAACCATATAAATATACAAAATCCAAAAATATTTCAGATTGGATTCATAATAAACATGGTGGTGGAACCATAAAATATTTTACCTTCACAAAAAGCTAAAAATTTTCCACCTGGCGACTCCACAGTTCCTAAATGACCAAAAGACTCCACTGGTGATTAGTAGACCTGCTGATTATCTCTATTTTCATAAGACTCCACTGGGAGACCAGTTTCATCACAACATCATCCATACTAAAGGAAACACTTTGAGGATTAAGTTTTCCTTGTTAAAGACTAGTTCGCCTCTAAAGATTGTCATATCTGGCTAACTTCTCTTTTCTGTTGGTCTAAAATCAACATAGTGGCCTCTTCACGTCCCTACATAGCAAAGACCAAATCACTTCACTAATAGAAGACTCTGAACAATTTGCAAAAATGCAGTCAAATTTCATAACAGAGTTCTGTTGTGAAATATCAAGTGAATTGGCAGAACTTGAATGTGAGGAACTTCCAAAGGTTGTCCTTCTCAGCTCAAAATTCAATGCTAAACCTGAGCTTAAGAAATTTTTCCTAGACTTGGTGGTTGAAAGGTATGAAACTGAGATTGAAATATTGAATTCACAAGAACAATCATACCAATTCAGGGACCCTAGAGCATTTTTGGAAAGTCTCCCTCCCCCTAAGAAAGAAGAAATTTCACTACAGGATGATTGTGTTTTCAAGAGCCACATTGAAGATGCAGTGAACCAAGCTGTCAAGGATGCAGATAGCCTACCAGTCATGGAAGGCCTAAAAGAAGAAATTTTATATCAAGTTTTTTCTTATCCTATGGTAGAATATATGGAGGCCCTGATTGGCTCAAGTTCCCAAGCATTGACCCTTTGCAAGAGCCAGATACATTAGGAGTGGTCACCACTAGTGGTGGCCTTGGTTTTGAAGACCCACATTCAAAGTACCTTATGGTTATCTCTGACAAGCAGTAATATTTTCTACCCTTTTTTGTTACTGCTTAACTAGCTACACTAGCACTATTGTATCATATAAAACAACAAAGATTTCCAAGATGGATTAGGGTAGGTAGGAATCTCAATAAAGCTAAGCTTGTGAGCATTTAGTTAGATTGTTGTTTCTGCTTTGAAAGAAAAACTGAAAAATTACAAAAAAAAAAAAAACAATAGAAAAGGAAAAGCGGGTAGAATGAAAACAAGAAAGGTACAACCCCATACCAAAAAAGAGAAACAATTTCTGAAAGTGTGCAAGCTTAAATGCCACTACCACAAGAAACACTTTCTATTCAATCATACAGTCTAATCATGATTGGATAATGTTTAAATTTACTACTGATAGGTTAGTGAATCAAATTTTCCAAACAGTTTAAACTTGGCTGATCTGTAGAACAGATTAGGATAGAAGATAGAAAAGTCCAAAAATGCTGAAAATCTGGACCTAGAATCAAACGAAAACATGGCTTTGTTTCTCTCAAATCCTAAGCCAGAGAAAAGAAAGGTTGGTTCTAACATGCTCAAAACTTGAACCAACAAAGAAAAAAAAAAAACAGCTCTAACAAGATCAAAACCAGAGCTGAAAAGAAGAAAAATATGACTCTAAAAAGCTCAAAATCTGAGTCACGACAAGAAGGAAGAATGTTTTTGAAATTAGGTCTTTAGTCTTCAAATTTTGGTTTTTGAATCTCTGCAAGTTTCAGTTCCTGTGCAACTTGTCTTTATGCCATGGACCCACAGCAAATCAGACAGTCTAATCCTGGTTTGGCTGTGTTTTCAATTTCTGTTTTGGAATATAGAGAATGGAAATCTATCAAACTGTTTAATCCTGACAGATATTAGATTAGGTAGTGAATTTCTGAGTTCAACTGCTTAATCCGGACTCATGGAGAAATATGGGTAGCATTAGATAGGTTTATTTTTCTGTTTACAAAATAATATGTGAAAGAGATGCCTGTCCAAGTGCAGTCAAAGGAAGAAAATGTTACGACAAGTAACCTGGGGTAGGTAGAGATGTTTGTTTCAAAGAAGTTTCATGTTGCAGGTCACTAAAGGAATTTCCAAATTGCAAAAAGTACAAAAAATAAAGCAAAGAAAATTTTCCCAATGGATGAGGCACTGGTCTGCTTAACCCAGAAATTTCTGAGGTTCTGGACACCTAAAGGGCAAGCTGTCCTCCCCAAGTGGAGCCACTGTTAGCCACCTATAAATTCTGATATACCTAATGGTAGCTAAATTTGATGTCAAGCCTTAAAGAGATGTATTTCCTTTGAAAATCCATCATCTTTGAAGTCTTATGATGATTGTCTGCCCTTTGAGTTAATCTTCACTGCTGTTTCATTATAAGCCCTCAAAAACCTGCTCATTGCCAAGAGAAAACTGCTCATAATGATCCACTTCCCACCATTTACCTCTCCATTTCACTCCCACAAAATCTCCATTTTTCATCCTTGTTTCCTTCAAAAACCCCACAAAACCCCTCCATTTCACCTCTAAACCACCTTATCCCTCTTTTAAACCTTATATCATCCTTTTATTGGGTTTAAAAATCCTTTTTTCTAGCCTACCGAAACCCTCATTTGACCTTAAAAACCCTTTATTCTGACCTAAAAACAGTCTTCCGCCCTTTAAAAAGTATTAAGCCCCCGAGGGCTTAAGTCACCCGCTAACCCCTGTTCTCCCCCTCCATGGGACCTGTTAGACTCCTATACCAATAGGTGTCATTTTTCATGATTGTCTTGATTGAACTATGGAATATGTTCAAACCTTTTTCTTGAGCAAAGGTGTTCCATATTCTTAAAAAACCAAAAAATCAAAAAAATTTAAAAAATGTAAAGAGGGTATACCCTAAAAGAAAAATCAAAGGGTAAGAAAAATAAAATGGTCAAAAAAGTGGAAAAAGTGAGCCCCAAACAAAAAATAGACCAAGGAAAGTGTGCAAATCCAAATTCCACTACTATTTCATTTTTGTAAATAAGCAATTGTGTGCAGCTTGTCAAACTTTTGCCACAATTTATGAAGGGTCAAACTGTTTAAACTTGACTTATTCATATTTCAATTTCATGTTATAGAATAGAGAATAAATATCTGACCAAACAGTTTAATCTTGGCATATAAGTAGATAGGTAGAGTTATTAAAAGGTGCTCAACAATTTAATCTGAGTCCTTGGATGTAATAAGGGTAGAAATAGATAGATTTATCATGTAAAAAGAAAAGGTTGAAAAGGGTTTGCAAGTCTAAATGCACCCTAATAAAGAAGAGAAAATGGTAGTAGTAGATAGGGTAGGTAGATGGTGTTGCAAAGTTTTATCTGATGAATGGTGCTGCTACATGTTTTTTATCCTTTACTTTCATCACAAATACTGAAGCAGGAAATACACTGGAAAATCACAGCAAGCAAAGTCAAAATCATTAACTTCCCTCATCACTTTCCCCTTAAAGTTTTACTAATTTCCCCCAAAGTACTAAGGCACTTGGAGATCAAAAGGGCTCAAGGCATTTCCTTGACTTTTGGAGGGATCGGACCCTCGGCCTAATGATCAAAAAGACCTAAGTACTTGAGATAATCCATCATTATAATCATTCACCTTTAACCTTTTCCTAAGTAAAATCCCACTTTGCTTAGGAAAATCATGCAAAACTTCCATAAAATCCCTCAAAATAACTTACTATTCTAAGTTTAAGTGTTAAAGATAAGATATGGCAAGTTACTTCAGAAATTGTCACTTTCTTAGATGTGCAAAGTATTTTGAGTTCCCTTGTCCCTTTGTCATATTAATGTTTAACTCTAGTTATTAAATCCCTAGTGAAATGCCCTATCCTAAGTATATAACTCCTTTTATATAAATATCCAAAAACCCCTCAATTATAAAGTTTAGCCGAAGTATTTATTTCCCCGTGCATTCAAATAAAAACCCACTATACAAGCCCTTTGGTTAAATATATCGTTATACAACAGTCCCGCCCCTATGGTAAATTAATTATATCGGTTAATTTATCATATAATAAAAAATGTATATAAGAAAAACTTTAAACATATGATATGTATGTTTAACACAAAAATATAAATAAAACCAAAGTTTTAATCCTATGCCACCGTGGCCCATCCACCTAGCATCCCACCCGACGCTTCAACTACAATCGAAACCCCACCACGATCCCTATTTCCATTATACAGCGGGATTAATTAATTATCATAATTAGTTAATAACCAACCTTTTCCGCCTATTAGATACCCCCCGAGATGTTTAATAACGTTAATCACGTTTGAAACCCCGCCGGGCCCGCACGAGAACGCCCCACCATCTTCCCGTCCTTTCCACCCTTGGATCGCCCCTCCACAGATCAACACTTCACATCAATTCCGCCAGCCGTCCCTTGTCAGAGCTTTAACGCGCGGGGGATTGGTGGTATTTGACTAGTCCTCCCTCCATGTGTCAATGATCCAATGGAATCGCTGCCCTCTCATTTGAAACCACTCTTGTCCACAAGCGGTGCGGGGATTACCGCTTACCGCCCGGCCCCCCACCACACGTCAGCCCGTACTAAAGTGACGTCACTCCTCGAAAAACTACAAACCCCTTTTTGACTTTGGAAATAAAACAAAATTTCGTGTTTTTATGTCATTTTCATCATTTGAACGCGACTGATCTTTCCGCTACGAATTTCAACTTTCCACTGAAATCCACTGTTCTATTCGTTTCGCTCCAGAATTCCGCTGGACCTGTGTTCGAGTATCCTCCTGCCATCGCCTGATACCTGTTAAAACTCAGTTTGCCTCCAAGAACAGGTATTTATCCTATTACGCCCCGAACTTCAAATGAAACTCTGTTTTCCTTGTTTTTCGCTGAAATCAGTGTTTAAATCTTATTCCTAAGATCATTCCCTGAGTTTTACGACTGTAAATTGTTCCCTGAACCTGCAATTGTGCCAATTTCCCTCAGTAAGACCAAAATCACGCCCGACCTGTGAAGAAAACCCAGAAACTTCCGTTTTGAATCCACAAGAACCAAAATGGAAGCCCCGGCAGCCTTGAATGTGACTCCACTGAATGCCTCCCACAGAGAGTTAGAATATTTGCCTTTAGTAGATAAAGATTTTCAGATTAAAGACTTGCATTTTGATGAAAGCCCCCTTCTGAGTTATTGTCGCTGCAGAGACGATTACTCGAAGGGACAAGATGTCATTGGGTTGTGGGAATCCAATCTCCCGAGATATCTCATCCCCTCAGTCATTAATTTCCCAGAAATTATCCACTATTGCCATTCTAACTATGATCCCACTCAGAGAGCTGTAATATCCCCTGACCAGAGTGTTCTTTTCCCCATTACTCCCCAAGCTATCAATGCAATGCTACATTTTGAACCAGACCAAGAACTAGCACCTTTGTCTATGGAAGAATTGATTGAAAAGTCTAATAAATTGACTCCAGAAAAATTAGAGTCCATGTGCCAGAATTTCATGTTGCCTGAACATCAACCTAAGGGGCCTCCTCCCTATGGTTTTTATTATTTCAATAAATTAGGAAGGCTCATCTTAAATATTATATCTTTTGTCTTGGGTTTCAATACCAGTGAATATGTTGATGAGATAACCTTGGTTTTGCTGTCTATCTTTACTCCTGGGCAACCTCCTGAAGTTAAATATGACTTTGCCTCCTTCATAGCCAATAAGATCCATGATCAGTTCATGAGGCTAGATGATGAGAAAGTTTTTAAATATTCCTCAATTATTTATCATCTCATTATCTTTTATCAATCAGAAAAGTTCCCTTTCCCTGTTAAAAAGCTTGATGCCAAGGGAAACCCTAGGTCAGTTATATTTTGGTCTCCCATAATTCATTCTTCCTATAATTCTCCATATTCCTATACTGAGTTCATCGATCTTTTTGTATATCCTGCAACTACCTTGTTGACAGGAATCCCTCCTCTAAGGCTCAGTAATGAAATCAAGAAGACCTTGCAACTTTCAAGGACTTATAAAGTTGGAGATTGGTATTTATATCAAAACCATTCAGACATCAGAATCTATGGATGTGAATTACATCCATTCAAGTTGCCAAGATATGTGCCCATGAGAATTTTTGCCTTGGAATATTTCAAGAAAATGAATAATTCAGATGTGATCCATTTTTGTAGTGTGAAGAAGAAAGCCCAACTAAGGATCAAAAGTCAATTAGGTCCTTTCATCTGCAACTCTAGGGAGGCCGAGCGAGAAGCAGAAAATATACTACAAGGCCATTGCAAGTTCCAAAGAAATTTCCGTTGGGTTCCTTATGATCCATTTGGTTTTATTTGTGAAAAGATAATAAAGAATAAACCATCCCCTTACATACACCACAAGATTCCTGAACTAGAACAATATGCCAACCAAGATGAATGGGTTGAAGAAACACTAGTTGAAGAAGAAAGTGAAGAAGAAAAAATGAACAGAATGATGAAAGATTTTGAGAAGGAGTATGACCTAGAATCTTGTTGTCAAGTGCAGGTACCTCACATTGGCACTTCTTCAGCAGCAAATCTACAGCAGACATTACAGGAAAGCAGTTCACCAGTGGCAGCAGAGTCAAAAGGCAAAGGAAAGGAACCTGAAATACAGGTCATTGAAACTTTAGTCATGGTAGAGAAACCTCAAACTTCCAGAGCACCTGATCAAACACAAGTTTCTCCCACTCAGGTAAAACATCCTGAAGTTTCAGAATTACAAACT
Source organism: Pinus albicaulis (assembly GCA_034641835.2). Lineage (NCBI taxonomy): Eukaryota > Viridiplantae > Streptophyta > Pinopsida > Pinales > Pinaceae > Pinus > Pinus albicaulis. Next base: position 38,595,825 of record CM076581.1, on the reverse strand, counting down.
CCATCCAACATGGAAATAGGAAAGAAAAGGCAGGTTCCAGACACTACTCCTCCTAAAGAGTCCTCAGGAATACATCAAGCCAAAAAACATAAACCAGATCCACTTCCAGATGTGGAAATCATAGATGAGGTGTTTGATGATGGAAGAGAAGACAGTCAACTAACTGGTTATGTTAGTGTGACCCATACAGAGCAGAAAGGAAAAGCTTTGCACAAGCAATTGAGTACTGAAGTATCCTCCTTTAGGCCACCAAAAACAGATACAGGGGATATAAAGAGAACCTTCATCAATATAAAGGCAAAGAATGATCCATTAAGAATGAAGGTATATGATCAATATTTGAAAATGGCTCCACATAATCAGGAGAGGTTAATGTCAGCATTTGACATTTCACAAGGCAAAATGATGATGAGCCACTTCAAGTCAAAGGTGCCAAAACCCATGACAGCAGTTGATTATATTAGAACAAATTTTGAAGTCCTGGCAAAGGACATTCATCCTTTGGACCAGATAGAGCTGCATAAACAAACTGGGGAAATGGTGTATTCCACTCTTACTAATAAAGCCATGGCAGCCCTAACGCTGCAAGATTCTTTAAATAACACAAGCGCCCAATTGCAAATTGAAAAGGCCTCTTCTCAGGCCAAAGATAACAGAATAAAGTCTTTGGAAGACATAATCATCAGCTTGGGTCACAACCCCAAAGATATTAAAAGCATTGAGGCACTAATAAAGAAGAAAGATGATGACATAGCTGCACTGAGAAAGCAGCTGAAATTGCCAGCCTCAAGACACCCCCAGACCCAAGAAGTTTTAAAGGGGAATTCACAAGAAGAGGTAATGGAGTTGCTCTTAAAGGTAACTGAGCAACTAAGTGAAACAGAGAAGGGATTGGAACAAGCTTTACAGGAAAAGGAAGCTATCAAGCAGGCATCCATCACAGAAGCTACTACAACCACAGGTACTACGACAACAAAGCAACAAACAGAGCCAACACAGGTAAACACTTCTGGTTTAAGTTCTGATGAGTTGATAAAACAAATGGAAAGTTTACAATTAAGAGTCACAGAACTTCAAAACACAAAGTTACAATTAGCAAATTTGGAGCAGAAGTATGATACATCTAAGAAAATAGTTGCTGATAATACCAGGGAAATTAAAAGATTGGACAAATTAGTTAAGGCTTTAGAAAAAGATCTTTCATTAGAAAATCCTTTGAAAGAAATAAATGAAATTCTTTGGGGAAATATAATTGAGTTAATAAAAAGTATTTGGCCCTCTATTCAAGCAATTTTTGAACAAAATGACTTGATTAAAATAGCTCAGGAAGAAATAAACAGAACAAGAGATGAACTAAGAGGTAGACCTGAGCAGGCCAATCAACTTATTCAATTTTTGAACACCCGAACAAAACAACAGCTTGCAGTACAAGGAATTGAAGACAGGACCGGCACTATTTTGATGATAAAAAGAGTTTTCATCAAAATAAATTTTATGCAGAATTTAGAAAGGAAGTGTTCAGATATTTTGGCTGATATTAATGCTTTCAGAGAAAAATTTCAAGTTTTGTTGGACAGTGGGTTACCCAGTCCTATGCTCACAGAAGACCAGATAATGGAACTGGAAACCTATGTCAAGAAAATAAATATACATGCTCAGAACGTAACTGCTCGTTCCATCAGTTTTCCAGAAGCAACGTTGCCAACAGGGAAAAATCTATATGACAGGTTGAAGAATTTATTTCATCTTGAACATGAAATAAAATATTTGTTTCCTGATGAGCCCACTTTTTACAAACTCACAGAGGCCGATGAGACATTGAGAAAACTTAAGAGGACTATAATACCAGAAGATCAATGGTGGAAAGACCTATTGGAAATTCTATGAAAATTATCTTCAGGATGAGAATTTTATCTTTTTACTATTATATGAAAGATAAAAATGAGCACAGATGAAAGAGTATCAGTTACACAGGTTAAAGAGTATCTGTAGAAACAAAGAGTGTCAAACAAACTAAAGAATTACTCAAAGGGACAACATCGAGCCTTATTTCAATACTTACCTCCAGCACATCAGCAAAATGAGGAAACATCACATCAGCAGTTACTTATTATTCTATCTACGAGACCATTTGTCTCCTGTTTATTTGTAAACTACTCCTTAGTCACCCTAGATTATTGGCTAGGTTAGTGTGAGATTTTTTTCAATTATTTCTTGTATAAATAAACCCTCAAAGAGAGTATTGAGGGTGGATTCTATTACTTTGCTGTAACATTGAGATTTTCGGAATAAAAGCATTTTGGAGAAATTTATTCGTGGCTTACTGGATGACGATTTGAAGCCCAGGACTTTTTGCAGGATTCATGTGTTGGACTGCAGTTCAATAAGTATTTCTACCCTTTGTCTTAAGTTTTATATCAGTTTATAATATCATTATGTTCATTTCTGAATAATTTACATAAAGGATTGAATCAGAATTTACTTAATTGTACTCTGATTTCAGATGTGATTGTTCTTAATGTTTTCCTCTAAATTGGTTATAAGCATGAATTCTTAAATTCTCTTGCTTTGCTAATTTAAACATTCTTGATTACTATAATAAAGAATTCTTCATTGCTCTTTGTTTGTAGTCATTTCATTTCTTTCTTTTGAACATGGTGAAAGATTCGTAGCTGTCTTTCATCCCTTCAAAATCATCCCATCCACTTTAAATTTTAAGGATTGTTCTCTGTCTGGCTATCTTTCCCTGCAAAGCCATCTTGTGTGAAGAATAGAAATCCAATAAAGCCATCCTTTGACTCCATAGCCCAATGGACTGAAAATCTTCAACCTTGCCCCTAGTTTGTGGATTCCACCATTTTCAAACAAACTCTTGGATCTATACCTAGCCTAAAACCTTCTAAGAACAAAGATAAATCATAAAGAGAGAGCCCTCTCTGGATGCAGATTGGCTAGATTCTGCATCTGAAGGTTGGTTTGTGGTTACCTCGGGTATACTTTCCTTTTCCACAACTTCAAGGAAAACCTGAGTGATAACATAGTGGCGACCATACTGGGGACCTGAATCATCTTTATTTGGTAATATTGTTCACTTATAAGCTATAGACAGAGTCTGAAGATCAGCCAGGTAGCCTTTGAAATTGCTTTTGCCCTGCAATTGCAAAAGTAAATAAATGCTGCTTCAGTCTATCTCTGATTTAGCTTATATTCTGAACCTTAGTATCAAAATGTTTAATCAGACTCTCTATTTTAACAGATCTTTGAGAAAAATTTTAATCATACATCATTATTTCTTGAAGAATTTGTAGAAGTTTTATTTATTCTTTCAATTAAAATCAAAAATCCAAAAACACATAGTCTAGGAAAACTGGCTTCAGAAAGGATTCGACATACTAGGTCAAACCATGACCCTAATCCACCATCAATATTTGAAAATCCAAATCTGATTCCTAGGATTCTTAGAAGACAAGGAAGTCAAGAAAGTTCTGAAAGAGGAAGTCAAGAGAGTTTAGGAAGTTCTAGGCCACTTTCTAGATCTGCATCCTGTCCCGTGAAAATTATATATATTGATGAATTTCCTTTTGATGCACACTTTGAAACATCCTTATTTGTGAATTTTTCTGAAACCGAATTATCCAGATTAGTTCCAGATCCATTATTCTTTGAAGATTTTCAATACAGATTTGTTTCACATCATCTTGACAGAAAATTACAGAACTCTATTCAATCTGAACAAACCTTTGAAGAAAATTCAAAAATCTCCGTAATTACTGAAGCATCTCCAAGTTCAGTTACTTTTTCTCAAGCTTTTCAAACACCTGTCACCCCTTCTAATCCTCCATCTCCTCCTGCCAGACCATCAACTCCTGTTACCCCACTATATCTTCCAATGGCCAATCGATACGCCCCTTTACAGATACCAGCCAACGCTGCTGCTTTGCCCCAAGATTACCAGAGTAAGATCACACCTTTTGATGGATCAGGTACTTATACAGCTCAACAACATACCAAAAGGATGACGGATTACTTTGAGTTCTATGAAATTGACACTGATGATGTCCGAATGAGAATTTTCGTTCAGAGTCTTACTGGAGAAGTTAGGACATGGTTTAGGGCCCTTGCTCCAAATAGTATTTTTTATTTACCAGCTTTATATAGGGCATTTCTAAACAGACGGGAGAAGAAGAAAGATCCTCTTCAGATCCTGTCAGAATTCGAAAAATTGAGAAGAAGGCCTAATGAAACAGTACAAGATTACATCATTAGATTCAATGAAGCATATAACGCAGTTCCTCAAAACCTAAGACCCCCACCTGACTCCGTATTAGTTAAATTTCCAGACGGTTTCGATTCTGACATTGCTTATTCCCTCAGGGAAAGAGCTCCCCAAACATTAGAGGAAATGCAAAGCATAGTGGTGAGTGTAGAAGCAAATCTGATAGAAAAACGAGCTAGAGCAAGAGCAGAAAGAAGAATGCCTCTGAATGAAGAACCTTCAGCTTTTGAAAAGAAGCTGGATGCAATCATTAAAGGTATGGAAAGATTAGGAGACAGAGTGGAGACCATTGAAAGAAAGTCTTCTAGTGATAATCAGAATGTTGCAAGAAACCCAAACTTTAGGAGAAATTTGAATCAAAATATTGGAAAGAATGTCCCTGACCAAAACATTAGGCCACCTTTCCAAGAAAACTTTGTTGAAGGTTCCACTTCTGAAGAACCTACAGAAGACATAGAAATAAACAATGTAACTGATGACAAAAATGAACCAGAAGTCTTCCTATCCCAGGATGATCAAGAGAATCACATCCTTGAAACATTCCAAACTCATTCAGGTGAGACTTTCGATTTTAAGGAGGGCTATGACACATCAATTTATGAGGTCCATAAACAGTATAATTTGAGAAGTAGACGGATTGATGTGCCAGAGAATAGAAAACAGAAAAATGCAAAACAAAATTTCAAAGGTAAAGTTAACATTCCCCCTGTACAAAACATTCCCCAAGTACAAATTTTGTCTAGGATAACTCTCAACCCTTCAAATCCAATAATTGAAGATGTCTCTGACAACCAACCAAACAACAAACAACAATCTAATACTTTTCCTCCTGTGGGAAATGTAGAAGAAACAGTAGAAGTTAGTTCAGATACCCCTTCAAAACAAAATTTCATTCATGAAAAAGAGAAAAACATTGAAGACCCAAAAAATAGAGAAAACCCAACTGTGCAAAACACTAAAACTCAAACAGAAAAACCTTTCAATCTAGAAGCTGAAATAGGCAAACTAAAGATAGCCGTTCCTTTATCAGAATTGGCTAAACATGATGTCTATAGAAGTCAAATTACCAAGTCCCTAAACATTAACATTACTGGATTGGATGATTCAGTAAATATTCTTGATGATCAACCCAAACTTCTTTTTGGTCCCGAGGTAAATGGCAAACCAGAAAGTGGAGGAACTCCTCCATTTTATGTAAGCCTGAATGTTCATGACAAGATACTCCATAATGCAATGCTTGATTCTGGAGCATCTCACAATTTGATGCGAAAAGCAGTAATGGAAAGATTAAATCTAGATATTACCAGACCGTACAAAGATTTGTTTTCATTTGATTCTAGTCAGGTAAAATGTTTAAATTTGATTAAAGATTTGTGTGTTACTTTGGTACAATACCCTGCTAAGTCTGTTTTGATGGACATAGTAGTGGTTGATATTCCACCTAAATATGGTATGTTATTGTCTAGATCTTGGGGTGCTAAACTTGGAGGGTCTATTCAACTAGACATGTCATATGCAACTATTTCAGTATTTGGTCAGCCTAAAAGACTTTACAGAGAGACATTGATGAAATATTTAGTCAGTAGCCATGAGAAGCCTGAGAACTTCCCTGTTTACTCTATACATTCTGATATGGACTCTTTTATTTTATACAATGTTGAGTTGGATCTCCCCACTGAAATAGAAGCTCCAGAATTGGAAACCACAAACAAAACTACTGTTAAAATTGAAGAAATCTCTGAAAACAAAGAAACACCAGATGGTCAAGAAAAACCAGAAGAAACTAAACAACTAGCTCCTGTCAAGAAACATTTTAAAACAATTGATGAGGATTATGAACATGAAATTCTATGGCATTTAGAATTTGATGGCTCAGTAAACAAATTAGGGGTAGGAGCTGGGATTTGGTTACATAATGTTGAAAATAATCATGCGGAGGGTCATGCTTATAGGTTGAATTTCAAATGCACTAACAACATGGCAGAGTACAAAGCTCTTTTATTAGGGCTTAAACATGTCAAGAAGTTAGGAGCTATTAGGGTATCAATCATAGGAGATTCTGAACTGATTATTCAACAGATTAAAGGAGAATGTTCAACAAAATACATGAGATTGAAACAATACAGAGAAACAGTTGTAGAAATTCTCAACACCTTTCTACAAGCTCAACTTGCCAAGATTCCCAGGAAACAAAATTTGCATGCTCACAGCCTCGCAATGTTTGCTAGCACATGCAAGTTACCTTTTGATCCTAATCATCAGTTTTCAGCTGAGATTAGACATAGGCCTGCTATACCAGACAATCTTTTGAATTGGAAAGTATTTGTTAATAACAATCAAATCAATAGTTTTTTGACACTTCAAAATGAGTTTTCTAACTGTAATATAGATGAAGACATAACTATTTATTGTGCATTCGTAGGTTTTTCCATGGCTGATGAAGGATGAACATTTTACAGTCTTGAAAGTGACACAGAGGCTCCGAAAATTATCTCAGGGCCAAGAAACAACATCAAAAGGACCAGAAACAGAAGGCGAGGTCGTGTCAATCATTGGATCAGATTCATACACCCTCAGTGACCCTCCAGCTCAGCGAAACCCTCCACCTGTACACAAAACAATAAGAAAGATGAGGATCACACATCCAGTGGCAAAAAACAAGGCATAGAAGATTAATAAAACATTTGAAGGCATCAGTACAGAAGCAGATCGAGCAATCAGCAAAGTGAAAACATAAACAAAGCTAAAACAGGTTGAAGTACAAAGAGACAGAGCAGTGATTAGTGCAGAAATTTGATTGACATACATAGCCCATCTCCATGCTCAAAAGCCTGCCAAGTAGTTATTACACTAAGGGAGCTACTACAAACTGTCAGAAGTAGTTATTTAGAAGTATGGGAGTCCTCATAGCCCATTCTTCACTTGAATCACACCAGGAAGATAACAATACCACTCCAGATGTTTTTCTTCCCAAGGACACCCTATGGGTGATTTCTGTCATATCAAAATGGTCTCAACAAGCTACATATTTATTGATGCTGTCTAGAATTCAATGAAATGTTTAAGACACAGAATGGGGCATTCGAATGCCCTCTCCTATCTTTGATGATCATTAAAACATTCTTTACCTACTTTTCCTCATTTTTCCTATAAAGACTCTTTGAAGCCTCATTGTAAAGGGTTGGCATTTGGTGATTTTTAAAGTAATACATATTGCTGCTTTGAAGAAGCATTGGTGTTCTGAAAGAGTGTGGAAGTCCTTGTTTTTTTTTGTTGATGAAGGAGGCTGGACCATTGGATCCCTGAGCCTGGTTTTGGTGAAGTAATCTCTTATTGTTAATGTTGTTTTCCTTTCTATCACTTTGTTCCATTTTGCTTTAACTTACAATAGAATAAAAATTTTAGGCAGAGAAATATATCTTAGAAGCACCTCTGACCTGTTTATCCTTCACTATTTATATGTTTTCCACTACTGAACATGACAGGGTAGTGTAATAGCTCTCTTGAATATTCAGTCTTTTTTTTTTTATAGAAATGGTTAATTTAGTTGTGTTAAAGACTGTTTAGTCGTTCCCTCTTTCTTTACCTCTGAATATTGTATCTAAAATCTCCCTTTGATTATTAATGCTTGTAGTTTGACAGAGAGGATTGTTTCAATCATACCCTTTGTTCATCATTGTAATTATTGTATTAAAGGTCCCTATAATTGCAGTCCTGGATGTCTAAGGTGTTCCCTCTTCTTTGAATGCAACTGTATGTATTTGTTGATTTATCTTTCAGCAGTGAACTTATAGGAGGAAATAGAGTGTTCCCCGAATCCTATAATTCATTGAGGGGGTTTTAGTCTGCATTTCTCCTTTTCTTTGAGTATTCATGTTGATTAAAGCCTAAAACAATGAGCTTACTGGAGGAAATAGGGCATTCCCCGAATCCTTTAAGTCATTGTGAGAGGGTTTAGTCTGCTTATTACTCTTAGTCCTTAATGTCCATCCCATTTCACCTATATCATTCAAAATTTCCTTGACCAAGTTAGATTTTCCCTCTGGTTTCCCTTCCTTCTCAGTCAGAACTATTTGGACTTTCACATGACTCCATTGCCCAATGGCTTGTAGATTCCTGTGCTCTACCTATACTGCATGAAACATATTTGTCCAACCAAACAAAACAAACAACGCTGCACTTCATAAATATCCTAAAAACAATTTCTAAACCATTCAAGACACATCCTTATAAACATATTGCGAGATCCCTCTCTGAGACTAGGAGGGCTAGATCCTAGAGCTCTAAAGCTTGGTTTGCATGTTGCCTTGTCACTTGGCATGCCAATCTGCCAAATCACAGGACCCCAACACATTCTGTAGCTAAAATTTCTCAGAAATCATTAAGACAATAAAACCACAAAAGTACCACAAGTTAGTCATTGCATGTATTCCTTAAGTGATTTTAATCATTCTTATTGATCTTTAGGTCTATAAAATGACAAAAGGAATGATAGGATGAAGTGAAATTTGGCAAAGGAGAAGACACTTTAGGGCTCAACACCCCCCCCATAAATTTTTAAGGTGTACCATGGCTAGATAATGTTATCCTTTGGTCTGCATGAGGAGGCTACCCTCATTGCACGTTGTGTCTGTTCCATTGATTCTATTTTGTTTATTTTTAAATTATGGAGTCCACTTTTCGATGCCAATCGAGAGAGGTTACATGTTGTGCCCATCTGGATTCAGTTACCTGGCCTCCTATCTCACATTTCGAATGATAAGAGCTTCAAATACCTAAACAATATCATTGGGACTTTTCTTCAAGCAGATTACTCTTTCAAAGAGACAAGGTATTTTCCAATGGAAAGAATTATAGTGTCTTTGGACTTGTGCAATATGTTGCATCAAACAGTTAACATTGGTAGGGGGCTTGAGCAGCTTCAAGTGCTCGACTATGAAGGTATACGGTTCCACTACAAACGGTGTCACAAGTATGGTCATATTTCAAGTCATTGTTATCTTCCATTCAAGAAAGGTTCAGTGTGAGGTGAGGTTAGGAAAAAATTGAAAGTTAATTCCATGCCAGCTTTGGGAATGGGTTTAAAGGATGGAGTTGGTGGTCTGGTGGAGGGTGTAAATATGGAGGTTGAATTATCAAGGACGTTTCAGGCGAATGAGGGTTCTCAGCCTCGTGAGGAGGTTGTAGATGTAGGGCACCCTCCTCAAGCCACTAAAGATAGGATTGTTTCGTTGTCGCCTTATCTAGGTTCTCTTTCACCCATTCCTTATGTTACTGTACTTACAAATTATTTTTTGGTTTTGGGAAATTATTGGGGTTTTGCTTATGGAGGTTTGGAGTCTGAATATATCCATGTTGTATCTAGCATTCATTCTTCTCAAGTCAATTGTATAGTCCCCTCTTCACAAACGTCTCTTCCCTCTTTAAAATACTCTACCTTTTCTGGTTGTTCTGGAGATCCTAAGTGTGGAGAAATACTATATAATCTAAGGTCTAGGAAGATATTTCATCCCGTTGATGGCTATTTTGGTGGTCTTGGACAAACTCTCCTCTCTTCCTTGGGTTCCAAATCTTGTGGGGGGAAATCACTCCTATCAGTTGCTAAACAAAAGGCGAGAGAGGAGATGACCTTGGTAGACAATTATCATTCACTGCGCTTAGAAAATTGTTGTCCTTCAATTATTGAGGTTTTTCAAGTTCCTACATAAAACTTGCTATAAGGAGGCTGGTTAAGGTAGATAATCTCGATATCATTTTCCTCCAAGAAACCTTGGGACATGGTGAAGTTGTCTCTTCTCTATTGGAATCTCTCTTTGGAGGGTGGCAGTTTAGTGCCTCATACACTTGAGGATGGTCTAGGGGAATTGAGATGGTGTGGCTAGCTTGTAAAATCCTTGTTTAAAATGTATGGAGTATATGATAAGGTTTGGGGTTTGAAGTTTTTTCCTCGGAGTTGGGGGCTTACTTTACTTGCTTAAACCTTTATGGTCCTTGTGAAGGAAGGGTTTATTTCTGGAGTAATTTTTTTGGTTTGAAGATGTTGGAAGTTGATATTTTGATCATGGGGAGATCTAAATTTTTCCATGGGCATTGTTGTGTCTTAGGGGCCTAGAGCCAAAATTAACAAATATCTGAGATTTTTTTTGTGAGCAAAATATAGTCTCAGTTTTTTTTGGATATTGAGCTTGTTAAGCTCAAGCCCACATGGAGAAATATTCATGTAGGGAAGGAGCGAATAAGTAAGAGGATTGAAATATTTATGGTTGTTCGTGGAGCATTTCAATCACTGTTGTGAAACCAGCTCCAAAAAGAGAAGAAAAGAGATATCAACGCCTTAGAAATAAGCCACTTCGAGGGGGCAACCTCCAATACATTACATGAATGAACAATTCTTGGATGATTGAAATTACAAAACCTCCTTTCTATATATAGGAGTCCAAGGGGCATAATGGCTCTAATTAGGGCCTCAAGTAATCCTAGCAGACCTAACAATAATAATTTAAGGGCACAATAATAACAATATGGGGGTTACAAAGGTACAATAATAACAATAAGGGGGTTACACTAACAACAATAAGGGACTATACTAGTAATATAGGGACCTAACATGCCCCTCTCCTTCAAAAAAGTGTTGTCCTCAACGCTTGAGTAGCTTTGGGTGCTTCTATATAAAATTCTCATCCTCCCATGTAGAATCTTCAGTGGGTAAGTTCTTCCACTTGATGAGATACTCTGAAATTGATCGATTCCGTAGCTGTCGAGTTCTTGTTTCCATGACCGCTTCAGGTTCCAATATGATTTTCCTTCCTCATCAAGTTCTGGCAATATTGTTTGAACTGGAAGATTTTCACCTATAACCTTCTTTAAGCATGAAACATGGAAAACTGGATGTACTCGCGAAGAAGCAGGAAGCTCCAATTTGTATGCCATAGTACCAATCTTTTGCAACACCTTGCAAGGACCATAGTACTTTGGCGATAATTTATTATCCTTCTTAGCTTGCTTGAGGGACATTTGTTTATATGGTTGTAGCCGTAAAAATACCCGATCTCCTACATCAAAACTTCTCTCGCTGCGATGTTGATCTGCCTGTTGTTTCATTCGATTTTGTGCCAAATTCAGGTTATCCTTTAAGAGTTGGGGAACTTCTTGTTGATGCTCGATGTGATCTTCCACTGCTTGAACCTTCGAATTTTCTCTTAAAGATGATGTGATGGATGGTGGATTATATCCATAAAGTGCCATAAATGGGGTCATTTTTGCTGCAGTATGGAAGGAAGTGTTATACCACCATTCAGCGAGAGGTAACCATTTGACCCATTGTGTTTTTTTATCAGATACAAAACAATAAAGATATCCTTCCAAACATTTATTTACTATCTCAGTTTGACCATCAGATTGAGGATGATAAGATGAGCTATGAGCTAATTGAGTACCCAAACAAGAAAATAACTCCGTCCAAAAATTTCCAGTAAAATGGGATCTCTGTCGCTCACAATAACCCTTGGGTTTCCATGTAGCTTTTGAATTGTGTCCATAAATGTAGTAGCAACTATACTTGCTTTAAATGGATGAGATAATGCACAAAAGTGTGCATACTTAGTAAGTCTATCAACTACCACCATGATGACACTCTTTCCTTCGGACTTAGGTAAACCTATGATAAAATCCATTGAAATCTCCTCCCAACGTTGACTTGGAATAGATAAAGGTTGTAGAAGTCCCGGGGTCTTAATTGTTTCCACTTTATTCTGCTGGCAAACCAAACATTCCGCCACAAACTTTTGAATATCAGATTTAAGGCCATCCCAAAAAAATTCTTTCTTCACCCTGTGGTAAGTTTTTAAAAATCCTGAGTGTCCTCCTAAAGGAGAAGTGTGTAATTCCAAAATAATATTTTTTTTAGTTGGGAATTCTTACAAATAAATAAGCGATCTTTGTACCATAAGGAATCATTTTTCCAACTAAATGTATCAGATGTATTAGGATCTTGTTGCAACTTTTGAATGAGTGTCCACACTTCTTCGTCCTTCTTCCATTCATCTCTTGCTTCAGTTATCCAATCTGCTTGGATAATAGAAATGGCACAAAGCAATGCTTCCACCTCTTCATTCTTTCTTGAGAGTGCATTTGCAACAACATTTAGCTTCCTTTTTTTGTATATTATTTCAAAGTCATAACCCAACATCTTTGTGACCCATTTTTGCTGCTCTTCTGAAGATAGTATTTGTTCCAAAAAGTGTTTAAGACTATCATGATCCGCTTTTACCTTGAAGTGTCTTCCCATTAGGTAAATTCTCCATTTCTTTAGTGCATGCAATATTGCTAACATTTCCTTCTCATAAATAGGTTTCTGTAAATACTTTCATTTGATTGGAAGAATTTCAAAAGCAATGGGTCTTCCTTCTTGCATTAAAACAACACCAATTCCATTTCCTGAGGCATCACATTCCACAATAAAGGTTTTTGTGAAGTCTGGCGTAGTTAAGACTGGTGCTAGGCACATTGCCTCTTTAAGATGGTCAAAGGCCTTAGTTGATAATGTTGTTAGAGGTGCTGCTATTCTCCCATAATTCTTAACAAACTTTCGATAATACCCTGTTAACCCGAGAAATCCTCGCAACTGCTTTATGGTTGTGGGGACTTTCCATTCCTTAATGGCTTTAATTTTGTTAGGGTCTACCTTAACACCCTCGTGAGATACAATATGACCCAGATATTCCACCTCTTGTACTCCAAAGAAACATTTGGATGTTTTTGCATATAATTGTTTCTCCTGCAATAGTTTGAGCACCTTGTCAACATGTTAAACATGATCCTTCCAAGACCTGCTGTAGATTAGTATATCATCAAAAAATACTAGCACAAATTTTCTAAGGAAGGGTTTGAAAATATAATTCATCAACCCTTGAAATATAGAAGGTTCATTGGTAAGGCCAAAAGGCATGACCAAAATTTCATAATGACTCTCATGAGTTCGAAATGTTGTTTTCGGAATATCTTCAGTCTTCATTCTAATTTGATGATATCCTGAATGAAGATCCAATTTGGTAAAATAAATTGTTCCATGTAATTCATCAATCACAGGAATGGGAAATTTATCTTTAATGGTGAGCTTATTGAGCTCCCTATAATCCGAACACATGCGCCATGATCCATCCTTCTTGTGTACCAATACTACAGGAGCAGAGAAAGAACTTTGACTAGGTTGAATTATACCAGCCTCTAACATTTCTGCAATCATACGTTCAATTTCGCTCTTTTGGACATAAGGATATATGTATGGCCTGATGTTTGGAGGAACACTTCCTGGAATCAAATGAATAGCATGATCATGATCACGAATAGGTGGGAGTCTTTTGGGAGTTTCAAACACCTTGGAATGATTGTCCAAGACTTTTTGGAGATCTGGAGAAATAGATGATTTTGATGTCGGAACTTCTAGTGAGCATAATTGTGCAATTACGCCTCGTTGTTTTTTCTTTAAAAGCTTTGTCATGACATTAGAGCTTATTATCCTTCCCGGCTTCCCCTCAATACCCCGTAATTCGACTTCCTTTCCTTCTGAAAAAAATTTCAAGAAAAGTTCTTGAAAATTAAAAGCTACCGTCCCCAAAGATTGTAACCATTGTACTCCTAGTACAACATCAGCACCTCCCATAGGAATGGAAAGCATTGGACTAGTCAACACATATTCCCCCATGGTTAGCTTGATGTTATGGCATTTTCCAAAGCAATTTATAGTTCCTCCATTTGCAACCATCACTTGACATTCTGGTGCTGGGTATAGGAAACAATTTAATTCCTTGGCTACCTTACAATGAATAAAATTATGGGTGCTACCTAAATCAATCAACATTATTACCTTTTTCTTCTTGATATGTCCTTCTATCTTGAGAGTTTGAGGAGTGGTAATTCCTTCCAATGCATTACACGATATGGTCGGACTCATTTCTTCCTCTTCTAGGGTTGGTTCCTGGTGTATATCCTCTTCTTATTCATTTTCTTCTTCCTCTTCACAATCTATGTAAAATAATTTCTTCTCAGCACACTTATGACCTTTAGTGTATTTGCTATCACAACTGTAGCAAAGCCCTTTTGCTCTTTTTTCTTCCAATTTTTGTAGTGTCAACCTTGTAGGTTGTGGAAATCTAGGAGTAGCAACACTTCCCTCTTTATAGAAGTGAGTGGTAGGCTTCCTTGTCGCCATAATTTTACATTCAATTTTTCTTGCCAACCTGAATGCCTTCTCCAATGAATCGGGTTCCAAAACGCGAACTTCATGTTGGATGTTATCCTTTAAAGTACCTATGAAGAGATCAATCCTGTGTTCCTCTGGAATATCAGTTACCCTTATATTCAATTTTTGGAAGTCCTCAATGTGCTCCCCCATTAAACCCTTTTGTTTGAGATTTATCAATTGGCTAAAGAAGGTGTTGCTCTTTGTATCCTCATAATGTGCTATCATTTCCTCTGTAAAAATTGACCAAGTGACAAATTTTTTACGGGAGAAAAGCCATCGATACCATACAAATGTATTTTGTTCTAAATGTAAAGTTGCAATGCATACCTTTTGTGTGTTTTTCACATTATGGAGATCAAAATATTGCTCCATCTGTAGTATCCATGTTACAGGATCCTTTCCATCAAACTTCCTCATATCCATTTTTGGAATATGGTGGTTCTTCCCACCAACATTAGATTTTATGAAATCACGATTAACATTTATTTTGTCCTCATCATAAGTTTCCTCTAATATATTTTCACCATTAGGAAACATTTCTTGTATCAATTTTGTCAAACCTTCCATGTCTGCTTTAGATCATTCTTCATGTTTTCCATTTTCTCATCGATCTTAGCTTCCATGTCATCCATCTTAGATTCCATGCCAGCTTCCATGCCATCTATCTTAGATTCCATGCCATTCTTCAAACCATCCATCTTATATTGCACGCCTTTCTTCAAAACATCCATCTTAGTTTCCATGCCTTTCTTCAACACTTCCATGTCATTTTTTGTTGCTCTTTGCGAGAGCGAAATTTTTTGCACTTGCTCTTGTAATTTTGATATGTCATGTTGCCATTCTTCGTCTTCATGAGTCATAGTAGAGCTTTCTAAGGGCTTGATGGGTGTTGAATTATTTTTAGGGGACATTTTAGAATCAAATACTAATATCTATTCTAAAATATGCCCTTGGAATCAATTCAACTTGATTCTTCAAACAAGACTTATGCAATTCGGAAAATAAAAATACACCTTTTACTTGCTTTTGAGGAGCTCGATATTGAAATTGAATGTTATCTATAATTGCGGATCCTCAATATTTGAAATTCATCCCTGTAGTAGCCCTCTGAAGCTTCTTTCAAATGCCACAGGTCTGATCTAATTTAGATTCTTCAAGGCAAATTTATGTCCAATCTCCCACACTGACCCAATTTTGGACTGGTTCAGTAGAGAGAAATTGTACGACTTGCCTTGTGTCACTGTTTCCTCATTTGGATATGAAATTGAAAGAACGAAAACTACAGTCCGTGTACTTGTGGCCACTTTTTACAGCATTCCAATCCGATGCTTAGAGAGAGAGATATTAATATTTTCCCACAATCACCTCTTTGAGTTGAAATTCAGAAGCCTAAAAAAGCCCTAACTTCCATAGATCATATCTCTGAAAATATTGCGAACCAATATCTGAAATTTTGCGATGATGTTCCTCAGGATTGCAGCTTTGCACTCTAAAAATTTTAGCTTCTGAACCTTCGTAGAAAAAAAAAGTTATTACGAAAATACCACGATGACCTGTTTAGGTTAAATTTAGGAGCCTGCAAAATGACCTAACTTGCACAGATCATATCTTCGAAAATATTGTGAACCAATCTTTGAAATTTTGCGACGATGTTCCTCAGGATTTTGGATTCGCACTCTAAAAATTTTAGATTCTTAACCTTCGTAGAAAAAAAATTTATAGTGAAAATGCCACGATGACCTGTTTGGAGCAACGAAACCCTAGAATCTCAAAGTTTTGATACCAAATGTTGTGAAACCAACTCCAAAAAGAGAAGAAAAGAGATATCAACACCTTATAAACAAGCCACTTCGAGGGGGAAACCTGCAATACATTACATGAATGAACACTTCTTGGATGATTCAAATTACAAAACATCCTTTCTATACAGAGGAGTCCATGGGGCCACAATGTAATCCTAGCCGACCTAACAATAATAATTTAAGGGCACAATAATAACAATATGGGGGTTACAAGGGTACAATAATAACAATAAGGGGGTTACACTAACAACAATAAGGGACTATACTAGTAATATAGGGACCTAACAATAACCTCCATGAGTAGGTTGGTTCTGGGGGGGGGGGGGGGAATTTGAGCACTCTCCTATTACGTTAGAGGTTAAATATAATGGTTCCAAGCGTGTTAGCCCCTTTAAATTAAACTCTTCATTGGTAAAAGGGGAAGGGTTTTTTAACTTGATTAAATATGGTTTGCTCCCTTAGGGTCCAAAAAATGGACTTTCGACTACTTTGCAGTTTGAAGAAAAATTAAAGCAGGTTAAGAGTAAGGCGTTTGAGCGGGTGAGGTTAAAAAACAATAAAGAAGAGGATGATATTATGGATATTGAGAGGGATGTTCTTGTTTTTTTTTATTCTTGTGATGGGGTATTCCTAAATTGATGACCTAGGGAGGCTCTAGTTTGAATGGAACCACGAAGAAAGGCATCATTGAGGCGCAAGAGGCTTCCTGGAGATTGAAAAATAGGTCCATTTGGCTTTTTGCAAGGGACGAGAATACCAAATTCTTCCAAGCATATGAAAATGGAAGGAATATGGTTAATACAATCTAGAATTTGAAGGACAGGGATGGTAGGGAGGTCTCAAATTTTGAGGGCCTAGCCTCGTTAACAAAAGACCATTTTCATAATTTGTTTCAAGAGCCTTCTAGGGCTAATATCATTGAAGTCATGAGGATGGCACAACTTTTCCTAGATTTGTCGAAAACAAAGACAATAGAGAACTAGTGGAGGAGGTCTCTGAAGAGGAGTTGAGGTTGTGTTGTCTAGCTTTTAGAAAGATAAAAGTATAGGTCCTAATGGGTGGGGGGTTGAGTTTCTTGATGGTTTTTTTTATATTATTGGTAAAGATATACTATAGGTAGTAAATTAATCTAGTAGGGGAAGCAGAGTCTTGGCAGCTTTCAATACCACCTTCATAACCCTTATCCCCAAAGCTAATAAGCATTCCTCCTTTGAAGGCTTTTGTCCTATCTCTTTATGTAATTGTGTCTACAAGGTCGTCTCCAAGATCCTCGCAAGAAGACTTAAGCCAATCCTCTCATGAGCTATATCAAAAGAGAAATTTGGGTTCCTAACAAGTAGATAGATCCATGACGCTGTTGGAGTGGCACAAGAAGGCATCCATATTATTAAAACACTCAGATCAAAACGCGTTGTCATAAGAATTGATCTCTCCAAAGCATATGATCATGTTAGCTGGATGTATGTTAGATTACTATTGAGTCATCTAGGTTTTGGTATTATTTTTATCAACTGAATTATGGGATTCTTAAAACCATAATATTTCAGTATTAATAAATGGATATACATCTCCATTTTTCCATGTGCAGATAGGCCTGAGGCAAGGTTGTTCCCTTTCCCCTTTATTATTATTATTAGTTGTTTAATGTTTCAATTTGTTGATTGCGGATGTTAAATGTTTGGGGGGGTTTCCAGGGGGTTTTTATCTCAAATTATCTTGTTATTACACATTTATTATTTGTAGATGACATTCTAATTTTTTGAAATGCCTTTGTTTGAGATGTCGCTATATTAGTTGAGATTATTGCCTTGTTTGAGAAAGCTACTAGGATGGATGTAAATTTATGCAAGTCTTATATTCTTTCTCAGAATCTGGAAGACTTTGAAATTCATAACCTCAAGGAAGTTTTTCCATGTGAGATGTCAGAGATGGAAGAGTGATTAAAATACCTAATCTTTAATTTGAAACCAAACTGCTACAAGAAGGAATATTGGATGTGGTTAATTGTTAAAATTGAGAAAAGACAAAGGATGTTTTCTTAGATGGTTGTATAAATCAGGGAGGTTGGTTCTGGTAAAATCAATGCTTGAATATATTCCTATGTGTTTGGATGTTTTAACCAAATTCCTTCAGTAGTATTCCAAGGAAATTTTCTTTGAGTCTTTAGGGGATGTCTTTACATATTTCTTCATGGTGGAAAAATTGCACAGGGTCTGTCACGGGGCACTTAAGGATCAAGGACGGGAAGTGAGAATGGTCACAAATTACTGTGTAATAGATGCCCCCTAAAGAAAAAAGGGCAGAACGGGGAGTAATGGCTAAAACGCTTTATGAACCAGGGCAAAGAACTTAGATCACTGCCAGGAAGCCTGCCAAATAAGACATCATACAATATATGACGTCTTTGGTATGAATATGAATAACCAAATAACTCTACACTAGGCTTCAAATAATACATGAACCCACGGAACGATTGTAGCCATCATTCTAAAGAGATCATATAAATGGATCCGCAGCATAGACACAACCATCCGTATAGATAGGATCATGTATACAATCATGAATACTCAATAAATCCTCACAACCCAGAACAGAATTAGATGTGATCTAGGGTCTTCACCGCGATCTCAATCAACCCAATGTACGAATCTAGCCATGCAAATAGAAGTGCGGACGTCGAACATGGTAGAAACCACTAGATTATTGGCCAATAGTGAAAATCGTTAACAGGCATGAGAGAAACCACCAATAATGACGACGGCCCTGAAGGTGCAACAACACAATCTACAAGTGTGAATAAATGTGTTGAAGTCGATCACTTGTAGAATCATTCGATCGAAGGCCAATGATGTGGACATGTCGTCGAACATGAAGAAATTGCCATTGAGGCATGCAAGCTTCAATGTACTGAATTTTTTTTCTTTCTAAACCACCTTCCTGGATAATGAGCTGAAATCGACAGGAATTTATTCATCGAAGGAGGGTCATAATGATTCCCACATCATTGACATGAAACAAAAAATATCTCAAGATGATAGGAGTGATTTGGGATTGTAACAGAGGAGGTCAGATAAGAAAAGGATGTTTGTCAAGAAGGACTTCTCTTGAACATATTGGCGACACGGCGCCAGAGTGTGGCAACATTTGAATCAAATGGGATTTGAGGTCATGATGACAAAAATGGTGATTGAATAAAAGGAAAATGGATTTCTCGAACCCGCAGAGGCAAAATAACGAATGAAGGATATCCCCAAACCGACACGAACTACATATGGGTTTCATGTTTAAAAGTGATAAGCTGCCCAAAATACACATAGGATGTTCACTTTCAATTTTCCCTCGTTTTTGCTAACAAGTACCTATTTATTTTAGATAGCCAGCATGAAGAGGTAACATATGCTGAGCATGTAAGCTCATTCTTCGAATGAATCCATCGAAGTAATTTTAACGAGTCCTAGGAAGGAGGAACTCGGCCTCGTCATGGTGATAAGTCTTTTGCCGTTTAATGTTTAATGAGTCCAACGAAAGGGTACCTTGGTAAATTTTCATGTTTAAGGAGTTTGAAAAGTAACAAAAAGAAAAATCCATCATGTCCCTTTTCGTAAACCGTCTCTCGAATGCGAAAAGGTAGAAAACAATATCCGAGAGAACCTCTTGACCATGTTCAATCAAGGTATTCCTTTTTTCATAAATAGTGAGTCCCAAACTAAAAAAGGGATAAATATATATTGATATTACGTCAATTAATTTACGTTAACGTGTTAAAAATGATAAGTACTCGACAATATTTTAATTTTTCTCAAGTCAGAAAACAACTGAAATTTGACTCCTCTAGAGGAACGAGTAGTATAAAGGTAGCAACTAGTTCTGGTCACTATGGAACTACTCAAAACACATAAAAAGTCAAGAGGTTGGCTAACAAAACCACTCATCGCAGAGGTTCCCCAGGAACGAGTAAAACATCTAAGTGAGAGCGTATGATCAGCCAAGCAGATGGTGATGATGAAATGAGAAAACCAAGGTTCATCTAGAAAAAACAGGTTGATAAAATGGCATTCACAGGAGGGAGGATGAGAATGGTTTCATTTTTACAAAAGCTTGAAACGAAGATAGACTATGCTTGGAGTTGGTTTGCATGCCCCCAGCATAATGACTTAATTCGAGGTACATGCCCCTTAAGATTCATCTCATTCACTTAAGTAGACTATTGGTTACTAACACGTGGATGGAATTGATCAGGAGTTCATAAATTTTGCTCAAAATTCAAATTTATAGGATTGTGTTGAAACCAGGATGGTTGTGTAGATCTCGTCTTCTTGTGAAAAACCAATGTTGTATGATGAATATATTGCGTTCTGATCGAAATGCCAAACATGTAAACTTGCAACAGTTTGACCAAGTTTGTCTGGGATGCACAATCAGCAAGGTGGATGTATAGTCAACAAAAAGGGAATATTCCTCAGAATATTCCTTCTACTTGACCACTTGCTGGTTGAAAAGTGTCACAGTTTTATTTGATGTATGGGTTTGGAGGGTCCAATGAGAGGGTGCCATGTGGCCAGGCCTGAGGCCCTACAACTGCATGTAAAACTTTGTGATGGTGTGCAGGAATTGGCCCCCAGACCTCCCGCTGGGCATGCGCACATCATACCGACTGTTCTATGCATTGGTTCTTAACAATTATAGGTGTCGGGTTATATTTATTGTTTAATGAAATGGCACATGGGGGTTGGGAACCAACAACGGTCCCAACCCACCATCCATTGCGTCGTGTATATCACATGGCAAGTAAACGATAACTCCAACCGCGCAGATAAGCGCTAACCAGACATATCAACCATGATTCAAATAGTTTAACTGCAGTCTCCTACTGTGAGTTCTGACGATGGTTATGTAATCCGCGGTTTGGGGGTGCGCATGTGGCCACCACCCAAACGCTAACATCTAATGTGCAGTCAGTTTCGGCGGTAAGTTAGAGGGTGCGCCATTTTTGGCGGGTATGCCATTTTTAACTCTAGTTAAGTGGAGTTCTCCACTTTTAGTGGAGCTTTCCTAGGCGAAACTGGGCAAAAGTGTAGGAGGCTCAATTTTTGACCATTCAGAGTGAATGAAGAGTCATTTTTGACTAATTGGAGAATTCTGAAGTCATTGGTGTAGAGAAAACAACCATTAGACACTGTAACTACATGTAATAGCAAAATTTTGAGCATAACGAAAGATGGAAAAGCCATTGGGAGTTGGACCAACAGATGTAGCCCAGGAGGGGTGAACTAATTTATCATGCCTGCTATGTAAATTTCATGTGGTGACTTATTTCTCTATTTTACATTGCTATTAAGTGTTATTTATGCTTATTTTATGCTTCTAATTCACCGAAAATCATCTACAAATCATGAAAAAACTCCTTAATCCTTATGCAAACTAATGAAATAATTATGCACATGTTTGTAAAACTTAAAGACACTTAGCACAACAAAACTAATACAATCATTTCAGATCAGGATGGTATCAGAGCTAGAGTTTATTCTCTGGTGTTGTTTAGCGCAAAGAATTGTTTATCAGTTTGCAAGTTTTATATGGTTACAAGTCTCAAGCTCAAAAGAGGAGAAGGAAAATTGGTGGAAGCAGAAGGGTCTCAAAAGGAGCCAAAGAAAAGGAGAGCAAGATTTCCACAATCTCCACCTCCTAGTTCACCTCCTAAAGAAACAAAAGCTCCATTAAGCATGCCTCATGAGGAAGGAGAAATCCATGAAGAAGTTGACCCTAAGGAGGAAGAAAGAGTGTTCAGGAGAGAATTTCTTGACATGAATGAGATGGTTATAATTATTTATCAAGAAAGAAATGAGAGACTAGAAGGAGAAGGATATAAACTCCAAAAGGAAGGACAAGGATCTTCAGGAGGTCAACATGATGAAGACAAGTCAAATAAGGTAAATAGAGGAAATTGAGGCAATGGAGAGCCACCATCTTCACCCTCATCTTCATCATCATAATCATCATCATCATCCTCTACTTCTTCTTCAGTACATCAACCACACAAGTCCAAGAGCACTAGTAAATATCCTTTAGTAAAACTTGATGTTAAGTTCGAATTTCTTATGTTTGATGGTGAAGTAAATGCAAACAAGCTAGATAGTTGGATTAGACATTTGGAGGTCTATTTGAGAATACAAAACCTTCAAGATGATGATACAAAAATTCAATTAGCTTCTTTGAGAATGAAAGATGCAACACTCGTTTGTTGGGAAGCCAAGACAAAGGAGGAAATCAAGAAACTTGGTAAGATTATTCTATCATGGTCAGATTTTACTACTGCTATTAAACAAAATTTTTATCCATTAGCTCATATGTAGAAAGCCATCATGAACTAGCAGAAATTTAGACAGTTAAGGGGACAAAATGTGCAAGAATACAACCTAGAATTTAAGAGAAGAGCTCTTTTATTAGGGATGGATTTGCAGAGCCAAGACACTTTGCTGAAGTACATAGGAGGCTTACATAGCTTCCTAAAACATACTATTCTCATGTTTAACCCCACCAGTCTAGATGAAGTTTGTGTTCAGGCCACACATATAAAAGCTAGAGGGAAGAACATTGCCGAAGAGGGTAGGAAGAAATATTTTAAGGGTAAAGAAAAGGAAAAGACTTCAAAAGGTAAAAAAAAAGAAAAGAATGCATTTGTTAAGAGAGAGGGAGAAAGAGTGACTTGCAAAATTTGTTCAAAAGAAGGCCATGATGAAACTCATTATTGGAAATTACATCCTGAATTGAGGCCAAAGAAACCCAATAACAAAGGGAAACATAAAACTACTGCTACATCTCAACATGATTAAGGATCTGATTCAGGTGATGAAACTAAAATCACAGCCATGAGATTGAAGAACATGAAGGGAAAAGAAATTGAAACTAAACCCAGTACCAGTATATCAAACTATCACATAAACACTCCAAATGAAGAAGAAAGAATAGAACTATTTCATGTGAGGGTCATATCCAAGCATACCAAGATTGACACACTATTTGACAGTGGGTCACAAGAAAAATTAATCTCTGAATATTTGGTCAAAAAAATTAACCTTGATACCATACCACATCCAAAACCATATCCATTTGGTTGGATTTGTAAGGATGCAAATCTACAGGTTTCAAAGAAATGTATATTGAGGTTTGCAATCACTGCAATCTTTGTCGCCACAGTTGAATTAGATGTGGTTCCGCTTGACATAGCTGTTTTTGTATTAGGAGTCCTTACTTTTATGATAGGAAAGCGACCTTCTGTCACCACGAGAACAAGTATAATTTATTCAAAGATGGCAAGGAGTTCATTTTTAGAGCACATCGCAAGAAGACAAACATTGCTTTGGTAAATGCTGGACATGTAAAGAGGCTGGTAAATTCAAGTAAGAATTTTTATTCTTCTTATGATTAAGCCTAAAGATGATATCAATCATGAATATTTTGAGGGATGTGATCCAGAATTATATGATGTGGTTAATGGACATCATGAGATGTTCCAGAAGCCAACAAGATTGCCTCCAAAAAGGGAAAGTCAACATGAGATTCAGTTGCAGCAAGATTGTCCTCTTTCAAACATCGGTATGTATCGCATGTTGATAATGGAGAATTCTGAAATAAAGAGGCAAATAAAAGAGATTTTGGATAAAGGAATCATAAGGTCAAGAACCTCTCCATGCGGTTCACCCATAGTCTTGATACCAAAGAAAGATGGGACTTGGCGCATGTGTGTAGATTTTCGAGCTTTGAACAAGATTACGGTAAAAAATCGTTACCCACTCCCAAGAATAGATGATTTGATTGATCAGCTGAAAGAAGAATTTTTTTTCACTAAGTTAGATTTACGAAGTGGATATCATCAAGTAAAAATTGCAGAAAGTGATATATGGAAAACTGCATTCAAAACCAAACAAGGACTCGTTGAGTGGCTAGTTATGCCTTTTGGTTTATGTAATGCATCGACAAATTTCATGCGAGTTATGGATAATGTTTTGTGACCATTCCTTGATGAATTTGTTATTGTGTACTTAGATGACATTTTAATTTTCAGCAAAACAAGAGAAGATCATGTATTGCATGTGAATAGAGTGCTTGATATTTTAAAGAGAGAGAAATTGTTTCTTCAGATGTCAAAATGTGAGTTTGGAAAGATTTCTTTGGTCTATCTGGGACATATTGTAGGAGGAGGAGAATTGAGGATTGATCCTTCTAAAGTGGAGGCTATTGTGAATTGGCCCAAACCCAAAACAGTTAACAAGGTAAGAAGTTTCTTAGATGCAACTCAATATTGGAAAAAGTTTATTGCTAACTTTTCTTCAATCGCAACTCCTATGCATGCAGTGACAAGTGTGAAGAAAGGCTTCCAATGGGGAGGCAAAAAACATCAAGCTTTCGAAGCTTTAAAATACAAGATCAGTTCAGCTCCAGTCCTTTCATTACCAAATTTGAGACAACCATTCGAGATACAAACCGATGCTAGTGATTATGCCATGGGCGTAGTACTTTTGCAGCATAGTAAGCCTATCGCCTTTCATTCAGAAACTTTTAATGGTGTTGTGAATAATTATCCTACATACGTAAAAGAACTATATGCATTGGTACAAAGTGTCAAGAAGTGGAAACACTACTTGATGGGTAAAGGGACTATTGTACATATCGATCGCCAACCATTACAGTACTTGCAGTCGCAAACAAAATTGCAGCAATCAAGACATTTCAGGTGGATGGGATTTACTGTTGTACATGAGAGTTACATAGAACAATATGCACATGACATTGATTTTCAAGATGTGTACGCTAGTTTCAGTGAAGGGAATCAAGTTGACGAAAAATATTATCACATGCATAACAATTTGCTATTTCATTTTGGCAAGCTATGTATTCCACAAGGAGAGAGGCTAAGTGTCATGAGAGAAGATCATTCTTCTCTTATTGCTGGACACTTTGGGGTAAGCAAAACAATGGCGCATCTACAGAGGTATTGCTATTGGCCTCACATGATAGACAGTGTGTCATGTTTTATAAGAGGTTGTTCTATGTGTGCAACAAGTAAGCCTAGTAATAGGAAGCTTGGATTGTACACGCCATTGCTGGTACCATCAAGGCCATGGGAGAGTGTCACCATGGACTTTGTTGGAGGCCTACCTATGTCAAGAAAACAACATGATTATCTTTATGCAGTTGTGGATAGATTAAGTAAAATGTGTATACTTATGCCATGTAAGAAAACCATTACTGCTGAAAAAACTGCTGAACTTTATTTTCAAAATTTTTGGGTTCATTTTGGATTGCCCACTTCTATTGTTAGTGACAGGGATTTCAGGTTCATTGGGAATTTTTAGTCAAATCTATGGAGGACGATGGACACAAAGTTGAAAAAGAGTACTTATTTTCATCCAAAAACATATGGAAAAACCGAGGTGGTGAACAAAAAAGTTGTGCATCTATTGAGAGGATATTGCAGCAAGCATCCTAAGTTGTGGGATGAACAACTACATTACATTCAACACGCTTACAATCGGGCAAAGAACTCTTCAACAAAAACCTCACCTTTTGATGTATGCTTTGGGTATTTGCCAAAATCGCCATTAGACTTCATCTTTGGGAAGGATATTTCAATTGATGGCCATAGTGATATTGATAAGGCTCAAAACTTCATTGAGAAAAGTCAAATTATACATCAACAAGTTCAAGAACAGCTTGAGAAAAGTCAAAGAAAATACACAGAGAGGCATGATAAACATCGGGTTGATCACAAGTTTCAAGAGGGATATGAGGTATGGTTGCACATTAGCAAAGAAAAGATGCAAGGGGAAGGTAAAAAGCTCAAACCTAGTCACTATGGTCCTTTCAAGATCATAAAGAAAGTTTGTAACAATGCATTCCAACTTGACTTGCCTTCTTACATACAAATGTATTTAGTTGTTAATGTTGAAAAATTATGCTTGTATGAGCCGCCTTTGATCGATGATCAAGGAAGTGATGTTCAGCTACCTTCTATTGAAGATTTCTCACCATAGTTTCTGGATGAGCTCAAGAAGATACAATTCTTGATAGGAGGACAAGAGCATGAAAGAGGGGAAGTGTTGACTACCTTCAAGTTGGGCTCAAAGGCACTAAACCAAGCAAGGAAAAATGGATGGAGGTTGGAAAGGTGAGGGAGCTGTAACCTCATCTATTGAACAAGTAATCAAGTCTTTTGGGGTCCAAAATCTTCCCAATGGGGAGGAATGATCAGGAGTTCATAAATTTTGCTCAAAATTCAAAGTTATAGGATTGAGTTGAAACTAGGATGGTTGCGTAGATCTCGTCTTCCTGAGTCTGGTGCTGCGAATGGTTCGAAAAACCGATGTCGTATGAGGAAGATATTGCATTTTGATCGAAATGCCAAATAAGTAAAATTGTGACAGCTTGACCAGGTTTAAATGGGATGCACAGTCAGCAAGGTGGATGTATAGTAAAAAAAAAGGGAATATTCCTCAGAATATTCCTTCTACTGGACCACTTGCTGGTTGACAAGTGTCACCGTTTTATTTGATGTACGAGTTTGGAGGGTCCAATAAGAGGGCGCCACGTGGGCAGCCCTAAGGCTGTCACATGGCCCTACAACCACATGTAAAATTTTGTGAGGGTCCGCAGGAATTGTCCTCCAAACCTCCCGCTGGGCACGTGCACATCTTACCGACTGTTCTATGCATTGGTTCTTAATAATCATAGGTGTCGGGTTATATTTATTATTTAATGAAATGGCACATGAGGGTTGGGAACTGCCGGCGGTCCCAACCCGCTAGCGGTTTTGTCGTGTATGTCACATGGCAAGTAAACGATAACTCCAATTGCGCGGATAAGCGCTAACTCGACATCTCAACCACAATTCAAACAATTTAACTACAATCTCCTAGCGTGAATTCTAACGACAGTTATGTAACCTGCGGTTTGGGGGTGCGCATGTGGCCACCACCTAACTGCTAACATCTAATGTGTAGTTAGTTTCAGCGGTAAGTTAGAGGGCACACTTTTTTGGCGGGTATGCCATTTTTAACTCCAGTTAAGTGGAGTTCTCCACTTTTAGTGGAGCTTTCCTAGGTGAAATTGGGAAAAAGTGTAGGAGGTCCAATTTTCGACCATTCAAAGTGAATGGAGAGTCATTTTTGACTAATTGGAGAATTTTGAAGCCATTGGTGTAGATAAAATAGCCATTAGAGCATTTTAACTACATATAAGAGCAAAATTTTGAGCATAACGAAAGATGGACAAGCCATTGAGAGGTGGACCAGCAAATGTAGCCCATGAGGGGTGAACTGCTTCATCACGCCTGATGTGTAAATTTCATGTGGTGACTTATTTCTCTATTTTACACTGTTGTTCAGTGTTATTTATGCTTATTTTATGCTTCTAATTCACTGAAAATCATCTACAAATCATGAAACAACTCCTTAATCCTTAGGCGAACTAATGAACTGATTTTGTACATGTTTTTAAAACTGAAAGACACTTAGCACAACAAAACTAATACAGTCATTTCAGATCATGAATGAAGGTTCATTTACGAGATCAAGTGAAAGACTCAACTGAGAATTTATGAGATCTAATTGAAGACTCGAATTGAAAGGGGATTTGTTTCATTTTTAATGAGCTTGACACAGTAAAAGAACTATGATCATGACACCTTGTTTCATTGTTTAAGGAGCTTCACAAAAGAAAAGGAAATTTTCTCTAAAGAGGTTGTTTCATTTTTTAAGGAGCTTGACACAATAAAATAAACTCTACTCTGAAGAACTTGATTCTTTTTTTAAGGAGCATGACACGAGAATTCAGTTTTTAAGGAGCTTGAAACAAGAAAAGGAAATTTTATCTGAACACTTGTTTCATTTTTTAAGGAGCATGACACAAGAAAAGGAAATCTTCTTCGAAAGACCTTGTTTCATTTTTTAAGGAGCTTGACACAAGAAAAGGAAATCTTCTTCGAAATACCTTGTTTCATTTTTTAAGGAGCTTGACACAAGAAAATGAACTTTTCTCCGACCACTTGTTTCATTTTTGAAGAAGCTTGACACAAGAAAAGGAACTTTTCTCTTACCACTTGTTTCATTTTTTAAGGATCTTGAAACAAGAAAAGGAACTCTGCTTTGAAGACCTGATCATGGCCCATAAGAGGTCATGGCTTCCAAGAGGTTCTCATCAGATGGGAGAACAACACTCTAGAAATCAGGGTCCAATTCCCCCAACACATGATGCACTGTATCACTGATTAGATCATCAGTAGACGTGGGAATGGAACAGGTGGCCACATAATTAAACCGTGGCAGGGAAGATACCAGTTGTGTGTAAGGACCATTAAGAGAGGATGGTTGATTGGGATCCAGATTAGGACAAATGAACGAAAGTTGATCAATGGTCACAATTCTTCCTTCATGTGGAAAACACATCACGCGAAAGAGAGAAGTGACAAGAGCTCCCGTGAGATAAGTATAGTCATGCCCAAGGAGTAAATTAAAGTTCGAAGGGCCTTGAACAACCATCATGTCTATATAGACAGTCTTTCCTCCCAAAGTAAAAGGAAAATTCGGAAGGATCCCTAACGGTTGACTAGTTCCTCTGTAAAAAGCCAATAGATTCTGGGTAACATGCACAATTTGCAGAGAACCGAAATCTTGCCAAGTATTTGAGGACATAATACTAACATATGCGCCTTCATCTATTATGGTGCTAGGTACAACCACATTATAGGTTTGTACTGTGATCTGAAAGGGCACGTAAGAAGGAAGACAATATCCTATCAGTTGACTCCAATCAAAGGAAACAATCAGACTACTTGGAGGGGGTGCCGTGGGAAAGGGTGAACCGCCCCCTTGTGCTACGGGAATAGGAGGATCACACTCCTATACCCTGGGAATGGGAGGATTTCCCTCCAATTCATTGGAATATAAAAAAACAAAAATAACCTGAGTAGTATGAGGTTCACTCTCTATGGGAAAATCACGATCCATTGAGGGTGGAATCAGGTCAACCATTTTCTCAACCAATGGTTGGTCGG
The DNA here is from genome assembly GCA_034641835.2 of Pinus albicaulis. Classification (NCBI taxonomy): domain Eukaryota; kingdom Viridiplantae; phylum Streptophyta; class Pinopsida; order Pinales; family Pinaceae; genus Pinus; species Pinus albicaulis. The sequence goes on along the minus strand of CM076581.1, from coordinate 38,566,453 downwards.
GAACAAACTCATGTGATTCAATTTTGGAGAGAGTGGGATTAACCAGAGAATATTTCTTATCAATGACTTGATCAACTAGTAGAGGATCAGGGAAAAGCTTTCGGTAACCAGTTGAAAGTTGCAGCTAAGAATTCGTAAGGTTACCCAAGACTTTGGATGCTTCGTCCATATAAAGAAAAAGGTGAATGGGATGATTCCCTTCACACAAATTACATAGGAAATAGTTAATAATAACTTAGTTTATTGTAAAGTTAGGTAAAGCGTGTTTCTTTACCATGTACATTTGTAACTTATAATCCGACGGTCACGATTTGTAGTGATCCGACAATTATCTCTCACCTTGGTATTAACGACACTTGATCCCTGGCTTAACACCTAATTGGTCCATGATCTCTATTTAAAGAGCATGGAGGGTCATTTTTCCGGAAACCGTTTATGAGAGAAACATATATAACTTTTCTTTTTACATTAATAAATTGCCTAAAGTGGCCGCGTTGGCTCAAGCGGTGGACTATTTCCCTCTTTGAGGGTTTTAACCACGTGATTATACTGATGTACTAATTTATGATTTGTTTGTGAGTGGTGACCTTTAGTTCTTGATCTAAGGAACTTACCAAATTTCTACATGGTATCAGAGCTATTTTGAGGGCTGCGTCTGTTGTTGATCAAAATCCGAAACTGGTTTGACTGCATGCGAATTCTGTTTTGTAGATCTACTATTTCTGAATATTTTTGGGCTTGGAGAACTACTTTGTTGTGTTCGGGGCATCTGTTACAGTGAGGAATGCCTTTTGTTTCATGCGAAAAGGTTTCCGGCTGCCCAAGTTATGATAGTTTAGATATGGAGGTATAAAGCATCTGTTTTGCAGTTATATTTGTTAATAGTTTTGCTTATTTCGGTATTCTCTGTTTATTTTCAGTTTTATTTATTTGCCAGATCTATACCCTCTTCTCTGTGTATGCTCTTTTCTCTGCGCTGCGTGCGATCTCGGCAATTCAGAAACATAAAAAGAGAATTTTTTTTGCTACGTATCCTCTTTCCCCACATCTTTGTGCGATCTTGGGAAATCAGAAATAGTGAAAAATTTCATAGTCGTTGATAAGGCTAACTGAAATCTAACATTATGCCATAAGGATTGTATTTCGTATTTTTTTGGTAGGGTTTTTGTGTAGGAAAAGGCACGCATACTAAAAAAAAAAAAAAAAAAAAAAAACCCTTTTTCCCTTCAAACAATAACATAATCCTTTTACTATTCGACATCTTCAACTCGTTTTTTCAAAAAGGCCTAACTTCTTCATTCGGAAGCCATTTTTCGAGCCTTTTTTTTGAAACGTCCTAATTTTTTGAGATATTTCCATTGGAGGAATTAGTTTCAGCTTTTTGCAGCTTCATTTAAAAATAAATGGAAATTTCATGCCCGATTATTCTTAATAGCACCAATTATTTCCAATGGCTACCTCACATGGTAGATATACTTGGAAGTAAAGGACTTTATAGAATAGCAACAAGAGTGGAAACTAAACCTTCTGATGATAATAAAGTCACTAAATGGGAAAATAAACAAGATCAAGCACAAGGGTTGATAGGAATTTCCATTGCTCAAGATTTTCGATTTCATATCCTTGACATTGACAACCCTCATGAAGCCTTGGACAAGCTAAATACTGTCTTTGTCATTCAAAACCAAATCAGAGCCCATTAGCTTCAAAATGAGTTGCTTACTTTAAACCCCAATAATTTCTTCTCTATTGAATACTTTTTGTCCAAATTCAAGACCCTTAGACTTCTTTTAGAAGGTTGTAAGGTAAAAAAGGAAGATAGTATCCTCATCTATTACATTCTTGCTAAGCTTGGCCATGGGCCAAAACTCTGTATTTGTTTCTGCCTTCCATTCCAAAAGATAAGCCATCATTTCTTTAGGAACCACCTACAAGGATCCCTCTTTTGATTCCTTTTGCGATTCTTTGATAAGAGAACAAGAAAAACTCTTACACCTTGGTCTTATCACTTATGGAAATGCTTCTAAGAAAGCCTTAGCAGCCCAACATCAATCATATCAAAATAATCCCAAGAAGAAATATCCTAAAAAGTATGGTCCAAAATCAAACAAGGGTCCGAAGAAATTTCAACCACAAACTGAAAAAGCAACTCACCAAAATGATAAGGCATATAAAAACAAAGGAAAGAAGACAGATAGACATTGCAACTTTTGCAATCGTGATGGCCATTTATAGTCCAAATGTTTTAAGAATATGGAAGCCTTAGAAGTAGCAATGAAGAAGCACAATATAAATTTGGAGCACTCTTCACCGTCATCTTCAGGAATGGCACTTTCTTCTTGTGGTTGTCAAGCATCAAGATTCGATTATGCATTAAATGTATCTTCTTCTTCTCATTCTCATGAGTGGCTCATTGATTCTGGAACTTCTTACCACATGGCCAAAAATCAAGCCATGTTTTCTTCTTTAAATAATTTTAACACCAAACATATTTATGTTGGTGATGATAGATATCTTAGTGTTGTAGGATCTGGAACCATTCATCTAGATAATGGTCAGTTTAATGATGTACTATGTGTTCCTACCTTGTCATGCAAACTTCTCTCTATTTATGATATAACTCATTTAGGTGAAGGGAAAATAGTATAATTCTCACCTCATGATGTTGTAATCAAGGACCTCAAAGATCCTCAACATGTTTTAGCTACTAGCATTGCTAATGATTCCACAAGGTTGTATAAGTTTGACAACTTTGGGTCATGATGTCTTCCCTTCGTTTTTGTTGCTCATAATGATGATGTGAGCAAACTTTGGCATGAGCGATTTGGTCACTTAAACTATCGCTCTCTTCAAACTATATGTAAGGAAAATATGGTGACGGGCCTTCCTATGGTATCTTGCCGAGATGGTGTTTTCTCCAGATGTGTACTCGGAAAACATCATTGGGATAGTTTTGAAAAACATTCCTCTTGGCACACTTCATCCCGTTTGCAACTTGTACACAATGATTTAGGTGGTCCACTTCCTATTGTTTCTTTCTCTGGTTGCAAGTACTTCTTAACTTTCATTGATGATTTTTCCAGATGCACTTGGGTATACTTCTTAAAAATCAAGAATGAATTTTTTAACATGTTCTTGGCCTTTAAGGCCTTTGTTGAGAAACGATCTGGACATCAAATTCTTAACTTAAGATCAGACAATGAGGAGAATAGGTTAACAATAATTTTATAAATTTCTGCACTGAGCATGGAATTCAATTGCAACATACCGTTCCATATACTCCACAAAAAAATGGTGTAGATGAAAGGAAGAATCACACCTTAAAATAAATGGCTAATTGTATGCTTCAATCTAAAGGACTTGGTCTCAATTTTTGGGCAGAAGCCATTAACTGTGCAAATTACATAGTAAATCACACTCCTACTAAGGTTTTAAAGAATATAACTCCAGAAGAATCTTGGAGCTCAATAATACCAGATGTAAGTCACTTTCGCATTTTTGGAAGTGATGCTTGGGCCCATATTCCAGATGCGAAACATAAAGCCTTAGAACCTAAGAGTGAAAAATGTAATTTTGTTGGATATTCTGAAGATGTCAAAGGATATAGATTTCTTCATCCAAAATCCAAAAACATAATCATTAGAAGAGATGTAAAATTTGATGAAAATATATTGGCCTGCGAGCCTAGTTCGGCGGGTGTGCCACCTTTGGCCTGCGAGCTTGATTTGGCATATGTGCCACCTCTCTTTCTCTGTTCTATTTTTAATAGCATTCCTTCTAGTTCAGATGGTGACAGCGAGGATGAAAATCATCCGCCACCTCTTGCAATTGTTCCTTTTACTCCACCACTTCCAAGATGGGTCCGCTCTACTCGGGATGCAACAGGTTCTCTTGCAGGTGACCCTGCCGATCGACGATGTACATGTTCTCAGTTCGAAAGAGCTTCTTCCTTATTGGCTCAAGTTCCAGAAAATCCTAATCCAGAAACCTTTGAAGAAGCCTCTGGTCATCCAGCTTGGGATGAAGCTATGAATGAAGAATATCGTTCCTTATTGGCGAATGATACTTTGGATCTTGCTCCTCTTCCAAAAGGAAGAAAAATTTTCAGATGCAGATGGGTTTACAAAACAAAGTTTGGACTGGATGGAAAAGTGGATAGGCATAAAGCTCGTCTTGTCGCTAAAGGATTTTCACAAGTTGAAGGCATTGACTATACTGAAATCTTCTTGCCTGTTTCCAAAATGAATTCTATCCACCTTGTTCTTTCCCTTGCTGCCTCCAAATGGGAAGTCCATCAGATGGATGTTAAATCTGCCTTCTTACATGGAGATTTACATGAAGAAATCTACATGGAACAACCCCCTGGATTTATCCAACACAACTCTAGCCTTGTTTGTCACCTTAGGAAGTCTCTATATGGTCTCAAACAAGCTCCTTGAGGTTGGTATGCCAAAATGGATAGATTTCTGTTAGATAATGGCTTTTCTAGGTGTTATTCTGACAACATTGTCTACACCAAGAAAGTGGGTGAGTCCTTCACCATCCTTGTTCTTTATGTTGATGATATTATCCTTACTGGTAGTGATCCAAACCATATAAACCATGTGAAGTCTAGCCTCAAAAAGAAGTTTGAAATGACAGACTTAGGACACTTTCATTATTTCCCTGGTCTTCAAGTCTCGCAATCCAAGGAAGGCATTACCCTCTCTCAGTCCAAGTATGCCTGTGATCTTCTACACCACTTACACATGCAAGACTGTAAGCCAACCCCTTCTCCCTTTCAGTTTGGAGTCAAGCTTTCAGTCACTTATACTACCCCTGAAGTTGATGCTACCTTATACTGTCAACTTGTTGGTAAACTTCTGTATCTAATCCATACCCATCCTGACCTTTCCTTTGTTGTTGGTCTTGTCGCTCAGTTTATGCACCAACCTCATGAAAGTCACTGGAAAGCAGCTAAAAGAATACTTCGATATATTCAAGGTAAAATTCAGTTCGAGGTTCATTACAGTGCATGAGCATCTCCATTGTTGATTGGTTTCACTGATTTTGATTGGGCTGGTGACCCTGATGATTGGAAGTCTACTGCAGGATATGTATTCACTCTTGGTTCAGGACTTATTACTTGGTCTTGTAAGAAACAAAGTGCCATCTCTCTTTCTTCCATAGAGGCAGAGTATCATGGTGCAGTTGAAGCCAGCAAGGAAGCCATGTGGCTTTGTTAGATCCTGTCTGAATTTGGTCTTCATCAGCAACATCCAACTACACTTTGGTGTGATAATCAGAGTGCAATTCAGCTATGTAAAGATCCAATTCAGCATCAACGTATGAAACACATTGAACTCCACATACACTTCATCAGAAAGCTCATTCATGATCGTGTTATTGAAGTGCAGTACTGTCCAACCAATGATCAAGTAGTCGATATATTTACGAAGGCTCTCACAGAAGTGAAGTTTACCAAAATTCTATCCATGCTTGGAGTTTAGGAAAGTTGTCATTAAGGGGGGATAGGCTCTAATTCCTCCTTCCTTCTCCTATTGTGTCACTTTTGTAAATCGTTCAATCCTATCCCAATTTGTTCTTAAGGGGGGATGTTAGGATATTTCGACACATAGGAAATGGGCTCCTTTTGTGTCACCTTTGTAAATCCTTCAATCCTATCACAAGTTGTTCTTAAGGGGGGATGTTAGGATATTCCGACACATAGGAAATAGTTAAGAATAACTTATTCTAGTGTAGATTTAGGTAAAGTGTGTTTCTTTACCATGTACATTTGTAACTTATAATCCGACGGTCATGATTTGTAGTGATCCGACGGTTATCTCTCACCTCGGTATTAATGACACTTGATATGTGGCTTAACACCCGATTGGTCCATGATCTCTATTTAAAGAGCATGGAGGGTCATTTTTTGGTTAACCATTTATGAGAGAAACATATGTAACTTTTCTTTTTATATTAATAAATTGCTTGAAGTGGTCATGTTGGCTCAGGCCGTGGACTGTTTCCCTCTTTGAGCGTTTTAACCATGTGATTATACTGGTGTACAGATTTGTGATATGTTTGTGAGCAGTGACCTTTGGTTCTTGATCTAAGGAACTTACCCTGTAAATTCCTACATTTCCCATGGGCCTTATTATGACTAGCTGAAAAATTGTCACCAACATGATCTCTAGAGGCCAATGATAAGGGCCAATTCGAGTCAGTAGAACACATTTATAACACCCTGGGATAGCCAGGAAAACCTATGCTAAAAATTCAACAAGAAATGTGTGTCTAATTTAATTTTCCCTTAATTAAATTGGACAATAAAATTTAATCTTATCTCATAATCACTTGTAATAGTTAACTAAGTGTAATAAAATCAGTTAGCTCATGAATTTCAAGTTGAGGGTATTTCAAGTTGAGGGTAGTTGGTGAGGCATGCAAAGTGATTCTATTAGTTATGGAGTTCGAATTGCAGTTAGTGCATTAGTTTAATTAATAAGAAATCAATTAACTCAATTTATTGAGTTAAAGACAGTTGAATTAGTTGTAACTGTTTGTTGCACTAGTGAGAGATCAAGTGAATTAAATCAGATTTAATTTACTATTAATATCTGCATGCATGTCAGTTCCAAGGGAGACCCAGTTGAGACAAAGGTTAAAGGGATGCTAATTATCAGTTGTATCATTAGTAGGTCGCCTGCATGAAGCCAAACATCCATTGGATTTCCCATGATCCTTGTGCATTTTTGGAAGGCTGAAATTCCTAAAGAATAGGGATTTCATTCCACATGAATTGCGCAAGCACGACAGGTTGATTAGAGGCTGAGAATTGGCTAAGTGTTGGTCGATTTTGTCCAAGTTAGTGTGAGACAGTTGTGAGAGTGCGGGAGACACTTGTGAGAAGAGTGCATTGTAATAGTTTCATGATTCCATGGTGAATATACAATAGAAGATAGAGGGGTTTTGAGCAACAATATTTCCCTAGGAAATAATCTGTGTTTTGGTTTGATTTGCTTCTTTCTTTACTTGTTGTGATTGGCGATCGTGTTTATTTTCCACAATTAATTTGTAGAAGGATTCAGTATCTAGCTTTCGTACATTTCTTGATTGGATTGAATCCATTAATATACATATGTTTTTATAAGTTCTACATGGTATCAGAGCACAGGAAATCACTATAGCGGAGAAGAAATTGAGTTTGTGACTGAATATAGTTCGAATTTGTAAAATTATTCTTGGTGCGACAGGCGGATCAGGATCGAAATGGCTTTCAATGGCTTGAGATTGGAGTATGCACTCGAGGGAAACTCTAACTATATTGCATGGAAAGACAAGCTAGAGGTAGTACTAGAGGACAATGGGTTGAAATAATTCATTGATAACGACATTCCCAAACCTGCGGCAACATATGCCACAAATCATGATGCTTGACAAAAGAAGGTTGCAAAGGCAAGGAGGATCCTACTGGAGTGAGTACGAGACCACATTGTCTCATGTCTCCATGGAAAAGTGACACCATATGCAATGCAGAAAGCTTTGAAATATCTGTTTCAGAGAAATAGTGATCATAGAAAATTGGCACTAAAGGACAAGCTCAGGAAAATCAAAATGGAGAAAGGAAAAATGATTCTAAAATATTTAACAAATTTTGTCCAATGTCGGGATGACCTAATTGGCAGCTTCAGAATTACTGTCGCGGATGATGACTTGGTGAGCCTAGCTCTTCTAGGACTTCCCAAGAGCTGGCATAGTTATCAGGACTCTATCAATGGGAGGGAGAAGTTGGCAGATTGGGAATGAATTTTGTTTGATTTGGTGCAAGGAGAATTAAGGCGGAATACCAGGGATGGATCTTCATCTAAGACATATGATGAAGAAAATTGTGCTTTGGTTGCTAAGGCAAAGAAGGGGAAAGGAAATAAATCCTATTCCAAATCTGAGTCTGGCAAAGATGGAAAAAAGCGCGACATGTTCAGAGTGAAGTGTTTTCACTGTTAGGAGCATGGACATTATGCCACTAATTTTCCACAAAATAAGAAGAACAAGAAGGCTTCAAGATCTACAGTTGGTGAGGCTTTGGCCTCACAATTTGACCTTGACTTCTCACTCATTGCATGCATGGTGTCAAGTGCAATGGGATCAGTGTGGTACTTGGATAGTGGTGCAACTTTCCACATGACGGGAGATAAAGAAAATTTCAGTAGCTTGGAGGAGAAGGACCTCCAGATGCATATCGAAATGGGTGATGACGGGCAGTATAGTGCTACCGAGATCGGTATAGTTACCTTCCAGAGATAGTCACATAAACCCTTCTTATTAAAAGATGTAAAGCATGTACCAGGCTTGAAGAAAAATTTAGTTTCAGTAGCAATGTTGGATTATAGAGGGTATGATGTGGTTTTCAGTGAATGGAAAGATTTCTTGCGACACAAAGCCATAAGAAAAGCAAAGAAGCTTGGGATTTGTGTGAAAAATATCTAAAAACTTGATGTAGATGGTTGCGCAACATTGATGGGTAAGGCAGACAAAGTGGTGAGCCGGGATGAGGGTGAGTTATGGCACAGGATATTGGGCCATCTACACCATGAAGCCTTGAATGTCATGCAACAGATTTCTACGGGTCTTCCCGAGGGTACTCTTGCGCAATTAGACACATGCAAGGGATGTACTATGGGGAAGTATGCAAAGGGAACTTTTCACGAGAAGGAGAACCGAGCTTCAGAAATCCTTGAGAGAGTTCACTCAGACATGTGTGTACCATTCTCTATTGCTTCAACAAAAAAGCACAAGTACTATGTGATCTTTGTTGATGATTTTTCTAGAAAGTGTTGGATCTACTTCATGCAAAAGAAAGATCAGATTTTCTCAAAATTTCTTGAGTTCAAAGCACCGGTGGAGAAAGATACGAGGAAGCATGTGAAGGCTCTTAGGAGTGACAATGGTGGTGAGTACATCTCCAATGAATTCAAGAAATTATGTACCAAAGAAGGAATTCAAAGAGAGTTTATTGCACCTCATAACCCACAATAAAATGGGGTTATAGAAAGAAAGAATAAAACAATTGTGGGTGCAACACGAGCGATGTTGCATGATCAGGGCCTACCGTTGCATCTGTGGGTGGAGGCATGTAACACAACGGTATTTGTGCAAAACCATAGTTCTCATCGGATACTTGGCATGAGTATACTAGAGAAGGCTTTTTTTGGTAAGAAACCTGATGTTTCATATTTTAAAATTTTTGGCTCATATGTTTATGTGCATGTGATGAAAGATGCTAGGAAGAAGCTCGAACCAACAACTGAGATTGGGATATTTGTGGGGTATACTGATACTCCCAACAACTATTAGGCATATTTTCCAAACAATAGGATGACTGTTGTGATATGGGATATAAATATTGATGAGGAGAAAGCCATGCGATTGTCCCTTGAGAGGGAGCTCGATTTTCATGCAGATGAGGAACTGTTGGTTCCAAATAATAAACCTCAAGATGTGGAGTAGCCACATGTGGAGGATCATGGAGTGGAAAAAAACACTCATGCAGAGCCATCCACCAAAAATGGTAGAAGGTGCACCATGGAAGCTGATAGATTGAGAATTGATGCGACAGAGTATGTATGAGTACCTACTTCACTACATAGACAGAGAAAATCTCCAGAAAGGTTTACTGGATACATGGCTCTTATGAGCAAGTGTATTGTGATAGAACCATCCTCCTTTGAGGAAGCAGAGCAACAACCAATTTGGGTTGACGCTATGGTTGATGAGTATGAATCCATCGTCAAGAACAATTCATGGGAAGTTGTCCCAAGACCAGTCATAAAATCAGTGGTTGGGTCTAGATCGATCTATAAGGTGAAGCAGGTGGCAGATGGGAGTTTGGAGAAGTACAAGGCTATATTTGTGGCTCGAGGTTTCTCACAAGTTAAGGGGATTGACTATAAGGAGACTTTCACACCGATTGCGAGATACTCATTTATTAGATCTATCCTTGCACTCTCAGCACAGATGGGGTGGTAGATACATCAGATGGATGTGAAAAATGTGTTTCTCAATGGAGTTATTGAGGAAGAAGTGTACATAGAGCAACAAAAAGTTTTTTGGATCCTTGACAATGATTAACATGTGTTCCAACTCAAGAGATCATTGTATGGGATGTAGCAAGCACCTCGTGCTTGGTACACTCGGATTGATAGATATTTCACCGGGTTGGGCTTTACCAAAAGTGAAGTGGATGCAAACCTGTACCATATTGTGGTTGATGGTAAGCTCTTGATTATCGTATTTTATGTTGATGATCTAATTTTGAAAGGTGATGAGCAACTCATAACTTCTTGCAAGGAGGATCTTGCAAGGGAGTTCGAAATGAAGGACATGGGATTCCTTCACTATTTCCTTGATTTGGAAATATGGTAGCTGGATGGTGAGCTATTTGTTTCTCAATTCAAGTATGCCAAAGAGATTCTGGAAAATTTTCACATGGAGAGCTGTAAACCCATGGATACTCCTCTTCCAGAAAATTGGAGGAAAGAGGATGCTACTTCAGGAGAAGTAGTGGACGATATTGTTTATAGGTAGCTAGTGGGTTCACTGATGTACTTGGTGAACACCAGACCATACATTTGATACGCAGTTAACCAACTGAGTCAAGCTATGGTTAAGCTAACCAAGCTCTTTTGAAAGGCAGGGAAGCATGTATTGAGATATCTTAGGGGAACTACAGATTATGGATTATGGTACAGATGGACAGAGGGAGTGAATCTTCAAGGCTTAACGGATGCAGATTGGGCGGGTAGTCCATCAGACAGAAAGAGCACATCAGGAGGGATCTTCAACATAGGACCGAAAAAATTTTCTTGGTATAGTAGGAAGGAGCGATCTGTGGCACTCAGTTCAGTTGAGGTAGAGTACATGGCAGCAAGGCAGGCTGCATGTGAGGCCATCAGGATGAAAAAGATCCTAGTTGGTTTGTTTAGTTCTCAGGTGGATTTGACAGTGATACATTGTGATAACCAAAGTTTCATTAAACTCTCGGTTAATCCGATATTCCATGATAGGTCCAAGAACATAGACATCCAGTACCACCATCTCAGAGATTGTGTTAAGAGGTGAATTATGTTACTTCAATAAATTTTCACGAAAGATCATGATGCAGATATTATGACGAAGGCATTTTCCAGGAGAAAATTCGAATACCATAGAGGCATGATTAGGGTGGCAGATAATCCCTTTCTTGTTGAGAGGGAGTGTTGAAAAGTCAACAAGGAATTTTCTAATTTATTTTTCCCTTAATTAAATTGGACAATTAAATGTAATCTTATCTCTAATCACTTGTAATAGTTAACTGAGTGTGATAAACTCAGTTAGCTCATGAATTTTGAGTTGAGGGTGGTTGGTGAAGCATGCAGAGTGATTCTAATAGTTATGGAGTTCAAATTGCAGTTAGTGCATTAGTTTAATGCATGAGAAACCAGTTAACTCAATTTATTGAGTTAAAGTTAGTTGAACTAGTTGTAACTGTTTGTTGCACTAGTAAGAGATCAAGTGAATTAAATCAGATTTAATTCACGTGAACTGATCTACCATGCAACTAATGATTTACTATTAATAGATGCATGCATGTCAGTTCCAGTGAAGACCCAGTTGAGACAAAGGTTAAAAGGATGTTAACTATCAGTTGTATCATTAGTAGGTTTCCCGCATGCAGCCAAACATCCATTGGATTTCCTATGATCCTTTCGCAGTATTGGAAGGCTGGAATTCCTAAAGAATAGGGATTGCATTCCACATGAATTGCGCAAGGCAGGCAGGCTGATTAGAGGCTGAGAATTGGCTAAGTGTTGGTTGATTTTGTCTGGGTCAGTGTGAGACAGTTCTGAGAGTGCAGGAGACTCTTGTGAGAAGAGTGCATTGTAATTATTTCATGATTCCATGGTGAATATACAATAGAAGATAGAGGGGTTTTGAGCGGCAAGATTTCCATGGGAAAATTTCTGTATTGTGGTTTGATTTGCTTCTTTCTTTACTTGTTGTGATTGGTGATCGTGTTTATTTTCCGAAATTTATTTGTAGAATGATTCAATATTTAGCTTTAGTATATTGCTTGATTAGATTGAATCCATTGATATACATATGTTTGTATAATTTATACAATATCTAATAAGGTGATCACCCTTACATAAATTGCAAGGGAATTTGACTTTGCAGGAATGAATGGAAGATTTTTCAACATTAGTTGCATTGGAAGCAGTAATTTCTTGGTTTCCACCTTGCTTATTTTTCTTCTTCTTCTTCGTCCTCCTCCTCCTCTTCTTCTTAGCTTCATGGTTACTAAAATTTAGACTTTCACCAGGTGATGAGGAAGAACGGGGTGAAGAAAAATGTGAAGAAGGAGAGGGGTCAAAATTTAAGATCAACATGAGGTTGGCATTGTTCAGGTGGAGGCGAACTTGGTTGAGAAGCAGCTTGGACATTTGGAACCAAGGGGGTTGAAAATAAAGAAAATGGAAAACCAACGGTTAATCCCGGGAGGGACAACGTTGCCATATATGAAGCACCAACATTTCCAAAAGACGGAAAAGGGTCAGAATTCTCATCTGAGGGGATTTCATGATTGGTAAACTCATGAACTATTTCCATTGGTCTCAAGCTAAGATCTGCTAAGGAGTTGTGCATAGGTAAGATGTTATTCCATGGGTAGTAAATTTTAGAAATTGAACACAAAATAAACCAAAAAGGGTGAACTAGGCATAAAGGATTATCCATGAACTGCAATATACACCTTAGAAAATAAATTTACCAAGGACTTAACATACGACAAACAATCGCCCCAAATGCTGTGTTCGGTATATCACCTCTACAAGGCGGCCGACTCGGTTACTTATGGCAGGGTTACAACCTAGTGGTGTTTCCCCATATACACTCGACGGTACATGGGAGTCCAGTCCGTAGTAGTGCTATCTAATGTGTAACCATATGATGAGAGCATCACCTTATAATTTTCATACGTGGGAAGGGGTTTCACCTCCAGAAGGTAACAGATACTGTTAGCGACAGTTGCTACGCTTAACGACTTCGGAACATGTCTCTAGCCTAAACCTCTAGATGTTTGCATTAATTTCAAATTCTCCTTAAGGTTAATTGAATAAGTTTTAAGGTTGATATTGATTAAAGTTTCAATTTCAAGGCTCAAAATGATGTCACCTGAATACTTATAATGCAATGAGCATGAGAAAAATATCCTTTCAATTGAATGAATTCTATCTAGTTTAGGGAAAAGTTTCAAACAATGACACAACAAACAAAATGCAACAAACGAAGATCTTCCTAACCAGATCAATTTCACTATCCCAATTCAAGTCAAAACATTCAAAGATGAAAATTATGCAATCTAATTTATGCACAATTTCTTTTTGGAAAACTATGCAACCATAATCTATGCACAATTTCATTTTTCTTTATGATGAATGAGAATGCACTCAATGCACTTTTCGTTGGAATGAGAATCTACTTAATGTAGTTTGAAATGAATGCACTCAATGCACCTTTTAGTTTTTAAACCACCAAAAAAATACAATCAATGTCTAATGATAATCACAAAAATGACTTTTCAAATGCAGTTTAATCTAATGCACTTTTTACGAAAAGTAAAATTTTGCGATAAAAAACTAAACGAATGCAAAATATCAACTTCTTTAATGGAATGAAAATGATGCTTAATGATAAACAAAACAATATTTTTTCCAAGCATACAAGCAACAAACAATAATTTTAATTGACTTAAAGAATCAAAGACTCAACCAAAATTCACTTTTACCACTTCAAGTATAGGATGGATTTTTGCACACCACAAAGTCACTAACACCAAAAAGACAAAACTCAATGCACATAGAGCATGAGGATGAATTAAGAGATCAGGACACACTAGGCCTTTTAGCAAAAACCCCATAAATTCTCAATTTTAAGGACCAACGCTACTTTACATGGAAAAAAACCATGCTGACGACGTCTTCAACGCTACATTAGACCCCCAAACCCGTGCTAGCAGCACTACTTTGCATAGCAAAAACAATATTGGTCTACGAAACTATACCAAGGCAAGGAGAACATGGAAACCATGGTTTTTAGCGTGATTTTACTTATAAATATCTACGCTTGTAGTGCAACTGTGTCTAGAAAAAGTCGCCTTTGTAGAGAAATTATTACGAAAAAGAAATCCAAATAGAAGCAGGAACCTGGACATGAAACTCTAAAGAAAAAATCAAGCACTATGCATACCGATAGAGACCCAAGAAAGCTAATATCTCAATGATCAATCAAACTGATCAGAGATTAACCCAGGAAAGGGAAGGCTAAGAGGCTAAAGCTCCCTAGTGGAGTCGCTAATTGTTTTTTCAATATAAATCCCTTCTATGGGTAGAAGCAATTTCTCTAGCCTTAGATTGGGTCTAGAAACTTGATATATTTTCTAATGCAAATATTTCTTAGCTAATATTCAAAATGCGACAAGAAAATAGATAGAGGTACCTTTTCTTGATGCTATGTTTGAACTCGTTGATGATGACCTTGATCCACGATCCTTTTAGGCTATCTCCTTGCTACTGGTGGCACAAGAATACTTGCAGATGATGAATAGGCAAAAACAAACGTAATCCAATACGCAATAATCATTAAACATTATCTTTCTAGCATATCAAGGACTAGAATATTTTCATAAAATATTAGACAAATATAGAAAGAAAACATCAAATGTTTTATTGATAAACATAAAAGGAAGAGCTTACAACCCAGGCCTTGATGTTGGAGGCCTCCCTTTGGTGAAAATACGAGTCCTTCATTGAATCTCTAAAGCATTCCTTCCCCTGAGCAACTTAGGCATTATCACAGTGAAAGAATGCAAAGGGAACGAGTGTTCAGACCAACCCAACAATGACCAACCAGTAGTGGAAGGATAGGGATCAATTTATAGGAAGGGAGAATAGGTTGGGAGCCCATGAAAGGAGGAAGGTCCACTTTCTAAGGGATAAATGCCGATGGATGAGATCAAAGCTCTAAAATCAGAGAGCTCGACTCTATCACCACCGTTTAACAACCAACTCACCGCCCTGGAACTTCTAGAGGTCGAAGCTTCTCCTCCATTTGAGGAAACACTGCTAGAAAGGGATCAACGCGGTTTTACAAGAAATAAGGGTGTTGGCAATGCTAAGCCAGAACTGTCAATCTCACATCAACGCGAGCATGAAACTAGGAAATGTGTTGACCCCAAAAAACTAGGGTTTTGACCAAATTCCTTCAATAATCTTCCATGGCAATTTTCTTTGAGTCTTCAGGGGATGTATTTACATATTTCTTCATGGTGGAAAAATTGCACATGGTTTGTCATGGGGTACTTCAGGGTCAGGGATGGAAAGTGAGCATGGTGAAAAATTATTGCGTAACACCACTGATGAAGGGGAGGATGTCAAATTTCTAGTAAATAGAGAGTCAAATTTTCCACTTAGTCCCAATCCAAAGGATTATGAGAGCAGCATCAAAGAATAGGAGGATGGATAATTTTTAGTAAATAGTGAGTCAATTTTTTCACTTATTCCTAATCCTAAGGATTATGAGAGCACAACTCACGAAGGAGAGAATGAAGAATTTCCAATAAATAGAGAGTCAAATTTACCGCTTAGTCTAATCATAAGGATTATGAGAGCACCACTGACAAAGGGGAGGATGAAGAATTTCCAAAAAATAGAGAGTTAAAATTTCCACTTAGTATTAATCTTAAGGATTACGAGAGCACCATTGACGAAGGGGACGATGGAGAATTTCAAATAAATAGAAAGTCAAATTTTCCACTTAGTCCTAATCCTAAGGATTATGAGAGCATCACTGACAAAGGGGAGGATGAATAATTTCTTCCAAATGATAATTTCAAAGGCACACATATGTCTAATGCATTTTCTCTAAGTTAGGATTTGAAAGGCGCTCATGGTGATGATGGATTTTCTCCAAGCGAGGATCTCAAAAGCATGGATAAATATGGTGAATATTTTTCTCCGAGTGAGAATTTAAAAAACATAGATAACGATAATGAATAATTTCCTGCAAGTAAGGATGGTAATGAATATTCTCCAGGAAATTATGGTGATGAATTTCCTATGTTAATAATGCTCATAGTGAGGATAATATTCCTCCTAATGATGATAAAAATTCTTATAGATAGGATAATGAAATGATGGATATGTTTCAAGAAAATATTGTATATAGGAGTAGGAGTAGACATTTTCACATCAATCCAAGATATTCTAGTTGTACAAGGGATATAATAGAATATATCATGAGAAGAAGTCGTATCAGTGAACTCGTTTCAAGTGAATGATTCCAAAAGGATTACTTGAAACATATGGATTTCAAGTTTGCATTAGAGAAAAGGAAGAGATATTTGTCTATGAATAAAAGCATGAAAATTTCATATTTAGTGGGGTGCATGAAATCTACATTGGCATGTTAAGATTATCATATTGGGAATTTATTACTCTGTAGAAAGGATTTCAAAATGCCTCATTCAATTGGAAATCTTCGTTTGTCAAGGATCTACGGAAGATTGGAAAAATATCCCACATTTTATTCAAAAGTATGTCATAGATGAGAGATTGGGCCATTAGCAAATACTACAATGTCATGGACGCAAGACTTATTTTCAAATCATGAAGAGTGTATGCCAAATAAAGATACAATACATATTCCAGATAGTTTCTCAAGAGGAGACATATACAACTTATACAAAGAATATGCAAAAGGTTTTGAAGGATATGGTAATTTTATTACATACTCATATTTTATGAGGATACAAAAGAAAAAATTCAACAATTTCCGTGTCAGTCTAATTTATGGAGTTGAATTAGAGCATATGTTTTAATTATCAATCCAAGTTGGTAAAATTAGAAGCACACCAAGGTATATGGATCTTATATTAAGCTAGTGTAGGAAGTAGTTGTTTAGATGAAGATGATGGAAATGCATATTACAAACAGAAATGCATATTACAAATATAAAAATACTGAAAATCATAGAAATTTAGATCTATAAGCATGAACAAGTGAACGATTGAATCATAGTCAAAAAGGAAGAGGCTCTTGACTTAGAGATCCTGATTTTCCTTCCTATTGATTTATTTTTCAACAAAACCAAGTTCACCATAAAGCATAACACTTGTTTTAAGAAAGCAAGAAAGGATGAATGCATATATAAAAATTCTAGTTCAATTCTTAGTTCACAAGAAAGAGGCTCCAACTTGGAGACCTAGGTTTTCCTTACTTATCCAAACTAGTCACTGAAAGGAGATCACTTCCAAAATCTGAATGGTCATGGCATACTAACAAGTTTATCAAGAAAATATTCACAAGTAATTATAATAGAAATATACAGAAAAATAAAATGCTATTTATTCATAACCATGCACATAAATGAACAAAATGGTGTACTTAGCTAGAATGGGGGTCTTCCACCTTTGGTTGGTACACCTATAAAACAATCAGCTACAACAATTCACCATTCAAATCCCACAAAAATGAAGCATAAGAAATATCGAGCAAGTCTTCAAATGTATTCAGAAAGAGAGTAATCACAATGATAATAATAATATGTTCATAATTGTTGAATAATTGTTCTCAAATAGGCTAAAATCAAGAGTCATATTCCACTTAGTGGGGTCAAACGCATCCCTTTGTTGCACAAAATTTGGGAATATTCCACAATATCACAAAATTGCCCCTAAATCATGGGATTTTATGAGTGTTTGGTCATGTTTGACCAATTTTGACCGAACCTGTTCTGACTCATTTGGAGTGTGACAATAGGAGTCTATCCATCCTAGGTTCCTATAATTCTCAAATCTATCTCTAGTTTGTTTCCAGGTGTCCCGCACATGCGGCTTCAATGGAGCCATTACGAGAATTTTTGTTTCTGCCAACAATAATTTTTAATACCCAATTTTTACTAAAAATTCTAAAATTAAAAAAAAAAAAAAAACATAATTATTTTACCTTAAAGTGCAAAAAGAGGAAAAAACATGACAAATATGATCATGATATGGTGGTAAGGGATGATAGAAAGGTGGAATATGCATGGAGAAAAGGGGTCAAAATTGAGGGCCAAAAATTCGTATTCCAAAGAAGACAAGGATTGGGGTTTGCAATACATGTGTTTCTCTTAAATAAAAAAGGGATAAATATCAAGAGGAAAAAAGAGGTATGCATTCATAACATTATTTTTAAAAACTGATAGTTATTAACTATGAAAATGTATTTATTAATATGTTTCTTTTATGTTATGTGCAAATTCCATTGTCAAAGCAATTCAAGAGCATCACAATCAACAAACAGGTGAAAATAAAAAGTTGTATAAGCATCGAAACAAGTTATATGATAATCCAAATAAATATTTATGTTTGATAACTAATGGTATGGACCAGAAGAAAACACTTCTACCACATTTTTTCTGCACACCAAAAAAATTATAGGAGGAAAATTTTACTCAGTTTCACTTGGTCAGTTGTGTGGTCTTTAATGGGAAACTAATACTTCCAAATATTCATAATGATGTAAATATGACCATAGCCATAATTCATGATTTGATTTTTCATTGGTCTGGTAATATTCTTGTAGTTTTGTATTTGCAATTAAAAAACACTAGTCGAGAAAACAAAAATCAAATTGTTTTTGGATATCTAAACATGTTTGTTAAATTGTAAAATTTTCAAAAGGTAAAATTTGGTTTCCGTCCTCTTTGGCACACTCATGACCATATTAATCATTTTTTTAGTAGTTCTTCAGTAACATCAAGGAGGAAGAATGTTGGGAGCCTCCCATCATTAATTGAATGTATTAAGAAATCATACATTCCAAAGGCTATTTTTCACGTATTGGAAGAAAATATTGACATGCGAAGGTTTATTCTAGGATCGCATGGTGAGTATAAATTCACTGAACAACTTAATGACACTAGCTTCCAACACCAATTCTGTATCAAAAAATTTGATGGGAACACATTTATATGGGGAAACAAGTATTCAACTACTGCAACATGGTGGTCGTCATTAGGTTTAGCATTTTTCAAGTTCATTCCATATCATCCAATATTTGCATAAAATATATTGTTATTACAATTAGTTGTTGAAATCCATAATGAATGAAGGAATACGAGAGATATCAATTATTTTGAATGCTTGGAAGAAATTTAAAATACATTAGAGAAACAAATGAGTACTTTGATGTTGTTGATTTAGTTTTGTGGTAGTACTTTTTCAATAATCAAAGTGCCATCATTTCAAGATCAAGAAATGAAGATATAATTTTGAAGACTCCCTTTATTTGGAAACAAAATATTCCAAATGAACACGAGGAAAGAAACATTATTGAAAAACAACAATCTCAAAGTATTATTAATTCTTCTCAAGTAGAGGAAAGATAACTATATATCATTTCTAGAAGATTAGATGCAAAACGTGAAGCCATGGAAGACCTTTATAGGGGTTTTGTGCAGGATTTTAAGGAGGGTTGCATGATCACAATGTTAGCAGATGGAGATCCACATGGCTATTCATTATGGTTTTCCAAGGTTATAAAGGTCATTAAAAAAAATGAAGATGTTACAACTATTGAAGTACATTGGTATGCCACAAATACACATCCATTCAATGGTGTGTATAATCCAGAGATGGTAGTTGATAAAAAAATTGGAAAAATGATAAAAAGAAAGGGTACAAATATAAATCGTCACTGCACAAACCTCTTAAAATTGGAGGATGTTGACATACTTGTTTATGACTTCAATTTAACAAAGATATGAAAAATTCTCTTTAGTAGGTCCATAGATATTATGAAGAGGTTGCTGCCAAAAAGAAACAATGTTAAGATGGGAGTTTGTTGAACTAGTCGTAGATCTAGAAGACTTTTGAAACTTGAAATGGTGGGTATGCATGTTGACTTAAATGGGGCACTAGTTGATGAAAGAGAAGATTATGGGTCATATTCATCCGCATCCAGCATTCATCTGAAGATGTTGTAGATTCTGATGGTGTATCAGAACCTATGAGGGATTATGAATAATTGTCTAAGACATTTTATGTCAATGATGTTTGCATGGTAACTTGAAATAAATATTTTAACTTCCATATTATCTTTTATGAAGTTATGAGTCATTTCCATGTTTG
Organism: Pinus albicaulis; assembly: GCA_034641835.2. NCBI lineage: Eukaryota > Viridiplantae > Streptophyta > Pinopsida > Pinales > Pinaceae > Pinus > Pinus albicaulis. Next base: position 38,546,262 of record CM076581.1, on the reverse strand, counting down.
TTGTATTATATGTTTTAATTAGGAACAATTGATTTGTTTAGAATATCCACAATGCAACAATAACATATATAAATAATTTATGTTTAATTAAATCTACCAATATTGATATTTCGATTAAAAGTAAAATAAATATTAGAAATTAATGTTGAATTTTCTATTATACAATTATATTGTCATGATATTATTTATTTTTATCATTTGATATACCATAGTTTAAAAAAAAAGTTGCAATTTTAATGCCCTATTAAAAGGGGATACTTCGTTTTGATGGTTGATTTTTAAGTTTTTGTTGCAATCAGATAAGTTGCCTCTTTAACGTCATGCTTGATAATTGTTGGAATTTTAAGGTTTTTTAGAGCCTTGATATTTTGTCTTTAACACCATTGCTAAAAATTTTGAAAAAAAATGTTGTTCTAGCATCAACGCTTTTCATTTTCAGGGCGTTTTTTCATATTTTTATTTAGTTTTTATTGCTATTTTAAAATTTTTTAAAATTTACCTCGAAAAAAATTGTTGATGCTACATCAACACTTTTCGTTTTTGGGTTTTATTTTCATGTTTTTTTTCACTAGAGTTCTTGTTTTGAGGAAATAGTTCTCGTTTGATCGGTAATTTTTTTATGCATGACCAAAACCCACCTTTCAAAATATTTTAATACAAAAACATATGAACAAACTTGGTGATTACATGGTGGTATTTTCAATGCCTTGTGATTCTTAATCATGGTGATGCCAAAATATAATATGGGTGCCATAAAATACGTGTGACACTATGTTCCAGAGGATGAAGATTAGGTTAAATCATGGCTAAGGATTTAGTAAACAATATTGGGTTTCGAATGCGCATGAGAAAGATAAAAAATTATAAACGCTAATTAATTTGAAAGGACAAGGGCCAAGGCAGGGTGTTGTTGAAATGACACCCAAGGGGGCTTCTGATTTAATTTTTCCTTATTTAAATTGGAAGAGAAATTGTAATTTCATCTCATGAAAACTTGTATTAGTTAACTAAGTCATGAATACTTAGTTAGCTTAGGAGATTTGAGTTGGAGGTCAGAGAGGAGGCATGTAGAGTTCTTCCAAGATTTTATGGGGTCAAGTTACATTTATTTGTGAGTTGTAATTAGTTAACTCAATTAAATTGAGTTAAAATCAGTTTAAATAGTTCTAACTGAGAGATGAGCTAGTGATAGGTCCAGTGAATTAAATATGATTTAATTCACAAGTAGTGATCAATCAATTAACTGATAATTTGCCACATGTCAGTTCTAAGGAAGGCCCAGTTGATGATTTCATGGGATTGAGGTTAAACAGAAGATAAATATCAATTATATAATTAGAAAATTGTACAGGTCATGCATGAGGTCATCAAGATTCCATGAAGAAATTATGCAAATAAGTTATTGGGAATTTCTTATTTAATAGGGCCACAATTCTTTCAGGAATGCATAAGCAAGGTTGGTAAGAAAAAGGCTTATAATTGCATAAGTATTTGACTTATTTTTCCTAGATGAGAGTGAGACAGTCAATAGAGTGCAGAGGTTTCTCAGTGAGGGAAATAAAATTGTATTGTTTCATGGTATTTACTTTATGCAATATACAAATAAAATATTTTTGAGAAGTTTCTTTCCCCAGATACATCTTGTGTTGTGCGATTGATAACTTCTCTCTTACATGTTATGTGATTGTGAGATCGAATTTGGTTTCTGAAAATTGTATAATGAATTAATATTTTGTTTTAGTACATTACAAGAGCAGATTTAATATATTTGGATAGATTTTCTACATGGTATCAAAGCAGGATTCACAATATAAGAGAAGAACCAAAGTTTGTTTTGAATAGGTACATCAAATTTGCAGATTTATTCTTAAGGAACAACAATAGATCATGATGTCTTTCAATGGATTGAGACTCGAATATGCCCTTGAGGGAAATTCGAATTACATAACATGAAAGGACAGGATGGAGGTAGTGCTCGAGGGCAACACACTGAAGGTATTCATAGATAGTGATATTCCCCAGCCTGCAACAGCAGATGCTCCACTTCTTGATGCATGGACGAAGAATGTAGCAAAGACGAGAAGGATCTTGTTATATGGAGTTCGAGATCATATTGTCTCAAGTATTCAAGGGAAGGCATCTCCATATGCTATGTGGAAGGTCTTGATAGATCTATTTCATAATAGTAGCGACCATAGGAAGATGGTGCTGAAAGACAAGCTCAGAAAGATCAAGATGGATAAGGGCATCATGATCCAAAAATAATTGACAAGTGCACTCAATGTTGAGATGAGCTTGGAAATTTTGGGATAACAATTTACTAGGATGCTTTGGTGAGCCTAACTCTTTTAGGAATTCCCAAGAGCTGGCATAGCTATGAGGAATCCATGAATGGGAAGGAGAAGCTTCTTGACTAGGAGTGATTATGATCTGACTTGGTACAAGAAGATATTTGGCAGAGCACCAGAGATGGATCCTCATCAAAGACTGATGATGAGGAGAACTGTGCCTTGGCTAGAAAGCAAAGAAAGGAAAAGGGAAGGTGTCCCATTCCAAATCAGACTCCTGCAAGGCAGGAAATAAGCGAGACTTGTCAAAGGTAAAATGTTTTCATTATTATGAGCATGGACACTATGCCACAAATTGTCCACAAAAGAAGATGATCAATAAGGCCTCAGGAGGAGCAGCAGGTGAAGCATTTTCTTCACAGTTCGAGTTGGATTTCACTCTCATCGCATGGTGTTATCAGTGAAGGGTTGTGTGGTACTTGGATAGTGGAGCTTTGTTCCATATGATCGATAACAAATAATTCTTCAGTAGCTTGGAGGAGAAGGATATCCAGATGCACATCTAGATGGGAGATGGTAGGAGGTATAATTACACCGGTGTAGGTACAGTTACCTTTCAGAGGGAGTCAGATAATCCACTCACATTAAAATATGTCATGTATTTTCCTAGTTTAAAGAAGAAATTGGTTTCTGTTGCTATGTTGGAAGACCGTGGATATGATGTGATATTTAGTGAAGGAAAGGTGTTTCTTTGTCACAAAGCCACGAGACAAGTGAAATATATTGGGGTTTGAGTAAAGAACATATACAAATTGGATTAGAAGACCGTGCTACATTGAGAACGAAAGAAAATAAGGTGGAGAGCTGAGACATAGGTGAGTTATGACAGGATATTGGGCCATATACACCATGGCGCTTTGTAGATCATGCAACAAATTTCTATAGGACTTTCAAAGGGTGCACTTGCATAAAGAGATACATGCATAGGGTGTAAGTTTTGGGAGTATAACAAATCCAGTTTTCATGATAAGGAAAGCCGAGCCAAGGTGATCCTTGAGAGAGTTCACTGAGATGTGTGTGGACCATTCTAAACAAATTTCACAACAAAACATAGGTATTATGTGATTTTTGTTGATGATTTTTCCAGAAATTTTTGGATTTTATTCATGCAAAAGAAATATTAGACATTCTCCAAGTTTTGTGAGTTCAAGGACTTGTCGAGAAAGATACATGGAAGAAGGTTCAAGGATCTGAGGAGCCACAATGGTGGAGAATACATCTATAATGAATTCAAGAACTTCTGTGCCTCAGAAGGAATTCAAAGAGAATTGATAACACCTCATAACCCACAAAAAAATGGGTTTGCAGAAAGAAAGAACATAAGTATCGTGGGAGCAACACGAGCTATGTTGCATGATTAGGGCCTACCGTTGCATCTATGGGCGGAAGCATGCAATACAACAATATTTGTGAAGAATAGAAGTCCTCATCGGATACTTGGGATGAGTACACCAGAGGAATTTTTTTTAGGTAAGAGATCAAATGTGTCATATTTGAATTGTTTTGGTTCATATGTTTATTGCCACGTAACCAAAGATTCCAAGAAGAAGCTAGAGCCAACATCAGAGTTGGGGATATTTTTGGGGTACACTGATACACCACACAACTATTGGTTGTACTTGTGAGCACACAAGATGATAATGGTCAGAAGAGATGTGAAATTCCATGAAGAGAAATCCATGCCATTGTCCCTCGAGAGGGAGCTTGAGTTGCATGTAGGTGAGGAGATCTTGGCTCTAAAAGAAGAACCTTAGGATGTGGAGAAACCAAAAGCCGAGGAACATAGAATGTAATAACCCACTTATGTGGGGCCATCCACCAGAGATGGAAGGAAGCACACCAAAGAGCTTGACAAATTGTTTCTAGATGCGAGAGGGAATGTGGGAGCACCCACATCACAACACAAGCCGAGAAGGTCTACAGAGCGGTACACTGGATATATGGATCTTATGAGAGAAGGTATTGATACATAACCATCCTCTTTTGAGGAAGCCGTGCATAACCCAGTGTGGGTTGATGCCATGGTTGAGGATTATGGCTCCATTATCAGAAATAGTGCATGGGAAGTTGTCCCAAGACCAGTGGGGAAGTTAGTTGTAGGATCCAGGTGGGTCTACAAGGTGAAGTAGCCTACATATGGGAGTGTGGAGAATCACAAGGCCAGATTTGTGGCCAGAGAGTTGTCTCAGGTGGAGGGTATTAAATATGATGAGACTTTTGCAACAGTCGCAAGGTACTCATCTATTAGATCCATCCTTTCACTCTTAGTGAAGATGGGATGGCAGATATATCAGATGGATGCAAATACAACCTTCCTCAATGGAGTTATTAAGGAAGAGGTGTATGTTGAGAATCCATAAGTATGCCAATGAGATCCTCAGGAAGTTCTACATGGAGGGAAACAAACCCATGGAGACTCCCCCAACAGGAAACTGGAGGAAGGAGGATGCTAGTTCAGGCGAAGTAGTGGATGTTATTGTTTACAGGCAGCTTGTGGGTTCACTCATGTATTTGGTGAACACATGTCCAGACATATGATATGCATTTAACCAACTTATTCAAGCTATGTTTAAGCCTACCAAGATCTTTTGGAAGGAACAAAAACATGTGTTGAGATACCTCAGGGGCACTACAAAGTATAGGCTATGTTACAAACGAACATAGGGAGTGAAGCTTCAAGGCTTCACCGATGTAGATTTGGAAGGGAGTCCATCCCAAAAGAAGAGAAAATCAGGGGGCATCTTTAGCATAGGATCAATAGAATTTCCCTGGTACAATAGGAAACAAAGATTAGTTGCACTCAGTTTAATAGAGATAGAGTACACAGAGTCAGAGTACGTGGAAGCCAATTAGGCAACATGCAAGGCCACCTGGATGAGGAAGATACTTTTTGGTTTGTTTGGTTGACAAATGGATATGATGGTGATATATCGAGATAACTAGAGTTTCATCAAACTCTCAGTTAATCCAGTTTTTCATGACAGGTCCAAGCATATTGTTATCCTGTATCACCATCTCAGATATTGTGTGCAGAGGCGAATTATGTCATTATAGTAGATTCCCATGGAGGAGCAGGATGCAAACATCTTGAAGGAGGCACTGACAAGAAGAAAATTCGAGTTCCACAGAGACAGGGTTGGGGTAGCAGATAATCCCTTTATTGTTGAGAGGGAGTGTTGAAATGGCACGAAGAAATGGAACCCAAGGGGGCTTCTCATTTAATTTTCCCTTAATTAAATTGGAAGAGAAAGTGTAATTTCATCTCATGACAACTTGTATTAGTTAATTGAGTCAGGAAGACTTAGTTAGCTTAGGAAATTCGAGTTGGAGGTTAGAGAGGAGGCATGTAGAGTTCTTCCTATATTTTATGGAGCCTAGTTATAATTATTTGTGATTTGTAATTAGTTAACTCAATTAATTGAGTTAAAATCAATTTAAATATTTCTAACTAGCAAATGAGCTAGTGATAGGTCCAGTGAATTAATTATGATTTATTTCACAAGTAGTGATCAATCAGTTTATTGATAATTCACTATACTTAGTTGTTGCATGTCAGTTCTAAGGAAGGCCCAATTGAGATTGAGGTTAAAGGGAACTTTACTATCAATTGTATAATTAGAAAATTGTATAGGTCATGCATGAGGTAATCAAGATTCCTTTAAGAAATTGCACAATCAATTATTGGGAATTTATTATTTAATAGGGCCACAATTCCTTCAGGAATGTGTGAGCAAGGCTGGTCAGACATAGGTTGAGAATTGGTTAAGTATTTGATTGATTTTTCCTAGATCAGAATGAGACAGTCAATAGAGTGCAGAGGTTTCTTAGTGAGGGAAATTCCATTGTATTGTTTCATGGTATGGACTTTATGCAATATACAGATAACGAGGTTTTGAGCAGTTTCTTTCCCCAGATACATCTTGTGTTATGCGATTGATAATTTGTTTCTCTTACTTGTTATGTGATTGTGTGATCAAATTTAGTTTCCACAAATTGTAAAAGGATTCAATATTTTGCTTTAGTACATTACAAGATCAGATTGAATCCCTTTGGATATATTTTCTATAGGTGTGTCTATTAACATAAAATGATTCAAGGTAAATCAAGAGGATCAAATATAACATGCATCATTTAAGTGTACACATCGATAGGGTTTGATGACTATAGATAGACCAGTTAAACCTTGAGAGGGAAAGGAGGGGACCCAAATTTGGATATGCCAATTTTTTTTTGGTGTTGTTGTAGCTGCTACAAAAATTGGAAAACCACTGGTAGGATCCAACATCTATGCCTATGCCTATATTATAAGTCAAGTCTTGTTAATAATGCAAGGAAGCATTGAATAAACATTGTGGATACTACTTGGGTTACTTGACCTTTTACAAATATTCCCTTCATCTATCTCCTAGAGAGGTATTATCAGCCTTTACGCATTATAACAAGAGCTGAAACACATAAGTCTTCAATGATGATGTAGAGAACCTGACAAAAGGATTACTGTATTAAGAATTTAAATCAAGTTTCTGGTGTTGCTCCGCTGACAACAGGCTTGTTTAGTACCCCAGCGGAGTCACTTTAGAAATAAAAAACGTTGCTTCGCTGCCAATAGACCTATTCAATACCCCAATGAAATCACTTGCATCACCTCTTTATGTAGGAAGCCTTTCTCATTTTTTTCACGTATTTCTCATTTTTCATGTAGCAGGGTCATTTGAAAGTATGCAACATGGGTACTCCTTGGATCCAACGAGTGCTCCCACTCGAAATTTGAGTAAAACCGTAAGCAAATAAGTTGAAAAAGTAGTTATTTCTTTTTTCCCTCTAAAATTTGATGATGCAATCTAATCTTATTTTATTATTTCCACAATTATTTTATAATATTCCTTAGGAGTCCCATTTTATGTTGGAATTATGATGAAGATGTTGTCCTTGATGAAAATCCACTTGTAACTAATTTCACAGATCCGTTCAGAGGTGATAGAGTGGTGGACAAAAATAGCAGAATGATGGAACAAAATTTTACAGATCAAAATCAAAAGTTTGATGAAGATGAATATTTGAAGAAATATACGCGGGTTTGTCAAGACCAAGTCGCGTATACACAAGGGTACAAAGAAGAAAAGTTGCGTACATGCTAGCACAATAATTTAATAATTCCAAGGGTCTTTACCATGGTATTAGCCCACATTTTTGAGTGGAATAACAATTATTTGATCCCGTCAAAGATTACCACCGACACTAGTATGGTTTTGGCTCGCGGTATTGGCTAAGGTGTAAGCTATATAAGGAGAATAAGATCAAATTGTTGAGGTGCGCATGAGTAAGGGTAATGCATGAATACTGAAATATGAAGTATATTTGTATGGTATGGGCTATAGTTGATTGATATATTTGAAATAATAATTCACCTGTGAATACAATGATGGATCAAGATATTTAGACCTGAAATGTCTATGTATTTGCATTATCTGTTTATGAGTGGTTTAGATCTGTGGTCTAGTGCATGTTTTCTATAGTGAAGGGTCTAATCTAAGTAAGTTTGAAGTTCTGAGGTATTGCACAGTCAATTATTTACATATTTGTATGGGGGTTCGACACAAGGAAGGCACATATACACGTGGGTTTTGTTCTGCAGAGTCGCGTATATATTCAATAATATGTTGAGATATGTATGCGAGTTGGTTTCGGGATAAATGTGTACATAGGCAGATAAATCTTCTGCAAGGTGCGTATGCAAGCCAGGGTTTTGTTGAAAACTGTTGAATAAAACGTCTGTTCAATTTCGCTGTGTTTCTATTGTCTGAAGACCATTTAACCAGAACATTGACTTATTTATGGATATTTACCGAGAGGAACAATAAAAAAATAACCAGCAACAAAACACATAAACATGAACACATATGTTTATCCGGGAAAAAACCCAACTCCAGGGAAAAACCATCCAATGAAATTTCATTAACCATTGGCCAAAACCATGGCCAATCCGACCAAGTGAGCCTTCACCGCTCACCTGCATGCACTATATTACAACGAATTTTTCCTTGCCTTTTATAGGCCGCATTACATACAATACCATGGGCTGAAAACCATGGGTGATCAATACCATGTGCCCCAAAACTACCCAATTGTTTAACCTGGTCAAACTTGACTCTAGCCCTTAGTCAGTTTACCTAACATTCCCCCCTTATACTTGACTTGGGGTTCCTTGAATAAATCCAACCAACCTTGCTAAGTGATTCAACCCATCCCTGCTCACTCTGGCCCTTAGCCCCCTCAAAGTTTTACATGGGGTATCTATTAACCCAACATCCCCCCTATCACCTAGGTCTAACCCAGACTATACCAATGATTACCCAGGGGTACGCATGCCATACCAGGTCTTACAACATTATTCCCATTTAAATTTAATAAAATTTGACTCCATTGTCATTTTTTTTGGTTCATTGTTGCTATTTTAACATGTCCTTTCTCCGCCCTTTCATTTTTATACTCTCCTCTTGCATATTATCTCTCTTCTTGCGTTTAGGGATTTTCGTTACATACGGAGATTAGGTTTTTTGATCGCCAACCATGAGTTTACCGTAGACATAGAATTGACCTAAGGTTCCAACAATTGAACATTAGCACTTACGTGCTACCATGGCCTACTGACGCAACCTGAAACACTTTGCCTGCGTGCTTGAGCTCCACTTGGTATGCTAATCCTCACACCTGTTAGTTTCATTATCTAGTTGTGTGGTTCTTTTCCATCTACATGGATTTATTCGCTTCTTGCAGGAGGCCATCGACTCCTTTTCACTCCCCTAACTTTCAAACACAACATATGTGCCTCCTAAGACTTCCTTTTTTCTAGTCTCGTGGCATGTGTGTCTATCACTATTTACAACCTCAACAACTGGTTCAGGGCTTCTTCATCTCATCTTCCTTGTTTGTGTTGATGTTGGCTGCACTGTCAATATCTTGTCCATTTACGCTTCGGACCTCATCAGTCGCTCTACGGCCTCCCTTTCCTCCTCGACGAGGTCTCTAGAGTTCCCTTTCTTATGTTGGTAGCTCCATGATGAGCTACCAATTTACTGATGCTGAAATCTAGACCCAACCAATCCTACATGGTGCTAATTTTTTTGAAGGCCGCGAGTGGTCAGGATTGGAGTCGTGATTCTTCCAGCACCTCAGAGACGATGAGAGAAAGTCCCCCGACGCTCCATTGGGCTTCAATATGACTGTAGAGAGGCCACCATCAGTGAGAAGAGGATTTGATGGACCACTGACATGGACAGGATCATTTTCCCCCATCTCGTTTGCGAACTTCTTCCACTTCGACTTCTTCTCCAACACAAATCTGCCTCGCTTTTTCCTTTGCAATCAACGATGCAAGAAGGCATTCTGCAACGATAAAAAAAATAAAATAGTAGAGACAATGAAATGTCGTAGGCTGACTACCAATCCATGGCTTTCAGAGCGAGTTCTATTGATCAGATCACCAGAAATACAGAAATACCAATCACCATTCCCAATTTCGTAGCTTCTTCACTGCCACAACAGATCTCCTCTGCCAACAAAAATTCCTCTGATGTCGTCGGCCCCAACCACCGTTTTATCCATGATGCAAGTGCGACCATAGTGCTCGTATTTTGTCGTTAACCTCACGAGCCTAGATCTTATATATAAGCAAATTATGCATCGATCTCTCTCACGCATCCACGACTTCAGATCCCAATTTTTTTATAATGCTCAGATCTCTCTATCCACATAATCTGCAATCACTTCCTTTTCTGGTTTTAGGTGGATTGGCCAATCAATACTGAGCAAGATGATTTCTCTTGCACAAACCCTAGCCACTAAGATCTCCTTGAACCATCAGGCCATAAACCCTTGGCAATAGAAGCATCCCTCTGAAGCCAAAATGGCTCTAATACCAAATGAAGACCATTTAACCAGAAAATTGACTTATTTACGGAGATTTACAGTGATGAACAATAAAAAATAACCAGCAATAAAACACATAAACATGAACATAAATGTTTATCCGAGAAAAACCCCAACTTCGGGGAAAACCCATCCAATGAAATTTCATTAACATTTGGCCAAAACCATGGCCAATCCAGCCAAGTGAGCCTTCACCTCTCACCTCTAGGCCTTATATTACAATGATACCTTCCCAACCTTTTATAGGCTCCATTACATGCAATATCATGGGCCGAAAATCATGGGTGCACAATACCATATGCCCCAAAACTACCAAATTATTTAACTTGGTCAACCTTGAATCTAACCCCGAGTCAATTTACCTAACATTTTATATCAATGATGTCTTCATATAGATCTGGGTTGTTTGAGTACTGATTATGCTGCTAGTTTATTGTGATTAAATATCAGTGATTGGTTGGTTGATTGGTGATTCAATGAATGATTTGGTACAGTTATATGTTTCAGTTTGATGTATGGTATTGGGCTTAAATGAGTGTAGTGGGTCTAGTCTGAAAATTTGATGAAAATAGGAATACATGTTGTGATGTATTGAAGTTAGTGGATCCAGTGTGAAAATTTATGAAACGTGGTCTGTGGTGGTGCTGAGGGCTGGAGCCTTCAGTGAGGGGGTCATAGCTCCCTTCCATTGGTTGCTGGTAAACGAGATCAGGGGGTCATAGCTCCCTTTCAGTGGATACTGGTAAACAAGATAAGGGGGTTGGATCTCCCTTCCAGTGGGTGTTGGAGAATGAGTGAAGGTTACAGCCTTCTGCACATGGGTGCCTGCGTGTTGATATGAGTCTGCGCCAGTACAAGATTGTAAGCAATTTTCTATATAATAAATATTGAATACAAAGACGACAACATCAATGGTTTTCTTCCACATTGGGTTTCCACCTTAAATCCTAGTTTTCATGTGTGTTACTCATAAGTGATTATTTATTTTGTTCTTACTGCACATGTTTACTGCTTATTAAATGTCTGATGAATCAATGATCCACTTGTCTAAGTAAAGTTACTGAAGATTTATTCGAAGTATAAGTTCACTAGGAATACACTAGTTTCCTTAATGAAAGTCGCGTACATACACTCGTTGGCTTAAGTAAAGTCACATACATAATTTAGTAAATAAAAAGAAAAATTTGTGTGAGTTTTAAATGCCGATTAACCCCCCCCCTCCCCCCCCCCCTCTCAGTATTTTTCCTAACAATTGGTATTAAAGAAAGTCCTTATGAAGAAGCTTGATCGCTTGAAGGATATCTGTCGCAATTGGAAGTCATGAAGGAGTATTTTCTATCAAGCCACCACTATTCAATGAAATTAATTTAATGTTTTGGAAGATACAAACAAGAGCTTATCTGCAAAGTCTTGGAGTACATGTATGGGGAATCATGGAAGGAGGCTATCAATATCAAACAGTTGTTCCTACAAATGCAACAACAAAGAAGACATATGAAACCAATGTGAAAGATGACAATGCATTATTGGGAAGCCTGACAGAATCAAAATTTGTCAAAGTCATGCAACTAAATTCAACAAAGAAAATATGGGACAAGATCAACCAAAGCTATGAAGGTGTTGACAAGGTAAAAAGTGCTAAACTTCAAACTCTTAAAATTCAATATGATACTCTCAGAATGCATGATGATGAAAATATTGCAATTTTGTTTCTAAGAATAGATGGTATTGTGAATTATATGAGAAATATGGGTGAATATATAAAAGATCAAATTTAGTAGAGAAAATCTTGAGATCTCTAACTCCAAAATTTGAGTCAAAAGTGTCTTCCATTGAAGAAAAGAAGGATCTACAGATATTTACTGTTGTTCAAAGTCACAGGATCCTGACTGCTTTTGAAATGAGAAAATGAGGTCCCTCATAACTCAGAGAAGCCGCATTTAAGGCTTCTGCAAAAGGAAAAGAAAAGGAAATTTTCAAGGAATCAAGTTATATATCAGAAGAAGATGAGGCAAATTTTGTGAGAAAACTTCAACCAAGTACTGGAAAGTTTAGAGGTAAGCTCCCATTCAAGTGTTTTTCTTGTGGTAGAGTTGGTGATTATGCTACTAAGTGTCCTTATAAATAAAATCATGACAAAGGGAAACCATTTGAAAATAGGAGAAGCTTTTATACAAATGAAGATAGTGATGGTTTATCAATTGGAGAAGAGGGAGAGTCTGATCAAGATCTGCAAGTACTCATGACATTTAGTATTAATTATGATAATGAACTAAAAGAGAAGAATCCTTTTATTGAAGAATCACATAGATTAAGGTAGAAAGGATGATTTCATGGATGTTGTTTCTATTGTAACTCATTTGGGCATAAGGCCACTGCTTGCAGGTTGAGTATGTTGAACAGAACTAGGAGTTTGGATAAGTTCCAACACACAATAAGAAATTTCATGCAAAGTTGGAAAAAAGAATAAGCAGCGGTAAAAAACATAGGGAATGTTGACCATAATGCAATCATCTATATAAATATTACTTCTCTTAGTGATTGCAAGAGTGATGTGAGATACATTATCGGAATCTGTAATGTATCATCACATGGGGAGAAATATATGGTGATTCCCATGGTTTGTTTTGTAATTATGGTTGTTTATATTTCTAACAGTGCATCTAATGTGACAACAAAAGACAGGTACAGACTGTGCAAGCTTAGGGGGAGTCGAAGCAGGGAATTTTTTCTGTATTTCACATTCTGTACGCAGATCCGATGAAATAAAGTTGCGTATGTACACGAGTTCCTTTGCAGACAACCGCGTATGTTTTTCTCTGATAGAAAAACAATGAGACAGACTCAATAAAAAATTCTAACATGCTGCTGATAGTTATGATTTACTTTTATTCATCTGATGTTGATGGTTACAGTTTGTTGATATGGTATTAAGTTATGATTATCTGATTTATGAAGATTCTCTGATGAATGAGTTATTGTGGATAGACTTGACAATGAACAGGTAGCACAAGTTCGGGGGGAGCATTAGCCTTGTTGAGTATAATTTATTGTTGGCATTATGTTTATAATGGTTGTTGAATTATGTTTGATGATCTATCTCTATTGAGGTCCTTTGGTATTGGTTATAAAATTCATATCTGTAATTTTATGTAAAGGTCATGTTGAGACCTATGATGTGAATATTGTCATATTTAGTCATGTATGGAATTTTGAGATTGTGTCAAATATGTACTCCCACTTGGTTGGGTAGTTGAGTCAAATATGTAACCCCACTTGGCTGGGTGAAGTAAATATGAGTCCTTGGTGATATGAAAGGTCATATTCTGATGATTAATAGAGTCATGTAATTCATTGAAAATATTTTTAAAGATTCAACATGTGATCAAGGGGAGCATGGTCAGTATAGTGCAAATTAGATCTACAGAGCTCTTGTATCTATAAGGAAAGAAAAAAATTGTTTCATCATTGGTCCGCCCAACGCCTTTGATTTCAAAGGGGGAGAGTAACTTGGTGTTTGAATAATGCTTATATCGATGTTTCTAACATGTATCTTCAGGTAATGGTGATCAAACACCAACATGGTTGCCATCGAGTCCAAAGGGGGAGATTGTTGGCATTATGATGAAGATGTTGTCATTGATGGAAACCCACTTGTAACAGAGTTCATAGATAAGTTCAGAGGTGACAGAGTGATGGAACAAAATAAAAAAACGATGGAACAAAATTTTTCATATCGGAATCAGAAGTTTGATGAAGATCAATATTTGAAGAAATATGCACGGGTTTGTCAAGACCAAGTCGCGTATACATGCGGGTACAAAGAAGCAAAGTCGCGTACATGGTGGCACAGTAATTTAATAATACTAAGGGTATTTACCATGGTATTATCCCACAATATTGAGCGCAGTAACGGTTATTCGATCCCATCCAAGATTACCACCAACACTAGTATGGTTTTGGCTCATGGTATTGGCTAAGGTTCAAGCTATATAAGGAGAAGAAGATCAAAGTGTGCATGAGTAAGGGTAATGAATGGATACTTCAATCTGAAGTATATTTGTATGGTATGGGCTGTAGTTGATTGATACATCTAAAATAATGATGCACCCATGAATACAATGATGGATCAGGATCCTTTGACCTGAAATGACTGTGTATTTGCATGATCTGTTTATGAGTTGTTTAGATCTATGGTCTGGTGCATGTTTACTGCAGTGAAGGGTATGATCTGAGTAAGCCTTAAAGTTCTGAAGTATTGAGAAGTCTTAGATTATTTAAATATTTGTATGCAGGTTCGACTAAAGGAAGGTGTGTAAACACGCGAGTTTTATTCTGCAGAGTCACGTATATATTTAGTAATATGTTGAGATCTGTACACGAGTTGGTTTTGGGATAAGCAGACACATACGTAGATAAGTCTTGTGGAAGGCACGTATGTAAGCAAGGGTTTTGCTGAAAAATGCTGAAGAAAATGTCTAATAAGTTTTGTTGTGTTTCTGCTATCTGTCAATGTTGTCTTCATATAGATATGGGTTGTTTGAGTATTGATTATGCTGCTAGTTGATTGTGATTAAAGATCAATGATTAATTGGTTGATTGACGATTGAGTGAATTATTTGGTACAATTATATGTTTCAGTTTGATGTATGGTATTGGGCTTAAATGAGTGTAGTGGTTCTATTCTGAAAATATGATGAAAAGTGGCCTAAAAATTGTGATGTATTGAAGTTAGTGGATCTAGTATGAAAATTTATGAAACCTGGTCCATAGTGGTGATGAGGGTTGGAGCCTTTAGTGAGGGGGTCATAGCTCCCTTCCAATGGTTGCTGGTAAACGAGATAAGGGGTCATAGCTCCCTTCTAGTGGATACTCGTAAAGGAGATTAGGGGGTTGGAGCCCCCTCCCAGGGGGTGCTGGAGAACGAGTGAAGGTTGTAGCCTTCTGAAGGTGGGTGCTTGTGTGCTGGTATGAGTTTGCGCCAATATAATATTATAAGTAATTTTATATATAATAAATATTGAAGACAAAGATGACATCAACGATTTTTTTTCCCACATTGGGTTTCCACCTTAAATCCCGATGTTCATGTGTGTTACTTATGTGTGATGATTTATTATGTTCTTACTGCACATGTTTACTGCTTACTAAATGTCTAATGAATCAACGATGCACTGGTCTAAGTAAAGTTACTGAAGATTTATCTAAATTATAAGTTCACTGGCATACACTAGTTTCCTTAATGAAAGTTGCATACATATGTTAGTTGGCTTAAGTAAATTCACGTACAGAATTCAGTAAAGAAAAATAAAAGCTGGTGTGAGTTTTAAATACTGATTCATCCCCCCCCCCTCATTATTTTTCAGAACATTTTAGACCTCAAATATTATCTAATGATGATTGGCTTCCTTAGCTCAACAAATAAATCAGAGTATAAGGAGTGGTGCATATAAAAATATTTCAAAAACAAGCTTTCATCTGGCGAGATACTCTGGACAGAAGAATATCATGAGTAAACCCTTATCTGACCTGGTTCAGGGATTTCATCAGGATTGTGAGAACCTGACATAATCATTAACAAAAGCTGAAGTGTCTCAAATTCTGGATAAGTCCCTAAACTTTGAAATGGTAGATCATCAAATTTAGGTGGCTTAGTGAAATCAACAAGTGAAAATTAACAAAAAATATCAACAATATATGTGAAGACAATATTGATAGGGTGACAATGATCATAGCCACTAATTTGATTAGATTTAGCACCTAACTCATGAAACCCTTGATGGATGAAGAATGATGATGTATCATCTGAAGGAATTTCTTAAACCTTTGGACATGTAGAACCTTCTTCTTCACCTATTGAAGATTGGAGATCGAAAATATCATGAACAAGGGATTCAATATCTTCATCTCTTGATTATGTGACAACATTGTTATTTACTTGATTTCAATCTAGACCATTTAGATGAAGATTTAAAGGGTTTAGGGTAACTGTTGGTGTAACAGACTCATCAAATAAATCAGGGTACAATAGATGAGTAAAATTAGGTGAAGAGACATCAGTTCCAACCAAGTTTGGTTCAGAACTCAAACCTTGCACATTATTGTCATTTTGAGAAAGTGACAGATCAACATGTACGTTAGGATTCACAAACTGAATTGAACACCCACAATTATCTAAGGGAAAACTTTCTGCTAGGGTTGTGGATGAAGAAGAATGTAAAGGATCCCTAGAAGGGGCATCACCCAACCAAATATGATTTGATATTTTGATTTATCATCAAAATATTAACCCCTGTATTATGATCTGTGGCACTGATTGCAAAATGAGTATTATTTGAGAGAGAGTGTAGGTTATTGAAAGCAGGTGAAGGAGGTTCAGGTGTATATTCAAGTAGATGCTTAATGGGCTAAAGTTGAATATTTTTATCAAGAAGAGGTCCTTTATTAACTTGATTCTCAAGTTGTTTGTTTCCACAAGGATGTATGAGAGCTTTGAAAGAAAGACAACTTGGTTCATTCCCTGAAAACACTCTTCATCACATAGATGGATAATGTCAGAAATTTCATTAGGTAATGAAGCTTCAAGAGGATGATGAATTTCATAGGAGATAATTTTCTCCTCATAGGCTTGAGATTTTTCCCAACTGACAATGGTTGCAAGACAATATTAGGGATACTATCTCGCTACTTTACAAATTACAGATTACTAAAATTGTCACTAGAATTAGGATTAATTTCATATTGAAATTGTTGCAGAGAAAGACAAACCAATCAGTGATAAATTTCACTCAAATACATCCAATCCACGTCTCTTTTAGGAAATTCATAACAAAGATGAAAAAAATTATCGGAAAAATACTCTATAGATTCTTCAGGTTTCATCCTAAGCTAATTTATCCTTTTAAACAGATCTTGATAATTGTCCTATAAAAAGCTTGATGAAGTTCCTTAATGAGTTGCTCGAATGAATGGATAGAAGTGGTTAGTAATGTGAGGAACCTTTAGTTGACATGGCCTTATTGCATGAGGGTGAACATATTTCCAATAACATATTTACAAAGTATTCGATTAGAAAGACAAAAATGGATAACTTGACACATGTGCCCTAATAGAGTTGGTTGACCATCACCATTAAAGTTAAACTTCGACAAGTGATAAAACATTTCCATGGGCACTGAAAGATTAACACTTTTATAAAAAAAACCTGGAATAGAGATTTAGGAAGGAGCCATTTCAAGACATGGTATTAAAATAAAGGCTCCATAGGCTCATCTTGTCATCTTCCCTCCTTCTAGCACCAAAAGTATGTTGATGGTATGGAATGTATAACCAATAGCTAGGGGGTATCTCCTCTATGAAGTCCCAATTAGACGTCACACAATTTGGGATAGGAGCCCCATCTAGTATGTAGGCTCGACTTCCATGATGTTGGTTTCGCTCCTAGCAGTATAATGAGGAGATATTAGTATGAAGGAAAGAATGAAATGTTTGGAGAATAGGATAAGATCAAATCAAGATTGATAACATGCAGGAAAATGTACAAGAATGTAACAACAAAACAATAAGAATAAGCATGCCTCAGGACAGGTTAGCGAGCTAAAAGCATATCACACATACGTGAACATGAACATGCCAGAGGATAATTACAAATCATTTCACAATAAGTTATCAGAATGGCATGGAATAAGAAAGCAAGGACTCAAAGAAAGCCTGAAAGTAATAAGCCAAGAATAAATTCATTAACATATCACCATGTGAAAGCAAACATACAAACACAGTGGAAATACATGATAGGAAATAAAACCTCCATAAATATGCATGGGAACCAATGGAAAAATTTAAGAACTTCTTATTATCAATGCTGCAGATTCAAGTACATATCCTACAAACCATAAAATCCTAACATTGGAACATGCGTTTCTCATACCTTTTCCAAAATCAAAACCATAGCCTCATCACAGCTCACCCTACTAGCTTCCAAGGGTTTCATGCCTCTAGTTCCTTAAGCACAAATTAGCTATCTAATATACTCCTAGATTAAGTGCTAAATTCGCCCACAAATGAGGCATGAGGGTCTATTTATAAAGGGTAGGAGGGTGACCTTTCACCTTCTCCTATTACCTTTCATATACCCTAATGAACCTTGACCTTTCTCACACCTTTCTCACATCCAATGACTATGACATGCCCAGTCGATCTCCACATGGATGTTAGTATCATGATAAGAAAAATTTACACATTGATAAAAGATAGGTTATAAGTGGAGTGGAGATGGTTCTTTGGAAACCCTAGAGTGCTCATTCACAATGTTGTTGCAAGGTCACAAGACAAGGTTGTGTTGTACATTATCTTTTCCAACTACTGCACCTCATTTGCATCCAACCAAATTTGATGTCATGCCTCTAGTATTGTTAACCGGTTCTAGAAGCTTGACTTTCTAACTTGTCAAAACCCTAGTGTATCCTTTGTGACAAACCCTACTTACATCTACATAGGAAAACATTCACATTCCCTCTTTTCTACGTGCAATAAAAACACACAGGTCATATACATTGGCAATCAGATAACAATACTGGAAACATAACATATTCACAAAAAAAAAATATCAATTTTGGATCCCTGTATAGCCATTTCTCACCATAATATTGTCATTGTATGTGGTTTGCACGAGATCATTTTAAGTAGAAATGGATGTAGCTATCTTCCTTGATGAGGCATGAGAAGCTATATCTCTTGACTTCGTCCAATGGTTTATGCCTCAAGTTTGAGGCCCAATTGATGAGTTTTTCAATGTACCAGTGAGAATATTGTAAAATAAATTATTTGCATGTTTCTCTACTAGTATGTTGAGCCACTATTGGTTCCTTAACTTCTATTTCCAATATGTGATTTACCATTTGTATGCTTGTTGGTGATATATTTTCCTTAGGTTTACCTCCATTTTCATTACTATATTCACTTTCATAATCATCATAGGTGTCTTCCACTTCAATTCTATCTTATTGAACAAGTTCCTCTTCAACAATTGGGGCCCTTGTGTTAATTTTATATGATTTGCTACCTTCAACCTCATAATGACCAAGAAACATATAAGTTGTGAGATTTGTATATGCATTCAATAAGCGCTTTGAATGCAACCACGACCAATTTTGAGCCATCCTTCAGTTACTCAAAAACTTCCATATCTGTTGTATTTATATCCTTAATTGATCGGAATCTGGATTGGGGGAAAAAAATTGCCAAAAAATAAAATTGATCAGAATCACACCAAACCAGAATGACCAGATAGGGCTTGTCTCTAGGAATCTAGCGCACTTCATTTCATTGAAAACCCACTCCGTATGTGAAAGTTAGAGCCTAATGTTTGTTGTGCCAAACAAACAAATTATTTAAAAAAAAGAGGTCAAACAAGGTCAAAGGCCAAAAATTTGGGCTTTGAAAGGCCAATGAGGTGAAGAAACTTGTCAAATTATGAGTAGCCTAAATTTCTGGTCACTGGCGCAATTTGATCTGTTTGTGGAGAGCCAATTGGGAGCTGACAAGTGGCTAGCCCGAAGGCCGCCACGTGCCCCTCCCAAAGACTGAGTTTTGGTTAAGTGCTAAGGTTGAATTGCATTGATATACATTGGAAAAATTTCAATGTATTGGTAGAAGGGCAGAGGTCGGGGTTGAACCCGTGACCTCTTCCACATAACCCACAAGCGCTACCAACTATCCCACACAAAGCTTCTTAATAGTTATGGGGCACAATGTTTATTTAAACCTTCAAATGGTTTTCAACGGAGGCAAGAAGGGCCAGCCCAAAAGGGCCAACCCTTAACTCACCATAGGACCATACTCCATGACCAAGAGCGGAGGCTCCAACCTAATGGTGCGGGATTAATTTTAAATATGGGTTATTTAACCCTTAATCCCCAATTATGTGCGCTAATCTGAATTTAAATTGGATTTTGTTAATTGCGTGTTTAGTGCTAAACATCCATTAAATACATGCTTATCTTAATTAAATTCCACTTAACGTTAATTAAACTCTAGTTTAATACGATGAAGAAGATGGCGGAGCCCCAAAATCCACCGCTGCCTCCAAAATTAGTGGGCTTAACTAGAGTTTCTCCAGATTTGGAGGAGTTTTCCTAAGGAAAACTGAAGAAGCCATAACTTTTGGATTTTTCGACCAATTTTGGCTCAAGAAGAGTCATTCCTAGATAATTTTGATGTTTTGAGCATGATGATGTAGGTTGTAGAGGCATTGGAGCACTTCTATAAGTGATTGTGCCACTTTGAAGATTAAAGAAGCCTAGGGCCACCAGGAGAGGAGGTCATGTCTAGTCCACTTGAAGGCCATTTTTAGAGCTTGAAGAGTGTATTTTGAGTTTTTTGGGTGTTCTGAATCCAATGCAGTAGGTTGCAAAGCCATTGGAGTAATGTAGGTTCATGTAATCAGAGAGTTGACCATTAATCCAAAGAGGGCCTAGCCAATTGAAGGAGGTCCATGGAGATGTAGCCCAAGAGGGGTGAACTCCGTTATCAACTATTGTGTAATGTGTTTGTTGTGTGTTATTTCTCTGAAATTTATTTTTTGTACATGTGTTTTTAACAACTAATTTACTAAATAAATTTCTCATAAAAGACACAAAACTTGAAACATAAACCCTCACATAACTGGCTAATTTGAGACAATCCCAAACACATTTATTTAATACTGATGAGGGAACTAGCAAAACAAAAATGGTTTTCCCATAATAAGATCAAGTTGGTATCAGAGCATAGGTTAGCTCATTTTAGCCCGAGATAGTTTTCCAAGGTTAGCTAGAGAATTAGCTATTGGTTTTGAATTTGCGCAAGGAGAATTTAACTGTGTACAATTTTATGTGTCTGAAGAGAAGGTCAAGATTGAGGACTCAGTTCTCAAATCACAACAAATAAAATTTTTATGCATTACAAGTGTGATGTCAGCTTCATCAAGCACTATTTCTAGTAAATCTTCCTTAGCAAAACTCTTTGATAAAGAGATGTTGCAGAAGCTCTACATCATGAATGATATGGTGCAAGAGATGTATGAAGATAAGAGGGAGATAATTATAATTCAAGAGAAATTGATTGCCATGAAGGAGGAGAAGCAAGATATTCTTGAAAATATGCATGAGATGGAGAATCAGATCCATATTGAAAATAAAAATCTAGCAAGGATGCATGATATGGAGACTCAAATCCATGATGCCAAGAAAAATTTAGCCAAGTATGTGCATTAAAATGAGGTATGAAATCAAGTTATTCTTCAATTTCTACTCAAGATGAATGTTTTGGTGTTTTTGAAAGACACACTAGAGGAATAGGGTCCAAATTATTGATGAAGATGGGCTATGAAGGTAAAGGATTGGGCAAACATTCACAAGGCATAGTTGAGCCAATTTTTGTTGAGGAAAGGCCTAGGTATTTGGGTCTTGGTTATGGACAACATGATGGATAATGCTCCAAAGTAAAGGAGGCACATGAAGGTTTTCCAAGAAGGACTTTCATTACATGTTCATTACCTCAAGATTCTGAAGATTGTGTTCATGAGGAATGCAAAAGTTTTACACCCACTTTGCAAGAAGATGCTCATAAACATGCAACTAATGAGAATTGAAAACAAGAGGATGTTGAAAAATCTAAAGTCATTGAAGCCATTGTTGGTATTTCAAAGAGAGCCACTACCTCATCAAATTCACCTCCTCAAGAAGGTGACAAAGGTGAATGTGCAAGGTACAAATCTGCCTTTAATCAAGTTTCTTTTGATTATGATAAACATGGAAAATACTCACATAATATTTGGAGAAATTTTACATGTTCCTTTTGTGGTTTGAATAACCATATTGTTTCGATATGTTGGAAGAAGATAGCCATACACATGAAATTTTTGAAACAAAGGAGACAGAAAGCCAAAGGTCCAATTGATAATGAAAACCATGTTGAAAAGTTGATGCAATTGTTTTACACTCATTGCCATAATCAAGGTCATCCTGTAGACAAGTATTGGACTTTGTATCCAACAAGTCATCCACAAAATTTGAAGAAGGTGGAAAGATATCTTGAGAATAATGGAAAAGAGGATTCCATCATTGATGTGGGTCAGGATGATACACATGATGAAGTGCAACTGAAAGAAGCGCCATTGAAGTGGTTTGGAAATAGATGGTTAAATTTCTTATCCAATTAAGGTCTTGAATTTCTTTTGATAATTGATGAATTTCTTTGCCAATTGAATGCATGTTGTATGTTTACGCCAGGAAGGTGTTTGAAAAGTAGAGTTATGTTGACTCACATAGATGCATCAAAGATGGCAATTTGTACATGTTTTTGTTTGATTTGAGAGTCAGTTGTTTGAAGAGGCATGCTTTTTCGACTTGTGTTTGGTCGATGAGTTTGTACACCAAGATGTAAGAAGACATGGCAATGTTCACAAGATTTGAAATTTGTTGCTTTGAAGGAGCAAAAGGATATGCCATCAAGTTATGTTTCATTCATGATGTGTTTTTTAGATTGATGGTTGTGTTTGTGAAAAGATGTCACAATATTTTGGGAAGGTCTGCTCTTGAGCGAGAGGCTCATGATTAGCCTTCATTCCCAAATCATGGCATGAGCAGCATGTCAACACTGGAGGATGATGGAAAAGAGGGACAAAATGGCAAAAAGTTTGCAGCCAAAACAACAACCATTGTAGACCATTTGATGTGATGACGCGAAGAAGCGAAAGATATGGAGAATGCATTCTTCCATGTGTGGAATTTGGAACCGTGGAGGTAAGAAGAATGGTCATTTATTTTATTGTGATTACTGATGTTGGAAATCATTGCTGTAGTTCACTCAGATGGGCTTAACTTGGAAAATTGGTTTCTAAGGAGAAGCTTGCATCAAATACATATTTGTGCAAAGGAGGAAAAATATTCTCAGTGGGAAGGCCATCAGTTAGTTTTCCAAGCACCGAGGGATCGATTTGGTACAGAAAGGTGTTTAATTAGTCAGGTAGCAACCAACAAGTGTTGGGTTGGTCAGCAACAAAAGGAGGACATTGGTGGAAGTGCCAAGCCATTTACAAGCCAAGGCATGTTAATGAACCTAGGTGGTTGTCATGGAGATATTTCCGAGTAGAATCAAGATGATAGAACTTGGGAAAGAGAGGAGTATTCATCTCTCATGAGATAACCAACTTTTGTTGGTCCAAAATCCTATCAGTGGGAAGGAGTGATCAGAATCTGGATTGGGGCAAAAAATTTGACAAAAATTCAAAGTGATCAAAATCACACCAAACTAGAATGAATATATAGGGCTCATCGCCAGGAATCCATTGCACTTTGTTTCATCGAAAACCGACTCCATATGTGAAAGTTAGAGCCTACTATTCGCCATGCCAAACAGGGGAATTTAAAAAAAGAGAGAGGTCAAACAGGGTCAAAGGCCAAAAATTTGGGTTTTCAAAGGCCAATGAGGTGATTGAACTTGTCAATTTTTGAGTGGCTCAAACTTCTGGGCACATGGCACAATTTAATTGGTTTGTGGAGAGCCAATTGGGAGCTGACACGTGGTTATCTCGAAGGCCGCCACATGCCCCTCCCAAAGACCGAGTTTTGTTTAAGTGCTATGGTCGAGTTGCATTTATATACATTGTAAAAATTTTAATGTATTGGCAGAAGAGTGGAGGTTGGGGTCGAACCTGCGACCTCCCCCACATTACCCACAAGCACTACCAACTATGCCACATAATGTTTCTTAATAGTTATGGGGTATAATGTTTCTTTAAACCTTCAAATGGTTTTCGGCGGAGGCAATAAGGGATAGCCCCGAAGGGCCAACCCTTACCTCACCACAGGACCATACTCCATGACTAGGAGTGGAGGCTCCAACCTAATGGCGCGAGATTAATTTTAAATATGGGTTATTTAACCCTTAATCCCTAATTATGTGCGTTAATATGAATTTAAATCGGATTTTGTTAATTGCACGTTTAGCGCTAAACATCCATTAAATGCGCGCTTATATTAATTAAAATCCACTTAACGTAAATTAAAATCCAGTTTAATACGGAGGAGAAAATTGCGGAGTCCCCAAATCCGGCGCTGCCTTCAAAATTAGTGGGCTTAACTGGAGTTTCCCCATATTTGGAGGAGTTTTCTTAGGGAAAATTGAAAAAAAACCACAACTTTGGCATTTTTCGACCAATTTTGGCTCAATAAGAGTCATTCCTAGATGCTTTGGATTCTCTGAGCATGATGGTGTAGTTTTCAAAGGTGTTGGATCACTTTTGTAAGTGATTTTTCCACTTTGAAGATTAAAGAAGCCCATGGCCACCAAGAGAGGAGGTAATGCCTAATTCACTTGAAGACCATTTTCAGAGCTTGAAGAGTCTATTTTAAGGTTTTTGGATCTTTTGAATCCAATGGAGTAGGTTTCAAAGCCATCGGAGCATTGTAGGTGCATGTAATCAGATAATTGACCATTAATCCAAAGAGGGCCTAGCCAATTGAAGCAGGTCCATGGAGATGTAGCCCAGGAGGGGTGAACTCCGTTATCAACTATTGTGTAATGTGTTTGATATGTGTTATTTCTATACAATTTATTTGCTATACATGTGCTTTTAACAACTAATTTACTTAAGAAATTTCTCATAAAAGACACAAAACTTGACACATAAACTCTCACATAACTGGCTAATTTGAGACAACCCTAAACACATTTATTTAATACCGATGAGGGAGATAACACAACAAAACTAGTTTGCCCATATTCAGATCATTAACGCTTGCACTAAAAACTTCCAAAGATTCTTGGATATCTTTGCAAGTAGTGATAATAGCAAGAGCCTCATCAATGAAATTGGCCTTTTGTGAAACCCCTACATTTCCAAAGATGGGATCAAGAACCAAGAACCAAGAACCAATAATGTTCTCCTTTATTTAATCTCCCATAGGAAAAAATCATTGAAATATTGGTGTTGATGGCTAAATCTAGTCTTGAATGATCTAGACATGAAAATGGGGTTTTCCTAACACTTATTTTTAGAAGGAACCCCTAACAACTTCCAATCAACACCACAACTTCTTTCTACGAAAAGGTTCATACCATCATCAAAATACCATCCACTGTCTGTACTCATCACATCATCTTCGTTTTGTGTAAATGTATGTTGAAATTGGACCAAGAAACCAAAGGACTGTAACATCTTACATGTGTAAGCCAGAACAAAATTTTCATGAAATTTAGGAGACTCCTCCTCCTTGGGGCAACCATAAATTATAAGTGACTTGGTCTTTGTAAATGACTAGTCTCATAAGTTTCACTTTAGCACCACCTTTCTTCAGTTTAATAATGTGCACAAGGCGTAGCAGCTCATGACATTTTCTCACCCAGTGTTGCTCTAATTTGTGATAAGAAATTATTAGTGGCAAATTCACAAATCGAAATTGCAAGTTAGAGAAGATTTGGGAAATTTAAATCTAGGTCACATGGCCAAATAGTAGTGTCATGAACTGTAGATGTGAACTTTAACCTTAGCATTAGTCGCAATTTCTGGTGGCAACATAATCACATTTTGAAGGAGTCGGCGTGCGACTAGCAATGAAGATGGAAGGGAAGTGGGGCCGCAAATGTAATATGATGAAATATGTTTCCTAAATTAACGACCAAGACTTAGTCGCAATAGCAAATCAAATTTATGATTCTAGTTCCACTAAAGGCTAAAATGGAAACCTACGACCTCAAGTGAGGTTGGTATGATTTGGTTGCAATCTCCCATAAATCCGTTTTAGGCTTATCCATTGCTGCCACCTCTAACAAATTAAATGTAGAGGGTTAAAGAAAAGGGCAAGATATAAAAGACAACAACCAAAGAGGTTGGTCTACCCCAGGGATACCTTAGATTTTCCATAATCGAACCCCATAGTATATGCGATTGATAAAATGAACCACTGCATTGAATACTAGAGGAAGTGACACTTGTCTTTTTATCACGATTTTTCCTCTCAATGCTTGGTCAAGTGATGTCCATCAGGTTTATAATGGGACTATTATATCACCTTTAGAATAATGGTTCACATGCGACTCACATTTTCTTGCGTGTAGCTGGACTCTATCTTTTATATATAAATATGTGGGTGATGCTTGAAGTGGTGTGAATTTGCGTACTTTGAATCTTTATTTCCGCACAAGGGTGGATTGTTTTCTCTCGCCGTTGCATAAATACCCACATGGATCATATTCAAGCGTTAACCTTTGGTCTAATATCCAACATGAGCATTATTCCATAGATATTTTACATGAGATTTAAAATACATTAGTTTGTGATAGTTTCTTTAGTTTCATTGTTTTAATACATAGCATATTGCAGACATTAGTGCCTTCTTGTGCCACATATTTTTGTATTTTTCCTGACCGCACTTAAAATAAGGTCTGCGAGAATATTATTATTGGTTGACACATCATCAAGCCCTTTGCACATATCACATGTAAAATATCCATGGCCTTATTACCATGAAATAATTGGGTCATTTTGGAATAGTATCCATTGCAATGAGTGAAACTTTCTTTGTGGTAGTGTTTATGATCATCTCCATCTTTCTCTTTCCATTGAAATTTTCATATATAGATTTCATCATCGCTTTGCATTGAATCGTAGTTTTTAAGTCACAAATATTTCTTAAGTTTGTATTGTAACATTATTTGGTTTTGATAAGTTAACATGTTAGTTGAAAAAATAAAAAATAAAATGTTAAGTTAGGATATGGATGAAAAAAAAGATGTTAGGAAAAATTACGTTTTTATGCATCTATGTCAGAATAAAATGTTAGAATAGATTGCCCTAAAGAAAGAAGGCAAAAAGAAAAATACGTTAGGGAAGCAACAAAATAAAATGTGAATGATTTAGTGTTTAAAAAATAAAACCATGGCTGCATGTTTAAATGCACCAAGTTACCAAAAGATTAGAAATTTATTAATGAGGATTAAATTCTTTAAAAGGGGTTTGTATTTTCATTAATTAAATTGAATTTATAGCGCTCATTTGATTTTATCCTAAAGTAACTACATGACGAAAAGAGTCAAATCATAAGGAGTAATGTGCCAACAAGTTTTGACGGAGGATCTTTTACCCGCTCTAAATCTATGGTCGAGGATCACTTCGTGAGCCCCTCGACCGTTTGTCGTTAATGCGAGGTGGGGGGTCCGAAGTGTGGTTTTAATGGACTCCAAATTTTACAATGTGGCAACACCACAACATTTCGCATCCCCTCTTCCCAAAACCGCAAACTGGGAGGTACCCCCCGAAATCCACCGACGGTTTTGTATCCCATAACCGTTTTCTCCCGCGCCTTGAGCCAACAGACGCTCCCTCCATGCCATAATCATTGGTCATACATCCAATCTCATCCCGCCACATCACCCAAATGT